>LR990939.1:0-1200000 GCA_905163415.1 Noctua fimbriata | reverse complement strand
TTCGGAAATATGAGATCTAATATAATTCCCATGTTCTTCTTCTTCTTTTGTATCGATGATTTATCACATTATTAGCACCCAGGTGGCTACGTTAATCGCGGTTTCAGTAGAGATTTTGACAGTAAGTCCTCTAAATCGCAGGTGTAGGGACACTTTAGATACTCCAGGAAGTCACAGTTAGTTGCTGCTACCATGGAAGTACGTGTCTATTAGGAGCCAGCCATAAAATTAATGACGTAATTTAATTACGTCATACGTTAAAGAGGTGGGGGGTGACAACAAAGTGTGACATTGTGTGACAAGGGGTGGAAGGGGGCCTAAATTTGGTGACGTCACATTTAAAAAACTAATATTGCTAAGTTTTAAAACACGAAATTTGAACTATTAACGAAAAACTTATTATAGAAATATTTCCAACTCTATCGGCGGGCAGCATGTAATATTGCAAAATATGTGACGTTACACTTGGGAGGCGGGAGTCTCACAAAAATTGACCTTCTGATAAGGACGGATTTTTTGACCCCTCCGGTGAAAAAATCATAAAATTCGTATGACGTAATTTATGGGTGGTCCCTTATGTATCACCTTTTGTTAGAATATTACAATTATACGACTAAAATCCTAAAAGTGCGGAATGAATGCACTACAATGCCTTGAAAAACCAAACTTAGAAGCTTTATAGCGATGTTCGTGTTAATTCGGAAACATGAAGATTCTTGAAGCGCATGGTCTTTCTGGTTCTATTGCTAAATACATTAAATTCAAGCGTTTGCAGTATTTTTCAATTGCATGGTTTTTGCAAATTCTCAATTTTGTTTCCATCGTTTGTGTCCATCACATTTTTTCCATCGGTTGATTGAGCTCTCAGAGCTGAAAGATTATTTTTTAAATTGTTAAGGATATTAACCGTTGGGGCCTAGGATAGATCATGAGTTGCATCTATATTTTGCTTACGTTCATAAACTTTGAGAATGACAAAAGAATGTGCGCTCACGTGAGCGAAGCCGCGGGCACAGCTAGTAATATAATAAATAATTATAATCATTATCATTAACACTAGAAACGGGATATTTAGAATGTTTACTGAACAATGAGAATAATGATAGCGAAAAACCCTTTACCTTGCGGGTTTTGGAGCTAGGGTGCTTGAGTAAAAAAAATCCAACTTTCTTTGGTAGTGTGGACCAGTAGTACCAGCACTACCCCAAGTATAATTTATTCACAGCTAGATGTTTGCTTACACCGTTGAATACGAGGTTACAAAAATATTTAATGCTAGGACCCTATATGAATCGCGGAGAATCTTAACACCGCGATTCAGAAATCGCTCACAATTGTACAACGCCATCTAGTGACGCGTAAGTTAACAAAATTCGACATTACCATTGCGATCGCGTTTGTTTACAATTTTAAATGTGATATTAATGCTACGCGGTTCAACAGTTTCTGTACCCCGCCTTGTGCAAAAACTGGAAGATCATGGTATTCGAGGTGTTCCACTGGACTTACTTTCGGATTATTTAAAAAATAGAACCCAATCAGTCAAAATTGGAGAGCACATTAGTGACGAACTGCCAGTTGAATTTGGGGTGCCACAAGGCAGTATACTAGGTCCCACTCTTTTTCTCTGCTATATAAATGAGCTCTGTTCCCTTCAGATTAATAATTGTCGCATCTCCGCATATGCAGATGATACTGCCCTAACCTTTTTCGCTGACTCGTGGAATGAGCTTTTTATTCTCGCGCAAAATGGTTTTAACACTGTGTGTCACTGGCTATCCTCTAACTCCCTTACTTTAAATGAGGATAAAACCAAATACATTGTATACTCTATTCTCAATCAGCTTGAACTTAACACCCGCACTATTTACAATATCCGCGCACATAAATGTAATTTCCCTCCAACTTCAAACTGTAATTGTCCCAATATTAATCCTACAAAAAGTTTTAAATACCTTGGAATCGAAATTGATGCGAATTTAACTTTTGGGAACCACATTGGCTTTCTATCTAACAGAATACGGAAGCTCACTTACATTTTTAAAGGGCTCCGTGACGTAGCAGACAAACAAACGATGAGGATGGTACACGAGGCTCTGGTACAATCTATTATTGGCTACTACATTACCACATGGGCCGCCCCATTGGCTTGGAACCACATTGGCTTTCTATCTAACAGAATACGGAAGCTCACTTACATTTTTAAAGGGCTCCGTGACGTAGCAGACAAACAAACGATGAGGATGGTACACGAGGCTCTGGTACAATCTATTATTGGCTACTACATTACCACATGGGGCGGGGCATGTAAAACAAAACTGATAACAGTAGAAAGAGCCCAAAGGATGATACTAAAAGTTAGTTTATCCAAACCACGTCTTTTCAACACCATAGCACTTTATGAGGAAGCACAGGTGCTTACTGTATGCCAGCTGTACCTATTGCTTACTGCACTTCTCCAACACTCAAACCTACCCGTAGAAGGGAGAAAACGCATAGGTCTATCCAGGAGAAACTTCGCAGTATGTAGGACGCAGCGGTTGGTACTTCCTTTGCGCAAAGATTCTTCCCTTTCCGTGGAGGTGAATTGTATAACAAACTAAATAAAATTATAAATATATCAAATTGTAGTAAAGTTAATTGTAAAACTAAAGTTATCAAATGGTTATTGAAGCTAAACTATACGGAAACAGAAAAAATACTTGAGGTAGCTAAGTAATGTAAGTAAGCTAGGTAGTCCATACTTACGTACATAATTTGGTATATAAGATTTTAGTCATATTCTTATATCTGTATATTCTATATACATACATATATATATTCATAAAAATACTTATTGTGTAATAAATGTATACATACTTATATACGTACACACACACACACACAAATACATATACACACCAATTTCGCAATGCTTTCCACGTTGACAATAACTCTATGATGTAATGGGGGACTCTATGATAGTTTAGACTCCAGATCTCCCCCAAATTACAACTTTCTGCCTACTACCTGTCAACTATATGTCAAATAACTATGTAATTTGTGGAGATAAATAAACGTTTTTATTATTTATTATTATAGCCTATATAGTTCCCACAACTGGGACACGGGCCTCCTGTCTATGAGAAGAAAAAAACGGTAAAGGAAAACATCGTGAGGAAACCGGCATGTCCTAGAACCAAAAATTCAAAGACATGTGACGTCTACCAACCCGCAATGGGCCCGCGTGGGGGATTATAGCCCATTCCGTCTCACAGAGAGGAGGTCTGTGAATAAATAAAATAAATAAATTACATAAAAAATTAGTTTCATAAAAAAAACTACAAAACATTGAGCAAAGACAATAGCTTTTTTTTTGGATTGGAAATCATCATCACCGCTCTGGGCGGAGCGGAAGGGAGTGTCAGACTTATACTGACTAAAACCCATCCGTGTTCCTTCTTTGCCCTTTGTGTTCCCGGGCCGCGGTATCTCTTTCGAACAGTCCCGCAGCCATGGCAGGCATAGGCCCATGCGGACCCCTACGTGGTTGTTGACATCTCTTTGAGGCGCGCGTGGAACACGAACGCGCCGTCGACACGGCCTGTCGTCATAAGACGGCCGGAAGCAAAGACAATAGCTGGGAAACGTTTATGATTAACAAAAACTACATCTGCATTACAAAATAATGAACATGATTGGCAAACAAAGGCAATTGATTAAAGAAACTACAAGACAGCTCTATTTCGGGAAATGATAATAACAGAAATAAAAAAAAATTGACACTTGAATACTTTTAACTATTTTTGTCTTCACATTGTTATTTTATTAATTTTATTTTTTCAAACAATATATATTATCATTCAGTCTATTAAAACGAAATGTCACGTTTATTTTGTCCCTTGACGTACATAGTTCGAACGGTTTTACTATAAAAGAAGATGGGCTTTTCTAAGCCTGAAACTTCTTAAAACATAAAAATTACGTGACACTATGTTCGTACACGCTACAAAGCCACCCAACAAACAATACATTTTGTGAATATTATACGTTTGATTGGTTCCAGCTTCGTAGATAAAGATAGTTTTGGAGCCGATAGGTGATGCGTGCGAAGCAAGGCGGATCGCTATTCTTTATATGAACTAATGTTTGTGAAAGGAGAAGTTTACCACTTCAGCTGCGCCGTTCACTCGTTTGCCTGAAACGCATTTGTGCGAAGCGTGGCCATGGCCCGCAGTTGACGATCTCGCACACATTTTCATGCAAAACAAGCAATGAACACGCTTAGCCGTGGGTTGCTGTAGAGATGCATCTTGATTTCAATTCGCTTAATGTTGTTGGGGAGTTTGCTACGCCAACTCTTCAAAGCTAAGACATTGGGTAGCGAAGCACGGGCTTTTCGGGGGACTGTCTTGTGTAATGTTGACGTAATAAAGTGCTGATTTTTAACCTAATTTGAATAAATGTCTTTTGATTTTGGTACCTGTATCATCCTCATGAGGTCAGCGTTGGTACCCGCGTGTAAATTCACGTCTACGATACAGTATGTACCTCCTGGCTCCGCCATACATGCTTCGTAGTCATCCAGGCCGTACAGTGGCGGCATTTTGTTGTATTCGCTCACTGAAATGAAGGATTAGATGGTTTACGCAAACTGCTACTATGAAACTCCTCGCTGTACCCGTCGAGGATTAGGTACAGACGTTATTTTATATTATTAATGAAAGTAAATGCGTGGGCAAAGCTCTGGAAAAATTGGACTCCAAGTAAAACCACGCCCGTAATCCCAAAAACAGCACAGGTGTACCTAAAGTACCTACATCCGTATATGTGTGGTGTAAACCCTTCACGAAGCCGTCAACCAAGCATTCTGTACATCGAACTAAGTGACTCGATGCAAAATATATTGCTGGAAAACGTTTTTTTTTTTGGGGTGAAAAGTCACGATTTACGGTAAGATTGAATGTAATGCACTCAAAACATTGTGCCGATGAATGCATTGAATAGGACAGGGTTCATGGAGGTATTTAAAACAAAGATCTAACATTAAAACTTGTGTAAAAATTTGAACTTTGATCTCCAATTTCTCCGTAAGTAGATCGCAATGACTTTCGGCCTCGTGAAGGTCTTAATACACCCATTATTTTGCCAGTTATTAATCAATGAATTCATTTAATTGAGACACAACGAGCCATAATTTTGTTAGTAGGTACACTTAAAAATAATGTAAGTAATTAAATAATCCAACACAAACACAATTATGGAAGCGAACCTATCGACATCAACCAGCAAAGCTCCGGGCTGCTATTGAACCTGATCCTGATGGAAAATCCCACTAACACTTTGCTGGACCTGGGATTCGACCTAATGGTCAGTGGTAGCACTTGCCAACTACCGGCCTAGAGAGACCCAATCAAGACAAGGCTAAACAAATGGCGCAGTCTACTGAAAGGTATACATTCCAAAGCTTCAGTTCATTTTATGCTAAATGATAGCCTAGTAGAGCAAAAAGGATGTCATGAAGGGTGATTTTTTCATGACAGAAACGACACACGGTCTATCTCTTGCTTATAAAAAAAACCTGATAGCTTAAGTATTTGGCTCGCATAGGCCGTAGCCGTTAAGTTTGACTACGATAGTCTTTAACAACTAAGATTCTATGTAGTAGCATAGAAATAATAATAAGGATAATATATGCACAATTACTGCTTACTATTTATTATTACAAGTAAATGTATGCCGTATAATAATGTCGTTTGTGAACCTATAATTGAGAAGCATTAATCTTATAATTGCACCGTGGCGAATATTGTATAAAGGCTAGTATAGACTAGAGCATTTAATCCCCAAAGGGTTGGGCAGAGGTGTACCTAATAGTACACCCTCATTTCGCTAGATATGTTTAGGTCCCATTTTTTGCCATCAATCGGGCACTAATCCAGACTTCGTGGCTGCAACTGAGATATGCCTGATGGTAAAACCTAACAACTCTGCCCGACCTGGGAATCGAACCCAGGGCCTAATGTTCAGCAGTCGCGCTTGCAACCAGTAGACCAACGAGGCAGCTACACAGGAATGTTACTGCAGGTAAATGACCGTAAATACTCACTCGTTTTGAGCATTACTTCGAACATGCGTGCATTATACAACATTATTTTTAGTATATGCGAAACCTATATAAGTTGTTCAGAATAAGTAACTGAATCGATTCCAATCATTTTTAAACCATGTTATATTTTTCCCCAAAAATATTTAAAAAAAGATACAAGTTGGCAACGATCGACATTAAGTACCTATCGCCATAATTTAGGCACCTACTGCCAAATTATTATTATCAATGAGATCAAGACGACGCTGGAGGCGCGCGCTGCGTGGTGACCACGTTATTATGCGGCCAACCACGTAACAGAACAAGCTTATAACTTTGTGATTTTTCATGATACAGTTTTGAAATTTTGTACTTAAATGCTTTACGTAAAAATACTAGACACGTGTTTCAGGTTTCGCATATACTAAAACTAATGTTGTATAATGTGTCCAGTCATGGACAAGCGATATTCTAAGCCCTTATTAACAATTATTAACACAAATACACTACATAATTGGGTCCGAGCCACTTCATCGTTAAAATGACGAAATAATTAAACTAAAAAAAATACAAAAAATTATGCAAATCGACAATTTTTTGTGAACAAACAAACAAAATTGGCAACAAATTCTTTGCAAATCAACAAATTTGTGTATCAGAATAGTTGTTATATAAGTACCTAGAATATTGCCAGTCCATGACCGGACTCATTGTACATATAAATTGAGCTTTTGCTTGAACTGTATTCGAAAGACCGTGGAAATGCTCGTGAAAATGCCCTAGTGTATACTTGCCTTTAAGTATATAGACAGATAATCAATTAAATCGTAGGTATGGCTGCAGTAAATATAGCAAATTCATTTAAATTGCTTTTTCTATGAAGCATGGGTTACAATTAGTTCACCCCGTGTAAGTTTATTAATAAATCCGTAGGGTAGACTTAGCGGCAATTACTTTGGAATAGTTTCGTATCTCTTTATTGATTTTCAACAACATTTACAAAATCTTTTGCCGGTTCTTCTCCATAGGAAACGACCAACCCGAACCGTGCACCTTTTTTTCGACGTTTTATAAGTGCCCATCTAGGCCTATGTAAAATAAAATATTTTGATTTTGATTTTTTGATTTTTTTCGGTACCAAACCTCATGTTTTACTTTTCCATCAGCAGTATCAGTTCCAGAAAATCAGTTTCTTGAGGCTCTCTTGAGATATTTGGCTAAACCGGGATTAAAAATGCTAAATGAGTATGGGACTGATGTTACTCTTATAAGGTGTACAGTACGTAGTTGTCAACTACGCATTCTGTACATAAAACAAAGTTACATTGAGCTAAAATAATTGCTGGGGAACGACTTTAATTTTTTGCGTAAAAAGAAGGTGAGTATCCAGTATGCAAAGTAAAACAGTGTCTTTTCACACCCGTTTGCTCAACAGAGGTTATACTCATGATGCATGATACTGATACTCTTAGCCTGCGTCATCCCATTGCTGGGCAAAGGCCTCTCCCCATGACTTCCAGTTGCTACGGTCCAGGACTAATGTGGGAAACTGGTTGTTTGTTGTGTCCAGCTCGTCCCGCCATCTTCTACGAGGTCTACCGCGACGCCCCTTGGCTGTGTCAGGGTCCAGAAAGTGGTTATTTTGGCCCACAGCTCATTGGGCATGCGGCAGACTTGGCACTGGTCCCACTTCTGCTTAGCGGCTTTTTGAGCAACGTCAGTAATGTGTGTTTTGGAGCGCAGTGTGGTGTTGAGTACATAGTCGGTGAGTTTGACGCCTAGAATGCTGCGGTCCATTGCACGTTGGCACACCATGAGTTTGAACTTTTGAATGTCATCATGATAAACGTTTAAAAGAAGGTTTTGTTTAATATTGCTGAGGGAAGCGGAAGTATCCCATTGCATATGAAAATAGGATGAAAAGTGATTTCTGACTTTATGCGCATGAGTCACAAAAAAGCACGGCAAGAGTTATAAACATTTTTATCCATTAAGTCGGGTTTTAGATGGCAAAAAAATCATCATCATCATCTGCCTAGCCTTTTCCCAACTATATTGGGGTCGGCTTCCAGTCTAACCGGATGCAGCTGAATACCAGTATTTTACAAAAAAAAAAAAAAAAAATTAATGTATAAAACACAAACAATTATCATCTTTATTTGAGTTATTATTAACACTAGAAACGGGATATTTACCATGTTTACTGTTTTCTTTGAGTTCCCGATATTTCGGCGCTGTTGCAAGCACCATGATCACGGATAAACTGAAGTTATTGCGGGTGGGTGTGTATGAGCAGACAAATCGGTCGACTCTCTTTCTTGTCCGTACTACGTTTATTCAGTACCGCTACCACTGTCACCGCCGTCAGCACCGAAATATCGGAAACTCAAAGAAAACAGTAAACATGGTAAATATCCCGTTTCTAGTGTAAATAATAATGTTAGTGACCATGATAGCTTAAAATCTTTTATTTAAGTTGTTAATGACACTGCTACTTCTCTGTGCGCAGTTAATATTCAATAAAATAGCGATAAAACCAACAAGGTTTATAGCAAGTGGACATTAAACAGTTGAAATGGACATGGACATAAAATATAACTAGCTAACTACTATATATTACGTTACTGAATATTTATACGAGAAAAGTAAAATGAAGGCATAACGGGAATTAAAAAGAAAAAAACAGACTGAAAATCAACTGTTATGCTTATTAAGTCAACGAAACAAAAATATTAGCAGCGTAGATTTTGGTTTGGAAATGGAAAATGTTACTTTCTGGAATAACCTCCACATGTAAAGTAAGTTGTTTTGGTCTTCCGTAGCTCCGGCCTTAGGAGCAAGGGAAGACCGTCGTGAGCGCATGCAAACAAAATCATCATCGGCTGGAAACCGAGAAGGTAAAAACCAGTCAGGAGAAAGCGCCCTTTCACTAACACTAGCTAGACGCATTAAGCCGTCTGTTCGATTTTCGACGATCGGTTAATCGCCGATAGTCCAAACTCAGTCAGTCCAGTAATATTTGTGGATTTATTTAGGTGCATCGCTTATTCTTAGTAGAAACAGCCATTGAATTGAAAAAAACACGTTTCTTTTGTGCATATTCGTAAGTCAAAGACGTGCGGCCACGATTCGTATGTGCTAATAAATGTCTAGCCATTGTTTGATTTGGAAAGGGGGTATGACTCATCATTTTATTGTTTTACAAGAGTGCAATAATTTGGTATTATTATCTATTATAAAGAGTGGACTACGATTAAACAAGTCGATGACTACTATAGGCCGAGTTGGTTGATCAAAGTAGGTACAAAACGATTCTCGCCACTAAAATACTTGGCCAATAAAAGTGCCCTAACACGGGAATCTAACTCACGGCCTCGCGACCTTAGCTTCGTCATTCAGGTCATCATATCTCACAATTACTTCACGCTTTGCTCATTTTCCTGTCCGTTCTGTTTTATTTTGAACTTGAACTGCAGTTCAATGTTATTCCGTGTGGACTGTTCTATCACGTAGTTGATCTCCGCGAAAAACCTCGTGAGCTATTAATCTTATTAATTTGACGTAAAAGGCGTTGAGAACCTTTTTAGGTAAATGCGGACTAGATGTACTTTGTATGAATACAAATATACACATTTCAAGGTGCTGCGTGCAGAAAGTTAGTCTTGTGATCCGGGACTGATTATGTAAAGTTACTGTGGATGAATGCCGAAGTACTACTTAATATCTGCTTAACCACAATATTTTGCATAACAACGAATGGGCTGAACTTGGAAGAGGTTTAATTCGCAAACATTGAAGTCATTTGTTTGCGAGCGCAGATGTTTTGATGTCTTACTTTAGGTTAAATCTAAACGAGATGTGGGTCAGTGCGTCGTCTTAGGGGCGGATTTGTAGGAGTTGGAGTATACGCTTATGGGCACTATGAGCAGAAAAGAAAAAACAATTTTTGGGACTAAGAAAAAATTAATTAAGAAAAAATTAATTTAATTAATTAATTAATTAAATTAAGACTAAGATTTTTTTTAGTTTTATTTAGAATTCGGAAACGATGCGTCGGAGGACCATGCGTCTCAGAACTAAATTGGTATTTATGGTCTAAATCAATCCGTTACTTCAATAAAATTGGGAAATTTCGGAAAAAAAAACTAAAAATTTTCTAAGTCCGAAATTTGTTCTAAGTCCTCGCTCCATAGCGCCCCTAATGTAACTCTCTAACCGAGATGTGGTGTCCACCAGTACATTTTGCCTAATACTTGGAAACCAACCAATTCTTAGCCAAGGAATCTTAAACAGTATTCGATTGCACAGAACCGCGTCTTGCGAATAAGGATTTCTTTTTTATAACAGGCAGTTTAAATTAGGTCTAATTGAGCATTGAATCGTATCATTCCCAACAATTTGAAAAGACCGAATATATTCACGATCGTGACATAAAAATTTATTATAAGGGTGCATATGGGTTCAGTATAAAATTCTTATATAAACCACACATAAGTCCCATACATTTTGACAGTGTAGGATTACTTTCGTATTTTTTTTTTGTTAGCCCTTGATTCCCTTAATGACCAGCTGAGCAAAAGCCTCCCAATGTCCTTAAAGATATAATTTTCCTTTTTTCTCTGTATTTAAAAACTTATATATACTTACTTATACAACATTAGTTTTAGTATATGAAACCTGAAACACGTGTCTAGTATTTTTATGTAAAGAATCTATGTACAAAAAAACAAATCTGTATCATGAAAAATCAGAAAGTTATAAGATTCTTCTGTTACCTGATTGTCCGCACTAAAACGTGCTCACCACGCGGCACGCGCCTCCAGCGTCGACTTGAGCTCATTGATAATAATAATTTAGCAGTAGGTATATAAATAATTGCGATAGGTACTTAGTGTCGCTCGGTGTCCAACTTGTAACTTTTTTAAATATTTTTGGGACAAAATATAACATGGTTTAAAAATTATTGGAATCGATTCAGTTACTTATTCTGAACAAAGTATATTCAGTTTTCGCATATACTAAAAATAATGTTGTATAATAGCATTATTTATTACCTAGAACCATAAAATGTCCCTTCCACGGTGCATGTTGACTTTGCTGTAGGTAAGTAGACACGTGAAGTGACGTCATAATTAATTACTTTTGTTCTTAATTTGATCGCAAGGAGCGTATGATGTGCATTTTAATTACGATCAAAATATGAAGACTATAACAACCCGCAACTAACTCATAGCCAATACCCATTTTTTTTAAATAGAGAATTTGGAACGAGTATTTTTGTTCGATAAGTTTTGTTGTTTAGTGTCTGTATGACGTTTTTATGGCTTCGCGCGGTCGCCGTTCAAAATGTTAAATAGAGAAAAGATCTTTTTTTTCAAAAAATGCCTGTTTTGTCCCGGAAAGGTTATCCAGATCTGCATAACCTCTCCGGTAGGTAGTAGTTACAGTTTTTTGGTATATTTTAAAAGGTTTTCCATATCATTACTAGTATACATGAACTTACTAAAAGAAACTGTCTGTCTGTTACCTTTTCACGCCTTAATGGCTGTACGGATTTTGATAATAATTGACATACGTTTTGAACATGAACTGCTAGTTCCTATAATTATCGAACTCCATGAGGGCGAAGTCAGTGGAAAAAGCTAGTTTATTATAAAAAATCAAAGCATTTATATCAACTCGGCCAGTTACAGGCACTTTTGAACTGTCGAAACAAATACAACAATAAAATGAAGCTAGAGTCCCAGTCACAAGGCATAATAACTTATCAGGCGCTTGAGAAGGAGGAGAAAACGCTTTTTCCCAAAACGTCCAAGTTAGTCATAATGTCGCGGATTGGCAGAAAGGCGTATGAGATTTTTTTTTTTTTGGTGGTTTGGAATTATGATCGTAGATCCTTTCTTAGGACCTAGACACAGTGACATTCATCATTAACCTCTTGCCCGTCCCATTGTACTGGGGGTCGCCGCACGTTTTCTTCTTCCATTCTCCCCTGTCAGACGTCACGGCATCATTTACTCCTTTCTCTTTAATATCATTCCTCACACAATCCATTCATCTTTCGCCTCCCTCTCCCACACCATCCATCAACATTCATATCCATCACTCTTTTAGTGACATGCGTTTCATCCCTCCTCATTACATGTCCATACCAAAAAAAACCTTTCAAATTTCCTCTAATATACTCAGTCCCATTCTTATCACTCCACACATCCATCTCAACTTTCTCATCTCAGCTACAAGCAATCGTTTGTCATCCACCTTCTTCACATCCCCGCATTCTGTTCATCCATACTGTACGACAGTTCTAATCACGGACTTGTATATTTTCCCCTTTAACTTTAATTTAATATATTTAATTAATCCGTGGGTCGCAAGTAGACAGTGACATTCAATCAGCGATAACATCGCGACGATGGAAAAGTCAAAAATGAACTGAAGCTACCGGTTACTTTAATCTCGTTGAAAGTAGTTAAAGAAATACGACACGCTTCGAAATCGATGTCTTGGCCCTCCGGTCTTTTATATATTTTGAGGTACTTATAAGAAAAAACTGTAACATTTGTTAATTATGCCTTTAACTTACCATTCAAACTGTAGATGACAGCTGTAGATCTCCCAAAGAAGACAAACAACACCAGAAATAATTGAAACATTTTATATAAACTTTTTCCCGCACTCCAAACTAAAAATACTTAAGTTAAGATGCTACCCTGTACCTTAACTTTTGATTAAAAGCTATAAAAGTGTTTAAAACAAAATAAATAAAATATTATGCTTCACTAATTCTTTAATTTGGAAAACAATCACCGCGTCCCGCCATTTTTCTTGTAACTTTTTTTACAACTAACGAAATCGGCAAAGGAAACCAACATCCAGCCAAGGCAAAAAATGAATTGACGTCAAAGCTTTATGGTGTTTTTCTCACAGGCGGCCGCCAAAAAATATTTACAAAGGTTTATTTATTTATATGATTATTTTTGTGTATTGTATCTGTTACGTGTAGGTGCCACGAGAGTGAGGGTACGATAGTGAGGCGGTCATTTGAGCCGTGTGATATCCTTGTTTGATCTACATAATCCAAGCTAGGCCTTGTGACGTTGGTGTAATGTTATATTGTCTGTTTGTTTATTGCTTTTCTTTAATATCTTTAACTTTAAAACAAACTAACTAATAAATAATTTAAAAATGCTAATGGTTCAATTTAAATTAATGCTTTGAGTTTGATTTTGAGCTTTACGTAAGTGTTTTTGTAGCTTCATAAAAAAGTGCAATTTCTACGATCAAAATACAGTTTTTTATACATTGGGTAAGTACAGTATGAAGTCCTGGTATTGTTTTGCTTTAGAATAAGGCTGTGAAGGTCAAATAGTTTATCATCCCAAGAAAAATACTGATTTACAATTGCATCCGGTTTGACCGTAGGGAAACATTTACATACCTACAGTCTCTGAAAATATGTTTCATTTTACTTGCTGCGACCTGTTAAAGTTTGTCCAAATAGATATACCTAGATTTCTATGTGGATTAATATGTTCACTCCCAAGCGGATCCATGTTACAACGCTAGTTTTCCTCGTAAATATAATAATAGCACTTACACGCGTACTTCGTACCTACTCAGTACAAGGAAACAAGAAAAAAATGCGGTTTGATGCCTTCCTTTGTTTATGATTCTGGTTGTACAAGTTAGATGTGGTCCATTTACAGAGATAAATCTGTATCTAGTTGTCGCAAATTAACTGCATCGTACGCTTTCGGGAAATAGACCTACTGGTGTGTTGTTAAAGGTGTAAATGTACCTATAACGCCACAATGACTACCTCGATGGTCTAGTGGTCGCAAGCGCGACTGCTGAGCAAAAGGTTTTGGGTTTGATTCCCGGGTTGGGCAAAATGTTATTGGGTTTTTCCATCAGGATTTCTCAGTATAAGCCACGCCGAGTATGGATCTGTGCCTGGTTGATTGCAATAGCCTCGCACCCTATTACATGGGAGTTCAAACCGGTGAAATGTGGGTGTAATATTGCCTAACTCTTCGGGGATTACAGGCGTGATGTTTTGTTATGTAAATGTCATAAACAAAACTGAAAATCTGTCAAACCTACTCTACCAAAACTAGCATTACATTTAGAAAATAAAATAAAAATAATAGAAGAAATGCGTTATAATATAACTTACGCTTTTGACTGTAATACAATTCTTTTGGTTTGCCATGAATGAAATGAAATTATTTCACTTAAAACGGTGATTTCAAGTGGCAAACGGATAACCCGTTTTAATGAGTACTTTTGTTTTGGTTCATTGGAAGACCAGCGTCAGACAGCATCACCTGTCTGGCATGAATGCTGAAATGGACCTTTTTGGCGCAGCCGTGAGGCACACAGCACATGTATTTTCCCTTTTTTTTTTAATTTGTCATTTATTTTTTATTTTGTTTATTTTTTTTTCTTTATTCTTTGTGTTTGATGAACTGACGTCAAATAAACTTTATTCGTTCTTTTAATTTTATTAACATAAAATAAACGCCAACGACTGATTGAGTGGGTACCAGGGGCGTACCAATTGAAAATCGTGCCTAGGGCACGCATCATAGTTGCGCCCCTTCGTAAATTAACTTAAAATAAAAAACAGATACACTAAGTTTAACAATAATTAATCTTACATTTATTTTCTTTTTATAACGAAAGTCGTAGAACCTTTACAATTGCATTTACAACTGCACCTTCCTGGCCTTCTGCGACGCAAACATGATGATGTTTTCGAAATTATTTCGCTTCTCTCTTTACACTGAGCAAAGCCAGGTTGCATAACCTTTCTTGACCCATTGTAGCCCTCAAATACGAAAGCATTAATTTCAACTTACTAAAAGATCGCTCACAACTTGCGGTGGTTACTGCAATTGTAAGCAGAATTTGAATAGAAATGCGCAGAATTGGAAATACTTTTTCATCCCCATAATGCACAATAAATTCAAGTAGCTATTCAGATTTCTTCAGGTTGACGTTTTTTCTTATCGATATTAGCATTCGAACATCCAATATTTCTTCGTATAATTGTCCCCCGTTAACATCGCAACTACAGAAATCTCCAAATTCTGTACATTTATTTTTAATTAAACCTTCGCAGTCGTCAGTATCGTAACACCGTGTTCTAACATCTAGAAGAAATCCAAATCTTTCACTCATTTCAAACACAATGCGATCCAGCCATCCCTTCATTACTTGTTCCATTTCTTCTTTAGCCGTCAACCCTGTGTCCGATGCAGTCTTTCCAGCTAACATTTTTTTCGCCTTCGACGTCTTTTCGTGTTTACATCCCATTCCTAGCAAAGATTGAATCCTCTTGTTAAGGCCTCATTAACTAATCTCTCGTTTTCATTTGAAAAATAGTCTCGGAGGGCTTTTATGTACAAGGCAGCAATTTGGAAATTCATACTTGGCTCCTGGTGTCGCTATTGGGTCAATGGACGCGAGTACATCTTTCCAGAACCCTAACAACATCAGAAAATCGTAGGATAACTTTTCATAATCAAATGATAATGAAGAAGTCTGGCCTCACTTCTTGTTAAACTGGTTTGATCGCTATCGTCAGACATATTTTGGAGAAGGTTCAGCATATCGTCAAGATATGCTGAACCTTTATATTTGTGGATTGGCTTTATTGCTTCAACCCTTGCACTCCATCTACTTTAGGACTCTGATTTTACAACCACAGGCACGCATTTCTTTAACTTATCCCAGCGTAGAGTAGAATGAGCAAAAAAAAATAATCTATCGCAATTCACAAATATTGCTAGATTATTCTTTTCGCTTATTCTTTGGCGAAGCAGCGTTGTCATAACATTGTGATCGACAATCCTGTAGATCCATGTCGTCTTTTCCCAGCTTTTAAGTATTTCGTCAAATAGACTTCCAGCGTCCTTTTGAATTATCTGGATGAAACCTAGAAAGGACTCTCTAATGCAGACAGATTTTTTTCTCGAAATCAACTTGAATATAATTATGTATCTCACTACTTCTGACAGACGTCACAGATCCATGTTCATGATGTGCCAGATCAGGTCAAATATGAGACCGTAGTATTTTGATTTTTAAATTTAATAATTGTCGATTTTTGCGCCCCCTTCGAAAGGCGCCCGCCCCACCCAAGATACACCTATGGTGGGTTCTACATAGATAGTTATAACGTCTGTTACCTATTGTCGCTTACATAAAACGCCTATCAATATGCAGTTAGCAATATTTACAATCGGCGTGTGGTTGCGCTGTGCGTGAAACGCATGGAACATGCAAACTGTTCTAAAAGTTTTCGGTTGAGAAAACAGTCAAGAAGACTTGTATACAGGGTGTAAGGGACAGCTTTCTACAAACTGATGGGGTACATTCAGTATATCATACTAAGATGACCGGTACAAGAAATTATTTCAGGAATGTTATGGGAATTCAATAAATTTGACTTGTTTTATTTCCTCATACACAATGTATCGTTACCGTGGCAAACCGCACGTAGCGAACGACAAGCACAGCGACGAGTTCGATGAACTCTGCTCTAGCTAGGCAGGAAGGGAACAGCTGATTAGACGCGTCGTCCGTTAAGAGTATTTCAACATTTCCAACGGTTATCCATTGTTGGATTTTTGATTTTAGCCGTATTATGTACAAAAATGGAGAATGAATGATGACGTGAATGGCGTGCTGCGTACTGGGAATGTAATTATACATTGAAATAAAGGAACAGTAACTGAAAAAACAATTTAACGAATAAAAATTTCCGAAGAAATATTCCGGTGGAATATGATTCAAAATAAGGAGCTGAATGCACCCTGTCAGTTTGTGGAGCCTTACAAATGCGCTGTTAGCAGCTAAACATGTGTCAATGAGTGTGAAATCCGCAGTTTCATACAAGTCTTTTGAAAACATTGGGTTACTTCCTGTTGCCAACTAAATTATCCTACAATATCTCAGATCATGGTATAAATACGTCTGTCAAATTTCATCCAAATCCGTTCTGATGTAAAAAGTAACAGATAGACAGACTGACGAGTTCGTGAAGTCCAGTGTCGTACAGCATGCCGATAAAGCCATGGGGCCTTGTGGTACGAGTACACTGTGGTATAGACTAAACAGCATATAGTAGGATGTCATTAAGACTCATGATCGATACATAATTACTTCATTGCCATATTTGAGTAGTTAATGACCATCCATAGTTTAGATCACTCTAAAAATATTAAAGGAGGACGCTGGTGGGAGGAAGTCTCAAATGAAAAATTAAACTTAGCATACTTATTTTCTATTTTAAAATTGTTTTAAAGTTTCTTTTAGTTTGAAGACATATATTTACTTACAAACAATAAACCAACTCATATGAAGAGGAATAACTACCGGAGATTTATTGTGAAGGACGGTACGGTTGACATATGTCGGGCATGCCACCGTCCAGGCGAATCAATCCGTCACATTATCTCCGGGTGTTCTCGTCTGGCTAACGGAGACTACTTGCATAGACACAACCTTGTGATCAGGATTATCCAACAGCAACTTGCTCTAAAATACAGCCTTGTGGAATCGGAAATGCCGTACTATAGGTATGTCAGTTCTCCAAAATGGCAATATCGCACTGTACTGGGATCAATCCATCATCACTGACAGGACTATTGTAAACAATAAGCCTGATATAGTGGTGGTGGATCGATCAGAGTGGCGCGCGGTGCCCAATGATTGTTGACATAGCGGTCCCGCATGACGAGAACCTCGTGAAAGTCGAGATAGTTAACTAAATCAAGTATCTTGACTTGGCTCGCGAGGTTGTCGACATGTGGGATGTAGACTGAGCGATCATTGTGCCGATAGTCGTATCAGCCCATGGCTTAATTGCTAAGAACCTCGATCAATATTTGAGGAGGATCTCGTTAGGCAGCTGGATCAAGGACTTGATTCAGAAGGCGGTATTCCTGGACACGACTCGTATTGTTAGGAGCTTGGACCCTGTACCCGATACCGGTGGGCTACAATTTTTTATATTTTTAATTGTTATTATATTAAAATATAAAAAAAATTATAAAATTTGTGTACAAATAAATAAAGGAGATAACCAACTTAAAATTATAATAAAAACATGTCCCTACAAGTAAAAAAGGTGAAAATATTTCCCTAGCTCAAACACAACCTTGTTATAAAATAAATATTGGAAGGTATTCACCCGGGTGAACTGTTTGCTAACGAGTTACTTTCGTTCTGTGCGGAGCAGTTATAGTCGTGCGTTGACATGAATACACTTCCGTCGGACACCTATACATATATAAGTGATGCACACGGATGCTTGCGCTGGCTCGATCACTGCGTAGTGACAGGTGCCGCGCTGCCCGCTGTTCTTAATGTGTCGGTACTGTATGATTCATACTGGTCGGACCACTTACCTGTTATGATAGAATGTAAGTTTAATAACATCAACATGCACACTATGTCGACGAAACCGGACGCTCATGTAAACAAAGTTGTCTGGGGTGAGCGTAATGATGAACAAATAGCTAAATATCACGATTATTGTCATTCTGAATTAAAACAAATTGATTTTCCAAGCGAATTTAGTCAGTGTGCAGACAGGATGTGTAATGATTCATGCCACTTACATGTGTTGGATGAAATGTATAATAACATTGAACGTATACTTGTGAACGCTGCTGAAAACAGTTGTTATCAGAAAAATTTAGCGAAGCGTAGACATGTAACTGGCTGGAATAAGTATGTTCGTAACGCTCACGAGAGGGCGCGACTTTACTATAAGCTTTGGTTAATGTTTGGTAAGCCCAGTTCTGGTCCGGTGTTTGATAATATGAGCGAATCCAGGAAAAAATTCAAATGTAAATTAAAATGGTGTCAAGCAAATCAAAACCAAATTAAAATGGATATCATTGCTAAACACCACTCAAACAAAAATTTTGGTAAATTCTGGAGGTCAACAAACAAATTAAATCACAAGCCGAGCCTTCCCGTGAGCGTCGAAGGTATACATGACCAGGGTAGTATTGCGGATCTGTTTCGGCAGTATTTTAAAGTGCAATCACCTCTAAACAATGAGCCGCAGTTGCCTGTGCCCGGTTCTGAGACCGTCTGCTCCGCGCGAAGCGTCATGTTTACTGCGAAACAGATTGCTGCTACCATTAAGAACATGGTTAGAGGAAAATCGCCCGGGCATGACGGTCTCAGCATCGAGCACCTGCAGCATGCTGGGATCCACTTGCCACGAGTTTTATGTATGTTGTTAAATTTATGTCTAGGTCATTCTTATTTGCCGGTAAAATTAATGCGTACAATCGTTGTGCCGATCATTAAAAATAAAACAGGTGATTCGTCTGTGCTATCAAATTATAGACCTATTTCTCTGGCGACCATAATTGCTAAGGTCAGACAGCCTGCTTGTAGGCCAGCTTGATAAACATCTAAAAATAAACGATGCTCAATTCGGGTTTCGGCCCGGTTTATCTACAGAGAGTGCCATCCTGAGCCTCAAGCAGACTGTTCAGTACTATACTGCTAGAAAGACACCAGTATTTGCGTGTTATCTAGATTTGTCAAAAGCTTTTCACCTATTTCTTGTTTCATATAATGTCCTGTGGGGTAAACTGCAGCATGAGACGGATTTGCCCCAAGAAATAATAAACTTATTTAAATTTTGGTACGCGAATCAGCAGAACCGTGTTAGATGGGCAAACTCCTTTTCATCTGAGTACAGGCTTGAGTGTGGGGTGAGGAAGGGCGGGCTATCCTCGCCCGCGCTGTTTAATCTGTATATGAATAATCTGATCGATGAACTTAGCAAAACCGGAATCGGGTGTCATATTGATGGTGTATACATTAATAATATAAGCTATGCCGACGATATGGTTCTGCTGAGCCCATCGATCAGGGCATTAAGGAAATTGATTAACATGTGTGAATCTTACGCTGCGACCCATGGGCTCAAATATAATGCAACAAAGAGCGAACTCATGGTATTTAAAGCGGGTAGTAAATGTTATAGCACAATCCCACCAGTCATGCTGTGCGGCAGACCTCTAAAAAGAATTGCTAACTTTAAGTACCTGGGCCATTGGGTCTCAGAAGATAATACTGATATCGAACGAGAGCGCAGGTCGCTGGCTGTTCGATGTGGGATGTTGGCCCACAGGTTTGCGCGTTGTTCGGCACAGGCTAAGGTGACGCTTTTCAGAGCCTATTGCCAATCCTTTTACACGTGCAGCCTGTGGGTGAACTTTACGCAAAGGGCATATAGTGGCCTGCGCACCCAATATAACAACACGTTCCGGGTGTTGATGGGGCTGCCGCGTTTTTGTAGCGCGTCCGGCATGTTTGCCGACGCGGACGTTGATAGTTTTTCGGCCATCATGCGCAAGAGATGTGCATCTCTGCTACGCCGTGTTCGCGGCAGCCCCAACACCATTCTCGGAGCGTTGGCTGATAGGTGGGACTCTCCGATCTTGGGGCGGTGGATACGGCTGCATGCAGTCAAGTAGACATTCCCAGGGTCGGTGTGCCTCACGCTTATCATAAATAATTTTACTTACAATAAATAAATAAATAAATAAATAATGTTACTAACACTAGTTTATAAGCTTACACTGTTACTAACAAATATGGATAGTTTTCCGAAATAAATGTTTATTATTATTATTATTCTATGGACTGAATGAATGTTTTTAATTAAATGTAATTTATTTTTCGATTTATTTTGATATATTAAGGTTATTTTTAATTTTTATTTGAATATTATGAATATTTAATGTTATTATTTTATTGTGATTTGATTATTGTTTGATTGTGTGGAATGAATAAAGCTTTATTATTTATTTATTGAACTGTTTAAAAATAAATCGAGACACATTTTCGTCATAAACCTTTAATTTAATTAAACTTGCGTAGGTACTTAAATAAATATACTTACTCACAACAACATATTATATTTTGTAGTAAAGTGAGGTAAATGTCCACATATGGAACATACAGTCATTAATTAATTTGTTTTTAACATATTGGTAACACTTAAAACAATAATTAACTGTGAACACCACGTCCTTACGGTAACTAAACAAAATAATCTTAGAAATTAATTTGATTGGAATACTATTAATTAGGTAACATGAAACATGGAATACTGATCAAAGTTCTTTGTACAACTTGAAATATGGCTTGTCTTAAAATATGTAACAGTTTAGCTGAAAACATTATTTCATTTCTTGGTTTATTCGAGACATGCTGTATTTTTGCCCGATTAGCATTCTTGTGGCCGCTGTTGGCCACAGCCTCGACATGGAATATCGTTTTAGATTAAATCTACCCCCAGCTAGGTTTACTCTTCATTGCTTATACATCAATAGGTCTAATTTAATCCGATTCGAGTCTCGTATCGCGGAATCGTGTGTCATGTAAAAAGAATTTAGTAAGGTTGATCGGAATTAATAAACCTTTACCAAATGCTTTTGTAAAAGAGTATTCTTTGTTTTTCAATTCATAATTATTTTTAATGAAAAAAAAACGTGTGGCGCCGACCCCAAGTAACATGGGGCAAGGACAGGAAGATGATGATGAATTCGTTTTGAAGAATATTAAGAAAAAAAAAGCTCTAGTTCTGATCCATGTTGACAAAACTAGCTTAGTAGATCAGGGGGATCGATTGATATCCAATATATTTTTGACTTTTCGTTATCTTAAGTCAATCCAATATATGTATTTAAGACTTAAGTTAAAGTCGTGGTAGAAATACGAGACGACTGCTTTTTACTATATCTAGTGCTACCGTATCTCCAGTACTATATAACTCCCCACTCAACACAATCACTGACGAGGCCGCTGTACCGCTCCGCGAACAGCTGGCTGGGAGAGAGGGCGAAGTCTTTCACCTCCTGGATTCCACTCATATGGGGAGCCTGTTCTGCCTCCACCAGCACCAGGGGTAGGATTGCCATGGCGATGCAGAGAGCCAAGCTCGACATCTGAAACAATTTTAGGAGTGTTGTGACAGGAGTACTTAGATTGACTTATTAGATTGATTGATTATGAGTTGAACTTCAAAATGGGGTGTGATCTTCCGCCTTCTAGGCGGTATTTTGGTGTAGCTTGAAAGAGATATATGCTCAGCAGTTGACTGCTATAGGCCGACTTGGTTGAGTAGGTACATAGGACTAGTTGATCTTGCAACCGCGGTGTTCAAAAAAATCCTATAAGTCAGTCTTAAATTATAATGTTTGACAATCACTCAGCACTAATTAACATGACATCCTTTTATGTAAATAAGTTAATTTTAGACTTATGTTCTAGAATAGTTATTTCAAGGTAAGTGTTTAGAAACATTTTGCACATTTAAAACACTTGTATAGATGTAGATTGGGTGTTTCGGCGTACCTTATTAATTTAAGTAATGTAAACACGCGACAAACGTAACTTAAAAAATCCCAGAGATTTAAAAAACTGAAATTCCTCGTATGTCCCATCGTGTTCATTTGTTGTGAAGAGCTGGAGACTTTACACATGTCTATGGGTGACACTAATTGTGTTGGACCAAAATGTTATTCGAACGTCGTATTTTCGATTTGTGAATCATTCGATTTTACATTATTTTTGTACCATGCTTTTGTGTAGGGCATCAGGAATCAAAATGGTAGCTTACATAAACTATTAGAATTACTATATCATTATCAATTCATCTTATCAAGAGGTATCGTATTACCTACTAACTGGATTATGGAGATCAGATAGGCAGTCGCTCCATGTAAAATATTGGTATTCATCTGCCTCCGGCTAGATTGGAAGCCGACTCCAACATACATAGTTGGGAAAAGGCTAGGCAGATAATGATTCGGATACAAACAACTAACCTGTTTGTACTCAGTATCAAACGTCTCCCGAGGGTACACCTCATTGACGTCAATCCCGAATCTGTCCAACGCGACAGTCAGTTGTTTAAAATAGAAGTCGATGAGTTGCTGGTGATATTCCTTTCGGAAATGTTGGTCTGTGCCCATAAACTCGAAGTACAGCAGGTCAGTAACAGGGCAGCCTGAGTGGACCGTCTGATAGTCCACCGCGATTGGATCTATGCGGCCATCCTGGAAAATATAGGAGAAAAGAGTTAAATGAGAGTCGTCGGATAAAGTGTTATTGAGTTTTTCGATCAGAACCTTGCCCGGTTGATGGCAATAGGCTCGCTACCTGTTACTTCTTCTTCTTCCTATTATATGGGACTTAACCATAACTGGCAAAATATGGATGTACTTTAGGAGCACTGGTGTGGTTATATGTTAGACTTCAATAAATATGAACCTATTAAAAAAAATCTGATAAATACAATATTGTATCTCTAAACCATGTTCCTACCATTTGACATGATTACACCAGCCGTGTGTTAACATTACACAAAATATTCTTATCAGATAACCGCTTGTTTATCGAGAGTAAAGACAAACAGTAATTATCATTTAGGCGCTAATATTTACAAGATTCTGTTGTTTTCATACAATATTACCATCGTCCGAATTTGCACTATATTATGCTTGAATTCTTACTATATGTTACTGCCTCGTTAGTCTATTTGTCGCGACTGCTGAGCATGAGGTCCTGGGTTCGATTCCCGGGTCGGGCAAAGTGCGATTGGGTTTTTCGATCAGAAATTTCTCAGTAGCAGTCACGGAGTCTGGATTTGTGCCCAGTTAATGGCAATAGGCTCGCCCCCTATTACATGGGACTTAAACATAACTGGCGAAATGTAGGTGTTCTATTTAGTACACCTCTGCCTAACTCTACGGAGATTCTAGGCGTGATGTTATATGTGATGATGATACATAATGTATGCTGACTAATTCTAGTCACAGTAAGCATCGCCCTAGTTTGTCATTTGTGACTACCTGTATAGTCCAACATTGCCAGTTACAAGCGGGCACGCCCTTTTCGACGGAGGCTTTATTCATGCTTGAGTATAATTTGTCTATGTTTCTCTTTTTACTTTTGTTTTATTGGGGTATGCTAGCTGATTTGTGACAATAATGTAATGAATTCTTTGTTTATATTATTAACTATACAACATTAGTTTTAGTATATACGAAACCTAATACACCTGTCTAGTATTTTTATGTAAAGGATCTATGTACAAAATTTTAAAACTGTATCATGAGAAATCACAAAGTTATAAGCTTGTTCTGTTACCTAGTTGTCCGCACAAAAACGCGGTCACCACGCAGCGCGCGCCTCCAGCTTCGTCTTGAGGTCTTGTTAATGATAATTTGGCAATAGGTACCTAAATTATTGCGATAGGTACTCAAAGTCGCTCGGTATCCAACTTTTAACTTTTTTAAATATTTTTGGGAAAAAATATAACATGGTTTAAAAATTATTGGAATCGATTCAGTTACTTATTCGGAACAAACTATATTCAGGTTTCGCATATACTAAAAATAATGTTGTTTAAACTATTGTATAAAATACACACGCACGTTGCACTTTAAGCCGTTGGTCCCGGCTTTCATATGCAGATCTTTGACAGTCGTTACAAGTAGTCAGTGACCCGAAAGTCTAACAACCAGACTTTCCAAACGGTATCGTATTACCCAGTACGAACTGGCTTCTGGAGATCCGATAGGCAGTCGTTCCATAATAAAAAGAGGTATCCATTGTAAAATACAGGTATTCAGCTGCATCCGGTAAGACTGGAAGCCAACCCCAACTTAGTTGGGAAAAGGCTAGGCAGATGAAGATACTATTGTAAAAAATCTGGTTATTCTACTTTCATAGACAGATGTTAACAGATCTGGGGTTCCCCCACTTCTTCCCAGCTAAATAAAACACTAGGACGCGCTTTGGGGACTGTCTCTTGTATTTAAATAAATGACTTTTGATTTTGGTAATCGCAATTTTGACGTGGAGAATTGATCGGAATCAGCTCGCAAATTCGAAGCAAGCTTCAGATGACAGATTACTCGTGAGGTAAGTGGGATACCGCGTGTCGCATCGAGGCTATTTCTATCTCAATTTAGAATACGAAAATAGCTCTTATTTACTTTAGTTTTCAGTTTGTCAATGTTAGTTTATGTCTAACTGCTACTGTGACTGTCTAGTTTGGGGCTCACTGGCAACAACAATAGGTTAACTAATTTTAGGTAATATTTTAAGCCACTTGTAACATCTCTTGTGTATAATTGTTCCTGCTTATGTATTACCTGGCTAATAAATCTATTTCTAGTTTGTAGTTAATCTCTGTTAGTGTGACTAACACAAAAAAGTACGCAAAATACGCGCTTGGACGTGCAGTTGCGGTCACCAGCCCGCTAAACAATAAAATAAAGGGTTTAAAAAGACCCTTAATGAAACCGAAAGGCACTAGTTCGCCCCGTCATTGTGAATTTTTTTTGTACTAGATCATACCAGGGAACCTTCCAGTTACGGAGATATGGGGGGTCAAAGTTCCAACTTTTTCACAAGTTTTTTTTTTAAATACATTTTTTTTATGTGTGATATTTACTTTAAACATCTTCACGACCCCCGTACAATCCATCCATCAGCATAATGTTTTGAGTACATTACATTGAGTTCTTCAGTAAAACGTGATTTTTCACTGCAAAAAAAAAGTCGTTTGCCAGCAATTTATAAAGTTACTTAGTTTGATGTACAGAATGCTTGGTTGACGGCTATGTGAAGGGTCTGTTTACACCCTGTAGATAGATTGACTATTTTTGTTTAATTCCATTCTTTCAATTATTACAAGAAATAGACCCTAGGGGCGTGTGGTAGAAATGCTTTTTAATATTTTACGACCTTTATTTGTTACCATCCTATTCTGGACCGTGTTTTGATTTCACAAAGAGGGCCTAGTTGTGGTGCTCAGCTTGATTTTCTGTTTGAAAACTCGTAGAATCAGATCAGTGCCCAGTTAATGACAACTGTCTCGCCCTCTTGCATGGAATTTATAGAAGCTAACATTCGCTGACTGTATTACATGGTCCTAATAAGGGGCCCATTCCCCTCATTGTAAACCTTGATCCTATTCCTTTTCAGCTATTTTCATGCTGGCTTCCTCCGTATTTTGTACTTTCAGTTACATACCGGCTTTAAGCAGTTATTTAAACATAAATTAAGCCTGTAATCCCCGTAGGGTTAGGCATAAGTGTACCTACTTAATAGTACCCCCACATTTCGTCAGTTGCGGTTAAGTTCCATGGGTCGAGCCAATTGGTATCAACCAGGCACAAAGTCAGAGGGAGTCAGCGAAGGTTGCCACTGAGAAATTCCGGATGGAAAAACCCAATAAAATTTTGGCCGACCCGAGATTCGAACCCAGGACCTGCTGAGTGCTTACTGCTCAGCAGTCGCGCTTGCGATCACTAGACCAACGCGGCAGATATTTATCTTGGTATAAACGTTTTTACTAAAAAATCGTTCGCCGTATAGGTGTAATTTATTTTAGTACAGCATCGTTACTATTTTATCATTTTAAAATCACGAAACAGTAATGTAGTATTATTAGGGACATGAAATTTAAATTATGTTTCACGTTTCTCTTGTCAAGGTTGTTTATGCTTTTATTACCATCAGAATGGGTCATTAATGTTTCCATTGTCGTGCACTTTATCTATGAGAGAGAGAGAGAGAAAGAGTGGACTGTAATACTCAGTGCCGATTGGTCATCAAATCAAAAATTCATCATCTGCCAAGTCTTTTCCAAAATATGTTACGGTCCCCTTCCAGCGAAGAGTATTTTGGGGGACCTTTTGTGATTGACGTTCAAAAAGCTTAAACAAAAAAGACTAGCTAGATGCAGCTGAATACCACTATTTTAGATGGGGAGTCTATCTATCTGACATCCACCAACTGGGTTCGTAAAGGGTAATATGATATGCCTCTTGGTGAGACTGGTTGTCAGAGTTTCGGGCCACTGACTAGCTGTAACGACTGTCAGAGATCTACAAATGACAGCCGGGACCATCGGCCTAACGTGCTTTAGAGGAAACTCGGTATGTAATGGATGGTCAGCCACCCACGCGGCTTAACCTTGAAAATCATATTTTTTTAACAACGTAACATAAATGCAATAAGCTGATGGACATTAAAACATCATAAATTAACAAGACTTGCTTCATCATTTCAGCCGAAAGACGTCCACTGCTGGACATAGGCCTCCCCCAAGAAGGGGGTTTTGCCATAATCGCCACGCTTGGCAGGCGGGTTGGCGATCGCAGTATGGTTGTTATAAAACACACAGAACGCCGCTGCCCATTCTCTGGTAAGTCCCTTAGTCGCCTCTTACGACACCCACGGGAAGATATGGGATGGTGCTATTCTTTACGTCCGGACACCATACAGAACCCACACAAGACAAGTCTACAAGACTTGCTTGAAGACTCTAATCTATGATTAATGAAATAATAATATAAATATTTTTATTAGCATCTTTGTTTTATTCATTCATTTTGAGAGATGGCCTCAAAAAGATCAGTTGTCACGTGATAAACTTTAGGTATTAAAAAACACTGGATGACACAATACTTAGTAAGAACATTGATTTTTGACTTGCTATCGATCCACCGTTTCTTTGCACGAGTGCAATATACAGGGTGTAACAGAATAAGCGGTTTTTTTTTCGACCCATGTTCCTTAAAGAAAGTTGTCTACACCACTTTAGAGATATGTTCTATTACTGTAAGGTTAAATGTTAAAGAAGTAGGTACAGACGCCAGCACTTCAAGCTACGACACTCTGTCAAATTTCTTTAATAGATTATCAATTTTACCGCTAAACAATTAGGTTCAAAGTTGATTGGGAAAATTTGACAGTTTCGGGTAGCTTGATGTGCTCTATCATGTTTGCAATGACATTTTTACTCCTGTGATCACAGCTGGTAGCATGTCATTACTTCATAATATTCGACAATCGCTCGTGCTATGTACATTAACGCTTCCGACTATTTAATGGCTGATTTTGTCCTCAAACCTTGAATTAGCTATGTCATTGTTGCTATATCTAACATTAAATTAGTGACGCAGACGTTCTTTGTCATAATAGTTTTTTAATATATTAGTTCTTTATCGGATCGCATGATATTGTTTAACTTTGAAATATGCTGCCAACTATAATTAACAGCACATATAGCCCGTATCCTAGATTTTCGTGACTTGGTATTTGATGATGAAGTTAGTGTTCGGCCCTATTGTACCCCATTGAATCAACATGTTGGTCCTTTTGCTGATGCTTAATCTTCACCCTATGAAATACCAGGAGTTTAATGCTTTTCTATCACAACCTACGTGTGTTGTAAATAGTCGTTTTTTGCTACGTAAGCGTTTAATTCGTCTGAAAATAACTTTAATAGATTATCAATTTTACCGCTAAACAATTAGGTTCAAAGTTGATTGGAAAAATTTGACAGTTTCGGGTAGCTTGATGTGCTGGCGTCTGTACACTATTTCCGAAATTTTGGTGAATACCGGATCAAAATCAATTATGCATTTAAGAAGTACTGAGCGGTTTCCAAGACAGACACTAAAACCAGTTTGTTTTATTCTACGTAGATTTAGACACGTCCTTGGAGATTATTTGCCAATATCGCAAAAAAATCTGACGTTAAATCGAATTCGACATGAATCAAACCATGCGTATCGTAAATACGTAGATTGCGCAAAGATTGCGTAACTTTAAACCTTAACTCGCTAAGATTGCTTACAAAACGAACCGGTAAAAAGTTTTTGTCAGAGTCACTTTCCGTTAGTTTGTAATGTCCCAGATCTATTGTGCGACAGGCGGCTAAAAAGTCAATGGACGCGGGTCCCCGGCCTTGGTCGGCAACACGTTTATTGGGACCGCAATAATCTGCTGTCATGGGCATTGTAAGATTAACTAACACTCAGTCCACGACCTCAGGCGTTGGGGTTGCGTCAAGTAACCCGTGCGATTGGCAGTTGTTTGATTGGCGTGAGTATCGTCCGATCGCTGTGGCTCTTGAGGGCCTAGAAAATCAGCCGGTCAGCGATTATCCTTTTCCCAACTATGTTGGAGTCGGCTTCCAGTCTAACCGCATGCAATACCAGTATTTTACATGGAGCCATTGATTGACCACCACAACCCGGTTAGTACTGGGTAATACGATACCCCTTGGTGAGACACCAGTCATCGATAATGGTGAAGGGAACATCAAAAATGTATTGGTTTGATAATGATGAAACCTCGTTGTAGGAATTGGAAATGATTTTCAAGCTATTGTCACTAGTTTAGTATAAGCATGTTGTAAGCGATATGTTTTATTCTGTTTCCTCTGTAGTCGCTGTCTGCACCTAACTTGGCAAACCTTTGAGTGCGCATCCAGCGTAGCTGTGGACCGTTGACTTTATTGTTGATCTCTAATTTAGCAGTTTCAATTAAAACTCATTTGAAGTCAGTGACTATAATAAGGCCGCTTCTTCTCTATTTTTTGCGACTTAGAATGTACTTTGGTCCGTATGGGTTTGTGATCCTAGTGCATTATTTTGGTTCTCGTTGTTCTACACGTCGCAAGAGCGACTGCTAAGCATTAGGTCCCAGGTTCGATTCCCAGGTCGGCCAGTTTTATCGGGTTTTCCCATCAGACATTTCTAAGTATTTCTGAACTTGTACCCGGTTGATGGCAATGGGCTCGCCCCCCCCGCCCCCCCTCCCCCCCCCCTCTACATGGGACTTCAAAACATAACTGGCGAAATGTCCTCTCTGCTTAACCCCGACGGGTATTACAGACGTGGTGTTATATATAGTGCATTAGGACCACGTTGTATTGGCTAGACTTTCAACTACCATCTACAAAATAACCAGTTCGACGGTTAAAACCTGATTTAAAGTTAAGACGCGTTTCGTAGTAAGACAGTTTATCACATCACGAATAGTTGCACCAAACAAATGGAACAGCTAAATATAACTGTGACCCCATGGTCATTGTCCCCAATACCGAAATAATGACCGGAATATCATTATCTCTTTCTATCATGCTACTGTAGAAAAGGAGACAAGACGCTGTTTAGTTTGTTCAGAATGAACAAACAAATTCGTTAATTTATGCTGGTGCCTTAGTGGTTATTTGAAGACAAGCTTTGGCTGTAGATGTTATTATTATCTTGAGAAACAGCAAAGGTCAATAACCAGAAACAAGATGCATTTATACAAATAAATAATATTGAATTGTCTGTTTTTAATGTCAAAATAACAGCATTTTACTGAATGCATATGAAAGTGCAAGGCAAATACTAAACTAACAAAAAACAAATATATTATTTTTAAAACAGACCGATTTTGACGGGACATTTACTGGCATAGCTAGATAGCTGTGCTATAAGGTGTACCTTAGGCTACTTTTATGTTAGAAAAAGGATTAAGGTTCCATACAAATAAATTAAACCCTAAATAATCCTTGAAATTGTCAACAAAATCCAATTCAAATAGGGCAGTAATATTTTTATAATAATTTCACACGAACGAAGTTCGCGGGACACAACTAGTCAAGGATAATATAAGATTAGCTTAATTAATCATCTCGGGGAACCACAACTGACTACAACTCATCCAAGAACAATAATAATTAATCGAGACTAGAACTTTTTATTCGACAAACGATGCCAAAACTTGAGATAAGAACACCAATAAAGTGTAAGTAATGGAGGATTATACCAATCTAGCCTATTCACAGAATACCTTAGGTCTTCCTACCATCATTGTTAGCAAAATAATAATGTAAGGAGTTCTGAAGTGTCTGCTATGGGCAAAGGCGTCATGTATCTATTAGATTATGCTCGCGGCTTCATCTGCGTGGAGTTCGGTAATTGTCCCACGAGGTCGTACTACCGGGATAAAAAATACTGTATGCGTTAATTCATGTCATAAACTATCTGTGTGCCAAATTTCATCCATAACCGTTCAGAAATTTTTGTTTGAGAGACTAACAAACATCCTTACCAACTTTTGAATTTATAATAGTAACTTGTTCGATAAATTATGTATCATCACGCCGGCTTGTCTGTAAGACATAGTTATTCGAGACAAGCATACAATTAATCAAAATAGACGAATCATTTACATACTAGGTTATACCTTTAGAATAAATATTACAAACACGTTTGGAACAGGAAGTCTTTATAAATACTAGCCGTTAATAATAGGTTTCGGGATTACTGTGCATAAAAAATCAAGAACATTAAGAAAAACCAAGTTCATATAAATAATTGAATGCACTTCATATAAGTGATTACAAGATAAGCATCGTCTTTTGTTTCTCAGATAACAGATGTAGATTACCTCTGACAACTTGAAAAATTACGTTGGCGTGCCTAATTGAGATTGATGGTTAATTAAAAGTTATTTTCAGACGAATTAAACGCATACGTAGCAAAAACCGACTATTTACAACACACGTAGGTTGTGATAGAAAAGCATTAAACTCCTGGTATTTCATAGGGTGAAGATTAAGCATCAGCAAAAGGACCAACATGTTGATTCAATGGGGTACAATAGGGCCGAACACTAACTTCGTCATCAAATACCAAGTCACGAAAATCTAGGATACGGGCTATATGTGCTGTTAATTATAGTTGGCAGCATATTTCAAAGTTAACCAATATCATGCGATCGGATAAAAAACTACTATATTAAAAAACTATTATGACAAAGAACGTCTGCGTCACTAATTTAATGTTAGATATAGCAACAATGACATAGCTAATTCAAGCTTTGAGGACAATATCAGCCATTAAATAGTCGGAAGCGTTAATGTACATAGCACGAGCGATTGTCGAATATTATGAAGTAATGACATGCTACCAGCTGTGATCACGGGAGTAAAAATGTCATTGCAAACATGATAGAGTACGTCACCTTGACAATTGAATAATAGGTACTGGCGCTTTTTATCAGTGGTTCTTTTTTTTCTTAATTGCTAAAGTTTGTACAAAAAATCCATAAAGCATCACATCTTAAAAGATTTCTCTAGGCTTTAAATAACCACACCAATTTAATTTACATCTACATCAACTGTTATTAAAACTAAAAACAACATAACAAAAAATAACATACCAGCCGACGAAATAACAAATTGCTGACCCTGTAGTCTCCGTGACATAGCACTGTGGTACTCAGTGGAGCCTTAAACTTGTAGAACGCATCACGACTGTCATCAGCTTTTAATAACTTAGCAAGCCTCTCCTTGTGTTCTTCTTTAGCAACGTTAAGAGCTGATGCAATCATTTTATTCCAAGTATCTTTCAATTGAGAGCTTTCCGGTTCATCATTTTCCTTTGCTTTTACTTGCTCAGCGTCTTTTGCGAATTTTTCAGGATCTTCCTTTTGGTACGCAAATGACAGAGCATGGAATCTAGCCAAGTATTCTATCGAGCAGGCGGCATGCGCCCAGTCTATAGGCATGAATCTGCTGTATGTGTCGAAGCCCTTAGCCCTCAGGTCTTCCATAACAAGAGTCTCTTCACCTTCAGCTGCCTCACCTCCGAAGAACTTGGGGAACTCGAACCGGTGCTCCGAATTGAGTTTGTGTTCATCTTGAATCCTCTCGTACACTTTAACAAGGTCGTCGTATACAAACTGTTCAGTTTTAAACAGGAAATTTATCTTAATAATTTTGCGAAGCAATTCACTGACAGTAGCCACTTTTGCGAAGAGATTCAAGGTGTCTTGGTCTGGTGCTGTGACGTTTACGGAGAATAGAGCTGACGTGTAGTTAGCTCCACCACTTGTTAGTTCCTTCACCGATATTTTGGCATGTTTGTATTGCAATTGTTCGATGATTCTGTCAAGTACTTTGCGTAATATATTCTCCGCGTCCGACATGGTGGGCGGCTGATTCACGACTGGCCTAGTAGTGAGTGCTCTATGATCCGCGGTTGAGAGATACAGCCTAATTGTTGAATTTGCCTAATGTTTACAACATCGGTTTAATGGCTGTGTGATAAGTCTTTAAATATTAACCGAGCGGAACGACTGCAGTCACTTACTTTTTAACCGACTTCATAAAGGAGGAGGTTATCAATTCGGATGTTCATATTTTTTTAATGTATGTTCGGGCATAACTCCGTCATATATAAACTGATTTGCAAAATTCTTTTTTTGTTCGAAAGGGGTTTATTCCGAAAGGGTCTCATTTAAATTTCATATAGATCTGATGATGAGTTTCGGAGACAGACAACGGAACTCTTCAAAAAATGACAGCAAATTAACCGCAATTGCTGCTATCGCATAAATATGCATTGTATACGCAATCAAGGTACACCCACTTTTTAACCGACTTCAAAAAAAGAGGAGAGGTTCTCAATTCGTTGGAATCTTTTTTTTAAATTTATGTTCAACGATTACTCAAAGCGAGCGAGAGCAGCGGTGGCCCAGTGGTGGCGGCCCCGACTTACGAATAGTAAGTCGTGGGTTCAAACGCAGGCAGGAGCATTACTTTGTGTAATTTATTTCATCACCACTGCTCTCAAAACGGTGAAGGAATACATCGTGAGGAAACCGGCATGTCCTAGAACCAAAACATTCGAAGACATGTGACGTCTACCAACCCGCACTGGGCCCGCGTGGTAGATTATAGCCCATTCCCTCTCATAGAGAGGAGGCCTGTGTCCCAGCAGTGGGTACATTATAGGCTGATTAGGCTGTTATGCTATTATGATTACTCGAAGACGCTTAAACCGATTTGGAAAATTCTTTTTTTTTTTAAAGAGTGTACCCAAGTTGGTTTCACAGAAATATTATCATGATATGATCATGGACTGCGGAGATTTGGAACGGAACTCTTCAATAATAGACAGCAAATCAGTCGTGATTGCTGCAATCGCTTGGATGTTTATTGTTCACACAACATCATAACATAACATCACGCCTGTATGCTCTGCGGGGGTATGCAGATGTGAACAGTACACCCACATTTTGATAGTTAGGTATGTTAAGTTTCATTTTTATTGGGGATAAGCCTATTACCATGAAATGTATTGTTAACAATGTAAAATAAATGCATAGCAAATATTTGTATAGGATAGTACAACTAAAAATGGAAAAATTAACTAAATCAAACAAGCAAAAGTCACCGACTTCTGAGGCTTAAGTTATTTTTTACTTTTTTGTGTTGTATTTTTTTGAGTAATGTTCTATTTTATGACTTCACGTTGAAAATAAGGTATTTTTTATACGTGCGACTTAAACAGCTGTTATGTTTTGTGATAAAAAAGGAATACTATTATATAACTTGGTTATATAAAAAACAAACAAAAAAACTTGCGAATGTAGATCAGTGGAATTTCTCTTTATTATTTTCTTTATTTCTTTTCACACATATTATTTACATTTTTAAATATTATTATATAAACAATATAAAAAATATAAAAAATATAAAAAATAGTAGCCCACGAGCATCGGGAACTGGGTCCAAGCTAGTTAGGGTTAGGGCTCTTTTTTTTAAATTTCTCTTTTATGCTTGAGCATAACATGACCAATTGTGACATTATTAGAGCAGAAAATCTACATACCTCTAATTATTTATATTAAAGAATGGGACTGGTTGAAGTAATCCTGACTGACTGACTGACTGACGGATATAGCAACGCACAGCCCAAACCGCTGGTCCTAGAGACATGAAATTTGGACGGTTTACTTTTTTTGAAGAGTAAGTATCCACTAAGAAAGGGTTTTTTCAACACCTTCTTCAAAAAACGCGAGCACAGGAAGTGGACCTGGCAGAGTCCCGATGGTGCAACTAAAAATGAGATTGACTTCATCATGTCAACCAAGAAGCAAGTGTTCAATGATGTCTCTGTGATCAATTCGGTGAAAACCGGGAGCGATCACCACATGGTAAGAGGCACATTGAACATCAATATAAAGCTTGAAAGGTCTCGACTGATGAAGTCTACGCTCCGTCCAGCACAGATCCAGATCCAAAACCCCGAGAGCTTTCAGCTTGAACTCCAGAATCGTTTCGAGTGCCTAGGAAGCTCAGTGGACGAATACAACGATGGGTTCGTGGAAACTGTTCATACGACTGGGTCTAAGTTTTTCAAGACACGTCGTGCACACAACAAAAAACTCTCTGATCATACTCTCAAGCTCATGAAGGAGCGGTGTGAGATGATCCTGCAGTCTTCAGACGAGGCGTGGAAATACCGGCAGCTCAATAGACGGATCTCTAAATCCTTGAAGAGCGACCTCCGCCGGTTTAATTTTACCGAGCGTATTAAAGACGCTATTGAGCGGAATAAAGGCTCCAAGGTATTTTCAAGAGATCTGGCTTTTGGGCAGAGCCAGCTTACGAAACTGAAGACTGACGATGGCAGGATCGTATCCGCCAAACCGGAGCTGCTGAGGGTTTTTATGGGCAGTTGTACACCTCAACTAGAAATCCCGTTGCAACTCTAGCTAACGACCCAAGAGCTAGACTGACCCGACACTATACCGAAGACATTCCGGATGTCAGCCTGTACGAGATTAGTATGGCTCTTAAACAACTTAAAAACAACAAGGCACCGGGTGATGACGGAATTACGGCCGAACTCCTGAAGGCGGGTGGAAAACCGGTACTTAAGGCCCTTCAGAAGCTGTTTGATTCCGTCATACTCGAGGGGAAAACGCCGCAGGCATGGTGCAGGGGTGGTGTGGTACTCTTCTTCAAAAAGGGGCGACAATGCCTGGCTGAACAACTATCGGCCCATCTCATTTCTAATCCATGTCTACGAGTTGTTCTCAAGAGTCATCACGAATCGTCTCGCGCACAGGTTTGACGATTTTCAACCTCCCGAACAAGCCGGATTCCGAAAAGGCTTTAGCACCATAGACCACATACATACGCTGCGGCAGGTTATACAGAAGACCGAAGAGTATAACCTGCCTCTCTGCTTGGCATTTGTAGACTACGAGAAAGCCTTCGATTGGATCGAGACTTGGGCTGTACTGCAGTCTCACCAACGGTGCCAAATCGACTATCGGTACATCGAGGTGTTGAAGTGTTTGTACAAAAACGCCACCATGTCAGTCCGACTTCAGGACCAGACCTCGGAACCTATCCTTCTGCAGCGAGGTGTAAGACAGGGAGACGTCATATCTCCGAAACTGTTCACCGCTGCACTGGAGGATATCTTCAAGGTTCTGGACTGGAGAGGGCTAGGCATCAACGTCAATGGCGAGTACATCTCTCACCTTCGGTTTGCCGACGATATAGTGGTCATGGCTGAGACCATGGAGGACCTCAGTACAATGCTCGATGATCTTAGTAGAGCTTCCGAAAAAGTGGGTCTTAAAATGAACATGGACAAAACCAAAATCATGTTGAATACCCATGTAACACCCACTCCTATCAAGATCGGAGACTCTACACTCGAAGTTGTAGACGATTATGTCTACCTTGGACAAACGATCCAGTTAGGTAGGTCTAACTTCGAGAAAGAGGTCAATCGTCGAATCCGACTCGGCTGGGCAGCGTTCGGGAGTTGTATCTTCTCGTCCAACTTACCGCAGTGTCTCAAGACGAAGGTCTATGACCAGTGTGTGTTGCCAGTGATTACATACGGGACTGAAACGTGGTCGCTCACAATGAGCCTCGTCAGAAGGCTTAAAGTCACCCAAAGGGCAATGGAGAGGGCTATGCTCGGAGTTTCCTTGCGTGATCAAATCAGAAATAAGGACATCCGCAAGAGAACCAAGGTAACCGACGTAGCCCGAAGAATAGCCAAACTGAAGTGGCAGTGGGCAGGGCACATTGCTCGCAGAACGGATGGCCGATGGGGCCGAAAAGTTCTGGAGTGGTGACCGCGAACCGGAAGACGCTGCGTTGGAAGGCCTCCCACTAGGTGGACCGATGACCTGGTGAAGGTTGCAGGGATCCGCTGGATGCGAGTCGCACGGGACCGGTCAATGTGGCGACACTTGGGGGAGGCCTATGTCCAACAGTGGACGTCTTTCGGCTGAAATGATGAATGATGATGATGAAGAAAGGGTTTTTTGAAATTCCACCCCTAAGAGGGTGAAATGGGGGTTTGAATTTTTTGTAAAACTTTATATTCTCTGGGTCGATTGACTCAAAAACTCTTCAGTTAAAATTATGAGTCACGTGTATCACAGTTTTTCCAAAGTCATAGAGAGAGAGCGCTTATATTGCTTCTGAAAAAAAAATATTTACCAATCCATAAACAAATAAGTAAAAGCTGCCAGGCACTGAGACTAAGAGAAGGGAATACGCACAGATCCGTCTTTTCTAGCACCTTTTTCTTTTTCGTAAAATTGCAACTCACCCAAGATCAAATCAAAATCCAAAAAAATCTAAATCAAAGCATTTATTTCAAGTAGGCTAGTTACAGGCACTTATGAATTGTCTAAATAAAGACAACAATAAAATAAATAACACTCCCAGACATATAACTACATACGGCATACGGCATATTAACTTGAGAAAGTACTGTAGTTGCCCATTCCAAAGCGTAGATCTCTATGGAGAAGAAGGGGTAAGAAACTCTATGGAAGTGTCCTTGGAGTTTTTTTCAGTTTGGTCCACCAACACTAAACATGCGAAATACTGGCCAGTTTCGGTTTTAAGGACCTGCAGGATTGTTGAACTCGTCGATAAAAGAAATTTTCAGATCAAAACGAATGCCAAATTCTACGTAATCGTGTTACTGAATTATACTATCTGTCACATTTGAAATTTTCCTACTCTAATTTTAACATAGTCGGGTTACGAAATCCAGTACTCGCATACATAAGAATATCCATTCACTACTAGCACATGTCCTCCGCGTTTAGATTTAACTAAATTGCACTTATTCATTTTTAATTAAAAAAAACACGAGCGAGAAACATTTCATGTAACGAGGTCTGTCGTCACAAATTTCGCAACTACCCACAAAAAATAAATAAATACTACCATAGATATTTGTTGTTTTGTTACATGTATCTATTGCAAGTTTATTCAATACTCGTTTAATCTCAGTACCATTGTTAATGAGTGCATTATGCGTCATTTAGGGACTTATCTTTAATACGGAAGCTCCCGGTATTTATTTATTCATCTATGCTGATAAAATTAAACATGGGACTCGAGTATTGTTTAGCTGCATTGCACATTATTATAAAATATAATAGCTAGCGTAAACTGAATGCTATCGGCGAAAGATTCGTTCGTTTAACCAATCGTCGTTGAAGAGTGTTTTCGGTGAACCGTTACATCGGCGAAGGATTCATTCGGACTACCAACCGTCGATGAATAATATTATCGGCGAAACGTTTCATCGGCCAATTATTTTTTCGTTCAACTAACCGTCGGAGTAGAGTGTTATCGGAAAACCGTCCTTTCGGTGAGCGGTATTTCGGAATACCATACCTAGCTCCAGGGTTACAGTTTATACTATAAGCCCTTACTGTTGCCCCCAGAGGGTTGGTATCGGTATAAGTATTAAAATAGGTACTAAAAATGGACAAAGTTCCGGTTCGCGACTATCTGTATAATTGTCGTCAACAAAATCACCAATTAGACTAAGTATCTATTTTATAACCTTTATAAATATTATTTCGCAAATCTGCTGACGAACAATGACTTTACATTTATAAAGAGAGGCTGAGTATTTTGGTATCCTTGTTACGTCATTTAGACAAAAAAAACACATGCCTGTTGCTTACATAAACGTATGCTAGTAACTTGCGTGCCCATGTGCCATAATAACTGCTGATAGGTGAGTGATGAAGGATCTACACAACTTGTAAATAAACAAAAATATGGAAATATCATTTTAAAAACTGTAGACATAAATCGTTTAATGATAGATTACAATCTTTAATTTCATAAATCACTTTTATTTATCTTATTTCGACATTTACAGGTTATTATATATAATAAAGACACGAACTGTTTACTTCAGTGTACATTCAAAGTCTAACCATGGCAAACGCGGAAGAAACGCTGCGACCGTTATTAAATAAAATCGCTAAAGAACAGAAATATGAAAAGCCTGAAATAATTACAAATGAATTATCAAGCGGAGGAGCGAATTACACGTCGAAACTATTTACAGTGATCATTAGAGAAGAAAATAAAGAAGATCTTCATTTATTTGCAAAAGTCGCAACAATGGGAGAAGCATTTCGCAAAGACCTTCCTTCGGATGCATACAAAAATGAATTTTTTGCTTACACAAGGTGGGCGAAAATCTACGCGTCCCTGGAAGAAATAAACGGAGTACCCGAGGAGCACAGACTACACTTCACCAAGCTCTACGGCTTCGATCCAACCACCTACAAGGAGACATTGGTTCTTGAAAACTTATTGGCGCATGGATATGGTCCTCACAACAGATTCCAGTCTATAAATTGGGAGTACGCTTCTGCAACAGTTGCAGACATGGCGAAGATGCACGCGCTGTCCTTCGCGTTTAGTAAACAACACCCAGAAGAATTCGAGAAGATTTTGGCAGAAATAAAACATGAATGGGAAGATGGGAGTCTGGACGAAATGCTGCAGAAAACGACAATCGTAGCATTGGATAATGTCAAATCCGAGAATAAAGCGGCTTTACAGAAGTTTATGGAAAATCAAAGATCACCTCATTGGATGAGGACATTATGCGCTCCCATCCGCAGTACTGTCATAGTGCATGGAGACTTCAGAGGAGATAACTTGCTACACAGAGTGCGAGAGGTTAGTTTATTATACCTAATTCAATATTTTATTTTATATTTATGTGTACTCAATACTTCCTTGTAAACGAAAATAAAGAATTTATTCTTTATTTCGTATTCTGTATTTCGAAGCTCAGGGTGGGTCTGCGTCGGCCATTTTTAGTGTTCGGCCGATTATATTTTCAAATGAAAGCTCTTAATGTAGCTTTACGATAATTGACAAATTTTTACTCCAGGACGGTAAGGTGGACATAAAGATCGTGGACCTACAGAGTCTGCAGGGAAGCAGCCCGGTCGGCGACCTGATCTATTTCATCTTCACCGGCTCCGACGAGGAGTTCCGCGCCAAGTACTACGAGAAACTGCTCGACCACTACTACACGCAGCTCAGTGCCGCCATGAAGAGGCTGAACGTCGACCCTGAGGAGACGTTCTCCAGAGAAGACTTCGACTATGAAATGAAGGAGGTAATGATCTTCATATCTTAATTAATTAAATTCACCCCCTGGTGGACATTGCATAGACTGCAACGCTGGGTCTAAGAGCAAGAAAGTTCTTTATATTATAACGAAGGTGAGCACTAATGAAGGTTTTTTGAAATTTCTTTTCGAAAAGGGGTCTGATAGAGGATGAAACGTATGGAACTGAGTCGCTTTAGATCTTCTGTTTATAGATAAAAGTACACAGTATCATGGTTCTTGGAAACATTCCCTAAGAGGGTAAATGGGGTATAAAACCGACCATGGGCATTATTCTAAAAACTCTGGGCGTACAGAATTGAAATACATATCAAATAGCTGATAATAATTAGGCCTTCTGTTCATACTTAAACAACAAGTACCAAAGTCGCGTAAACAGAAATAGAGACACTTGAAATATGTTGCCTTGTCCTGTTGTTTTGCCAAAGATTTGGCCCATTATTAAAACTAAAAATAAACATAGCTTAACAATAGGGCTCAAATCAAATCAAATCATTTATGCTCATAGAATGTATTGTTTAATAAAGTTGTTATTAAATATAGTGAGCCGGGCACATTCTGCCTGAGTTTTGGCATGCAAAATTTAACAAATAATGTCAGTCTCAAGGAAGTTATGAAATAATTAAAAAAATGATTACTGTACTAATACATTATTTTAACAAGTCTTTAGATACACAATAGAAGATATCAAATAATAATGTCAATAATATTAAATTGATATGAAATGTCATACCCGGGATCAAAAAAATAAATAATAATAATCACATAAAGAATAACAAAATTTCTGTTTTATTTAAGATAATGAGTCAAATTATGAAATTATTTTAGCAAGTCTAGAGTGGATATGAAATAATGTCAATACTATACAACTGTTGAAATGTTACACATAGGGTCATTAAAAAATCACGTTATGACTAATAACATTTCTGTATCAAAATGGCCTTGAGTTTATTTTTACATTGTTGGAGAGTGTATTTTTTATGCCATCTGGTAGTTTATTAAATATTATTGAACCCATGTAAAAAAAACACTCTTCCTCAATAGAGCACTTTTTTTGGCGTCCGAGGCCTTACAAAACAATGTTTTATTTATTTTTACAAAAATTGCCTTTTTTCAAAATATACAACGGCGAAAAAGTAAGAATTTTCAAAGACTTAAACAGAGGTTCACAGCTATCTCTAGGTTTAAGACTACACATAGCTCTAACACAACTTTTCTGTGCTTTAAATATGTTATCTCTCGTCGATTCAAGGACATCACCAGCCTAGGTCGGATTATTTACTAAGTGCTAAGCTTTAGCAAATGTTTTCGCCTTGATCTTGTTTAAAATCAAAAATGACTGTTATAGCGTAATATTCGACAAAATTCAGGAAATAACAACATTTTCAATTGGCCGGAGATCTGGTCTCACTGAATTTGGAACTTGTCGCAATACGCATACAATATGAACTGGAGAATTTATTATGAGCTGAGATTTGAGATATTTTTCAATTCTGTTGGATTTACACTCATTTTGACCAAGACCCTTTCTAAAGTGTAAGTTGTGTATGCTACAGCTCAGGAATGAAGGGTTTTCAGAAAACCAAACACAGTATTTAAACTAAAAAATATTTATTTTCTTTTCCAATACTTGGAAAAATGATGAACGAATAATCGATTGATTGACCAACGAGTAGCAGTTGAATAAACAACTAGGGTTACCAGACGCGAATTAACAGTTGGTACTTAGATTTATTCTGTTTAGTCTGTGGGGATTGGCACGAGAAAAGAGAGGCCTATACCCAGCAGTGGGTGAATTCGGGCTGTGGATGATGATGAAGATGAGTCTGTCGTAGGAAATCCTGTAACTGATCAAACTTGTCGAATTCTACATTTAATTTCCTTTATGTTACAGAAACTGCCATTTGGGCTCACCTTAGCCGTTCTTGCGTTACCAGTGATCACAATTGACAGCAAGGACGCGCCAGAAGTCAATGAGTCTCGCCAGTTTACCTCATTCAAGGTAGAGAAGACCAGTGACCTGTACTCCGAGAGGCTGAACGGAATCGTCGATGACTATGTCAAGTGGGGCATTCTCAAACCTTGACCACAGAAAAACCGTGTGTCTATCTTTTACAGTCGGAGAATGTTACTGGACATACAGCTATTATGTCAATTAAATTGATATTAAAATGAAGTTCATTATAAGTTAATTTTATAATTCAATTAAAAACTGTGGAAAACATTTTTTTTTTTTGTGCTAGTAATAACACAAACGGCGAAGTTATTCCAGAATAGTGTAAATATTATGTTGTGTTTCATTACACAATATAATATTTAAACTCGTAATTTACAAACGCCAACTGTGTAACACACTTTGAAACACAATCTGAAGGATTTTTAAGGAAAGTCCTAATCCATTAATTACTCCGTTTGAAAAAATCTTCTGCTCGACATCGTTTATTACACAATAAGTATTGTAGAATTTTGAACATCATGGTTTTGGGATTATGAGTATGTTGCGTAATACTCCTGCTGGTACTGAACCACCTGCTTATCATAAAAACAGGGTGTAATGGACCGCCTTCCGCAAACTAACAGGGTGAATTCAGTGTATCATACTAAGATGTCCGGTACAAGAATTTATTTCAGGAACGTTATGGGATCCAATAAATTTGATTTTTTTTATTTCCTCATGCGCAGTGTATCGTTACCGTGGCAAAACACACGTAGGGAACGGCAAGCGCGACGACGAGTTCGATGAACTCTGTAGCTAGGCAGGAAGGGAACAGCTGATTTCATTAGTCGTTCGTTACAGTATTTCTACATCCATTGTTGGTTTTTTGAATTTAACCGTATTATTTACACAAATGGAATGCTGCGTACAGGGAATGTAATCATCATCATCGTCTGCCTAGCCTTTTTCCAACTATTTTGGGGTCGGCTTCCAGTCCAACCGGATACAGCTGAATACCTGTATTTTACATGGAACGACTGCCTATCTGACTTCCACAACCGAGTAAGTAATAGGTAATACGATATCCTTTACGTAAGACTGGTTGTCAGACTTTCGTACAGGAAATCATTGAAATAAAGGAAAGTATCTGAAAAACGATTTTAAAAAATTCTGCGAAAAAAACCGGTGGAATACGATTCAAAATAAGAAGTTGAATGCACCCTGTCAGATTGCGGAGAGCTGTCCCTTACACCCTGTATACAACTCACTTCACAACAAAAGTACAATTACTACATGGTTCCTTTTCAACTTATTTCTTTTTTGCTGAAAAGTAAATTATTATTAACATTGAAACCACATCGTTTGCTACAACGTCAGTTTAAACAAAATTGAAGCGTAGTTTGCAATCTTTTCAGTTGAAATTTCTCAGTTACAGCCACAAAGTCTGGATTTGTGCTCAGTTGATGGCAATAGGCTCGCCCCTTGTTACATGGGACTTAAACATAGCTGTAAAATGTGGGTATACTATTAGGTAGGTGCACGTTTGGAAATTACACGCGTGATGTTATTTTAAAAACTGTAAACATTAATCTTCTAATGATAGACTACAATCTTTAATTTCACACAAAGATATGCGCAGAACCGTGCGGGCGAATATGAACATTGAACAGTCGCGAAAAGATATTTTTTAGCGATAACACCGCCCATTGTGTCACCCTATTTATAAATTGTAAATTATAATGCTAGAAGTAATTTGTAAGGTGTACATAATAAAGAGTATTCTATCTATGTGAAGAAAACAGTACAATGTTATCAGCGAAGCGAAAGAAAGAAAGTCAATCCGAAGAAAGTATTATACGATACTTACACCTGTGTTTATTTTTCACTCTATTATATTCTCTGTGAAATTTTTAATAATTTTATAATTTTTAACTATAATGTAATAATGTATTTTTAATGTATTTTTAACGTATTTTTAATGTTTTTTTAATGTATTTAATTTTATTTCCATGCAAGTAGCTATTGTATGCGCTATGGGCGGGACATAGCTGATCACAATTTAATTATTTAAGACCTAGATTATGTATCTACCTATGATCTACAATAAAGATATCGATTGATGAAAACAGGATTGTATAGCAAACTTTTGAAATTGAATATATTTATTTCAGACCAAGCACACATTAATTGATACAAGTCCGTACTATGTTAGTCCAATTAGATACTTATATTTTAGTAAAATTTAAAATTATTATTGTTTTAAATTTTGCATCTCATGGGCGACCAATGGCTCAGGATTTGACTGTCCACTCTGCTCGACACCATGCTCAGAAGTGTGTTGGTGCAGGGAGGCCGTTCTTTTGCGAAGCACCGCCTGGAAGCCGTCCGTGCTGTGGACGGCGAATATGCCGGAGGCACTGCACCGCCATGGGAGTCCCAACCAACCTCTGAACGCGTTGTTATACTGGACGCACAGAGCATTGCTGGTTTTTTTAGTGTAATTGCTCCACACACAGTTTGCACGTGTATAACGTTTGCGAATAGCTTTAGAATAGTGTGACCTTATCGTCACGTGAGCATCGCGCAAACCTGCGAGAAAGCATGTTACCCCTTACCGACAATGCCCTGCGCTCCCTATTTATGTCCTATCATCATTTCTGTTTCTCATTGACCCAGTGACACAAGTACTTAAATTTGGACACTTGCTGTAGGACGATTCCATTTAGCGTGATCGGAGGAACAGGGCAGGGTTTTAGACCCAGTCTTAAAAACTAGCAGCTCGCTCTTCTAGACATTGTACTTGAGCCCATGGGCCATTGCAACAATACTACACCGCTAGAATAATCGAGAATATTTTTTGTGTGTCTGCTGATCATATAAAAGCACAGCGCAGACGCCGCGATGTGAATCGTCCCGCCTCCCAGTGCGCGTCAAGTTGGGCGTGTATAAGACTTATATACGCTCAATACCGGACAATTACCGGCTAGCCATGGTAGTAGAACGGACGGGAGTGCGTCGTACTCGGCACCCCTGTCGCTAATCGTGGATAACTGAGGGTCTCACTCGGCGAAGGCAGACTGCCGGGGTGTCGTGAAGAAAACAGCGTTGTGAGACAGCGCTGTGGCGCGCCTACAGTAAACATCACAGCAACTACACACATGGGCGCGCGTAGTACACGCGCACCCACTAACTAGGCTCTGGTCTAAATACGCCACGGGTCCGTTTTTACAGGCCAAGAAAAAAACAAAAAACAGTTCTTTCGTGTTGATGCTCGGATAAACAGTTCGTTCCCAATAGTAAACAATTTCGTTTGAGATTTTTTGTGAATTATAGTACTTCTAATGGTTATAGTTCAGTTTTCAAGTATAGAGTTCCGTTTCATTGATCGTGTAGTATTGTACGCTAGTTTTGCCATCATCAAATAACAACACAACAACAAAAAGCAATACTACCAATACTACCAAACAAAAACAAACAAACACTACTACTAGCACCACTACTACACCACTACCATCACCACACTACCCAATACCACTACTACTTTGTACGAGTAATAGCTTTTTATATTTTTTTTGTGTCACTACCAGTATAAATGGACTACGTCTGAAATAAATGTCTTATTCTATTCAAATAGTAATTTTATTTCTTCTCCACCCACAGTAATAGTGCAGTACTTTTCAAACCTACCGCTCCGTTCCACAAAGCTAACGTTGCAGCCGGGACCTAAAGGTACAGGGCAGTTAGTAGTTCAATTTGGATCCGTTATAGTTTAAATTCCCAAATACGAGTCCAGCCGTCTGGTACACCCATGAAATTGTTAACAGAATCAGATTCGAATAGGGAAGTAATTATTTTTATAATAATTTCATGCAGACGATGTTCATGGGCAACATCTAGTGTAAATTAAGTTATATTTTGCTTTCAGACGGTGACTTCGGAACACGATTCGAACCACTTATTTGTGAAAGAGACAGCGCTATACAGTTCATATAGCAAGTTGTTTTTTCCATGTTATAGCAGGAAAAGACAAATCTACAAAAATCTTATAAATCATTCGTTCTTTCCCCGCACTAAGCAGGAATAAAACAACAATGTTTTGTGGAGGTCATAGTACTCGTACCAATATGTAACCAAAAAGTAATCTTATTATAAGCTTTAAACTCTCCTGCAACAAGAATGTTTCGCCCAGTATCGATCAGTATCGGCCCCACACCTCCAAACAAATACTGTTTTTCAAAAATATATAATTTACAGTTTTGATTACGCTACGATTGTATTTTTATAGGTACATAGTACACAAATAATTTGACAGCAGATTCACTTGTAGTAAAACTCATTTATTTTTCGAACATGCAACACTATCAAAATACCAATAGTATCAGTGTTGAACTGTAATTTTCAATCCAAACGCTACTAATACGTAGTCAAATTACAATGAACGAGTATTAAAAACTGACCTAAAGATTACCTTACTTTTCATTCACCGACTATAAAAGACAGACACCATGTCTCTCTATGGACAAGTTGTTCATGCAATTATTTGAGAATGCCCCACTTGACATAGTCATTTACGACTCCGTTCAGCCTCTCCGCGTACAGGGGACTGGTCTTCTCAAGGTTAAATGTGTCGAAATCGAGGGCCTCGTTGACTTCGGGCGCGTCTTGGCTGTCAATTGTGATCACTGGTAAGAACATCACTGCCATAGTGAGCCCGAGCGTCAGTTTCTGGGAAAATATTAATTACAACGATAAGTACAAAAAGTAATTTTTGTTTATTATTACATGATACATTGAAGCTAACGTAAAGAATAGCACCATCCCATATCTTCCCGTGGGTGTCGTAAGAGGCGACTAAGGGACTTACCAGTGAATGGGCAGCAGCGGTCTCTGTGTTTTTTTATAACAAACATACTGCGATCGCCAACCCGCCTGCCAAGCGTGGCGATTATGGCAAAACCCCCCTTGGGGAGGCCTATGTCCAGCAGTGGACGTCTTTCGGCTGAAATGATGATGATGATGACATCGAAGCTTGAATGTAGAACATAAATGTAGAACACTAATGTAGGATTTGACACGCTTTAGCGCACGTTAATAGGGTTCCAACGATGGGATATTGTATCTCCAAATTCGCTGAAGCATTGAAAGAACAACTCACAAACAAATTTTTGAAAAAACAATTCTACTTACACTGTCTTTTACCCTTTAAGTTTAGAAGTCCTAATTAGTATTGACTTCTACGATTCCAACTTCAGAAATGGCGAACTTCCACACCAATTTTCTTCCTCTACTAAACCCCGTTTTTGGGTTATTTGTATTCGTTTGGGTTCGAAAATACTACCATGAGATTAAAAATACTTACTGTTTTGAGAATTTTATTAAATAGCAGATCGTTACCTCCTTCATTTCGTACTCGAAATCTTCCCTGGAAAACGTCTCCTCAGGGTCGAGGTTCAGCCTCTTCATGGCGGCACTGAGCTGCGTGTAGTAGTGGTCGAGCAGTTTTTCGTAGTACTTGGCGCGGAACTCCTCGTCGGAGCCGGTGAAGATAAAGTAGATCAGGTCGCACACCGGGCTGCCTATATGTAGACTCTGGAGGTCCACGATCTTGATATCCACCTTGCCATTCTGGGGATATACGAAATCATTATTATACGCTGAGTTTGTCAATTATTGCAAAGCTACACAATAAAAAACTTGTCATTTGAAGAAATAATTGGCAGTGAACATGAGGCACTTACTTATTTTATTGGTCTAAATATTATCTTTATGCCGTGGTATTTGGTTAAAATAAGATGATGTCATAAACTAACCTCTCGCACTCTGTGTAGCAAGTTATCTCCTCTGAAGTCTCCATGTATTATAACGTTACTGCGAATAGGAGCGTACATCCTTAATGGATTCTTCTGAGCTTCTATAAACTTCTGTAAGGCTTCTCTGTACTCGGACTTGACATTTTTCAACGCAAGGATTGTCATACTCTGCAGCATATCGTACATACTTCCAAACTCTTCCCATTCGATTTTTAATTGTGGCAAAAGCGCCTCGAATTCTTCTGGGTGTTGTTTACTAAACGCGAAGGACAGCGCGTGCATCTTCGCCATGTCTGCAACTGTTGCAGAAGCGTACTCCCAATTTATAGACTGGAATCTGTTGTGAGGACCATATCCATGCGCCAATAAGTTTTCAAGAACCAATATCTCCTGGTAGGTGGTGGGATCGAAGCCGTAGAGCTTGGTGAAGTGTAGTCTGTGCTCCTCAGGCACTTTGTTTTCTTCTTCTAAAGACGCGTAGATTTTCGCCCATTTTGTGTAAGCAAATTGTTCATTTTTGTAAGTATCCATAGGCATTGCGTTGCGAAATGCTTCTCCCATTGTTGCAATTTTTGCAAATAAATGAAGATCTTCTTTATTTTCTTCTGTTATGATCACTGTAAATATTTTCGACGTGTAGTTCGCTCCTCCGCTTGAGATTTCATTTATAATTATTTCAGGGTTTTCATATTTATGTTTTGTAGCAATTTTTACTAATAATTTTCGCAGCGATTCGTGCTTGTGCTCCATGGTTACGACTACCAAACTGGCAAAATGTACTGATGTAAACAGTGCATCATTAGTTGCTTTTTATAATTATTAATCGAAGATAAGATAAACGTAGACGTACGTTAGATAAACGTTGTTTTGATGATTAACGATGACAAGCATTGTTCTGTAACCTACTGTAAAAGTATTAGTATATATCCTTTATTTATTTAAATACAAATCTAATAGATTTTAAAACATTCTTTAAAATAAAATAAAATATAAATAATGTAATAAGAAACGTAAAAATAATAAAAAATAAATGAAAAATGAAGAATGAAGAATGATGATGAATGTTGTTTGCCTCGCTATTAATTTGTGTATTGTTAGCTGTAAGCCACCCTAACACAATAAAATAAAATAAATAAATAAATAAATATATATATATTTATTTCGTTTATTTTCGTTTATTCAAATATATATATATGTCGCATCGAGGGTGGCCGAGGTGCGAAGCATTGGGTCCTCTTCACGATCCGACATTATTTTAAATGAATGTGGGCACTGTGTGAGTACTCAAACGAAAATACGGTTTTAATTTAAATGACTTTATTTAAGGTACAATTATTATGAACAAAAGCGAAGTCGAAACAAACACGTGCGTTGGTACTGAGCGTCTGCCAAGACTGTCCGAACTAGACTGAGACAACACTCGGTCTCTGTCGGTCTTAGCTGCATCCCCTCTACCGACGATCGTGTCCAAGCGGTGGGGCGCGCTTGCGTTTCTTATCACGTGGTGTTTAGTTGCGAATTGAATGGATAGATGGCGCTGTACGTTGTACAGGAGCGACATCAATCCACGACACGGCCATCCCTGACTAGCACCCGTCCTCGGGTGTAGTACCTGTGGACAAAATACACTCAGGGAAAAATAGCTCGGCTATCCTGCCAATAGAAACTAAGTAACTCATTTTTACTGCAGTTTATCTCCACTAAATCTACGTACACACAATAACCAACTGTTATGATTTACAATGTCCTCTCATAAGGGTTTCTACACAATGCTTCCTGTGCAACAAATGATTGAAAGAGATCCGATCAACAAAGTAATCAACGGAAAACTATTTCCACTAATTTGAAACTAATTTCATAGGCAATGCGTACTCAACTCATTAAAACTTTCGTCACAATCTGTGCACCAACACAGATCAGAATCGCACCAACGATTCTTTTCATGCTCGCTGCCACATGTGCTACCACACATGAGACACTCTGTGCACCAACACAGACCAGAATCGCCCCAACGATTCTCAAAACATCTTGCGCAAAATGTGCTACAACACATAAAGCGCTCTGTGCACCAACACAGACAGAAATCGCACCAACGACTTCTCACAGACCCATCGCCACATGTTACTCATGAGGTGCGGTCAAGAGGTTCGAGTATGAGTACACACGCCATTCTTAATCGGATGTGGTTTCACGACCACTGTCATCAACTATGACATCTAACTCTCGAGGCACTTGGTGATCGGGGATCTTTCTTACACGGTCATGGGGGTACTTGTACGTTCGCTTAGAGTCAAGCGCCTTAAGTAGGTATCTATCCCCGTCTAATACCTCAATAATCTTAAATGGGCCTTTGAATTTGGGATCTAATTTGGTCTGATTCCTTTCCTCATTTTCAATCAAAACATAATCATTAATGGCTAACTTAGACACTTTGGCCTTATTTTGGTCAAAACGATTCTTATCGTACTTTGATATTTTCTCAATGTTGTGTGTCGCGTGCTCTCTAGTCTCGTCTAAATTAACGTCAACCTCATCATCATCAACGGTCACTAAACTAAGCGGACGTGCTACCCTTCCTATCATCAACTGATCCCCCGCGATCGCGACACCGTTGCGAACACACGTACTTACGCGCACTCCGTGTTTTAAAATTACTAAACCGTGTAAATATTGCATACTTTTTGATAAAACTCCACAGAACTGTCGTTAAGGTGCAAGTGACCATAAGTGTGTAAAAATTTCAATGAACTATTAACTATAATTAACTCATGAGAACAATTTTAAATCACAAGAGAATAACCGTGTAAACAGTGCTTACTTGTTAATAATAACTAATTTGACTGATCTACAAGTACAAGTGATTGTTGTGTGCAAAAAATCAAGTGTACCAATAACTCTAACCACCACCGAAAACAGTTTTAAATCTAAACAATTTTATTTTACAACGTGTACTTGGACTTTGTACTTGTTCAACTAAACAAAGGACTTCGTTGTCGCTCGGCGACTTTACCATAAAAAGCTCGCTAATTTCACGCTTGTCGCTGTCGTCCAGTTAGCTCAGTGGTTAACGCTCTCGGTACTGCCGTGCGTCGCCGGTCTCGAGTTCGAGCCCCACTTATCCCAACCAGCATAACGATTTTTCTTTTTGTTTTTGTTTTTGCTTTTTGGTTGTATAAAAGGCACTAGCCTATTTTTGCTATGGCTTCTACCCAGAGAACTCCACCCGAAAAATCTACCCAAACATTATTGAAACCAACTATTTTGGCACAGGAATCTGATACAGCTTCGGACTGTATGGGTTCGGAAACTGACTGTGTTGGTCAGCAAAATATTACGCGACGTTATAAACGTAAATATGACGATTCTGTGCTGGCTGAATTAAGAGATATGCTGGCTGATGTTCAGCTTCAACAAAGAACACAGGTGTTGAAATTTGATGAGGAGATGCAACGATTGGTTAAGCAAAATGAAAAAATTACGGAATCTATCCAGTTCATGTCAGACAAATATGATGAAATCTTGTCTCAACTTCGTCAAACGAAAACTGAAAATACTGCTTTCAAGACCCAAATTAAAACATTGGAACAAAAAATTGAAATCCTTGAACGCAACTCAAAGGCGTCAACCTTGGAATTAAGAAATGTGCCAGAATCCCATCAGGAAGACAAATCTGTACTAATTGGTTTAGTAAAGAATGTTGGTGAAGTACTGAATGTTAGGGTGCTCGACTCGGACATAAGAAATATATACAGGCCCAAAAAAACTTCGAATAAGCCCGCTCCCATAATAGTGGAATTCTGCTCAAATTCTCATAAAGAAAATATTATAATGTCATCCAAGAGACACAATAAAGACAAATATAAAGATAAACTTAACTCGACCCACCTAAAGTTAAACGGCAAACCCAAGCCAATCTTCATAGCGGAATGCCTCACCACCTGCGGACGGAACTTATACTATCTCGCTCGTCAATACATCAAAAATCAAAAGGGCGCAACTTGTTGGACTTCGTATGGAAAGGTGTTTATTCGTCAAAAGGACGGCGACCAGCCTATACTTATTCAACGAGAAGAGGACATCACTAAATTGAAATCACAATGACTAATATTGTCATTATACCCTCTATTTTCTTGTGTTCGTGATATGTTTTATGATCTCTATTTTGAATACTACCGTAAAGCCTGTTCTATAACACAATTGCTGTGTATTGTTAAACAATTTTGCATGAAAATGTTTTATATGTCTCCGTATAAAATGTACCTAATAATCGCTTTGAATTTACAACTATTTCACATACCAACACCTTCAAAATATAATTATTTACACAGTAACACCTCCATATTATTCACTAAAACACACAGCTACTATGCTAAATTATGCTATAAAATAATAGCTATGCAATAAGTATACATAACGCACTAGGCACATTCACAATATACATTTTTTTACCAACCTACAATACACTTCTATATTATCTAGTATAACATACAACTGCTATTCTAAAATACGAAATCAAATATATATCTACGTAATACATACATATAGTTTTTCCTACATATTCACAAAATATATCTATTTACCAACCTATATTTCCATAGTTTACAGTATTACATACAACTACTATTCTAAAGAATGCAATGAAATATTTACTTATAATACAATAAATACATATAATATTACATGCACATTTATTAAATACATTAGTATTTCGCGACAATCCAAAACTCGCGTTACCAAAGACATGTACGAGTATATTGTTTTTTTTCCTACATCTCGAAATAGACTACGGCTACCTTATTTAATGTCATTCATGCCAAAGTTATCTTCACTAAAATCAGTAAACTACAACATTCGATACCACAAGTAACCTAATGACCGACATTGACCATTTTGATATTTCTGTCCCAATCACATGTGAACCCGAGCGATGCAACTCATATCTCAAAAATCCTACACATTACCTAAAGGTTCTACAGCAAAACATACGTAGTCTTAACTGTAATTTTCAAGAATTACACGTTTTACTCGAGAGGCTGAAATTATCATGCGATATAATTGTGCTTTCCGAATGCTGGTTATCGCGTGTTATTAATTTACCATTGCTCCAAGGATACAACTCACATAAAACTAATGATAACTACAATCAAAACGACGGCATAGTCGTATACACTAATAATAATTTAAAATGCACTGTGGAAGAACCTTTCCTATCAGAAGCTAATTGTTTAATGATAAAAATACAAAATGATACAATATTAATCGCAATTTATAGGCCTCCTAGTTTTAAATCACTCGATACCTTCCTTGATTCATTGCATAACCTGCTAATGACCGTGTCGTCGTTTAAAAATATCATCGTGGTCGGGGATATAAATATTGATCTGTTGGGAAACGGTTCCGCAACCACCTCGTATCTAGAAACCATTGCCTTCCATGGACTTCTCCCTGCTATCAATACTGCCACCAGAGATAAGACATGCTTGGACCATGTGATACTAAAAATCAAGTTAGAAGCGTTTACGTTTTCCTTAGGTACTAGTATCACGGATCATGAAGCGGTTTTATTCTGTATCAAGACCCACGTGGCTAAACCTAAATCCATGAAGATGAAAATAAATTTCAAAATTGATATAGACTAATTAAAATCCGATTGGAACAACTTAAATTTTGACAAAGTGTAAGGAAGCAAATTTTAACACCGCCATGAACAATTTCATTAACATTATTCAATTATCAATTGCAAATAACTCTATAAAACGATTAATCCCTAGAACAAAAATTATAATTAAACCATGGATAACTACTGGAATGTTACGTTGCATCCGGACCAGAGACAGAATGCATAAAAAGTTAAAAACTAATATTGAAGACGTCATTTTGAAAATTTCCTACTTACGATACCGGAACTATTGCAATAACCTACTAAAGAAACTTAAAAAACAATATGAGCGAAATCAAATAATAATGTCTAAAAATAATTCTAAAAAGCTTTGGTCTACCATCAAAACAATCACCAACAATAATAATAAAAAGCAGCTACCAATACAACTGTTAACCACACATAAAACCCCTCAAGAATCAATAAACAATATTAATGAATACTTCTCAAATATTGGGAAACGACTATCAAACATGATTCCCCCCCATATCTCCTGCGTTAAGAAAGTCTCTAAGCCCCCACTAAACTCTTTTGTTCTCCTACCCACGGACATCGAAGAAGTTGAAAGAACTCTTCAACTGTTAAAAAGTGACTGCTCCCCTGGCTGGGATCAGATCAGTGCTGATGTATTAAAGAAAATATCCGTTTCTATAACACCCGTTCTAACCAACTTAATAAATCGCTGTTTTGTTTCTGGAATATTTCCCCTCGCATTAAAAAGAGCTGTGGTACATCCGATACATAAGGCGGGAGACAGAGGCAGTGTTAGCAATTATAGGCCAATTGCGATCCTAACAACACTATCAAAGATATTCGAACGCATAATCAACAATAGGCTTACAAAATACCTAGAAGAATACAACTTGTTTTCTGATTCACAATACGGTTTCAGATCAGGACGCTCAACTGACAACGCAGTACTTGATCTTGTTAACTTTCTAGTAAATAAATTAGATAATAAAAACAAATGCTTGACTATATTTCTCGACCTGGCAAAAGCCTTTGACACTGTTTCTGAAAAACCCTTTACCTTGCGGGTTTTGGAGCTAGGGTGCTTGAGTAAAAAAAATCCAACTTTCCTTGGTAGTGTGGACCAGTGGTACCAACACTACCCCAAGTATAATTTATTCACAGCTAGATGTTTGCTTACACCGTTGAATACGAGGTTACAAAAATATTTAATGCTAGGACCCTATATGAATCGCGGAGAATCTTAACACCGCGATTCAGAAATCGCTCACAATTGTACAACGCCATCTAGTGACGCGTAAGTTAACAAAATTCGACATTACCATTGCGATCGCGTTTGTTTACAATTTTAAATGTGATATTAATGCTACGCGGTTCAACATTCCGCCCACCAAGGACATTTTGTGAAACATTATGTCCTTCCAATGTTAATTTCCTAGTTTAATTACAAGGTGATCATTAATATTAAGTTCACTGATCGTACAATACTAATTATCTTTACCATTTGACCTTTACATCTAAACTTAAACAATTACTTACATAACTAAACAGTGCTTAAGCTATCAACAACATTCTTAGGCAATAGGCAAGACACACAGTTTTGATGTTGGCCTTTTAAATATGGAACCATTACTGCGGAGTGTGACCACTCGTGCAAGACCGTCCAGCCCCGGATGCCTTTCAATCACCCTGCCAAGAAGCCACCGACAAGGAGGTAGGTTGTCCTCCTTGATTAAAACTATATCCCCCTCGGTTGGTTCTGGAGTTTGCTTGGACCATTTATAACGATGGAGCAGCGTGGTCAAGTATTCATCGGACCAGCGGCGCCAGAAATGTTGCGTCATCTGTTGGACTAAATGCCACCTTTTTAAGCTAGGAATATTTGCATCTTCGTAGTTATGATCAGGTGCGTTCACCATTGGTTCCCCCACAAGAAAATGCCCTGGCGTTAATGCGTTAAAGGTGTTAGAATCGGTGAGTCTACACAAGGGACGTGAATTTAAACATGCTTCTACTTGACTTAACATAGTAGACATCTCTTCAAAAGTTAAGGTAGAGCTTCCTATTACTCTGTTTAAGTGTTTCTTACATGACTTTACCAGCTACTACCAGCCTCCCATAGTCCGCCAAAGTTCGGAGCATGTGGTGGTATGAAATGCCATGTGGTACCCTCAACGGCTAATGCCGCTGCAATTTCTTTTGCTATACCTGAATTTTGCGAGCGAAGCAAGGTCTCCAATTCCTTAGAGGCACCCAGGAAGTTCGTACCGTTGTCACTCCAAATATCGGTACAGTGACCGCGTCTTGCCACAAACCTTTTAAAAGCAGAGAGAAACCCCTTTGTAGTCAAGTCGCTTACGACCTCAATGTGAACAGCTTTAGTCGCCATACAGACGAATAAACAAATGTATCCCTTATACGCATGGTGACCCCGACCCTTGGATGCCCTCAAATAAATAGGACCAGCATAATCTACCCCACTGTTCCTAAACGGCCTATTTGGTGTAACCCGTGCAGGTGGTAATTGGCCCATTAATTGAGGTTTTGTAGAAGCTGCATAACGCAAACAAGTTACACATTTGCGCACGTATGCAGTTACCAAACGCTTAGCTCCCTGAATATAATATTTCGTGCTTAAATAGCTAAGCATTAGTTGAAGACCGCCATGCAGATTCCTATAATGTGCGTCGGCAATTAGAAGATTCGTAAAATGACTGTTACTTGGAATCAACATTGGATTTTTGCGATCCAGGTCGAGATCAGAACGTTCCAATCTACCGCCCACCCTCAGGATTTTAACGGAATCGAGGTAAAGATTTAAAGACTTAAACTCCTTTCGTTTAGGTCTTTCGTCTTGCAGATCCAGGATAACCGCTTCAAAGGTTTGATGTTGACATACCCTAATGCATATCTCCAACGCTAATCTCATTTCTTCTGCAGTTATAAATTTATAATTCTTTCTTTCAGGTTTCGGTTTCATCAACTCTAAAGGACGTCTTAAATATGCTACAATTCTAACTAATTGGGTAAGTGACGAGTATCTATCCCAAATAAATTTATCATCTGCTGCTACATGTACCTTTATTTCTTCTATATTAGTTGATACCGCCTTGCGTTTGCTAAATTGAATAATTTTGTCTTTCAGGAACCTAGGACCTTCTACCCACAACTTAAAGTTTACAAATTCTGACGTATAAAGACCGCGTGATGCACAATCGGCAGGATTAATTTCTGATTTAACATGATTCCATTGCTGTGGTTCGCTTATGCACAAAATTTCTGAAACGCGATTTGCCACGAATGTCTTCCACTTGTTGGGATGGCTATTTAACCACGCTAAAACGATCTCTGAATCGGTCCAATAGTACAAATTAGATTTGTGAATACCCATCACTTCTGAGACTTCCGATAAGAGTTTTGCTAGGAGAACTGCTCCGCACAATTCTAATCGAGGCACTGAGACTGTTTTTATAGGTGCAACATTGGTTTTCGCAGTGATCAAAGTTACCTGTATACTATCGTCAGCCCCAACTACCCGTGCATACACTACTGCAGCGTAAGCTGATTTTGATGCGTCACAAAATCCATGCAAGTCAACCTGCTTGTCCCCGTTCTTCATGTGCAACCATCGAGGTACCGATAACTCCGTTAAGCCTTGCAACTCCTGCCGGTAAGTAAACCATTCTTTTTTTATATCATGTGGAATTTCTTCATCCCAGCCTATTCCAGAAATCCATAATTTTTGTATTAGTATTTTTGCTAATACGATTACTGGAGCGACCCATCCTAAAAAATTTTCAATTCAAATTCAAGACTAACTATAAAATCTGTCCTTTTGTTATAATATAATAAATAATTATAATCATTATCATTAACACTAGAAACGGGATATTTAGAATGTTTACTGAACAATGAGAATAATGATAGTGAAAAACCCTTTACCTTGCGGGTTTTGGAGCTAGGGTGCTTGAGTAAAAAAAATCCAACTTTCTTTGGTAGTGTGGACCAGTAGTACCAACACTACCCCAAGTATAATTTATTCACAGCTAGATGTTTGCTTACACCGTTGAATACGAGGTTACAAAAATATTTAATGCTAGGACCCTATATGAATCGCGGAGAATCTTAACACCGCGATTCAGAAATCGCTCACAATTGTACAACGCCATCTAGTGACGCGTAAGTTAACAAAATTCGACATTACCATTGCGATCGCGTTTGTTTACAATTTTAAATGTGATATTAATGCTACGCGGTTCAACATTCCGCCCACCAAGGACATTTTGTGAAACATTATGTCCTTCCAATGTTAATTTCCTAGTTTAATTACAAGGTGATCATTAATATTAAGTTCACTGATCGTACAATACTAATTATCTTTACCATTTGACCTTTACATCTAAACTTAAACAATTACTTACATAACTAAACAGTGCTTAAGCTATCAACAACATTCTTAGGCAATAGGCAAGACACACAGTTTTGATGTTGGCCTTTTAAATATGGAACCATTACTGCGGAGTGTGACCACTCGTGCAAGACCGTCCAGCCCCGGATGCCTTTCAATCACCCTGCCAAGAAGCCACCGACAAGGAGGTAGGTTGTCCTCCTTGATTAAAACTATATCCCCCTCGGTTGGTTCTGGAGTTTGCTTGGACCATTTATAACGATGGAGCAGCGTGGTCAAGTATTCATCGGACCAGCGGCGCCAGAAATGTTGCGTCATCTGTTGGACTAAATGCCACCTTTTTAAGCTAGGAATATTTGCATCTTCGTAGTTATGATCAGGTGCGTTCACCATTGGTTCCCCCACAAGAAAATGCCCTGGCGTTAATGCGTTAAAGGTGTTAGAATCGGTGAGTCTACACAAGGGACGTGAATTTAAACATGCTTCTACTTGACTTAACATAGTAGACATCTCTTCAAAAGTTAAGGTAGAGCTTCCTATTACTCTGTTTAAGTGTTTCTTACATGACTTTACCAGCTACTACCAGCCTCCCATAGTCCGCCAAAGTTCGGAGCATGTGGTGGTATGAAATGCCATGTGGTACCCTCAACGGCTAATGCCGCTGCAATTTCTTTTGCTATACCTGAATTTTGCGAGCGAAGCAAGGTCTCCAATTCCTTAGAGGCACCCAGGAAGTTCGTACCGTTGTCACTCCAAATATCGGTACAGTGACCGCGTCTTGCCACAAACCTTTTAAAAGCAGAGAGAAACCCCTTTGTAGTCAAGTCGCTTACGACCTCAATGTGAACAGCTTTAGTCGCCATACAGACGAATAAACAAATGTATCCCTTATACGCATGGTGACCCCGACCCTTGGATGCCCTCAAATAAATAGGACCAGCATAATCTACCCCACTGTTCCTAAACGGCCTATTTGGTGTAACCCGTGCAGGTGGTAATTGGCCCATTAATTGAGGTTTTGTAGAAGCTGCATAACGCAAACAAGTTACACATTTGCGCACGTATGCAGTTACCAAACGCTTAGCTCCCTGAATATAATATTTCGTGCTTAAATAGCTAAGCATTAGTTGAAGACCGCCATGCAGATTCCTATAATGTGCGTCGGCAATTAGAAGATTCGTAAAATGACTGTTACTTGGAATCAACATTGGATTTTTGCGATCCAGGTCGAGATCAGAACGTTCCAATCTACCGCCCACCCTCAGGATTTTAACGGAATCGAGGTAAAGATTTAAAGACTTAAACTCCTTTCGTTTAGGTCTTTCGTCTTGCAGATCCAGGATAACCGCTTCAAAGGTTTGATGTTGACATACCCTAATGCATATCTCCAACGCTAATCTCATTTCTTCTGCAGTTATAAATTTATAATTCTTTCTTTCAGGTTTCGGTTTCATCAACTCTAAAGGACGTCTTAAATATGCTACAATTCTAACTAATTGGGTAAGTGACGAGTATCTATCCCAAATAAATTTATCATCTGCTGCTACATGTACCTTTATTTCTTCTATATTAGTTGATACCGCCTTGCGTTTGCTAAATTGAATAATTTTGTCTTTCAGGAACCTAGGACCTTCTACCCACAACTTAAAGTTTACAAATTCTGACGTATAAAGACCGCGTGATGCACAATCGGCAGGATTAATTTCTGATTTAACATGATTCCATTGCTGTGGTTCGCTTATGCACAAAATTTCTGAAACGCGATTTGCCACGAATGTCTTCCACTTGTTGGGATGGCTATTTAACCACGCTAAAACGATCTCTGAATCGGTCCAATAGTACAAATTAGATTTGTGAATACCCATCACTTCTGAGACTTCCGATAAGAGTTTTGCTAGGAGAACTGCTCCGCACAATTCTAATCGAGGCACTGAGACTGTTTTTATAGGTGCAACATTGGTTTTCGCAGTGATCAAAGTTACCTGTATACTATCGTCAGCCCCAACTACCCGTGCATACACTACTGCAGCGTAAGCTGATTTTGATGCGTCACAAAATCCATGCAAGTCAACCTGCTTGTCCCCGTTCTTCATGTGCAACCATCGAGGTACCGATAACTCCGTTAAGCCTTGCAACTCCTGCCGGTAAGTAAACCATTCTTTTTTTATATCATGTGGAATTTCTTCATCCCAGCCTATTCCAGAAATCCATAATTTTTGTATTAGTATTTTTGCTAATACGATTACTGGAGCGACCCATCCTAAAAAATTTTCAATTCAAATTCAAGACTAACTATAAAATCTGTCCTTTTGTTATAATATAATAAATAATTATAATCATTATCATTAACACTAGAAACGGGATATTTAGAATGTTTACTGAACAATGAGAATAATGATAGTGAAAAACCCTTTACCTTGCGGGTTTTGGAGCTAGGGTGCTTGAGTAAAAAAAATCCAACTTTCTTTGGTAGTGTGGACCAGTAGTACCAACACTACCCCAAGTATAATTTATTCACAGCTAGATGTTTGCTTACACCGTTGAATACGAGGTTACAAAAATATTTAATGCTAGGACCCTATATGAATCGCGGAGAATCTTAACACCGCGATTCAGAAATCGCTCACAATTGTACAACGCCATCTAGTGACGCGTAAGTTAACAAAATTCGACATTACCATTGCGATCGCGTTTGTTTACAATTTTAAATGTGATATTAATGCTACGCGGTTCAACAGTTTCTGTACCCCGCCTTGTGCAAAAACTGGAAGATCATGGTATTCGAGGTGTTCCACTGGACTTACTTTCGGATTATTTAAAAAATAGAACCCAATCAGTCAAAATTGGAGAGCACATTAGTGACGAACTGCCAGTTGAATTTGGGGTGCCACAAGGCAGTATACTAGGTCCCACTCTTTTTCTCTGCTATATAAATGAGCTCTGTTCCCTTCAGATTAATAATTGTCGCATCTCCGCATATGCAGATGATACTGCCCTAACCTTTTTCGCTGACTCGTGGAATGAGCTTTTTATTCTCGCGCAAAATGGTTTTAACACTGTGTGTCACTGGCTATCCTCTAACTCTCTTACTTTAAATGAGGATAAAACCAAATACATTGTATACTCTATTCTCAATCAGCTTGAACTTAACACCCGCACTATTTACAATATCCGCGCACATAAATGTAATTTCCCTCCAACTTCAAACTGTAATTGTCCCAATATTAATCCTACAAAAAGTTTTAAATACCTTGGAATCGAAATTGATGCGAATTTAACTTTTGGGAACCACATTGGCTTTCTATCTAACAGAATACGGAAGCTCACTTACATTTTTAAAGGGCTCTGTGACGTAGCAGACAAACAAACGATGAGGATGGTACACGAGGCTCTGGTACAATCTATTATTGGCTACTACATTACCACATGGGGCGGGGCATGTAAAACAAAACTGATAACAGTAGAAAGAGCCCAAAGGATGATACTAAAAGTTAGTTTATCCAAACCACGTCTTTTCAACACCATAGCACTTTATGAGGAAGCACAGGTGCTAACTGTATGCCAGCTGTACATATTACTTACTGCACTTCTCCAACACTCAAACCTACCCGTAGAAGGGAGAAAACGCATAGGTCTATCCAGGAGAAACTTCGCAGTATGTAGGACGCTGCGGTTGGTACTTCCTTTGCGCAAAGATTCTTCCCTTTCCGTGGAGGTGAATTGTATAACAAACTAAATAAAATTATAAATATATCAAATTGTAGTAAAGTTAATTGTAAAACTAAAGTTATCAAATGGTTATTGAAGCTAAACTATACGGAAACAGAAAAAATACTTGAGGTAGCTAAGTAATGTAAGTAAGCTAGGTAGTCCATACTTACGTACATAATTTGGTATATAAGATTTTAGTCATATTCTTATATCTGTATATTCTATATACATACATATATATATTCATAAAAATACTTATTGTGTAATAAATGTATACATACTTATATACGTACACACACACACACACAAATACATATACACACCAATTTCGCAATGCTTTCCACGTTGACAATAACTCTATGATGTAATGGGGGACTCTATGATAGTTTAGACTCCAGATCTCCCCCAAATTACAACTTTCTGTCTACTACCTGTCAACTATATGTCAAATAACTATGTAATTTGTGGAGATAAATAAACGTTTTTATTATTTATTATTATAGCCTATATAGTTCCCACAACTGGGACACGGGCCTCCTGTCTATGAGAAGAAAAAAACGGTAAAGGAAAACATCGTGAGGAAACCGGCATGTCCTAGAACCAAAAATTCAAAGACATGTGACGTCTACCAACCCGCAATGGGCCCGCGTGGGGGATTATAGCCCATTCCGTCTCACAGAGAGGAGGTCTGTGAATAAATAAAATAAATAAATTACATAAAAAATTAGTTTCATAAAAAAAACTACAAAACATTGAGCAAAGACAATAGCTTTTTTTTTTGGATTGGAAATCATCATCACCGCTCTGGGCGGAGCGGAAGGGAGTGTCAGACTTATACTGACTAAAACCCATCCGTGTTCCTTCTTTGCCCTTTGTGTTCCCGGGCCGCGGTATCTCTTTCGAACAGTCCCGCAGCCATGGCAGGCATAGGCCCATGCGGACCCATACGTGGTTGTTGACATCTCTTTGAGGCGCGCGTGGAACACGAACGCGCCGTCGACACGGCCTGTCGTCATAAGACGGCCGGAAGCAAAGACAATAGCTGGGAAACGTTTATGATTAACAAAAACTACATCTGCATTACAAAATAATGAACATGATTGGCAAACAAAGGCAATTGATTAAAGAAACTACAAGACAGCTCTATTTCGGGAAATGATAATAACAGAAATAAAAAAAAATTGACACTTGAATACTTTTAACTATTTTTGTCTTCACATTGTTATTTTATTAATTTTATTTTTTCAAACAATATATATTATCATTCAGTCTATTAAAACGAAATGTCACGTTTATTTTGTCCCTTGACGTACATAGTTCGAACGGTTTTACTATAAAAGAAGATGGGCTTTTCTAAGCCTGAAACTTCTTAAAACATAAAAATCACGTGACACTATGTTCGTACACGCTACAAAGCCACCCAACAAACAATACATTTTGTGAATATTATACGTTTGATTGGTTCCAGCTTCGTAGATAAAGATAGTTTTGGAGCCGATAGGTGATGCGTGCGAAGCAAGGCGGATCGCTATTCTTTATATGAACTAATGTTTGTGAAAGGAGAAGTTTACCACTTCAGCTGCGCCGTTCACTCGTTTGCCTGAAACGCATTTGTGCGAAGCGTGGCCATGGCCCGCAGTTGACGATCTCGCACACATTTTCATGCAAAACAAGCAATGAACACGCTTAGCCGTGGGCTGCTGTAGAGATGCATCTTGATTTCAATTCGCTTAATGTTGTTGGGGAGTTTGCTACGCCAACTCTTCAAAGCTAAGACATTGGGTAGCGAAGCACGGGCTTTTCGGGGGACTGTCTTGTGTAATGTTGACGTAATAAAGTGCTGATTTTTAACCTAATTTGAATAAATGTCTTTTGATTTTGGTACCTGTATCATCCTCATGAGGTCAGCGTTGGTACCCGCGTGTAAATTCACGTCTACGATACAGTATGTACCTCCTGGCTCCGCCATACATGCTTCGTAGTCATCCAGGCCGTACAGTGGCGGCATTTTGTTGTATTCGCTCACTGAAATGAAGGATTAGATGGTTTACGCAAACTGCTACTATGAAACTCCTCGCTGTACCCGTCGAGGATTAGGTACAGACGTCATTTTATATTATTAATGAAAGTAAATGCGTGGGCAAAGCTCTGGAAAAATTGGACTCCAAGTAAAACCACGCCCGTAATCCCAAAAACAGCACATGTGTACCTAAAGTACCTACATCCGTATATGTGTGGTGTAAACCCTTCACGAAGCCGTCAACCAAGCATTCTGTACATCGAACTAAGTGACTCGATGCAAAATATATTGCTGGAAAACGTTTTTTTTTTTGGGGTGAAAAGTCACGATTTACGGTAAGATTGAATGTAATGCACTCAAAACATTGTGCCGATGAATGCATTGAATAGGACAGGGTTCATGGAGGTATTTAAAACAAAGATCTAACATTAAAACTTGTGTAAAAATTTGAACTTTGATCTCCAATTTCTCCGTAAGTAGATCGCAATGACTTTCGGCCTCGTGAAGGTCTTAATACACCCATTATTTTACCAGTTATTAATCAATGAATTCATTTAATTGAGACACAACGAGCCATAATTTTGTTAGTAGGTACACTTAAAAATAATGTAAGTAATTAAATAATCCAACACAAACACAATTATGGAAGCGAACCTATCGACATCAACCAGCAAAGCTCCGGGCTGCTATTGAACCTGATCCTGATGGAAAATCCCACTAACACTTTGCTGGACCTGGGATTCGACCTAATGGTCAGTGGTAGCACTTGCCAACTACCGGCCTAGAGAGACCCAATCAAGACAAGGCTAAACAAATGGCGCAGTCTACTGAAAGGTATACATTCCAAAGCTTCAGTTCATTTTATGCTAAATGATAGCCTAGTAGAGCAAAAAGGATGTCATGAAGGGTGATTTTTCATGACAGAAACGACACACGGTCTATCTCTTGCTTATAAAAAAAACCTGATAGCTTAAGTATTTGGCTCGCATAGGCCGTAGCCGTTAAGTTTGACTACGATAGTCTTTAACAACTAAGATTCTATGTAGTAGCATAGAAATAATAATAAGGATAATATATGCACAATTACTGCTTACTATTTATTATTACAAGTAAATGTATGCCGTATAATAATGTCGTTTGTGAACCTATAATTGAGAAGCATTAATCTTATAATTGCACCGTGGCGAATATTGTACAAAGGCTAGAATCGACTAGAGCATTTAATCCCCAAAGGGTTGGGAAAAGGTGTACCTAATAGTACACCCTCATTTCGCTAGATATGTTTAGGTCCCATTTTTTGCCATCAATCGGGCACTAATCCAGACTTCGTGGCTGCAACTGAGATATGCCTGATGGTAAAACCTAACAACTCTGCCCGACCTGGGAATCGAACCCAGGGCCTAATGTTCAGCAGTCGCGCTTGCAACCAGTAGACCAACGAGGCAGCTACACAGGAATGTTACTGCAGGTAAATGACCGTAAACACTCACTTGTTTTGAGCATTACTTCGAACATCGGCGTGCATTATACAATGTGTCCGGTCATGGACAAGCGATATTAAAAATTATTTTAATACACAAATACACTACACACTTGGGTCCGAGCCACTTCATCGTTAAAATGATGAAATAATGGGTTCACACTTATGTAACATAAAACTAAAAAAGATTAAAATAAAAAAAACACAAAAAATTATGCAAATCGACATTTTTTGTGAACAAACAAACTTTGGTGGCAACAAATTCATTACAAATCAACAAATTTGTGTATCAGAATAGTTGTTATATAAGTACCTAGAATATTGCCAGTCCATGACCGGACTCATTGTACATATAAATTGAGCTTTTGCTTGAACTGTATTCGTAAGACCGTGGAAATGCTCGTGAAAATGCCCTAGTGTATACTTGCCTTTAAGTATATAGACAGATAATCAATTAAATCGTAGGTATGGCTGCAGTAAATATAGCAAATTCATTTAAATTGCTTTTTATATGAAGCATGGGTTACAATTAGTTCACCCCGTGTAAGTTTATTAATAAATCCGTAGGGTAGACTTAGCGACAATTACGTTGGAATAGTTTTGTATCTCTATAACGACTTTCAACAACATTTAGAAAATCTTTTCGGTACCATACGTCATGTTTCTGTAAATCAGTTTCTTGAGGCTCTCTTGAGATATTTGGTTAAATCGGGATTAAAAATGCTAAATGAGTATGGGACTCATGTTACTCTTATTAGGTATACAGTACGTAGTTGTCAACTACGCATTCTGTACATAAAACAAACTTCCATTGAGCAAATATAATTGCTGGGAAACGACTTTAATTTTTTGCGTAAAAAGAAGGTGAGTATTCAGTGTGCAAAGTAAAACAGTGTCTTTTTACACCCGTTTACTCAACAAAGGTTATACTCATCATGCATGATACTGATACTGTTAGCCTGCGTCATTCCACTGCTGGGCAAAGGCCTCTCTCAATGACTTCCAATTGTTACGATCCAGGGCTAATGTGGGCCACTGGCCGTTTGTTGTGTCCAGCTCGTCCCGCCATTTTCTACGAGATCTGCCGCGACGCCTTCTGGCTGTGTCAGGGCTCCAGAAAGTGGCCCACAGCTCATTGGGCATGCGGCAGACGTGGCCAGTCCACTCCCACTTCAGCTTAGCGGCTTTTTGAGCAACGTCAGTAATTTGTGTTTTGGAGCGCAGTGTGGTGTTGCGTACATGGTCGGTGAGTTTGACGCCTAGAATGCTGCGGGCCATTGCACGTTGGCAGACCATGAGTTTGAACTTTTGAATGTCATCATGATAAATGTTTAAAAGAAGGTTTTGTTTAATATTGCTGAGGGAAGCGGAAGTATCCCATTGCATATGAAAATAGGATGAAAAGTGAATTCAGACTTTACGCGCATGAGTCACAAAAAAAGCTCGGCAAGGGTTATAAACATTTTTATCTAATGGATAAAAATGTTTATAACCCTTGCCGAGCTCCGAGTTGAGTTTTAGATGGCAAAAAAATAATTCATGTATAAAACACAAAAAATTATCATCTTAATGTGAGTTATTATTTATACTAGAAACGGGATATTTACCATGTTTACTGTTTTCTTTGAGTTCCCGATATTTCGGCGCTGTTGCAAGCACCATGATCACGGATAAACTGAAGTATTGCGGGTGGGTGTGTATGAGCAGACAAATCGGTCGACTCTCTTTCTTGTCCGTACTACGTTTATTCAGTAACGCTACCACTGTCACCGCCGTCAGCACCGAAATATCGGGAACTCAAAGAAAACAGTAAACATGGTAAATATCCCGTTTCTAGTGTAAATAATAATGTTAGTGACCATGATAGCTTAAAATCTTTTATTTGAGTTGTTAATGGCACTGCTACTTCTCTGTGCGCAGTTAATATTCAATAAAATAGCGATAAAACCGACAAGGTTTATAGCAAGTGGACATAAACAGTTGAAATGGACATGGACATAAAATATAACTAGCTAACTACTATATATTACGTTACTGAATATTTATACGAGAAAAATAAAATGAAAGCATAACGGGAATTACAAAGAAAAAAACAGACTGAAAATCAACTGTTATGCTTATTAAGTCAACGAAACAAAAATATTAGCAGTGTAGATTTTGGTTTGGAAATGGGAAATGTTGCTTTCTGGAATAACCTCCACATGTATAGTAAGTTGTTTTGGTCTTCCGTAGCTCCGGCCTTAGGAGCAAGGGAAGACCGTCGTGAGCGCATGCAAACAAAATCACATCTATCACCGGCTGGAAACCGGGAATGTAAAAACCAGTCGGCAGAAAGCGCCCTTTCACTAATACTAGCTAGACGCATAAAGCCGTCTGTTCGATTTTCGACGATCGGTTAATCGCCGATAATCCAAACTCAGTCAGTCCAGTAATATTTGCGGATTCATTTAGGTGCATCGCTTATTCTTAGTAGAAACAGCCATTGAATTGAAAAAAAAACACGTTTCTTTTGTGCATATTCGTAAGTCAAAGACGTGCGGCCACGATTCGTATGTGCTAATAAATGTCTAGCCATTGTTTGATTTGGAAAGGGGGGTATGACTCATCATTTTATTGTTTTACAAGAGTGCAAATAATTCGGTATTATTATCTATTATAAAGAGTGGACTACGATTAAACAAGTCGATGACTACTATAGGCCGAGTTGGTTGATCAAAGTAGGTACAAAACGATTCTCGCCACTAAAATACTTGGCCAATAAAAGTGCCCTAACACGGGAATCTAACTCACGGCCTCGCGACCTTAGCTTCGTCATTCAGGTCATCATATCTTACAATTACTTCACGCTTTGCTCATTTTCCTGTCCGTTCTGTTTTATTTTGAACTTGAACTGCAGTTCAATGTTATTCCGTGTGGACTGTTCTATCACGTAGTTCATCTCCGCGAAAAACCTCGTGAGCTATTAATCTTATTAATTTGACGTAAAAGGCGTTGAGAACCTTTTTAGGTAAATGCGGACTAGATGTACTTTGTATGAATACAAATATACACATTTCAAGGTGCTGCGTGCAGAAAGTTAGTCTTGTGATCCGGGACTGATTATGTAAAGTTACTGTGGATGAATGCCGAAGTACTACTTAATATCTGCTTAACCACAATATTTTGCATAACAACGAATGGGCTGAACTTGGAAGAGGTTTAATTCGCAAACATTGAAGTCATTTGTTTGCGAGCGCAGATGTTTTGATGTCTTACTTTAGGTTAAATCTAAACGAGATGTGGGTCAGTGCGTCATCTTAGGGGCGGATTTGTAGGAGTTGAAGTATACGCTTATGGGCACTATGAGCAGAAAAGAAAAAAAAAATTGGGACTAAGAAAAAAATTCAGACTTAATTTTTTGTTACTTTTATTTAGTATTCGGAAACGATGTCGGAGGACCATGCGTCTCAGAACTAAATTGGTTTTTATGGTCTAAATCAATCCGTTACTTCAATAAAATTGGGAAATTTCGGAAAAAAAAACCAAAAATTTTTTAAGTCCGAAATTTGTTCTAAGTCCTCGCTCCATAGCGCCCCTAAGGCAACTCTCTAACCGAGATGTGGTGTCCACCAGTACATTTTGACTAATACTTGAAAACCAACCAATTCTTAGCCAAAGAAACTTAAACAGTATTCGATTGCACAGAGCACCGCGTCTTGCGAATAAGGATTTCTTTTTTATAACAGGCAGTTTAAATTAGGTCTAATTGAGCATTGAATCGTATCATTCCCAACAATTTGAAAAGACCGAATATATTCACGATCGTGACATAAAATTTTATTATAAGGGTGCATATGGGTTCAGTATAAGATTCTTATATAAACCACACATAAGTCCCATACATTTTGACAGTGTAGGATTACTTTCGTATTTTTTTTTTGTTAGCCCTTGATTCCCTTAATGACCAGCTGAGCAAAAGCCTCCTAATGTCCTTAAAGATATAATTTTCCTTTTTTCTCTGTATTTAAAAACTTATATATATTTATACAACATTAGTTTTAGTATATGCGAAACCTGAAACACGTGTCTAGTATTTTTATGTAAAGAATCTATGTACAAAATTTCAAATCTGTATCATGAAAAATCAGAAAGTTATAAGCTTCTTCTGTTACCTGGTTGTCCGCACTAAAACGTGCTCACCACACGGCACGCGCCTCCAGCGTCGACTTGAGCTCATTGATAATAACAATTTGGCAGTAGGTACCTAAATAATTGCGACAGGTACTTAGTGTCGCTCGGTGTCCAACTTGTAACTTTTTTAAATATTTTTGGGACAAAATATAACATGGTTTAAAAATTATTGGAATCGATTCAGTCACTTATTCTGAACAAACTATATTCAGTTTTCGCATATACTAAAAATACTGTTGTATAATAGCATTATTTATTACCTAGAACCATAAAATGTCCCTTCCACGGTGCATGTTGACTTTGCTGTAGGTAAGTAGACAATTACAAAACCATTTGAGCGGTACAATTAATGAAGTGACGTCATAATTAATTACTTTTGTTCTTAATTTGATCGCAAGGAGCGTATGATGTGCATTTTAATTACGATCAAAATATGAAGACTATAACAACCCGCAACTAACTCATAGCCAATACCCATTTTTTTTAAATAGAGAATTTGGAACGAGTATTTTTGTTCGATAAGTTTTGTTGTTTAGTGTCTGTATGACGTTTTTATGGCTTCGCGCGGTCGCCGTTCAAAATGTTAAATAGAGAAAAGATATTTTTTTTTTAAAATGCCTGTTTTGTCCCGGAAAGGTTATCCAGATCTGCATAACCTCTCCGGTAGGTAGTAGTTACCGTTTTTTGGTATATTTTAAAAGGTTTTCCATATCATTACTAGTATACATGAACTTACTAAAAGAAACTGTCTGTCTGTTACCTTTTCACGCCTTAACGGCTGAACGGATTTTGATAATAATTGACATACGTTTTGAACATGAACTGCTAGTTCCTATAATTATCGATCTCCATGTGGGCGAAGTCAGTGGAAAAAGCTAGTTTATTATAAAAAATCAAAGCATCTATATCAACTCGGCCAGTTACAGGCACTTTTGAACTGTCGAAACAAAGACAACAATAAAATGAAGCTACAGTCCCAGTCACAAGGCATAATAACTTATCATGCGCTTGAGAAGGAGGAGAAAACGCTTTTTCCCAAAACGTCCAAGTTAGTCATAATGTCGCGGATTGGCAGAAAGGCGTATGAGATTTTTTTTTTTTTTGGTGGTTTGGAATTATGATCGTAGATCCTTTCTTAGGACCTAGACACAGTGACATTCATCATCAACCTCTTGCCCGTCCCATTGTACTGGGGGTCGCCGCACGTTTTCTTCTTCCATTCTCCCCTGTCAGACGTCACGGCATCATTTACTCCTTTCTCTTTAATATCATTCCTCACACAATCCATCCATCTTTGGCCTCCCTCTCCCACACCATCCATCAACATTCATATCCATCACTCTTTTAGTGACATGCGTTTCATCCCTCCTCATTACATGTCCATACCAAAAAAAACCTTTCAAATTTCCTCTAATATACTCAGTCCCATTCTTATCACTCCACACATCCATCTCAACTTTCTCATCTCAGCTACAAGCAATCGTTTGTCATCCACCTTCTTCACAGCCCCGCATTCTGTTCATCCATACTGTACGACAGGTCTAATCACGGACTTGTATATTTTCCCCTTTAACTTTAAGGGCATCCGTGGGTTGCAAGTAGACAGTGACATTCAATCAGCGATAACATCGCGACGATGGAAAAGTCAAAAATGAACTGAAGCTACCGGTTACTTTAATCTCGTTGAAAGTAGTTAAAGAAATACGACACGCTTCGAAATCGATTTGTCTTGGCCCTCCGGTCCGTTATATATTTTGAGATAAGAAAAAACTGTAACATTTATTAATTATGCCTTTAACTTACCATTCAAACTGTAGATGACAGCTGTAGATCTCCCAAAGAAGACAAACAACAACAGAAATAATTGAAACATTTTATATAAACTTTTTCCCGCACTCCAAACTAAAAATACTTAAGTTAAGATGCTACCCTGTACCTCAACTTTTGATTAAAAGCTATAAAAGTGTTTAAAACAAAATAAATAAAATATTAGGCTTCACTAATTCATTAATTTGGGAAACAATCACCGCGTCCCGCCATTTTTCTTGTAACTTTTTTTACAACTAACGAAATCGGCAAAGGAAACCAACATCCAGCCAAGGCAAAAAATTAATTGACGTCAAAGCTTTATGGTGTTTTTCTCACAGGCGGCCGCCAAAAAATATTTACAAAGGTTTATTTATTTATATGATTATTTTTGTGTATTGTATCTGTTACGTGTAGGTGCCACGAGTGTGAGGGTACGATAGTGAGGCGGTCATTTGAGCCGTGTGATATCCTTGTTTGATCTACATAATCCAAGCTAGGCCTTGTGACGTCGGTGTAATGTTATATTGTCTGTTTGTTTATTGCTTTTCTTTAATATCTTTAACTTTAAAACAAACTAACTAATAAATAATTTAAAAATGCTAATGGTTCAATTTAAATTAATGCTTTGAGTTTGATTTTGAGCTTTACGTAAGTGTTTTTGTAGCTTCATAAAAAAGTGCAATTTCTACGATCAAAATACAGTTTTTTATACATTGGGTAAGTACAGTATGAAGTCCTGGTATTGTTTTGCTTTAGAATAAGGCTGTGAAGGTCAAATAGTTTATCATCCCAAGAAAAATACTGATTTACAATTGCATCCGGTTTGACCGTAGGGAAACATTTACATACCTACAGTCTCTGAAAATATGTTTCATTTTACTTGCTGCGACCTGTTAAAGTTTGTCCAAATAGATATACCTAGATTTCTATGTGGATTAATATGTTCACTCCCAAGCGGATCCATGTTACAACGCTAGTTTTCCTCGTAAATATAATAATAGCACTTACACGCGTACTTCGTACCTACTCAGTACAAGGAAACAAGAAAAAAATGCGGTTTGATGCCTTCCTTTGTTTATGATTCTGGTTGTACAAGTTAGATGTGGTCCATTTACAGAGATAAATCTGTATCTAGTTGTCGCAAATTAACTGCATCGTACGCTTTCGGGAAATAGACCTACTGGTGTGTTGTTAAAGGTGTAAATGTACCTATAACGCCACAATGACTACCTCGATGGTCTAGTGGTCGCAAGCGCGACTGCTGAGCAAAAGGTTTTGGGTTTGATTCCCGGGTTGGGCAAAATGTTATTGGGTTTTTCCATCAGGAATTTCTCAGTATAAGCCACGCCGAGTATGGATCTGTGCCTGGTTGATTGCAATAGCCTCGCACCCTGGGAGTTCAAACCGGTGAAATGTGGGTGTAATATTGCCTAACTCTTCGGGGATTACAGGCGTGATGTTTTGTTATGTAAATGTCATAAACAAAACTGAAAATCTGTCAAACCTACTCTACCAAAACTAGCATTACATTTAGAAAATAAAATAAAAATAATAGAAGAAATGCGTTATAATATAACTTACGCTTTTGACTGTAATACAATTCTTTTGGTTTGCCATGAATGAAATGAAATTATTTCACTTAAAACGGTGATTTCAAGTGGCAAACGGATAACCGGTTTTAATGAGTAGTTTTAATTTTATTAGCATAAAATAAATGCCAACGACTGATTGAGTACCAGGGGCGAACTAATTGAAAATCGCGCCTAGGGCACGCATCATAGTTGCGCCCCTTCGTAAATTAACTTAAAATAAAAACAGATACACCAAATATAGCAATAATTAATCTTACATTTAAAACATTTATTTTCTTTTTATAACGAAAGTCGTAGAACCTTTACAATTGCATTTACAACTGCACCTTCCTGGCCTTCTGCGACGCAAACATGATGATGTTTTCGAAATTAGTTCGCTTCTCGCTTTACACTAAGCAAAGCCAGGTTGCATAACCTTTCTTGACCCATTGTAGCCCTCAAATACGAAAGCAGTAATTTCAGCTTACTAAAAGATCGCTCACAACTTGCGATGGTTACTGCAATTGTAAGCAGAATTTGAATAGAAATGCGCAAAATTTGGAAATACTTTTTCATCCCCATAATGCACAATAAATTCAAGTAGCTATTCAGATTTCTTCAGGTTGACGTTTTTTCTTATCGATATTAGCATTCGAACATCCAATATTTCTTCGTATAATTGTCCCCCGTTAACATCGCAACTGCAGAAATCTCCAAATTCTTTACATTTATTTTTAAACCTTTGCAGTCGTCAGTATCGTAACACCGTGTTCTAACATCTAGAAGAAATCCAAATCTTTCACTCATTTCAAACACAATGCGATCCAGCCATCCCTTCATTACTTGTTCCATTTCTTCTTTAGCCGTCAACCCTGTGTCCGATGCAGTCTTTCCAGCTAAACATTTTTTTCGCCTTCGACGTCTTTTCGTGTTTACTTCCCATTCCTAGCAAAGATTGAATCCTCTTGTTAAGGCCTCATTAACTAATCTCTCGTTTTCATTTGAAAAATAGTCTCGGAGGGTTTTTATGTCCAAGGCAGCAATTTGGAAATTCATACTTGGCTCCTGGTGTCGCTATTGGGTCAATGGACTCGAGTACATCTTTCCAGAACCCTAACAACATCAGAAAATCGTAGGATAACTTTTCATAATCAAATGATTATGAAGAAGTCTGGCCTCACTTCTTGTTAAACTGGTTTGATCGCTATCGTCAGACATATTTTAGAGAAGGTTCAGCATATCGTCAAGATATGCTGAACCTTTATATTTGTGGATTGCCTTTATTGTGCCCTTGCACTCCATCCATCCATTTAGAATTTTACAACCACAGGCACGCATTTCTTTAACTTATCCCAGCGTAGAGTAGAATGAGCAAAAAAAAATAATCTATCGCAATTCACAAATATTGCCAGATTATTCTTTTCGCTTATTCTTTGGCGAACTCCAGTTCGGTGCCAGCCATCGAAGCAGCGTTGTCATAACATTGTGATCGACAATCCTGTAGATCCATGTCGTCTTTTCCCAGCTTTTAAGTATTTCGTCAAATAGACTTCCAGCGTCCTTTTGAATTATCTGGATGAAACCTAGAAAGGACTCTCTAATGCAGACAGATTTTTTCTCGAAATCAACTTGAATATAATTATGTATCTCACTACTTCTGACAGACGTCACATATCCATGTTCATGATGTGCCAGATCAGGTCAAATATGAGACCGTAGTATTTTGATTTTTAAATTTAATAATTGGCGATTTTTGCGCCCCCTTCGAAAGGAGCCCGGGGCACGTGCCCTACTTGCCCCACCCAAGATACACCTCTGGTGGGTCCTACACAGATAGTTATAACGCCTGTTACCTATTGTCGCTTACATAAAACGCCTATCAATATGCAGTTAGCAATATTTACAGTCGGTGTGTGGTTGCGCTGTGCGTGAAACGCATGGAACATGCAAACTGTTCTAAAAGTTTTCGGTTAAGAAAACAGTCAAGAGGACTTGTATACAGGGTGTAAGGGACAGCTTTCTACAAACTGATGGGGTACATTCAGTATATCATACTAAGATGACCGGTACAAGAAATTATTTCAGGAATGTTATGGGAATTCAATAAATTTGACTTGTTTTATTTCCTCATACACAATGTATCGTTACCGTGGCAAACCGCACGTAGCGAACGACAAGTACAGCGACGAGTTCGATGACCTCTGCTCTAGCTAGGCAGGAAGGGAACAGCTGATTAGACGCGTCGTCCGTTAAGAGTATTTCAACATTTCCAACGGTTATCCATTGTTGGATTTTTGATTTTAGCCGTATTATGTACAAAAATGGAGAATGAATGATGACGTGAATGGCGTGCTGCGTACTGGGAATGTAATTATACATTGAAATAAAGGAACAGTAACTGAAAAAACAATTTAACGAATAAAAATTTCCGAAGAAATATTCCGGTGGAATATGATTCAAAATAAGGAGCTGAATGCACCCTGTCAGTTTGTGGAGCCTTACAAATGCGCTGTTAGCAGCTATACATGTGTCAATGAGTGTGAAATCCGCAGTTTCATATAAGTCTTTTGAAAACATTGGGTTACTTCCTGTTGCCAGCTAAATTATCCTACAATATCTCAGATCATGGTATAAATACGTCTGTCAAATTTCATCCGAATCCGTTCTGATGTAAAAAGTAACAGATAGACAGACTGACGAGTTCGTGAAGTCCAGTGTCGTACAGCATGCCGATAAAGCCATGGGGCCTTGTGGTACGAGTACACTGTGGTATAGACTAAACAGCATATAGTAGGATGTCATTAAGACTCATGATCGATACATAATTACTTCATTGCCATATTCGAGTAGTTAATGACCATCCATAGTTTAGATCACTCTAAAAATATTAAAGGAGGACGCTGGTGGGAGGAAGTCTCAAATGAAAAATTAAACTTAGCATACTTATTTTCTATTTTAAAATTGTTTTAAAGTTTCTTTTAGTTTGAAGACATATATTTACTTAAAAACAATAAACCAACTCATATGAAGAGGAATAACTACCGGAGATTTATTGTGAAGGACGGTACGGTTGACATATGTCGGGCATGACACCGTCCAGGCGAATCAATCCGTCACATTATCTCCGGGTGTTCTCGTCTGGCTAACGGAGAGTACTTGCATAGACACAACCTTGTGATCAGGATTATCCAACAGCAACTTGCTCTAAAATACAGCCTTGTGGAATCGGAAATGCCGTACTATAGGTATGTCAGTTCTCCAAAATGGCAATATCGCATTGTACTGGGATCAATCCATCATCACTGTCAGGACTATTGTAAACAATAAGCCTGATATAGTGGTGGTGGATCGATCAGAGTGGCGCGCGGTGCCCAATGATTGTTGACATAGCGGTCCCGCATGACGAGAACCTCGTGAAAGTCGAGATAGTTAACTAAATCAAGTATCTTGACTTGGCTCGCGAGGTTGTCGACATGTGGGATGCAGACTGAGCGATCATTGTGCCGATAGTCGTATCAGCCCATGGCTTAATTGCTAAGAACCTCGATCAATATTTGAGGAGGATCTCGTTAGGCAGCTGGATCAAGGACTTGATTCAGAAGGCGGTACTCCTGGACACGACTCGTATTGTTAGGAGCTTGGACCCTGTTCCCGATACCGGTGGTCTACATTTTTTTATATTTTTAATTGTTTTTATATTAAAATATAAAAAAATGTATAAAATTTGTGTAGAAATAAATAAAGGAGATAACCAACTTAAAATTATAATAAAAACATGTCCCTACAAGTAAAAAAGGTGAAAATATTTCCCTAGCTCAAACACAACCTTGTTATAAAATAAATATTGGAAGGTATTCTATGGACTGAATGAATGTTTTTAATTAAATGTAATTTATTTTTCGATTTATTTTGATATATTAAGGTTATTTTTAATTTTTATTTGAATATTATGAATATTTAATGTTATTATTTTATTGTGATTTGATTATTGTTTGATTGTGTGGAATGAATAAAGCTTTATTATTTATTTATTGAACTGTTTAAAAATAAATCGAGACACATTTTCGTCATAAACCTTTAATTTAATTAAACTTGCGTAGGAACTTAAATAAATATACTTACTCACAACAACATATTATATTTTGTAGTAAAGTGAGGTAAATGTCCACATATGGAACATACAGTCATTAATTAATTTGTTTTTAACATATTGGTAACACTTAAAACAATAATTAACTGTGAACACCACGTCCTTACGGTAACTAAACAAAATAATCTTAGATATTAATTTGATTGGAATACTATTAATTAGGTAACATGAAACATGGAATACTGATCAAAGTTCTTTGTACGACTTGAAATATGGCTTGTCTTAAAATATGGAACAGTTTAGCTGAAAACATTATTTCATTTCTTGGTTTATTCGAGACATGCTGTAACTACTTTTTGCCCGATTAGCATTCTTGTGGCCGCTGTTGGCCACAGCCTCGACATGGAATATCGTTTTAGATTAAATCTACCCCCAGCTAGGTTTACTCTTCATTGCTTATACATCAATAGGTCTAATTTAATCCGATTCGAGTCTCGTATCGCGGAATCGTATTGCCTGTAATGTATCAAGAATTTAGTAAGGTTGATCGGAATTAATAAACCTTTACCAAATGCTTTTGTAAAAGAGTATTCTTTGTTTTCAATTCATAATTATTTTTAATGAAAAAAAAACGTGTGGCGCCGACCCCAAGTAACATGGGGCAAGGACAGGAAGATGATGATGAATTCGTTTTGAAGAATATTAAGAAAAAAAAAGCTCTAGTTCTGATCCATGTTGACAAAACTAGCTTAGTAGATCAGGGGGATCGATTGATATCCAATATATTTTTGACTTTTCGTTATCTTAAGTCAATCCAATATATGTATTTAAGACTTAAGTTAAAGTCGTCGTAGAAATACGAGACGACTGCTTTTTACTATATCTAGGGCTACCGTATCTCCAGTACTATATAACTCCCCACTCAACACAATCACTGACGAGGCCGCTGTACCGCTCCGCGAACAGCTGGCTGGGAGAGAGGGCGAAGTCTTTCACCTCCTGGATTCCACTCATATGGGGAGCCTGTTCTGCCTCCACCAGCACCAGGGGTAGGATTGCCATGGCGATGCAGAGAGCCAAGCTCGACATCTGAAACAATTTTAGGAGGGTTGTGACAGGAGTACTTAGATTGACTTATTAGATTGATTGATTATGAGTTGAACTTCAAAATGGGGTGTGATCTTCCGCCTTCTAGGCGGTATTGTGGTGTAGCTTGAAAGAGATATATGCTCAGCAGTTGACTGCTATAGGCCGACTTGGTTGAGTAGGTACATAGGACTAGTTGATCTTGCAACCGCGGTGTTCAAAAAAATCCTATAAGTCAGTCTTAAGTTATAATGTTTGACAATCACTCAGCACTAATTAACATGACATCCTTTTATGTAAATAAGTTAATTTTAGACTTATGTTCTAGAATAGTTATGTCAAGGTAAGTGTTTAGAAACATTTTGCACATTTAAAACACTTGTATAGATGTAGATTGGGTGTTACCGTGTTACGGCATACCTTATTAATTTAAGTAATGTAAACACGCGACAAACGTTACTTAAAAAATCCCAGAGATTTAAAAAACTGAAATTCCTCGTATGTCCCATCGTGTTCATTTGTTGTGAAGAGCTGGAGACTTTACACATGTCTATGGGTGACACTAATTGTGTTGGACCAAAATGTTATTCGAACGTCGTATTTTCGATTTGTGAATCATTCGATTTTACATTATTTTTGTACCATGCTTTTGTGTAGGGCATCGGGAATCAAAATGGTAGCTTACATAAACTATTAGAATTACCATATCATTATCAATTCATCTTATCAAGAGGTATCGTATTACCTACTAACTGGGTTATGGAGATCAGATAGGCAGTCGCTCCATGTAAAATATTGGTATTCATCTGCCTCCGGGTAGATTGGAAGCCGACTCCAACATAGTTGGGAAAAGGCTAGGCAGATAATGATTCGATACAAACAACTAACCTGTTTGTACTCAGTATCAAACGTCTCCCGAGGGTAGACCTCATTGACGTCAATCCCGAATCTGTCCAACGCGACAGTCAGTTGTTTAAAATAGAAGTCGATGAGTTGCTGGTGATATTCCTTTCGAAACTGTCGGTCTGTGCCCATAAACTCGAAGTACAGCAGGTCAGTAACAGGGCAGCCTGAGTGGACCGTCTGATAGTCCACCGCGATTGGATCTATGCGGCCATCCTGGAAAATATAGGAGAAAAGAGTTAAATGAGAGTCGTCGGATAAAGTGTTATTGGGTTTTTCGATCAGAACCTTGCCCGGTTGATGGCAATAGGCTCGCTACCTGTTACTTCTTCTTCTTCCTATTATATGGGACTTAACCATAACTGGCAAAATATGGATGTACTTTAGGAGCACTGGTGTGGTTATATGTTAGACTTCAATAAATATGAACCTATTAAAAAAAATCTGATAAATACAATATTGTATCTCTAAACCATGTTCCTACCATTTGACATGATTACACCAACCGTGTGTTAACATTACACAAAATATTCTTATCAGATAACCGCTTGTTTATCGAGAGTAAAGACAAACAGTAATTATCATTTAGGCGCTAATATTTACAAGATTCTGTTGTTTTCATACAATATTACCATCGTCCGAATTTGCACTATATTATGCTTGAATTCTTACTATATGTTACTGCCTCGTTAGTCTATTTGTCGCGACTGCTGAGCATGAGGTCCTGGGTTCGATTCCCGGGTCGGGCAAAGTGCGATTGGGTTTTTCGATCAGAAATTTCTCAGTAGCAGCCACGGAGTCTGGATTTGTGCCCAGTTAATGGCAATAGGCTCGCCCCCTATTACATGGGACTTAAACATAACTGGCGAAATGTAGGTGTTCTATTTAGTACACCTCTGCCTAACTCTACAGAGATTCTAGGCGTGATGTTATATGTGATGATGATACATAATGTATGCTGACTAATTCTAGTCACAGTAAGCATCGCCCTAGTTTGTCATTTGTGACTACCTGTATAGTCCAACATTGCCAGTTACAAGCAGGCACGCCCTTTTCGCCGGAGGCTTTATTCATGCTTGAGTATAATTTGTCTATGTTTCTCTTTTTACTTTTGTTTTATTGGGGTATGCTAGCTGACATGTGACAATAATTTAATGAATTCTTTGTTTATATTATTAACTATACAACATTAGTTTTAGTATATACGAAACCTGATACAAAAGTAAAAATGTACAAAATTTCAAAACTGTATCATTAGAAATCACAAAGTTATAAACTTGTTCTGTTACCTAGTTGTCCGCACAAAAACGCGGTCACCACGCAGCGCGCGCCTCCAGCTTCGTCTTGAGGTCATTGATATTAATAATTTGGCAATTGGTACCTAAATTATTGCGATAGGTACTCAAAGTCGCTCGGTATCCAACTTTTAACTTTTTAAATATTTTTGGGAAAAAATATAACATGGTTTAAAAATTATTGGAATCGATTTAGTTACTTATTCGGAACAAACTATATTCAGGTTTCGCAAATACTAAAAATAATGTTGTATATACTATTGTATAAAATACACACGCACGTTGCACTTTAAGCCGTTGGTCCCGGCTGTCATATGCAGATCTTTGACAGTCGTTACAAGTAGTCAGTGACCCGAAAGTCTAACAACCAGACTTTCCAAGGGGTATCGTATTACCCAGTACGAACTGGCTTCTGGAAGTCCGATAGGCAGTCGTTCCATAATAAAAAGAGGTATCCATTGTAAAACACAGGTATTCAGCTGCATCCGGTAAGACTGGAAGCCAACCCCAACATAGGTGGGAAAAGGCTAGGCTGATGAAGATACTATTGCATAAAATCTGGTTATTCTACTTTCACAGACAGATGTTAATAGATCTGGGGTTCCCCCACTTCTTCCCAGCTAAATAAAACACTAGGACGCGCTTTGGGGGACTGTCTCTTGTATTTAAATAAATGACTTTTGATTTTAGTAATCGCAATTTTGACGGGGAGAATTGATCGGAATCAGCTCGCAAATTCAAAGCAAGCTTCAGATGACAGATTACTCGTGAGGTAAGTGGGATACCGCGTGTCGCATCGAGGCTATTTCTATCTCAATTTAGAATACGAAAATAGCTCTTATTTACTTTAGTTTTCAGTTTGTCAATGTTAGTTTATGTCTAACTGCTACTGTGACTGTCTAGTTTGGGCCTCACTAGCAACAACAATAGGTTAACTAGTTTTAGGTAATATTTTAAGCCACTTGTAACATCTCTTGTGTATAATTGTTCCTGCTTATGTATTACCTGGCTAATAAATCTATTTCTAGTTAGTAGTTAATCTCTGTTAGTGTGACTAACACAAAAAATACGCAAAATACGCGCTTGGACGTGCAGTTGCGGTCACCAGCCTGCTAAACAATAAAATAAAGGGTTTAAAAAGACCCTTAATGAAACCGAAAGGCACTAGTTCGCCCCGTCATTGTGAATTTTTTTTTGTACTAGATCATACCAGGGAACCTTCCAGTTACGGAGATATGGGGGTCAAAGTTCCAACTTTTTCACAAGTTTTTTTTTAAATACATTTTTTTTTATGTGAGATATTTACTTTAAACACCTTCACGACCCCCGTACAATCCATCCATCAGCATAATGTTTTGAGTACATTTCATTGAGTTCTTCAGTAAAACGTGATTTTTCACTGCAAAAAAAAAGTCGTTTGCCAGCAATTTATAAAGTTACTTAGTTTGATGTACAGAATGCTTGGTTGACGGCTATGTGAAGGGTCTGTTTACACCCTGTAGATAGATTGACTATTTTTGTTTAATTCCATTCTTTCAATTATTACAAGAAATAGACCGTAGGGGCGTGTGGTAGAAATGCTTTTTAATATTTTACGACCTTTATTTGTTACCATCCTATTCTGGACCGTGTTTTGATTTCACAAAGAGGGCCTAGTTGTGGTGCTCAGCTTGATTTTCTGTTTGAAAACTCGTAGAATCAGATCAGTGCCCAGTTAATGACAACTGTCTCGCCCTCTTGCATGGAATTTATAGAAGCTAACATTCGCTGACTGTATTACATGGTCCTAATAAGGGGCCCATTCCCCTCATTGTAAACCTTGATCCTATTCCTTTTCAGCTATTTTCATGCTGGCTTCCTCCGTATTTTGTACTTTCAGTTACATACCGGCTTTAAGTAGTTATTTAAACATAATTTAACGCCTGTAATCCCCGTAGGGTTAGGCATAAGTGTACCTACTTAATAGTACCCCCACATTTCGTCAGTTACGGTTAAGTTCCATGGGTCGAGCCAATTGGTATCAACCAGGCACAAAGTCAGAGGGAGTCAGTGAAGGTTGCCACTGAGAAATTCTGGATGGAAAAACCCAATAAAATTTTGGCCGACCCGAAATTCGAACCCAGGACCTGCTGAGTGCTTACTGCTCAGCAGTCGCGCTTGCGATCACTAGACCAACGCGGCAGATATTTATCTTGGTATAAACGTTTTTACTAAAAAATCGTTCGCCGTATAGGTGTAATTTATTTTAGTACAGCATCGTTACTATTTTATCATTTTAAAATCACGAAACAGTAATGTAGTATTATTAGGGACATGAAATTTAAATTATGTTTCACGTTTCTCTTGTCAAGGTTGTTTATGCTTTTATTACCATCAGAATGGGCCATTAACGTTTCCATTGTCGTGCACTTTATCTATGAGAGAGAGAGAAAGAGTGGACTATAATACTCAGTGCCGATTGGTCATCAAATCAAAACTCATCATCTGCCTAGTCTTTTCCCAAATATGTTACGGTCCCCTTCCAGCGAAGAGTATTTTGGGGGACCTTTTGTGATTGACGTTCAAAAAGCTTAAACAAAAAAGACTAGCTAGATGCAGCTGAATACCACTATTTTAGATGGGGAGTCTATCTATCTAACATCCACCAACTCGGTTCGTAAAGGGTAATATGATATGCCTCTTGGTGAGACTGGTGGTCAGAGTTTCGGGCCACTGACTACCTGTAACGACTGTCAGAGATCTACAAATGACAGCCGGGACCATCGGCCTAACGTGCTTTAGAGGAAACTCGGTATGTAATGGATGGTCAGCCACCCACGCGGCTTAATCTTGAAAATCATAATTTTTTAACAACGTAACATAAATGCAATAAGCTGATGGACATTAAAACATCATAAATTAACAAGACTTGCTTCATCATTTCAGCCGAAAGACGTCCACTGCTGGACATAGGCCTCCCCCAAGAAGGGGGTTTTGCCATAATCGCCACGCTTGGCAGGCGGGTTGGCGATCGCAGTATGGTTGTTATAAAACACACAGAACGCCGCTGCCCATTCTCTGGTAAGTCCCTTAGTCGCCTCTTACGACACCCACGGGAAGATATGGGATGGTGCTATTCTTTACGTCCGGACACCATACAGAACCCACACAAGACAAGTCTACAAGACTTGCTTGAAGACTCTAATCTATGATTAATGAAATAATAATATAAATATTTTTATTAGCATCTTTGTTTTATTCATTCATTTTGAGAGATGGCCTCAAAAAGATCAGTTGTCACGTGATAAACTTTAGGTATTAAAAAACACTGGATGACACAATACTTAGTAAGAACATTGATTTTTGACTTGCTATCGATCCACCGTTTCTTTGCACGAGTGCAATATACAGGGTGTAACAGAATAAGCGGTTTTTTTTTCGACCCATGTTCCTTAAAGAAAGTTGTCTACACCACTTTAGAGATATGTTCTATTACTGTAAGGTTAAATGTTAAAGAAGTAGGTACAGACGCCAGCACTTCAAGCTACGACACTCTGTCAAATTTCTTTAATAGATTATCAATTTTACCGCTAAACAATTAGGTTCAAAGTTGATTGGGAAAATTTGACAGTTTCGGGTAGCTTGATGTGCTCTATCATGTTTGCAATGACATTTTTACTCCTGTGATCACAGCTGGTAGCATGTCATTACTTCATAATATTCGACAATCGCTCGTGCTATGTACATTAACGCTTCCGACTATTTAATGGCTGATTTTGTCCTCAAACCTTGAATTAGCTATGTCATTGTTGCTATATCTAACATTAAATTAGTGACGCAGACGTTCTTTGTCATAATAGTTTTTTAATATATTAGTTCTTTATCGGATCGCATGATATTGTTTAACTTTGAAATATGCTGCCAACTATAATTAACAGCACATATAGCCCGTATCCTAGATTTTCGTGACTTGGTATTTGATGATGAAGTTAGTGTTCGGCCCTATTGTACCCCATTGAATCAACATGTTGGTCCTTTTGCTGATGCTTAATCTTCACCCTATGAAATACCAGGAGTTTAATGCTTTTCTATCACAACCTACGTGTGTTGTAAATAGTCGTTTTTTGCTACGTAAGCGTTTAATTCGTCTGAAAATAACTTTAATAGATTATCAATTTTACCGCTAAACAATTAGGTTCAAAGTTGATTGGAAAAATTTGACAGTTTCGGGTAGCTTGATGTGCTGGCGTCTGTACACTATTTCCGAAATTTTGGTGAATACCGGATCAAAATCAATTATGCATTTAAGAAGTACTGAGCGGTTTCCAAGACAGACACTAAAACCAGTTTGTTTTATTCTACGTAGATTTAGACACGTCCTTGGAGATTATTTGCCAATATCGCAAAAAAATCTGACGTTAAATCGAATTCGACATGAATCAAACCATGCGTATCGTAAATACGTAGATTGCGCAAAGATTGCGTAACTTTAAACCTTAACTCGCTAAGATTGCTTACAAAACGAACCGGTAAAAAGTTTTTGTCAGAGTCACTTTCCGTTAGTTTGTAATGTCCCAGATCTATTGTGCGACAGGCGGCTAAAAAGTCAATGGACGCGGGTCCCCGGCCTTGGTCGGCAACACGTTTATTGGGACCGCAATAATCTGCTGTCATGGGCATTGTAAGATTAACTAACACTCAGTCCACGACCTCAGGCGTTGGGGTTGCGTCAAGTAACCCGTGCGATTGGCAGTTGTTTGATTGGCGTGAGTATCGTCCGATCGCTGTGGCTCTTGAGGGCCTAGAAAATCAGCCGGTCAGCGATTATCCTTTTCCCAACTATGTTGGAGTCGGCTTCCAGTCTAACCGCATGCAATACCAGTATTTTACATGGAGCCATTGATTGACCACCACAACCCGGTTAGTACTGGGTAATACGATACCCCTTGGTGAGACACCAGTCATCGATAATGGTGAAGGGAACATCAAAAATGTATTGGTTTGATAATGATGAAACCTCGTTGTAGGAATTGGAAATGATTTTCAAGCTATTGTCACTAGTTTAGTATAAGCATGTTGTAAGCGATATGTTTTATTCTGTTTCCTCTGTAGTCGCTGTCTGCACCTAACTTGGCAAACCTTTGAGTGCGCATCCAGCGTAGCTGTGGACCGTTGACTTTATTGTTGATCTCTAATTTAGCAGTTTCAATTAAAACTCATTTGAAGTCAGTGACTATAATAAGGCCGCTTCTTCTCTATTTTTTGCGACTTAGAATGTACTTTGGTCCGTATGGGTTTGTGATCCTAGTGCATTATTTTGGTTCTCGTTGTTCTACACGTCGCAAGAGCGACTGCTAAGCATTAGGTCCCAGGTTCGATTCCCAGGTCGGCCAGTTTTATCGGGTTTTCCCATCAGACATTTCTAAGTATTTCTGAACTTGTACCCGGTTGATGGCAATGGGCTCGCCCCCTCCGCCCCCCCCCCCCCTCTACATGGGACTTCAAAACATAACTGGCGAAATGTCCTCTCTGCTTAACCCCGACGGGTTTTACAGACGTGGTGTTATATATAGTGCATTAGGACCACGTTGTATTGGCTAGACTTTCAACTACCATCTACAAAATAACCAGTTCGACGGTTAAAACCTGATTTAAAGTTAAGACGCGTTTCGTAGTAAGACAGTTTATCACATCACGAATAGTTGCACCAAACAAATGGAACAGCTAAATATAACTGTGACCCCATGGTCATTGTCCCCAATACCGAAATAATGACCGGAATATCATTATCTCTTTCTATCATGCTACTGTAGAAAAGGAGACAAGACGCTGTTTAGTTTGTTCAGAATGAACAAACAAATTCGTTAATTTATGCTGGTGCCTTAGTGGTTATTTGAAGACAAGCTTTGGCTGTAGATGTTATTATTATCTTGAGAAACAGCAAAGGTCAATAACCAGAAACAAGATGCATTTATACAAATAAATAATATTGAATTGTCTGTTTTTAATGTCAAAATAACAGCATTTTACTGAATGCATATGAAAGTGCAAGGCAAATACTAAACTAACAAAAAACAAATATATTATTTTTAAAACAGACCGATTTTGACGGGACATTTACTGGCATAGCTAGATAGCTGTGCTATAAGGTGTACCTTAGGCTACTTTTATGTTAGAAAAAGGATTAAGGTTCCATACAAATAAATTAAACCCTAAATAATCCTTGAAATTGTCAACAAAATCCAATTCAAATAGGGCAGTAATAATTTTATAATAATTTCACACGAACGAAGTTCGCGGGACACAACTAGTCAAGGATAATATAAGATTAGCTTAATTAATCATCTCGGGGAACCACAACTGACTACAACTCATCCAAGAACAATAATAATTAATCGAGACTAGAACTTTTTATTCGACAAACGATGCCAAAACTTGAGATAAGAACACCAATAAAGTGTAAGTAATGGAGGATTATACCAATCTAGCCTATTCACAGAATACCTTAGGTCTTCCTACCATCATTGTTAGCAAAATAATAATGTAAGGAGTTCTGAAGTGTCTGCTATGGGCAAAGGCGTCATGTATCTATTAGATTATGCTCGCGGCTTCATCTGCGTGGAGTTCGGTAATTGTCCCACGAGGTCGTACTACCGGGATAAAAAATACTGTATGCGTTAATTCATGTCATAAACTATCTGTGTGCCAAATTTCATCCATAACCGTTCAGAAATTTTTGTTTGAGAGACTAACAAACATCCTTACCAACTTTTGAATTTATAATAGTAACTTGTTCGATAAATTATGTATCATCACGCCGGCTTGTCTGTAAGACATAGTTATTCGAGACAAGCATACAATTAATCAAAATAGACGAATCATTTACATACTAGGTTATACCTTTAGAATAAATATTACAAACACGTTTGGAACAGGAAGTCTTTATAAATACTAGCCGTTAATTTACAACATTAAGAAAAACCAAGTTCATATAAATAATTGAATGCACTTCATATAAGTGATTACAAGATAAGCATCGTCTTTTGTTTCTCAGATAACAGATGTAGATTACCTCTGACAACTTGAAAAATTACGTTGGCGTGCCTAATTGAGATTGATGGTTAATTAAAAGTTATTTTCAGACGAATTAAACGCATACGTAGCAAAAACCGACTATTTACAACACACGTAGGTTGTGATAGAAAAGCATTAAACTCCTGGTATTTCATAGGGTGAAGATTAAGCATCAGCAAAAGGACCAACATGTTGATTCAATGGGGTACAATAGGGCCGAACACTAACTTCGTCATCAAATACCAAGTCACGAAAATCTAGGATACGGGCTATATGTGCTGTTAATTATAGTTGGCAGCATATTTCAAAGTTAACCAATATCATGCGATCGGATAAAAAACTACTATATTAAAAAACTATTATGACAAAGAACGTCTGCGTCACTAATTTAATGTTAGATATAGCAACAATGACATAGCTAATTCAAGCTTTGAGGACAATATCAGCCATTAAATAGTCGGAAGCGTTAATGTACATAGCACGAGCGATTGTCGAATATTATGAAGTAATGACATGCTACCAGCTGTGATCACGGGAGTAAAAATGTCATTGCAAACATGATAGAGTACGTCACCTTGACAATTGAATAATAGGTACTGGCGCTTTTTATCAGTGGTTCTTTTTTTTCTTAATTGCTAAAGTTTGTACAAAAAATCCATAAAGCATCACATCTTAAAAGATTTCTCTAGGCTTTAAATAACCACACCAATTTAATTTACATCTACATCAACTGTTATTAAAACTAAAAACAACATAACAAAAAATAACATACCAGCCGACGAAATAACAAATTGCTGACCCTGTAGTCTCCGTGACATAGCACTGTGGTACTCAGTGGAGCCTTAAACTTGTAGAACGCATCACGACTGTCATCAGCTTTTAATAACTTAGCAAGCCTCTCCGTGTGTTCTTCTTTAGCAACGTTAAGAGCTGATGCAATCATTTTATTCCAAGTATCTTTCAATTGAGAGCTTTCCGGTTCATCATTTTCCTTTGCTTTTACTTGCTCAGCGTCTTTTGCGAATTTTTCAGGATCTTCCTTTTGGTACGCAAATGACAGAGCATGGAATCTAGCCAAGTATTCTATCGAGCAGGCGGCATGCTCCCAGTCTATAGGCATGAATCTGCTGTATGTGTCGAAGCCCTTAGCCCTCAGGTCTTCCATAACAAGAGTCTCTTCACCTTCAGCTGCCTCACCTCCGAAGAACTTGGGGAACTCGAACCGGTGCTCCGAATTGAGTTTGTGTTCATCTTGAATCCTCTCGTACACTTTAACAAGGTCGTCGTATACAAACTGTTCAGTTTTAAACAGGAAATTTATCTTAATAATTTTGCGAAGCAATTCACTGACAGTAGCCACTTTCGCGAAGAGATTCAAGGTGTCTTGGTCTGGTGCTGCGACGTTTACGGAGAATAGAGCTGACGTGTAGTTAGCTCCACCACTTGTTAGTTCCTTCACCGATATTTTGGCATGTTTGTATTGCAATTGTTCGATGATTCTGTCAAGTACTTTGCGTAATATATTCTCCGCGTCCGACATGGTGGGCGGCTGATTCACGACTGGCCTAGTAGTGAGTGCTCTATGATCCGCGGTTGAGAGATACAGCCTAATTGTTGAATTTGCCTAATGTTTACAACATCGGTTTAATGGCTGTGTGATAAGTCTTTAAATATTAACCGAGCGGAACGACTGCAGTCACTTACTTTTTAACCGACTTCATAAAGGAGGAGGTTATCAATTCGGATGTTCATATTTTTTTAATGAATGTTCGGGCATAACTCCGTCATATATAAACTGATTTGCAAAATTCTTTTTTTGTTCGAAAGGGGTTTATTCCGAAAGGGTCTCATTTAAATTTCATATAGATCTGATGATGAGTTTCGGAGACAGACAACGGAACTCTTCAAAAAATGACAGCAAATCAACCGCAATTGCTGCTATCGCATAAATATGCATTGTATACGCAATCAAGGTACACCCACTTTTTAACCGACTTCAAAAAAAGAGGAGAGGTTCTCAATTCGTTGGAATCTTTTTTTTAAATTTATGTTCAACGATTACTCAAAGCGAGCGAGAGCAGCGGTGGCCCAGTGGTGGCGGCCCCGACTTACGAATAGTAAGTCGTGGGTTCAAACGCAGGCAGGAGCATTACTTTGTGTAATTTATTTCATCACCACTGCTCTCAAAACGGTGAAGGAATACATCGTGAGGAAACCGGCATGTCCTAGAACCAAAACATTCGAAGACATGTGACGTCTACCAACCCGCACTGGGCCCGCGTGGTAGATTATAGCCCATTCCCTCTCATAGAGAGGAGGCCTGTGTCCCAGCAGTGGGTACATTATAGGCTGATTAGGCTGTTATGCTATTATGATTACTCGAAGACGCTTAAACCGATTTGGAAAATTCTTTTTTTTTTAAAGAGTGTACCCAAGTTGGTTTCACAGAAATATTATCATGATATGATCATGGACTGCGGAGATTTGGAACGGAACTCTTCAATAATAGACAGCAAATCAGTCGTGATTGCTGCAATCGCTTGGATGTTTATTGTTCACACAACATCATAACATAACATCACGCCTGTATGCTCTGCGGGGGTATGCAGATGTGAACAGTACACCCACATTTTGATAGTTAGGTATGTTAAGTTCCATTTTATTGGGCATAAGCCTATTACCATGAAATGTATTGTTAACAATTTAAAATAAATGCATAGCAAATATTTGTATAGGATAGTACAACTAAAAATGGAAAAATTAACTAAATCAAACAAGCAAAAGTCACCGACTTCTGAGGCTTAAGTTATTTTTTACTTTTTTGTGTTGTATTTTTTTGAGTAATGTTCTATTTTATGACTTCACGTTGAAAATAAGGTATTTTTTATACGTGCGACTTAAACAGCTGTTATGTTTTGTGATAAAAAAGGAATACTATTATATAACTTGGTTATATAAAAAACAAACAAAAAAACTTGCGAATGTAGATCAGTGGAATTTCTCTTTATTATTTTCTTTATTTCTTTTCACACATATTATTTACATTTTTAAATATTATTATATAAACAATATAAAAAATATAAAAAATATAAAAAATAGTAGCCCACGAGCATCGGGAACTGGGTCCAAGCTAGTTAGGGTTAGGGCTCTTTTTTTTAAATTTCTCTTTTATGCTTGAGCATAACATGACCAATTGTGACATTATTAGAGCAGAAAATCTACATACCTCTAATTATTTATATTAAAGAATGGGACTGGTTGAAGTAATCCTGACTGACTGACTGACTGACGGATATAGCAACGCACAGCCCAAACCGCTGGTCCTAGAGACATGAAATTTGGACGGTTTACTTTTTTTGAAGAGTAAGTATCCACTAAGAAAGGGTTTTTTCAACACCTTCTTCAAAAAACGCGAGCACAGGAAGTGGACCTGGCAGAGTCCCGATGGTGCAACTAAAAATGAGATTGACTTCATCATGTCAACCAAGAAGCAAGTGTTCAATGATGTCTCTGTGATCAATTCGGTGAAAACCGGGAGCGATCACCACATGGTAAGAGGCACATTGAACATCAATATAAAGCTTGAAAGGTCTCGACTGATGAAGTCTACGCTCCGTCCAGCACAGATCCAGATCCAAAACCCCGAGAGCTTTCAGCTTGAACTCCAGAATCGTTTCGAGTGCCTAGGAAGCTCAGTGGACGAATACAACGATGGGTTCGTGGAAACTGTTCATACGACTGGGTCTAAGTTTTTCAAGACACGTCGTGCACACAACAAAAAACTCTCTGATCATACTCTCAAGCTCATGAAGGAGCGGTGTGAGATGATCCTGCAGTCTTCAGACGAGGCGTGGAAATACCGGCAGCTCAATAGACGGATCTCTAAATCCTTGAAGAGCGACCTCCGCCGGTTTAATTTTACCGAGCGTATTAAAGACGCTATTGAGCGGAATAAAGGCTCCAAGGTATTTTCAAGAGATCTGGCTTTTGGGCAGAGCCAGCTTACGAAACTGAAGACTGACGATGGCAGGATCGTATCCGCCAAACCGGAGCTGCTGAGGGTTTTTATGGGCAGTTGTACACCTCAACTAGAAATCCCGTTGCAACTCTAGCTAACGACCCAAGAGCTAGACTGACCCGACACTATACCGAAGACATTCCGGATGTCAGCCTGTACGAGATTAGTATGGCTCTTAAACAACTTAAAAACAACAAGGCACCGGGTGATGACGGAATTACGGCCGAACTCCTGAAGGCGGGTGGAAAACCGGTACTTAAGGCCCTTCAGAAGCTGTTTGATTCCGTCATACTCGAGGGGAAAACGCCGCAGGCATGGTGCAGGGGTGGTGTGGTACTCTTCTTCAAAAAGGGGCGACAATGCCTGGCTGAACAACTATCGGCCCATCTCATTTCTAATCCATGTCTACGAGTTGTTCTCAAGAGTCATCACGAATCGTCTCGCGCACAGGTTTGACGATTTTCAACCTCCCGAACAAGCCGGATTCCGAAAAGGCTTTAGCACCATAGACCACATACATACGCTGCGGCAGGTTATACAGAAGACCGAAGAGTATAACCTGCCTCTCTGCTTGGCATTTGTAGACTACGAGAAAGCCTTCGATTGGATCGAGACTTGGGCTGTACTGCAGTCTCACCAACGGTGCCAAATCGACTATCGGTACATCGAGGTGTTGAAGTGTTTGTACAAAAACGCCACCATGTCAGTCCGACTTCAGGACCAGACCTCGGAACCTATCCTTCTGCAGCGAGGTGTAAGACAGGGAGACGTCATATCTCCGAAACTGTTCACCGCTGCACTGGAGGATATCTTCAAGGTTCTGGACTGGAGAGGGCTAGGCATCAACGTCAATGGCGAGTACATCTCTCACCTTCGGTTTGCCGACGATATAGTGGTCATGGCTGAGACCATGGAGGACCTCAGTACAATGCTCGATGATCTTAGTAGAGCTTCCGAAAAAGTGGGTCTTAAAATGAACATGGACAAAACCAAAATCATGTTGAATACCCATGTAACACCCACTCCTATCAAGATCGGAGACTCTACACTCGAAGTTGTAGACGATTATGTCTACCTTGGACAAACGATCCAGTTAGGTAGGTCTAACTTCGAGAAAGAGGTCAATCGTCGAATCCGACTCGGCTGGGCAGCGTTCGGGAGTTGTATCTTCTCGTCCAACTTACCGCAGTGTCTCAAGACGAAGGTCTATGACCAGTGTGTGTTGCCAGTGATTACATACGGGACTGAAACGTGGTCGCTCACAATGAGCCTCGTCAGAAGGCTTAAAGTCACCCAAAGGGCAATGGAGAGGGCTATGCTCGGAGTTTCCTTGCGTGATCAAATCAGAAATAAGGACATCCGCAAGAGAACCAAGGTAACCGACGTAGCCCGAAGAATAGCCAAACTGAAGTGGCAGTGGGCAGGGCACATTGCTCGCAGAACGGATGGCCGATGGGGCCGAAAAGTTCTGGAGTGGTGACCGCGAACCGGAAGACGCTGCGTTGGAAGGCCTCCCACTAGGTGGACCGATGACCTGGTGAAGGTTGCAGGGATCCGCTGGATGCGAGTCGCACGGGACCGGTCAATGTGGCGACACTTGGGGGAGGCCTATGTCCAACAGTGGACGTCTTTCGGCTGAAATGATGAATGATGATGATGAAGAAAGGGTTTTTTGAAATTCCACCCCTAAGAGGGTGAAATGGGGGTTTGAATTTTTTGTAAAACTTTATATTCTCTGGGTCGATTGACTCAAAAACTCTTCAGTTAAAATTATGAGTCACGTGTATCACAGTTTTTCCAAAGTCATAGAGAGAGAGCGCTTATATTGCTTCTGAAAAAAAAATATTTACCAATCCATAAACAAATAAGTAAAAGCTGCCAGGCACTGAGACTAAGAGAAGGGAATACGCACAGATCCGTCTTTTCTAGCACCTTTTTCTTTTTCGTAAAATTGCAACTCACCCAAGATCAAATCAAAATCCAAAAAAATCTAAATCAAAGCATTTATTTCAAGTAGGCTAGTTACAGGCACTTATAAATTGTCTAAATAAAGACAACAATAAAATAAATAACACTCCCAGACATATAACTACATACGGCATACGGCATATTAACTTGAGAAAGTACTGTAGTTGCCCATTCCAAAGCGTAGATCTCTATGGAGAAGAAGGGGTAAGAAACTCTATGGAAGTGTCCTTGGAGTTTTTTTCAGTTTGGTCCACCAATACTAAACATGCGAAATACTGGCCAGTTTCGGTTTTAAGGACCTGCAGGATTGTTGAACTCGTCGATAAAAGAAATTTTCAGATCAAAACGAATGCCAAATTCTACGTAATCGTGTTACTGAATTATACTATCTGTCACATTTGAAATTTTCCTACTCTAATTTTAACATAGTCGGGTTACGAAATCCAGTACTCGCATACATAAGAATATCCATTCACTACTAGCACATGTCCTCCGCGTTTAGATTTAACTAAATTGCACTTATTCATTTTTAATTAAAAAAAACACGAGCGAGAAACATTTCATGTAACGAGGTCTGTCGTCACAAATTTCGCAACTACCCACAAAAAATAAATAAATACTACCATAGATATTTGTTGTTTTGTTACATGTATCTATTGCAAGTTTATTCAATACTCGTTTAATCTCAGTACCATTGTTAATGAGTGCATTATGCGTCATTTAGGGACTTATCTTTAATACGGAAGCTCCCGGTATTTATTTATTCATCTATGCTGATAAAATTAAACATGGGACTCGAGTATTGTTTAGCTGCATTGCACATTATTATAAAATATAATAGCTAGCGTAAACTGAATGCTATCGGCGAAAGATTCGTTCGTTTAACCAATCGTCGTTGAAGAGTGTTTTCGGTGAACCGTTACATCGGCGAAGGATTCATTCGGACTACCAACCGTCGATGAATAATATTATCGGCGAAACGTTTCATCGGCCAATTATTTTTTCGTTCAACTAACCGTCGGAGTAGAGTGTTATCGGAAAACCGTCCTTTCGGTGAGCGGTATTTCGGAATACCATACCTAGCTCCAGGGTTACAGTTTATACTATAAGCCCTTACTGTTGCCCCCAGAGGGTTGGTATCGGTATAAGTATTAAAATAGGTACTAAAAATGGACAAAGTTCCGGTTCGCGACTATCTGTATAATTGTCGTCAACAAAATCACCAATTAGACTAAGTATCTATTTTATAACCTTTATAAATATTATTTCGCAAATCTGCTGACGAACAATGACTTTACATTTATAAAGAGAGGCTGAGTATTTTGGTATCCTTGTTACGTCATTTAGACAAAAAAAACACATGCCTGTTGCTTACATAAACGTATGCTAGTAACTTGCGTGCCCATGTGCCATAATAACTGCTGATAGGTGAGTGATGAAGGATCTACACAACTTGTAAATAAACAAAAATATGGAAATATCATTTTAAAAACTGTAGACATAAATCGTTTAATGATAGATTACAATCTTTAATTTCATAAATCACTTTTATTTATCTTATTTCGACATTTACAGGTTATTATATATAATAAAGACACGAACTGTTTACTTCAGTGTACATTCAAAGTCTAACCATGGCAAACGCGGAAGAAACGCTGCGACCGTTATTAAATAAAATCGCTAAAGAACAGAAATATGAAAAGCCTGAAATAATTACAAATGAATTATCAAGCGGAGGAGCGAATTACACGTCGAAACTATTTACAGTGATCATTAGAGAAGAAAATAAAGAAGATCTTCATTTATTTGCAAAAGTCGCAACAATGGGAGAAGCATTTCGCAAAGACCTTCCTTCGGATGCATACAAAAATGAATTTTTTGCTTACACAAGGTGGGCGAAAATCTACGCGTCCCTGGAAGAAATAAACGGAGTACCCGAGGAGCACAGACTACACTTCACCAAGCTCTACGGCTTCGATCCAACCACCTACAAGGAGACATTGGTTCTTGAAAACTTATTGGCGCATGGATATGGTCCTCACAACAGATTCCAGTCTATAAATTGGGAGTACGCTTCTGCAACAGTTGCAGACATGGCGAAGATGCACGCGCTGTCCTTCGCGTTTAGTAAACAACACCCAGAAGAATTCGAGAAGATTTTGGCAGAAATAAAACATGAATGGGAAGATGGGAGTCTGGACGAAATGCTGCAGAGAACGACAATCGTAGCATTGGATAATGTCAAATCCGAGAATAAAGCGGCTTTACAGAAGTTTATGGAAAATCAAAGATCACCTCATTGGATGAGGACATTATGCGCTCCCATCCGCAGTACTGTCATAGTGCATGGAGACTTCAGAGGAGATAACTTGCTACACAGAGTGCGAGAGGTTAGTTTATTATACCTAATTCAATATTTTATTTTATATTTATGTGTACTCAATACTTCCTTGTAAACGAAAATAAAGAATTTATTCTTTATTTCGTATTCTGTATTTCGAAGCTCAGGGTGGGTCTGCGTCGGCCATTTTTAGTGTTCGGCCGATTATATTTTCAAATGAAAGCTCTTAATGTAGCTTTACGATAATTGACAAATTTTTACTCCAGGACGGTAAGGTGGACATAAAGATCGTGGACCTACAGAGTCTGCAGGGAAGCAGCCCGGTCGGCGACCTGATCTATTTCATCTTCACCGGCTCCGACGAGGAGTTCCGCGCCAAGTACTACGAGAAACTGCTCGACCACTACTACACGCAGCTCAGTGCCGCCATGAAGAGGCTGAACGTCGACCCTGAGGAGACGTTCTCCAGAGAAGACTTCGACTATGAAATGAAGGAGGTAATGATCTTCATATCTTAATTAATTAAATTCACCCCCTGGTGGACATTGCATAGACTGCAACGCTGGGTCTAAGAGCAAGAAAGTTCTTTATATTATAACGAAGGTGAGCACTAATGAAGGTTTTTTGAAATTTCTTTTCGAAAAGGGGTCTGATAGAGGATGAAACGTATGGAACTGAGTCGCTTTAGATCTTCTGTTTATAGATAAAAGTACACAGTATCATGGTTCTTGGAAACATTCCCTAAGAGGGTAAATGGGGTATAAAACCGACCATGGGCATTATTCTAAAAACTCTGGGCGTACAGAATTGAAATACATATCAAATAGCTGATAATAATTAGGCCTTCTGTTCATACTTAAACAACAAGTACCAAAGTCGCGTAAACAGAAATAGAGACACTTGAAATATGTTGCCTTGTCCTGTTGTTTTGCCAAAGATTTGGCCCATTATTAAAACTAAAAATAAACATAGCTTAACAATAGGGCTCAAATCAAATCAAATCATTTATGCTCATAGAATGTATTGTTTAATAAAGTTGTTATTAAATATAGTGAGCCGGGCACATTCTGCCTGAGTTTTGGCATGCAAAATTTAACAAATAATGTCAGTCTCAAGGAAGTTATGAAATAATTAAAAAAATGATTACTGTACTAATACATTATTTTAACAAGTCTTTAGATACACAATAGAAGATATCAAATAATAATGTCAATAATATTAAATTGATATGAAATGTCATACCCGGGATCAAAAAAATAAATAATAATAATCACATAAAGAATAACAAAATTTCTGTTTTATTTAAGATAATGAGTCAAATTATGAAATTATTTTAGCAAGTCTAGAGTGGATATGAAATAATGTCAATACTATACAACTGTTGAAATGTTACACATAGGGTCATTAAAAAATCACGTTATGACTAATAACATTTCTGTATCAAAATGGCCTTGAGTTTATTTTTACATTGTTGGAGAGTGTATTTTTTATGCCATCTGGTAGTTTATTAAATATTATTGAACCCATGTAAAAAAAACACTCTTCCTCAATAGAGCACTTTTTTTGGCGTCCGAGGCCTTACAAAACAATGTTTTATTTATTTTTACAAAAATTGCCTTTTTTCAAAATATACAACGGCGAAAAAGTAAGAATTTTCAAAGACTTAAACAGAGGTTCACAGCTATCTCTAGGTTTAAGACTACACATAGCTCTAACACAACTTTTCTGTGCTTTAAATATGTTATCTCTCGTCGATTCAAGGACATCACCAGCCTAGGTCGGATTATTTACTAAGTGCTAAGCTTTAGCAAATGTTTTCGCCTTGATCTTGTTTAAAATCAAAAATGACTGTTATAGCGTAATATTCGACAAAATTCAGGAAATAACAACATTTTCAATTGGCCGGAGATCTGGTCTCACTGAATTTGGAACTTGTCGCAATACGCATACAATATGAACTGGAGAATTTATTATGAGCTGAGATTTGAGATATTTTTCAATTCTGTTGGATTTACACTCATTTTGACCAAGACCCTTTCTAAAGTGTAAGTTGTGTATGCTACAGCTCAGGAATGAAGGGTTTTCAGAAAACCAAACACAGTATTTAAACTAAAAAATATTTATTTTCTTTTCCAATACTTGGAAAAATGATGAACGAATAATCGATTGATTGACCAACGAGTAGCAGTTGAATAAACAACTAGGGTTACCAGACGCGAATTAACAGTTGGTACTTAGATTTATTCTGTTTAGTCTGTGGGGATTGGCACGAGAAAAGAGAGGCCTATACCCAGCAGTGGGTGAATTCGGGCTGTGGATGATGATGAAGATGAGTCTGTCGTAGGAAATCCTGTAACTGATCAAACTTGTCGAATTCTACATTTAATTTCCTTTATGTTACAGAAACTGCCATTTGGGCTCACCTTAGCCGTTCTTGCGTTACCAGTGATCACAATTGACAGCAAGGACGCGCCAGAAGTCAATGAGTCTCGCCAGTTTACCTCATTCAAGGTAGAGAAGACCAGTGACCTGTACTCCGAGAGGCTGAACGGAATCGTCGATGACTATGTCAAGTGGGGCATTCTCAAACCTTGACCACAGAAAAACCGTGTGTCTATCTTTTACAGTCGTAGAATGTTACTGGACATACAGCTATTATGTCAATTAAATTGATATTAAAATGAAGTTCATTATAAGTTAATTTTATAATTCAATTAAAAACTGTGGAAAACATTTTTTTTTTTTGTGCTAGTAATAACACAAACGGCGAAGTTATTCCAGAATAGTGTAAATATTATGTTGTGTTTCATTACACAATATAATATTTAAACTCGTAATTTACAAACGCCAACTGTGTAACACACTTTGAAACACAATCTGAAGGATTTTTAAGGAAAGTCCTAATCCATTAATTACTCCGTTTGAAAAAATCTTCTGCTCGACATCGTTTATTACACAATAAGTATTGTAGAATTTTGAACATCATGGTTTTGGGATTATGAGTATGTAGCGTAATACTCCTGCTGGTACTGAACCACCTGCTTATCATAAAAACAGGGTGTAATGGACCGCCCTCCGCAAACTAACAGGGTGAATTCAGTGTATCATACTAAGATGTCCGGTACAAGAATTTATTTCAGGAACGTTATGGGATCCAATAAATTTGATTTTTTTTTATTTCCTCATGCGCAGTGTATCGTTACCGTGGCAAAACACACGTAGGGAACGGCAAGCGCGACGACGAGTTCGATGAACTCTGTAGCTAGGCAGGAAGGGAACAGCTGATTTCATTAGTCGTTCGTTACAGTATTTCTACATCCATTGTTGGTTTTTTGAATTTAACCGTATTATTTACACAAATGGAATGCTGCGTACAGGGAATGTAATCATCATCATCGTCTGCCTAGCCTTTTTCCAACTATTTTGGGGTCGGCTTCCAGTCCAACCGGATACAGCTGAATACCTGTATTTTACATGGAACGACTGCCTATCTGACTTCCACAACCGAGTAAGTAATAGGTAATACGATATCCTTTACGTAAGACTGGTTGTCAGACTTTCGTACAGGAAATCATTGAAATAAAGGAAAGTATCTGAAAAACGATTTTAAAAAATTCTGCGAAAAAAACCGGTGGAATACGATTCAAAATAAGAAGTTGAATGCACCCTGTCAGATTGCGGAGAGCTGTCCCTTACACCCTGTATACAACTCACTTCACAACAAAAGTACAATTACTACATGGTTCCTTTTCAACTTATTTCTTTTTTGCTGAAAAGTAAATTATTATTAACATTGAAACCACATCGTTTGCTACAACGTCAGTTTAAACAAAATTGAAGCGTAGTTTGCAATCTTTTCAGTTGAAATTTCTCAGTTACAGCCACAAAGTCTGGATTTGTGCTCAGTTGATGGCAATAGGCTCGCCCCTTGTTACATGGGACTTAAACATAGCTGTAAAATGTGGGTATACTATTAGGTAGGTGCACGTTTGGAAATTACACGCGTGATGTTATTTTAAAAACTGTAAACATTAATCTTCTAATGATAGACTACAATCTTTAATTTCACACAAAGATATGCGCAGAACCGTGCGGGCGAATATGAACATTGAACAGTCGCGAAAAGATATTTTTTAGCGATAACACCGCCCATTGTGTCACCCTATTTATAAATTGTAAATTATAATGCTAGAAGTAATTTGTAAGGTGTACATAATAAAGAGTATTCTATCTATGTGAAGAAAACAGTACAATGTTATCAGCGAAGCGAAAGAAAGAAAGTCAATCCGAAGAAAGTATTATACGATACTTATACCTGTGTTTATTTTTCACTCTATTATATTCTCTGTGAAATTTTTAATAATTTTATAATTTTTAACTATAATGTAATAATGTATTTTTAATGTATTTTTAACGTATTTTTAATGTATTTTTAATGTTTTTTTAATGTATTTAATTTTATTTCCATGCAAGTAGCTATTGTATGCGCTATGGGCGGGACATAGCTGATCACAATTTAATTATTTAAGACCTAGATTATGTATCTACCTATGATCTACAATAAAGATATCGATTGATGAAAACAGGATTGTATAGCAAACTTTTGAAATTGAATATATTTATTTCAGACCAAGCACACATTAATTGATACAAGTCCGTACTATGTTAGTCCAATTAGATACTTATATTTTAGTAAAATTTAAAATTATTATTGTTTTAAATTTTGCATCTCATGGGCGACCAATGGCTCAGGATTTGACTGTCCACTCTGCTCGACACCATGCTCAGAAGTGTGTTGGTGCAGGGAGGCCGTTCTTTTGCGAAGCACCGCCTGGAAGCCGTCCGTGCTGTGGACGGCGAATATGCCGGAGGCACTGCACCGCCATGGGAGTCCCAACCAACCTCTGAACGCGTTGTTATACTGGACGCACAGAGCATTGCTGGTTTTTTTAGTGTAATTGCTCCACACACAGTTTGCACGTGTATAACGTTTGCGAATAGCTTTAGAATAGTGTGACTTTAACGTCACGTGAGCTTCGCGCAAACCTGCGAGAAAGCATGTTACCCCTTACCGACAATGCCCTGCGCTCCCTATTTATGTCCTATCATCATTTCTGTTTCTCATTGACCCAGTGACACAAGTACTTAAATTTGGACACTTGCTGTAGGACGATTCCATTTAGCGTGATCGGAGGAACAGGGCAGGGTTTTAGACCCAGTCTTAAAAACTAGCAGCTCGCTCTTCTAGACATTGTACTTGAGCCCATGGGCCATTGCAACAATACTACACCGCTAGAATAATCGAGAATATTTTTTGTGTGTCTGCTGATCATATAAAAGCACAGCGCAGACGCCGCGATGTGAATCGTCCCGCCTCCCAGTGCGCGTCAAGTTGGGCGTGTATAAGACTTATATACGCTCAATACCGGACAATTACCGGCTAGCCATGGTAGTAGAACGGACGGGAATGCGTCGTACTCGGCACCCCTGTCGCTAATCGTGGATAACTGAGGGTCTCACTCGGCGAAGGCAGACTGCCGGGGTGTCGTGAAGAAAACAGCGTTGTGAGACAGCGCTGTGGCGCGCCTACAGTAAACATCACAGCAACTACACACATGGGCGCACGTAGTACACGCGCACCCACTAACTAGGCTCTGGTCTAAATACGCCACCCAACGACGGGTCCGTTTTTACAGGCCAAGAAAAAAACAAAAAACAGTCCTTTCGTGTTGATGCTCGGATAAACAGTTCGTTCCCAATAGTAAACAATTTCGTTAAGTTGAGATTTATTGTGAATTATAGTACAGTTAATGGTTATAGATCAGTTTTCAAGTATAGAGTTCTGTTTCATTGATCGTGTAGTATTGTACGCTAGTTTTACCATCATCAAATAACAACACAACAACAAAAAGCAATACTACCAAACAAAAACAAACAAACACTACTACTAGCACCACTACTACACCACTACCATCACCACACTACCCAATACCACTACTACTTTGTACGAGTAATAGCTTTTTATATTTTTTTTGTGTCACTACCAGTATAAATGGACTACGTCTGAAATAAATGTCTTATTCTATTCAAATAGTAATTTTATTTCTTCTCCACCCACAGTAATAGTGCAGTACTTTTCAAACCTACCGCTCCGTTCCACGAAGCTAACGTTGCAGCCGGGACCTAAAGGTACAGGGCAGCAGGGACCGAATTACCGTTACTTTTTTCTTAACGTTACCGATTACCGTTATATTACCGATAAAAAAGTAACGATATTTATAACGTTACCCGTAAGTCCGTTAACGTTACCTAGTAACTAATATTAGTATCGGTAAAAGTAACAATACTTATACCGGTAATTTATTCGCCTGTCTCTTTCTAACGATGTCGGTGGGGAGTCTAGCATCTTACGATGTTAGTACAACTAGCTTCGGCGTGTAATAGGTATTGTTTCTGCGATGCATCTGCAATGATTACTTGAACACACTTACTTCGCGACGGACCTCGACGGTGAGGTCGCAATGATGCCGGCTTGTGTTTGCGTAAATTACAGGTTTCCCTACTGCTTTCCTGATGAAGGGTGATGGGATCGTCGGCGGTGATTAGAGTATACCGTGGTTGGCGAGTCATACTGATACGTGATGGTTTGTATCGGGCGGCTGACTCCTCCCGCAAACACGACAGCTATTTATATACTGAACCATCCTTCGAGAAAGTTCTACAACTTTCTGGTACCTTCTTCACAGTTCCATAGTGGAACATTCGGTTGGAGTGTATGTAACGGGGCACTGAGAAAAAAAGACTCAGAAAAATTTAGCCAAAAAACTGTTATTTTAACAAATCGTTCATTTTCTCGATTCTATCGTATATACCACCTAAATATAAGGATAAAAGCGTCTTGGTGTTTTTTGGCTGACCAACCGTTTGTCGTAAAAACGATGTCGAAGGAATCCTTTAATAAAGGCCTACAATTGATAAGCCAGATTATATATTTTTTTTGTATGAATAATAAAATTTAAATTTTTCGTAATTAATTATTACCTACATGTCGAGAATTACGCACCAGGGGGCTATTAAGGGGGGCAAATTTTTCATTATTTTTGCGATAGGACACACCGTTTTCGAGATATAAGCAAATTTAAAAGAAAAAGAAACACTGTTTTTGCGCTCGAAGTCATGGGGTCGGGAGTGTCAAGGCACTGGAATTTCAAAGACAGGTCACTCGACCTTGAACTCTAAGGTTTCAAGACCTCCAGGATCACTTGATCTTGACCTCAAAGTCACTTGTCCTTGACCCTACGGTCACTTGATTTTGACCACAAGGTCACTAACCATGAATATAAATGACCTGTTACTGTTCCTGAGAACCGCGGGTCTTGACTTTTGGAATTTTGACCTTGATCTCAAGGTCAATGCCATTGAGGTGTCCCATGGTGTTCCCTACACTACTACTCCCTCATCCCACCGGTTCCCGAAGGCTTGATTAGGTGAAGGATTGTGGTCAATTTTTTCTAGGTCTTTTTTTCATAGACTATACTACTTTTCGTATGATTCACTACCATGGCTAAAGTAGGAAGGTAAGTAGATTTAATATTCTTTAAAAAGTTATAGTTATACTGATATACTTTGTTGCACTTCTTTCGGTCTATAATGATATTTTTTACACAAACAACTAATAATTAGAACAACAAAACAAATAGATGTATTTGGTGTTCGCCATGTTTGTGTGACCAGACGTCTTATAAAATGAAAAAGGCGCGAGCCGTCGCGTTTTCGTAGGTATCTGTCCGATCGTCGTAAAATGCTAGCTCTTGCCGCTCCGATTAGAAGATCCGAACGAAAGAACTCGCGGCGCACGTTCGGTTTGGCAACGTCGCACCAGAAATGATTAGTTTTTAGCGAAGTAACGCTACTGGTAACGCTATTTAAATACCGGTAAATCCTATGATTTAACGATATTTTTAACGTTACTAGTTAACGTAGCATAACGTTAAGGTTTTGGTAATTTTACCGGTATTTTTTGGTAACGGTAACCGTCCCTGCAGGGCAGTTAGTAGTTCAATTTGGATCCGTTATAGTTTAAATTCCCAAATACGAGTCCAGCCTTCTGGACAATTTCATGGGTGTACCCATTAAAATATAAATTATACTTAGCAGCAGGAATAAAACAACAATGTTTTGTGGAGGTCATAGTACTCGTACCAATATGTAACCAAAAAGTAATCTTATTATAAGCTTTAAACTCTCCTGCAACAAGAATGTTTCGCCCAGTATCGATCAGTATCGGCCCCACACCTCCAAATAAATACTGTTTTTCAAAAATATATAATTTACAGTTTTGATTACGCTACGATTGTATTGTTATAGGTACATAGTACACAAATAATTTGACAGCAGATTCACTTGTAGTAAAACTCATTTATTTTTCGAACATGCAACACTATCAAAATACCAATAGTATCATTGTCGAACTGTAGTTTTCAAATCAAACGCTACTAATACGTAGTCAAATTACAATGAACGAGTATTAAAAACTGACCTAAAGATTACCTTACTTTTCATTCACCGACTATAAAATACAGACACTATGTCTCTCTATGGACAAGTTGTCTATGCAATTATTTGAGAATGCCCCACTTGACATAGTCATTTACGACTCCGTTCAGCCTCTCCGCGTACAGGGGACTGGTCTTCTCAAGGTTAAATGTGTCGAAATCGAGGGCCTCGTTGACTTCGGGCGCGTCTTGGCTGTCAATTGTGATCACTGGTAAGAACATCACTGCCATAGTGAGCCCGAGCGTCAGTTTCTGGGAAAATATTAATTACAACGATAAGTACAAAAAGTAATTTTTGTTTATTATTACATGATACATCGAAGCTTGAATGTAGAACATAAATGTAGAACACTAATGTAGGATTTGACACGCTTTAGCGCACGTTAATAGGGTTCCAACGTTGGGATATTGTATCTCCAAATTCGCTGAAGCATTGAAAGAACAACTCACAAACAAATTTTTGAAAAAACAATTCTACTTACACTGTCTTTTACCCTTTAAGTTTAGAAGTCCTAATTAGTATTGACTTCTACGATTCCAACTTCAGAAATGGCGAACTTCCACACCAATTTTCTTCCTCTACTAAACCCCGTTTTTGGGTTATTATTCGAAAATACTACCATGAGATTAAAAATACTAACTGTTTTGAGAATTTTATTAAATAGCAGAGCGTTACCTCCTTCATTTCGTACTCGAAATCTTCCCTGCAAAACGTCTCCTCGGGGTCGAGGTTCAGCCTCTTCATGGCGGCACTGAGCTGCGTGTAGTAGTGGTCGAGTAGTTTTTCGTAGTACTTGGCGCGGAACTCCTCGTCGGAGCCGGTGAAGATGAAGTAGATCAGGTCGCACACCGGGCTGCCTATATGTAGACTCTGGAGGTCCACGATCTTGATATCCACCTTGCCATTCTGGGGATATACGAAATCATTATTATACGCTGAGTTTGTCAATTATTGCAAAGCTACACAATAAAAAACTTGTCATTTGAAGAAATAATTGGCAGTGAACATGAGGTACTTACTTATTTTATTGGTCTAAATATTATCTTTATGCCGTGGTATCTGGCTAAAATAAGATGATGTCTTAAACTAACCTCTCGCACTCTGTGTAGCAAGTTATCTCCTCTGAAGTCTCCATGTATTATAACATTACTGCGAATGGGAGCGTACATCCTTAATGGATTCTTCTGAGCTTCTATAAACTTCTGTAAGGCTTCTCTGTACTCGGGCTTGACATTTTTCAAAGCAAGGGTTGTCATACTCTGCAGCATATCATACATACTTCCAAACTCTTCCCATTCGATTTTTAATTGTGGCAAAAGCACCTCGAATTCTTCTGGGTGTTGTTTACTAAACGCGAAGGACAGCGCGTGCATCTTCGCCATGTCTGCAACTGTTGCAGAAGCGTACTCCCAATTTATAGACTGGAATCTGTTGTGGGGACCATATCCACGCGCCAATAAGTTCTCAAGAACCAATATCTCCTGGTAGGTGGTGGGATCGAAGCCGTAGAGCTTGGTGAAGTGTAATCTGTGCTCCTCAGGCACTTTGTTTTCTTCTTCTAAAGACGCGTAGATTTTCGCCCATTTTGTGTAAGCAAATTGTTCATTTTTGTAAGTATCCATAGGCATTGCGTTGCGAAATGCTTCTCCCATTGTTGCAATTTTTGCAAATAAATGAAGATCTTCTTTATTTTCTTCTCTAATGATCACTGTAAATAGTTTCGACGTGTAGTTCGCTCCTCCACTTGAGATTTCATTTATAATTATTTCAGGGTTTTCATATTTATGATCTGTAGCAATTTTTACTAATAATTTTCGCAGCGATTCGTGCTTGTGCTCCATAGTTACGACTACCAAACTGGCAAAATGTACTGATGTAAACAGTGCATCATTAGTTGCTTTTTATAATTATTTATCGAAGATAAGATAAACGTACGTTAGATAAACGTTGTTTTGATGATTAACGATGACACGCATTGTTCTGTAACCTACTGTAAAAGTATTAGTATATATCCTTTATTTATTTAAATACAAATCTAATAGATTTTAAAACATTCTTTAAAATAAAAAAATATATAAATAAAAAAACATATAAAAATTTTTAGCCCACTGGTATCGGGAACAGGGTTCAAGCTACCGGCGCGGCGTCAGGGCTCCAGAGAGAGGTGTTCAAGCCAACTCCCTATGCGCACGCACACACAAACATAAACAGCCGCTAGCGACGCATACACACTAAGTTGCGGGCCCACCATCGTAAGCCAGCACATGATTCTTCGTGTGGCCACACGCAGGGCTCAGCCAAACTTTACTCTGTAAATCTAACCTCTTTCAAAAGTACCTATCCATCTTTTACTGTACAAATTAAACTGATTTATAGCTTCAAGTAAAAGTTTTATTGAAAATCAACACTGTTTGAAACAATTTGGCGACCGTGACAGGACTTTCTGCGCGGGAAGCACAGATGCCTACTCGACGAACGAGTACAATCGAAGGAGCTAGAAGCACGCGGCGAAGGCGTGGCTGGTTGAAGTAAATGCGAAGAATCTAGAAGAAACACGCAGCGAAGTGAAGGATTGGCTAGTTGGAGTACCATTCGAAGGAGTTAGAAGCACGCGGCGCAGGCGTGCGTGGCTGGTTGAAGTACACACGGCTGCTCATCAAACTCGACTGTTTGGACTTTGAACTATTACAAGTTGAACGCTGCGAACCGTGCGAGAGGGTCCGATATGTTGTTGTTATTTCGTCTCTCTCACGCGCAGACCGTATACCGCCTGCTAACCATACCATATCTATACGTAGATGATTTAATAATATTATTTTGTAAGTGATTTAAATTCGTCGCATAATGATTGTTATGGTTAGATTATTTTTCTATTTGCGCTGCACCTGTGCACTAATACATTATATTATTAAAAGTTATTTATTAGCGTTTTTAACAACGATAACTATTGAAGAAAATGTATGTTTAAGAATATAAAAGTAATGTTTTAGATTTTGCTCATAAAATTAAATAAAAAAGTTGATTCTAGGTAATAAAATTAAAATTATGAAAAAAAAAGCCACAAATATTTTCCTCCATTCGCACTGGCATATATAAGTGTCTACTATGAAATTTAATCATATTGCTATTAGGTATGGTTTTTGATAAAATAGTAAAAGGCATTTCAGTTTCACAATTTCGTGAGCCACATTGATTGGTGCCAAGCAACTTAGACAAAATAGATAGCTAGAGCTGCCTATAAACTGGATGAAAAGACGGCAAGGTTGGCGCAGTGGCTTCGCGATTGGTTGCTGCGCTGTGTCGCTGGTTCGTTCCTGTAGAGAACTAATATTTGTCCAACTGTTCTGGGTCTAGCTGCTTGATACACAAGCAGTAAGATTAAAGTTAGTAAACGCACGCACCATCCAGGAGAATTCCCAATTGTCCTCGAATGCCGCCTTTGTGATTCTTGAATGACAGCGCATGCTTGCGATTCTTATCTAAGACCTGCATCCTGTAATCGTTTAAATCCTAATACTTGTATTAAAAAATTGCTAAACTGCGTTTGTTTGTTACTTCTTTTCTTGATTTTCAACAGGCGTAGTTGAAAGCCTGGCAAAATATATTATTTCTCTTCACTAATATTCGAAATGTATATTTGTCAAAAACTCCGTTTCCATCAACCCTCTCGCACTTTTTTGATGTCACTGAATAGAATATCTGTGTTGCCTTTAATTAAGTACATAATTGAGCGCTCTCGCAGTCTTGAGCACGCGCGAAGAGAGGCTTTGTCTGCGTGGAATTCCTTTATTTAGTGACATCAAAAAATTGCGCGAGGATTGTTCAGATTAAACCGTTTTGACGGGACTTTTACTGGCAGATAGCTAATGTTATAAGGACTAACATAGGTTAATTTTATTTTAGAAAAATAATTAGGTATTCGTGAAAAAAAAAATCTTGAAATTGGTAACAAAATCCGATTAAAAAAGGGAACTAATTTTTTTTTTTTTTAAATTCTCTCGAATAAAATGTGTTTCTGAAACGACACGACAGGAAACGAAATCAGTCTTAAGTGTAAAAAGAGCTACTTATCAAAATCTAAACAAAATTATAAGTTGTCTTAGGAGCCAAGAACAGTTAAAAATCATAAAATAATAAAAATTTACAACTTCAACTACCAAAGAGACAAATATGCTCAAGCTAGAGTTATTTTGCGTAAATAGTTAGATCTGTAAATAGTAACTAAGCTAAAACATTGTAAAGTATTAACAATTAAATATATAATAATTATATTTAATCATATATAATAATTATATTTAATCATATATAATAATTATATTTAATCATATATAATAATTATATTTAATCAATAAATACAAGGAGCTAACAATAGTAAGAAATATTTAAAAAAATTGGGAAACAATAAACCTGTATTACGAAACTCCCAGTTTGGTTGGTTGCTGGTAGGGCCTCTCATGTGTCCAATAAATGTACCTAATAGGAAAATACGCTGTAATTTCAGTCAAGCTATACAAAATCAACTGAAGCAGTTCTGGGAGCTGGAGGAGCTGCCGGACATCTGGAGCTTGCTCATCCTGAAGGAACAAGCGTGCGAGGAACACTTCGAAAAACACACGCCGCATGGAAGATGGGCGATTTTGTGTCAACGTGACACGTGTTACGTGATAATCCTAAATTGTTAAGAAATTCATATCCTAGAGCAAAGCATTGTCTTGATCCCCTACAAAAACGATGTAAAAGGTAACCTGACATAAAAGAGCAGTATGTGAGTTTTATTTATTTATTATTATTTATTTATTTAATCCTTACTTACAACTATTTTTACAGGCAGAACCCAATGCAGTAGTGAATCAACTAACAACTTATACTCAACTTATTATATATAACTAATTACATATAATGTTATCCTTGTGAATTCACTCAGTGTACAAGCAAAAAAAGATGTTTTATTAACGAATATGCTAACCTGGGCCATGTGACTGTAATTGAGCAACCTAAAATATCGATCAATCGTCAATCTATTACCACATCACCCTGTTATTAGAGAACAGAGTGAAACGACAAAATGTCGTGTAGTTTTCAATGCCTCATAAAAAACGAATTCAGGTTTATCTTTAAATGATTTGCTTATGGTTGGGCCCACTGTGCAATACGACATTTTCTCTATACTAATGAGATTTAGACAACAGCAGCAGCAACAGCTCGGCTATTATGCGTGATATAAATATAATTTTTAGCCTATACACCCACGAATGATATAACTTTCTGCGGGTGAAATAATTTTTGGAGTTGGATCATTAGTTCCGGAGATTACCCTCTACTTACAAACTTACAAACTATCTCTTAATAATATTAGTATAGATATCAATAAACGAGTGCACATTTGTCATCACTTCAAAATTGCCCCCTCGTATCATAATTTAAAGAAACTAAAGATCAGACACCAAAATAATTAATTCGACTCACTGTTATCCAGCATAATTCAGAATGAGTGATGAAATCTTATCAAATCAATGTTTTTGACAAAAATATAGTTTCTTTGTTTATACAGAGTGGAAAGTGGACCCTGGATGAAGTACTACGACATTTGCATACAGGGTGGAATTTTTCAACGCCACCAGGAGGGAAAGTACTAAAAGGAAACATTACTTTATTTTTAAAAAGAAATAAATCTGCATTCTAAGATTTTTGATAATTCGCTTGCCAAAAAAATAACACCCTGTTGCCCGACCCATAAGTAAAGAAATGTATAATTTTTCATTTTTAACATTTTAAGGTAGGTACTTGATTTGCTCATTGTTCTCGGCTGCCACGAGGTTCTCATCATGCGGGACCGTGTCAACAAACATTGCGCGCCGCTCTAGTCCATCCACCACCACTGTATCAGGTTTATTTGTAATTAATTATTATTAAAGAAAACAAAGTCTGCCCTAATTACAACTAATTAGGAATATCAGCTACAAACATATGTGATAAGGTTTGTTGAACTTAGCTATTTGAGCAAACAGTGCTCTGACATACATAGTGTATTGTTATAACATTTGGATGTTACGATTTCACTGATAAAGGCAATTATATTTCCTCTTTATTATATTCAGAAATAATTCGAGACATTTTTCATAAAATCATGTTAATTTTTCCACAATCTACTATTTTGACGCTTTTCTGAAATCTTTGAACGGCAGTAGAGGGCTAAAAGTAGGTACGATTTTTTTTTTGATGGCCTAATGCATCTTTCCGGAACTATTCGAAATCGATTGGATTTAAAAAATCTCTCCATACATTGACGGTCCACCCTTCCACGCAGTGTGCATCGACCGCTATAAGATCCTATTAGTGCGTAATCGTTTGCCCCATACATAATTTGCAACTCTTGCATTAAATCTTTCTACCAAGTTGTTAGTGCTATACATGTGCAGTGCTATACATATGCCAAACTGTAAGCCTGTCAGAAAATTCTAAGGGACATTAGTGTAATTTTTTAAATAGCTATCAAGAAGGGCAGGTAGGGCAGGTAGGGCAGGTAGGGCAGGTAGGGCAGGTAGGGCAGGTAGGGCAGGTAGGGCAGGTAGGGTAGTTAAATAGGGTAGGTAGGTAGGATAATAACCAACGTTTATTTTACCCACATACTAATTTACGTAGATAAACATAATTTCCCTTTAATTTAAGATGTCATATTTACTATAGAGGTTGTCTCATTATGTTTAACCCTATTGACTGGTGCCATAAAGTACGGGTATTTCAAGAAAACGCAGCTTTTTGAAAAATAACGAAGCTTTCTACTGATATATTAATCACTATTTGAGGTGTCAAGAATTTTGTTAAAAATACAAACTATGCGCCTCTCCTTCAAAAAGCGAGGGCAGGACGCACGAAAAAAAGAACAACGCGACGCATGAAAAAGGGCAAATGGAACCTTATTATCTTAAAGCAAACTACTTGTGTTTAAGGCAAAGCATAAATACCAGCACATAATATGCCACCAGTTATGTTAAGAGGTGTGGTCTTTCAAAGAGTGTTAGATTGTAAGTACTTCGGGCACATAGTTACTGGGGACTAAAATTATGATGCTGATATGGAACGAGAACGGAGGGCGTTGACTGTCCGATGTAACATGTTGGTCCGCAGGTTTGCACGTTGTACACCAGAAGTAAAAATAACTCTTTTTTAAGGCTTTTTGCCAGTCTTTGTACACGTGTCGTGCACTCTGTGAGTCCGATATACGCAGAGGTCATACAACGCCCTCAGAGTTCAGTATAACAATACTTTCTGGATGTTTTTGGGCTCCCACGCTGCTGTAGTGCTTCAGGGTCTGCTGAAGGACATACCGACGGTTTCAATACCATCTGTCGTAAAAAGATTGCTTCCATGATGCGCAAAGTGCATTGGAACGCCACTAGTGAAAAGCCGTGCTGCACAATTATGGCGCATTGGGTATATGTACATGTATCCGTTACGTCAGGTGAGTGCAGCAGTTAAGGACATGAATTAAAATCTTTTATTACATTTGTTATTAACATAGCTTAGAAGTAGTGTGCAGTACTAATAACTAATGGATCAAGATCTGAAATAAAGATTTTTTTGTTTTTATTTAAATTGTTTATTTAAAAAAAAATCTTTTACTTATTTTAAAAGTGTCGACTCCAAGTAGTGCAGAAGAGTATTTTATTGATTAAAGTGGCAACACTAAGGCAGAAAGCACAAAATTCCACCACACTTCATGTTTGTATGTATGTATGTGTTGTATGTATGAGACGAAGTTGGTACCAGCAGAGTCATTCACACATTAACAATCCCTTTAAGAAACGAATTCGAAAGTGCGTTTTAAAGGTCTCAATGAATTATGTGATTTGGCTCTGAAAAAAAGATCAATTAGTCCTAATTTGGATGAAAGTATTTATAAAAAAGAAACGTATTTGTGCTATCATAATAAAGCCGTTTTTTGTAATATGTTATAAAATTTTAATTGGTTTTATTATGTACAAAAATTAATTTATAAAAGTAGCTTCAGTTGCTTGGCAACCTTTTCATTCTCCGGCTTTAATAGACAGATTATTCTCTCTATGGTTAATTTATCTATGCTGTTATTTGAGAATGCCCCACTTTACAAAGTCATTGACGACTCCGTTTAGTCTCTCTGAGTAGAGGTCACCAGTTTTATCAATGGTAAAAGCAGAGGCCTCGGCAGACTCGTTTATTTCGGGTGCGTTCTCGCTGTCAACTGTGATTATGGGTAACAGAAACACTGCTACCAGGAGCCCATACGCCATTTTCTGGAAAAATAATATTTTGCAAAGTTAATTTTCCGGTATTCAGGAGCTACGCGGTATTCTTTGCTAGGACAGTCAGCAACATAAGTAGTTTAATACTATTATATTTGAAAAGATAAACTTGCACGTTTTACTGCAAAACGGTTCTGGCAAACATTCAAATTTATCTGCGGTGGTGATGAAATAATTTACTCATACTTAGTGGCAGGCTTATCATAGTAAACTATACAGATATAAAGCGAGTGTTACCTCCTTCATTTCGTAGTCGAAATCTTCCCTGGAAAACGTCTCCTCTGGGTCGAGGTTCAGCCTCTTCAGGGCGGCACTGAGCTGCGTGTAGTAGTGGTCGAGCAGTTTCTCGTAGTACTTGGCGCGGAACTCCTCGTCGGAACCGGTGAAGATGAAGTAGAGCAGATCACACGCGGGGCTGCCTCCTTGCAGGGTTTGAAGGTCTAAGATCTTGATTTCCAACTTGCCGTCCTGTTATTAGAAGAAACAGTGAACATTGCAATATATTTAATTTTAAATACAGATGGACACTCGCAAATGTCAGAAGTTAGGTTCACGAATTTAAACTGATCGTTTTTTTTTGTCGTAGGACAATCCTATTAGGGTACGCGATCCTTGTCATCGCGCGAATGTATGAAGATGGGATCGTTCATTCCATTATTGTTAGTGATCGTGCTTTATTGGGACAACATGTTGACGTGCGAGTCCGATGTGCACTTCGGTCGATTTTCTACTTCTTATATGTAAATTATTATGTAATTGACGGCACGGTTGGCGCAGTGGCTGAGCGATTGACTGCTGCGCTTCGTGTCGCGGGTTCGATTCCCGCACGGAACAAATATTTGTATGGCCTACAGGTAGTTGTTTCGGGTCTGGCTGTTTGTGTATTTCTGCTTAAATGTTTAAAAACTCACCCACGATACAGGAGAAATTCCTAGTGTCCGACAATGTTTTGCAAAAAAAAAATATATACAACATTAGTTTTAGTATATGCGAAACCTGATATACCTGTCCAGTATTTTTATGTAAAGAATCTTTGTACAAAATTTCAAAACTGTATCATGAAAAATCACAAAGTTATAAGCTTGTTCTGTTACCTAGTTGTCCGCACAAAAAGAAAGAAAATATATTTATTTGCCGCAGGGATATGACGTGCATCACACAAAAATAACAAAACAAATAAATTCAACAGGACGGAACAAAAAAGAAAAAAAATTAACAGCTTGCACGTCGTGACTGCGACAAGCAGGTTACCACTCAGCATGATGCTGTGCTATGGGGGGCCCACAACACAACGCTGGTTTTCGGTGGTCACCCGTGAAAAAACGTACGGAAGACAGCATAAATATTTTTACATAAATATGATAATAAAATAAACAGTACTTGGGTTATACTTATAATATAAAACAACTACCTCTAGGAAATATAATAAACACTACAAAAATATACAAGTTTGTGTGCAGGCTAACCAAAATAAACACAAATACAATATATTGAAGACGTGGTTACCACGCAACGCGCGCCTCCAGCGTCGTCTTGAGGTCATTGATAATAATAATTTGGCAGTAGGTACCTAAATTATTGCGATAGGTACTCAAAGTTGCTCGGTTTAGTTGCTTTTAACTTTTTTAAATATTTTTGGGAAAAAATATAACTTGGTTTAAAAATTATTGGAATCGATTCAGTTACTTATTCTGAACAAACTATATTCAGGTTTCGCATATACTAAAAATAATGTTGTATATATATATATGGTGTGGCGGACCAACAAAACGTTTGCATAAATATTAGACAAAAACTTACCTCTCGCACTCTGTGCAGCAAGTTATTTCCCCTAAAGTCTCCATGTATTATTACAGTTTTACGAATAGCGCCGCTCATTTGAAATGGAGGCGGCTTATTCTCCACAAACTTTTCTAAAGCAGCTTTGTAATCGGGATTAACATTGTCAAACGCAAGTCTTGCCATGTTCTTCACCATATTATCCATAATTTCAGATTCTGTCCAATTAATTTTCAAAACTTCCAAAGTCTTCTCGAATTCTTCTGGGTTACTTTGACTTAATGCGAAGGACAGTGCGTGCATCTTCGCCAAATCTGCTACTGCGGTAGAGGCGTACTCCCAATCAAAGGAAGTGAATCTGTCGTGAGTACCATATCCAAGTGCCAATAAATTCTCTAGGACCAATATATCCTGGTTTCTGCTGGCATCAAAACCAAAACACTTGGTGAAAAACAGTCTATGCTCCTCTGGTACTCCGTTTTCTTCCTCTAAGGACGCGTACATTTTTACAAGTTTCGTATAAACAAACCGTTCAGTTTCATACATATCTATAGGCATTTCTTTGCGCATATCTTCTCCAAATGCAGCAATTTTTGCAAATAAATGAAGATCTTCCTTATTTTCTTCTCTTATAATCACTGTAAATAGTGTCGACGTGTAGTTGGCGCCTCCGCTAAATATTTCATTTATGATTATTTCATGGTTCTCATATTTATGTTCTTTAGCGATTTTGTTCAATAATTTCTGCAGCGATTCTTGCTTTTGCTCCATGATTACGACTCTCAAAACACACTGAAATTATTAGTGATAAGTAATTTCCTTTTATAATGAACGATAAAGACGATAAGATAACTTAAAAACTATTTAGTACGTAGTACTGAAATATTTTGTATAGTTAAACATTCGATTCATGTAATAAATCTTGTATTTAATTAAATTTATATGTAAATTTAAATCAAAGCTTACCCCTTAAAATATGATATAATCTTATAAAAAATTAAAAATTGTTCAATCAATTTTTTTTTCTAACAAAACCTAGATATATTTTAAAACGATTAACATTTCATTTCCAATCAATTATTTTAAATATTCGTGCTACAATAACCATATTAATTAACTCTTCTGGCATCAATAGTAATCATGATATAAAATATCTCTAATCACATGACATTTTTAAAGGAAAATATGCTAATCTAACCAAACGATGTTGATAAAATAACCATTTATTATAGATTATATTAGTTAATGATTAGGCTCGTGCCTAAACAAGAAATAAACACAATAACAAAGCAATATTGCCACGTGGGAATAATGCTTTGTTATCTTATTACAGACGTACGTTATAAAGACATCGACTCTCGGGGCAAGCAAGGTGTTATTCGGTTTTTCTATTTCCTAATAGAATTTTTTCAGCAGCAGCCTGAAGTTTGGAAGTTAGTGATGTGACGAGGCTGTGCCAAGGAAGCCATGTAAAGCCATTCGTCCTATGATCGATCTCTTCCCGGCCTTACCGGATTGCCATGCTATCGGATGTAAAGGGTGCACTTGTGTGTGCCCACAATAATATCTCCTGCGTACCTGGCTAATCTCCGTTTAGATTTGTCGAGGTGATCAAATTGAGGTCTCTATAGACTAAAGATAGGTAAATAGTTACGAATCTTAGGGCATATTTTGTGACTAACCAAGGCATTCGATTGTGTTCTTTATGAAACATTGATCAGGAAACTCCACGCTAATGGGATCCGTTACACCTCTCTAGATCTTATTACTTCTTACTTAAGAAATAGGATTCAGAGAGTTGACGTCACCAAAGACAGCTCTCTTGGAACTATAGTAAAAATAGGAGTCGCACAAGGCTCAACTTTTGGTCCTATCCTGTTTTATAATTTATATTCCTAACTTATCCTAGCACCAATAAGGACAATCATGATTTTTTATATTGAGCCAAAATTCAAATTATTTAATTCACCAAACGCCATGTCGAAAACAAAAGTCCATCATTCGGTCGTTATTTTAAAATATCTTGTTTTCATTCATTACTGACAGTTTATAATAGAAACGCGTAACTAAACGGTGATTCCTGGACTTCCGTTCTTAATTCCTTTTGTAGAAAAGAAAAGTGTCGTCTAACATTCTTACCCATCAAATATAACTAAAATTCTAACAAATATGCAATAAGTTCCGGCGCGAGAATATCTGTCCTATTTGAACAAAATCGCCAATTAAACCAATATATAGTGATATAAATGGGTCTTTCGCTATAGATAATACTTCGATTTCGTAATAATTATTCATTATTTTATAAACCTTCTGACAAACAATGACTTTCCATTAATACAGATAGGCGTATTTTGCTAGTTGCATCATTATTGAACAATGTATACCTGTAGTCTACAATAAATGAAGACTGAAAATTACTTCAAGATACGGCCCATGAATTGCCGATACTGGATTAAAGGATAAACCATTACACTATGTAGTAGAAAACATAAATTCTCTCATATATCGTTCTACACCACGGTCGATGCTTCAACTGCAAATTATTATTTTTTTATATCATTAACACCAACTTAATACCTTTACTCATTCCTGGGAATTAAGGACGACATGGATGCTCTTTTTAAGTTTTTGTGAAATAAGTAAGTACCCAATTGTCGTCAGCCCTACGCTGTTTTCTCGTAGGTATTAAACACAAATTTAAAAAAAAGTAACCGTGGAGTGTCTTGCCGGTTCTCCTCTACAGAAATCGACCAATAAAAAAACACTTGTGAAAAAGTTGGAACTTTGGCCCCCAATATCTCCGAAACTAAAAGGTTCCCAGGTATGGTTTGGAACAAAAAATTATCGCAATGACGAGAAGAATAAGTGTTTTTCGGCCTGGTTAAGGCTATTTGTATAATTAAAGTACGTAAGTATTGTTGATATTCCCGTCACTGCGATTTTTTTTGTTCTAGATTATACTTGGGAACCTTCTAGTTACGGAGATATTAGGGGCCAAAGTTTAAACTTATTCACAAGTTTTTTTATTAATACAAGTTTTAAATGTTATTAGCTTTACTTCAAAAAACCTCTACGAACCTCGTATTAATCAATGCATCCATCAGCGATGTTTTGAGTGCGTTACATTGAGTACAACTATAAAACGTGATTTTTCACCCAAAAAATGTCGTTGCCCAGCAATATTTTTTGCGCAGAGTTACTTAGTTTGATGTAAGCACATAATGCTTGATTGACGGCTTCGTGACGGGCCCGTTTACACCTTGCATAGATAAGTATATGCTTTATAAATGTATGTATATATTTATTTAATATTGGTACACCACGCACTGCCTATGCGTCTCCCCTCCTCCCTTAAATCCATATAAGTATCTCTTTTAGCGATAACACCGTCCATTATGCCACCCTATTTAGAATTCTGTACTTTGTATGGTGTACATATTATATTCTATCTATCTTCTATTTATCTAAGTTCGGCAAGTGACTATCTGTATTGTCGTCAAAAGAATCACCAATTAAACTGATAAATAATGATTTTTGTTTTCTACATTACATCGATTACATAATTTTTATATATTACTTCTTAAATACATAAAAAATAAAAACTATTCTTAAATAAAAAAAAAATAAACAAATAAAAAACATCAATCATCATCATACACAACAACAACATCATCATACATCGTCATTTATTTATTCAATTCTTATTTCTTAAATATAATCAATGACTAAACATTAATACAGATAGGCTGAGTATTTAGGTGTCCTTGTTACAAAATATATGGAAAAAAATCTTATGAAAATACACATGCCTGTTGATTGCATAAAATATTATTAATAAACTGTAGACATTAATCTTTTAAACTCAAACTCAAAGCATTTATGACTCTCAGGCACTTTTCAACGAGAGAAAAACTAAGAAAGCGAAGCTACAGTCACAGTCATAAGGCATAATAACTTGTGAAAGTACTGTAGTTGCACATTCCAATGCGTAGATCTCTATGGAGTAGAATGGGCAAGAAACTCCATGAACACTCTTTTAAATCAAAATATTGTTACAAAATCTTGGTTAAGTACATCATTCATGTATGCGAGAACGATGTATTAAGACGTACAAGGTAAGAGCGTCCAGAGTAAAAAGATAGAATCAACAATTCAAAAATAAAATAAACCATTGCTAAGAGATGATCAAACCCTACTGACAGCGCCCGTTCACAAACATGACGCATGGATCAGCACCATTCAGCTCACCTATTTTGAAGGAAATGAAATGATTCGACGCACGTGCCACCAATGAGAGATAACAATCTTTGTTTTCATATATCACTTCTATTTCTCTTTTCTCAACATTTCTATAAAATAAAGACAGAAACTGTTTACTTCAGTGTACATTCAAAGTCTAACCATGGCAAACGCTGCAGAAACGCTGCGACCCTTATTAAATAAAATCGCTAAAGAACAGAAATATGAAAAGCCTGAAATAATTACAAATGAAATATCAAGCGGAGGAGCGAACTACACGTCGAAACTATTTACAGTGATCATAACAGAAGAAAATAAAGAAGATTTTCATTTATTTGCAAAAGTTGCAACAACGGGAGAAGCATTTCGCAAAAACCTGCCCATAGATGCATACAAAAATGAAGTATTTGCTTACACAAGGTGGGCGAAAATCTACGCTTGCTTGGAGGAAATAAACGGAGTACCCGAAGAGCACAGACTACACTTCACCAAGCTCTGCGGTGTCGATCCCACCACCTACCAGGAGACATTGGTTCTTGAAAACTTATTGGCGCATGGGTATGGTCCTCACAACAGATTCCAGTCTATACATTGGGATTACGCTTCTTCTGTAATTGCAGACATGGCGAAAATGCACGCGCTGTCCTTCGCGTTTAGAAAACAACACCCAGAAGAATTTGAGAAGGTTTTGGCAGAAATAAACATCGAATGGGAAGAGTTTGGAAGTATATATGATATGCTACAGAGTATGACAATCCTTGCGTTGAAAAATGTCAAGCCCGAGCACAGAGAAGCCTTACAGAAGTTTATGGAAACTCAGAAGAATCCAATGAAGATGTACGCTCCCATCCGCAGTACTGTCATAGTGCATGGAGACTTCAGAGGAGATAACTTGCTACACAGAGTGCGAGAGGTTAGTTTACTTTATAAAATTGTATAAGGACATATTATGATATTTTATCTATCGTTGATCATTCACATACTCCAATCCCTAATCGCCTAGTCAATGTAAACAATACCCAGACATTGTGTAGAATGCCTTGAGAAAATCTAGTAAAGTATAAAAGGAAGGATCAAATATAAATGAAAAAATAAAATGAATATGGCTTACCGAAATACTATGAATAAATGACTGTGAGCGACTACAAATGTTCGCAATAATAATAGCTTGTTACCCTATATCTCCAGGACGGCAAAGTGGACATCAAGATTGTGGACCTACAATGCCTGCAGGGAGGCAGCCCGGTCGCCGATCTGATCTACTTCATCTTCACCGGCTCCGACGAGGAGTTCCGCGCCAAGTACTACGAGAAACTGCTCGACCACTACTACACGCAGCTCAGTGCCGCCATGAAGAGGCTGAACCTCGACCCTGAGAAGACGTTCTCCAGAGAAGACTTCAAGTATGAAATGAAGGAGGTAATATTCCTACATACCATAGTACCATATCGACCAAAGTTTGTTAAATTCTACATTCAAACTTTATAGTTCCATCAAACAATTTTCAAAAAATAAGTCTTACTTGTTTTTTTTTCAGAAACTACCGTTCGGGCTCACTATAGCAGTGTGTACCTTACCTGTGATCACAATTGACAGTGGAGACGCGCGTGAAGTCAACGAGTCCTTCGACTTGGATTCATTCAAAGTTGAGAAGACCAGTCCCCTGTACGCGGAGAGGCTGAACGGAGTCGTCAATGACTTTTTCAAGTGGGGAATCATCAAATAATTGCATAGACATTTTTTCCGTAGATACACAATGTCTGTCTTTGGAAGTCGGAGAATGAAAAAGTAGAGCACTTGTTATGTCAATTTCTATAAGCACTTGGAATATGTATTGATAATTTTAAATGTTGACAGTTCGATAGCGTAAAAAAATATACGTGTCGAATTGAGAACCTCCTACTTTTTTGTCGATTAAAAAGTGGAATGTACTTAATTATTTTGCTACTGGGTTAGTGCCTTGTGTTTAAAAAAAAATGAATATTGCGATATTGTAAATGTAAACATGTCATAATAAATCAATACAAATTATGAACATGGTGAAAATGTTTCGATTGGTGTACACACTGTTCTTAATTTAATCATTTAATTTAATGCAGTTTAAAAAAAAAACAAAATGATCATAATTATAAGATTTTAAACTATCATGGTCACTAATATTATATCCTTTATTCGTTTTCCTAACACATTATTTCCATTTTTAAATATTTTCATTAACAAAACAAATAGCATCAGTAACAGGGTCCGGGCTACCGGTGGTCAGGGCTCTTGAGAGAGGAACCTCCTAACGATAAGCGCCGTGTCCAGATGTACTGTTTTCTGAATCAAGCCCTTGATCCAGCTGCCAAGCGAGAGCCTTCTCAGATGTTGCTCGAGGCTATTGGCTATTAAGCCATTGGCCGACACGACTATCGGCACAATGACTGCTGTACTCACGTCCCACATGTCGACAACCTCGCGAGCCAGATCTAGATATTTGAATTGTTTATCTTTCTCTGCTTTCACGGGGTTCTCGTCATGCGGAAACGTTATATCAACAATCATTGCGCGACGCTCGAATCGATCTATCACCACAATGTCAGGTTTATTGGCAACAATAGTCCTGTCAGTGACGATAGATCGATCCCAATACAACGTGATATTACCATCATCGAGAACTGGGTCGGGCACATACTTATAGTATGGCACTTCTGATTCCACAAGGTTGTACTTCAAAGCAAGTTGGTGGTGGATAATCTTGGCAACGAGGTTGTGTCTTTGCAAGTACTCTCCGTTAGCCAGACGAGAACACCCAGAAAAAATGTGTCGGACAGATTCTTCCGGACGGTGGCATATGTCAACCGTGCCATCCTTCACATTGTATTTCCGGTAGTTATTCGTCATCATAACTTCGTACATTATTGCACAGACAAAACCTTCGGTTTCCCCGAATAGGTCACCGAAGCGCAGCCAAGATACGGACGCTAAGAAGTCTACGTCGGGTTCGTGTAGGGCCCGGTAAAAGCGTCCGTGAAGCTCCTTGCCCTGCCATACCTCCTTGCGATCATTAGTGTCTAATACTCTAGGTTTGAGCCAGTTCCCGTTAGCCAGGGAGAGTGGGGCGAGGCCCTTGCCAACTGAGACCATATCTCGGTAAATCCCCAACATTATCATTATCTATCATTATTCTCATTGTTCAGTAAACATTCTAAATATCCCGTTTCTAGTGTTAATGATAATGATTATAATTATTTATTATATTATAACAAAAGGACAGATTTTATAGTTAGTCTTGAATTTGAATTGAAAATTCCATATAAGCAATGTTGAAGTTTTTTTGTATAAATAAACATTTTTTTTTAAATTTGGTATAGCACTCTATGCTTCATGTAGTCCCCGTCTTCGGCTCGAGCTGTAACCCCCTGTCTATGACACTCAAGGACAATGATTTGATTTTTCTTTGTTAGCCTACTTGGTGTCCCACTGCTGGGCAAAGGCCCCCCCTTTCTCCTTCCATACCTCTCTATCCTGTGTGATCTCCGGCCATGTTGACCCCGCAAACATGATTAGATCGTCACGCCAGCTTCGCCGCGGTCGACCTCGAGGTTGCTGTCCTTCCTTAGGCGATCAGTGTGTGACGATCTTTGACCATCTCTCCGGGTGCATCCGTGCCACATGGCCTGCCCACTCCCACTTCAGCCTGGCTGTTTCTCTCTAACATCAGCTACTTGAGTTATGGAGCGCAGCGTGGTGCTTCTGACGCAATCTGTTCGCTTAACACCTATTATGCTATAATCCATGGAGACTTCAGAGGAGATAACTTGCTACACAGAATGCGAGAGGTTAGTTTATTATAAGTAATTCAATATTTTATTTTATATTTATGTGTACCCAATACTTCCTTGTAAATGAAAATCAATAATAAAAGCGCAGGGTGTGTCTGACAAGGCCTTTGGTGTTCGACCGATTATCATGTTTAGTAGAGTGGTTTTATGTTTAACCCTATTGACTGGTTCCATAATGTACGGATATTTCTTGAAAACGCAGCTTTTTGAAAAATGTCGAAGTTTTCCTCTAAGAGATTTATCAATATTTGGGGTGTCAATAGTTTTGTTGTCAATAGTTTTGATAAAAATACAAACTGTGCCTCTCCTTCAAAAAGCGAGGGCAGGACGCACGAAAAAAAAGAGCAAATGGAACCTTATTATCTTAAAGCAAACTACTTGTGTTTAAGGCAAAGCATAAATACCAGCACATAATATGCCACCAGTTATGTTAAGAGGTTATGTTATGAATTTGGAAGAGTGTTAGATTGTAAGTACTTCGGGCACATAGTTACTGGGGACTGAAAGGATAATGCTGATAAGTAAAGTATGTAACATGTTGATCCGCAGGTTTGCACGTTGTACACCAGAAGTAAAGATAACTCTCATGTTGTGCACTCTGTGAGTCCGATATACGTAGAGGTCATACAACGCCCTCAGAGTTCAGTATAACAATACTTTCTGGATGTTGTTGGGCGCCCACGCTGCCGTAGTGCACCAGGGTTTGCTGAAGCACATACCGACGGGTTTAATACCATCTGGCGTAAAAATATTGCTTCCATGATGCACAGAGTGCGTGGGAACGTCAACGACATTCTGAAGGTCATTAATGAAAAGGCGTGCTGCACAATTATGGCGCATTGGGTATATGTACATGTACATGTATCCGTTACGTCAGGTGAGTGCAGCAGATGCAGATGTATATGAATTAAAATCTTTTATTACATTTGTTACTAACATAGCTTAGAAGTAGTGTGTATTACTAATATCATATGGATCAAGGTCTGAAATAAAGTTTTATTGTTTTTATTTTAAATATTTATTTATAAAAAAAATAATCTTTTACTATTTATATTTTTTTTTATTTTAAAAGTGTCGACTCCAAGTGGTGAAGAAGACGGTTTTATAAGAGTGGCCACACTAAGGCAGAAAGCACAAAATTCCACCATATTTTTTTTACAGAAACGCTAACTATAAAATAGTTAAAGTTCAATTAGAACCTATTAACCTAATGCTTCACATTCATCCTTATCAGTCTTGTTTCTTCAAGTCTTTCTTGTCATTATTTCAGGATGCCCCACTTGACAAAGTCATTGATGACTCCATTCAGTCTCTCAGCGAAGCGGTTACTGGTCTTCTCAAAGACCAAATTAGAGAAATCCATAGACTCGTTGACTTCGGGCGCGTTCTCGCTGTCAATTGTCACTACAGGTAAGATGAACACAGCTAGCGTGAGCCCATAAGGCAATTTCTGGAAAAATAATATTTGAGGAAGTAAGTTTTACGGTGTTTACAAGCTTGGCGGTATTCTGTAGCTAGGGCAGTCCGCTACATAAGTAATTTAGTAGGTTAACCTAATTTAAGAATTATAAGAAAATCTTGCCCAGTATTGTAACTGATTAAAAAACTGAGAAAACTAACTTTAAGAACATATTAAACAATGCAAATTGAAAGCGATTGTTACCTCCTTAATCTCATAATCGAAGTCTTCCCTGGAGAACGTCTCCTCAGGGTCGAGGTTCAGCCTCTTCATGGCGGCACTGAGCTGCGTGTAGTAGTGGTCAAGCAGTTTCTCGTAGTACTTGGCGCGGAATTCCTCGTCAGAGCCGGTGAAAATGAAGTAGAGCAGGTCGGCGGCCGGGCTGCCTCCCACCAGGGTTTGAAGGTCCAAGACTTTGATGTCCACCTTACCGTCCTGGAGCAAGAAGAAAAGATAACATTAAGTTTAGCTCGAACCATTTTAAATAATTAACACAAAAAAAAAACAATTTCGAAATACTCTATTACACACAGACGCTCATGGGCACTTACAAAATTACAGAAATTCCGTCAAAAGGAAGACCAAAATTAGTAGTTTCCCCGTAATCCTGTGAATTTACTTTTCCCTACAGTTTGATCGCACTCTAAAGAGACAACATTTTTTCTTTCTTGATGAAACAATTATTGCTGTTTCTTTTTTCACAGTTGATTTCGTTGTAAAATTTAACTATTTTTTATGAGTTAACTGATTTACTTCCATAATTCATAAAAACATACCTCTCGCACTCTGTGACACAAGTTGTTCCCTCTAAAGTCTCCATGTATTATGGCAGGCCTACCAATAGCGCCGGTCATTGTAAATGGATGCGACTTATCCTCCATAAACTTTTCTAATGCATCTCTGTACTCGGGCTTGACATTGTTCAACGCAACGTTAACCATTTTCTTCAACATATCGGTCAAATTTTCAGTTTCTTTCCAATCCATTTTCAAAGCAGTCAAAGTATTTTCAAATTCCTCTGGGTTCTTTTTACTAAAAGCAAAGGACAGTGCGTGCATCTTCGCCAAATCTGTAACTGCTGAAGAAGCGTACTCCCAATCAGGATCCCAAGTAGGATTGATCCCAAGTAGGATTGAAATCTGTCATGAGGACAATATCCAACCGCCAATAAGTTCTCGAGGACCAATATTTCTTGGTTTCTGCTGGCATCAAAGCCGTAACACTTGGCGAAGAACAGTCTGTGCTCCTCGGGTACTCCGTTTTCTTCCTCTAAGGACTCGTAAATTTTTGCCAGTTTCGTATAAGCGAACGTTCAGCGTCATAAATTTCCAAAGGTATCTCGCTGCGCACGGCATCTCCAACCGCAGCGACTTTTGCGAATAAATGAAGATCTTCTTTATTTTCTTCTCTTATGATCACTGTATAAAATTTCGATGTGTAGTTGGCTCCTCCGCTTGAAATTTCATTTATAATCAATTCATAGTTTTCATATTTATGTTCTGTAGCGATTTTGTTTAATAATTGCCGCAGCAATTCTTCTTTTTGCTCCATGGTTACGACAGTTGCACTCTCAAAACAAACTGATGTAAACAGTGAATCGTTAATTTCATTTTATAATTCTATCGAAGATAAGATAATTAATAAAAATGGTTTTGTTGATTAATGATGACTAGCATTTTCTGCTATCTACTGTAAAAATATTATACCTTCTATTATTAGTACATACCTACAGATAAGTCAATGTCATGTTAGTCGTTAAGGTTCCGTAATCAACAAGGAACTGTTATAGTTTCGGCATGTCCGTCTGTCTGTCTGTCGGCGGCTTAACTCAGAGACTTTTAGTTTTAGGAAGCTGGTGTTGTGCGACAAAGCCTTTTTTCTAGAATAATAAAAAAGCTAGCGAAGGCAGCTTGGCGGTGAAAAAGTGGTACCTAATCATATATTATGACGTACCATCACGTAGATCGGAAGTGTTAAGACTGCAATTCCATTACATAACATTACCTTTATTAGAACTTTTAAATACAATAAAACTATTCGCATTTCAAATATTATAATATCACTATCCTTTTTCTAAACATAACTAGACAAATGTTTCACGTTACATATTAAAAAAAATGTTTTTGGTGACCAGTGGAACTTGTGTTTATCTAAATTCGGCACGAGACTATCTGTATTTTCGACAACAGTATCACCAATTAAACTGATAAAGAATGTTGTTTCTTCTTTGTTACATTGATTTCATAATGTTAATATAATATTTCTTAAATCTGCTGGCGAACAATGACTTTACATTAATACAGATATCGAAGCCGTAGAGTTTGGGGAAGTGTGCTCCTCAGGCACTCCGTTGTCTTCCTACAAGGACGTGCGGTTCATTTTTGAAAGCATCTATAGGCATGTAATTTCGAAATTCTTCTACTATAAATGCGACTTTCACAAATATAGATCATTTTTTATTTTCTGCCCTTATAATGACTGTAAATAGCTTGTCGTGTAGGTGGCTCCTCCGCTTGATATTCATTTATAGTGATTTCATGGTTCTTATATTTCGGTTCTGTGGCGATTTCGTATAATAATAGACGCAGCTTTTCTTTCATGTTCGCCATTGTTGAATTTTCATTCTGCTCTGAGATAAATAATTCATTTAATTATAATATGGGATTTTTAAAAGATAAGATAAATAATTATGTGATCTCTTTTGCGGGGTGAACATGGCCAGAAATTGCACAGGACAGAGAGGTTTGGGAGGAGAACGGGGAGGGATTTTCCCAGCGTGCCTGAGTGGGATATACGAGGGTAAAAAAAAAAAAAACAATTTGTTGATCAAATTGCAATCTAATACAACAAGATTAACGAGAATATCACAAAAGAACATTCAAATGCACGCTGTTTTTGAAATCTTAAGATTTTCTGGCATTATAGAATAGAATTTCTCTTTATTCGAGTGTCCATGACTCAAAAAGTGTTAGTAAAACTTACGACTAGCGGCTAGTTTTATGCTAGCTTCTTGTGTACTTTTGGGAAAATAACAGGCATCAAGGACACCAAAATAATCAGGAGCAGTATCACATCCTGCTTAGCCTATCAGGATTAGTGTAGGGTCAGTCTTTCGCAGCATATTTGAAAAATAATGTATGAACATGATGATTTTGAAGTATTATGGAGAAAATATTAATTGGCGATTTTGTTCACGACAGATCAGCACGTGCAGGAACTAATTACATTTTAAATTACAAGCTTTATAATTTCTTCTGTTCTTTCCTAAAAAAAGAACAAAAACGGAACCCTTAAAAAATCACTTTTCTCTCTCAGGTAGGTTCTCTAGAGGTATCAAGTTGAAATTAATTTCAATAACACTGAGGTTGGCAGTTTCTTATGGGGTCGTTTTACTCATAACTAGAGACCGGATTATTTGTAAATGCATATTTGCATATGTATTTACATGTTATGGCCAGTTTTTTAAGATATAGCATATTTTGGCTGAAATCGACTGATCGGGCATAATTTGGGCGTATTTCCTTATTTTTTTCTTTTTCTTACTGGAAAAATGCAAAAATGTGCCAAAGACAATGCAAATAAAAAAACTAAATTAAAAAATCGAGTCGTTTTCAAGTCTTTTTCAATTAGTAAAAATATTTTAAAGAAGACTCAATACTGCTACTGAGAATTTAGAGCAGTAGTTCGATTGTTGAAATTTTCAGGAAGTTTAATGATAATATTTAGTCCATAAAATAATAATTTGTTCAAGTCATAAATATAAATAAAATACATTATTTCGGACCTATTTAAATTTTATATTGCATATTTTGGCAAGTTTAGCGTTTTTGTTGAATATTTCGAGTATTTACGATGCATATTTGCATGCATGTTTCGACCATTATTATGTTGCATATAATCCGGTCTCTACTCATAACCAATGTATAAACAACTACGGACTAACGCTCATCGGCTAACTTTAAAACATCAGCCTCTCCTTAATTATGTCCGGTCACATAAATCGTCAAAATGTAGATTTTTATAAGTTAGCCGTAGTAAAAATTATTTAAGTTATGCTTTAAGAAAACATTAATAACACTTGGAAAGATAAATGAAATGCTTTCGGCATCGTCTGCGAATTGTTCAAGGCGTTCGACTACATTCGTCAGGAAACTACGATTTCTGTTTACGATTTTCGGACCAAGGATACTGATATCTGAGGATCTTCATAATTCATATTATAGTAAAAGATTGAGAGAGTTGACGTCATATCAAGAGAAAGATCTCCCGGAAATAATGTAACAAAGGGTGTCTGATATCCCGGGAAGAAGTTGTGGTCCATTCTTGTTATATATTTTATATTACAGATTGCCTCGTTCTCCTAGTGGTAGCAAGCGCGACTGCTGACAATGAAGTTCTAGGTTCGATTCCAAGGTCGGGCCAGTAGTTATTGAGTTTTTGCATCATGGATTTTTTAGTAGCAGGCACGGAGTATGGATGGGAATAGGATAAGCCCCATGTAATAGGGAGCGAGCAACACACTACAACAACAAACAAACAACACACAACACAACAACAACATAACTAGCTAAATGGTGTGCGAGCTATTAGGTACACCTCTGCCTAACTTTTCGGGAGTACAGGCGTGATGTTACAACCTAGTAGTATGTGTATGTTATTTTTATCATAAAGGACAATCATAACACATAGTTTAAAGGAGACACTTCGGTTTAGTTCTGACTTAAACGTAAGCAGCGTTGATGTAATGATTAAATAACGTTCTATGAAAATATTAAATGGTTCTAAGATAACGAACCAAATGTTACGTGCTTCGGAAGCTGGAGACCGCGACCGCGAAAGGGATCGCCTCTTTCAAAGCAACCGAACCCACGCAATGAGTCGCCAAATGTTGGAAAGAGGCCATGTAATAATTGTACATTTGTTGAATGAACGTGAACGAGGCCTAAGGAGTATGTAAAGATCGTAACAGGTGGCCCGTGGCATTCTTTAGTTTCTGTCTACCGTTTTTCTATCTATGGGAAAAATAATTCTTTATGTTTGTGTGTATTTCTTGTACGTATGAGAGGTAGTTGGTACCAGCAGAGTCATTCACACACCATCTCGAAAGTGCGTTTTAAAGGTCTCACTGAATTATGTGATTTGGCTCTGAAATAAAAGTAAATACTACAAAATTTGGATGAATGTATTTAAAAAAAACGTCTTTGTGCTATCATAATAATTTAAAAATATATTTATATATAAAAGTAGCTTCAGTTGCTTGGCAACCTTTTCATTCGCCGGCTTTAATAGACGAGTTATTCTCTCTATACTTAAATTATCCATGCTATTATTTGAGAATGCCCCACTTTACAAAGTCATTGACGACTCCGTTTAGTCTCTCTGGGTAGAGGTCACCAGCTTTATCAATGGTAAAAGCAGAGGCCCCGGCAGACTCGTTTATATCGGGTGCGTTCTCGCTGTCAACTGTGACTATAGGTAACAGAAACACTGCTACCAGGAGCCCATACGCCATTTTCTGGAAAAATAATATTTCGCAAAGTTAATTTTCCGGTATTCAAGAGCTACGCGGTATTCTTTGCTAAGACAGTCAGTAACATAAGTAGTTTAATACTATTATATTTGAAAAGATAAACTTGCACGTTTTACTGCAAAACGGTTCTGGCAAACATTCAAATTTATCTGCAGTGATGATGAAATAATTTACTCATACTTAGCGGCAGGCTTACCATAGTAAACTATACAGATATAAAGCGATCGTTACCTCCTTCATTTCGTAGTTGAAATCTTCCCAGGAAAACGTCTCCTCTGGGTCGAGGTTCAGCCTCTTCATGGCGGCACTGAGCTTCGTGTAGTAGTGGTCGAGCAGTTTCTCGTAGTACTTCGCGCGGAACTCCTCGTCGGAACCGGTGAAGATGAAGTAGAGCAGGTCACACGCGGGGCTGCCTCCTTGCAGGGTTTGAAGGTCTAAGATCTTGATTTCCAACTTGCCGTCCTGTTATTAGAAGAAACAGAGAACATTTCAATATATTTAATTTTAACTGCAGATGGACACTCGCAAATGTCAGAAGTTAGGTACACGAATTCAAACTGATCGTTTCCTTTTGTCGTAGGACAATCCTATTAGTGTACGCGATCCTTATCATCGCGCGAATGTGCGAAGATGGGATCGTTCATTCCATTATTGTTACAGTGATCGTGCTTTATTGGGACAACGTCTCGGCGTGCGATTTCGATGTGTACTTCGGTCGATTTTCTAGTTTTTATATGTACATATATGGTGTGGCGGACCAAAAAAGTTTGAGAAAATATTAGACATAAAAACTTACCTCTCGCACTCTGTGCAGCAAGTTATTTCCCCTAAAGTCTCCATGTATTATTACAGTTTTACGAATAGCGCCGCTCATTTGAAATGGATGCGGCCTATTCTCCACAAACTTTTCTAAAGCATCTTTGTACTCGGGATTAACATTGTCAAACGCAAGTCTTGCCGTGTTCTTCACCATGTTATCCAAATTTTCAGATTCTATCCAATTAGGTTTCAAAACTTCCAAAGTCTTCTCGAATTCTTCTGGGTTACTTTGACTTAATGCGAAGGACAGTGCGTGCATCTTCGCCAAATCTGTTACTGCGGTAGAGGCGTACTCCCAATCAAAGGAAGTGAATCTGTCGTGAGTACCATATCCAAGTGCCAATAAATTCTCTAAGACCAATATATCCTGGTTTCTGCCGGCATCAAAACCAAAACACTTGGTGAAAAACAGTCTATGCTTCTCTGGTACTCCGTTTTCTTCCTCTAAAGACGCGTACATTTTCGCGAGTTTCGTATAAGCGAACCGTTCAGTGTCATAGAAATCTATCGGCATCTCTTTGCGCATATCTTCTCCAAATGCAGCGATTTTTGCAAATAAATGAAGATCTTCCTTATTTTCTTCTCTTATGATCACTGTAAATAGTGTCGACGAGAAGTTGGCTCCTCCGCTAAATATTTCATTTATGATTATTTCATGGTTCTCATATTTATGTTCTATAGCGATTTTGTTCAATAATTTCCGCAACGATTCTTGCTTTTGCTCCATGGTTACGACTCTCAAAATACACTGCAGTTCACAGTGATAAGTAATTTCATTTTATAATGAACGATAAACACGATAAGATAACTTAAAATCTATTTAGTACGTAGTACTGAAATATTTTAGTAAAGTTGAACATTCGGTTCATGTAAAAACAATCCGGTATTTAATTATACATTTACATAAATTTAAATGAAAGCTTATCCCTTAAAATATAATGTCACCCTATAAAACATAGATTGTTGAATCAATTTTTTTTTTGTTTTCGAAAAAAGCCTAGATATATTTAACAACGATTAACATTTCATTTTCAACTAATTATTATTTTAAATATTCGTGCTACAATAACCATATTAATTAATTAACTCTTCTGGCATCAATAGTAATCATGATATAAATTTCTGTAATCAACATGACATCTTTAAAGGTAAATATGCTAATCTAACCAAACGATGTTGATAAAAATATTAGCATTTATTACAGGTTTTATTAGTTCATGATTATGCTCGTGCCTGAACAAAATATAAACACGATATCAAAGCAATATTGCCACTTATTACAGACGTACTTTATAAAGACATCGACTCTCGGGGCAAGCAAAGTACTATTCGGTTTTTCTATTTCCTAATATAATTTTTTTTCAGTAGCAGCCTGGAGTTTGGAAGTTGGAGTGATGTGACGAGGCCATGCCAAGGAAGCCATGTAAAGGGGTTGTTCCGTAGTTTAGTGCAGAAATTATATCCAGACTAATTTACCCGTGGTTTTAATATTTTATTTTATTTTTTAAGCAGAATGGGTAAAAACATAGTCACTTTAAAAGGAGTATCGCTAATATTACATTTAGATTCGTTAATTTTATTAAAAAGCCAATAAAACTGTGTGCAATTCATTCCTCTCGGTTTCCAACTAGGTCCCTAGTTGGAAACAGAGCGGCGCATGTTTTCATGTTTATTTTTCCATATTCGAATTGACATCTTTAGTTAATACGGTTTATAAGAACGAAACCCCTGACCTATTCTTTAAGCATTTTGAATATACCATTGACTTAGTAATTGTAGAGGAAAAGCGATTTTTACTAATTGTCAAAATAGAAACTTCATCGCCATCCATACTCTTAAACTTCATAATTTTGTAGATGGTTTATCGGTCCCTAATATAGTTCAGGTCACAATGTGTTTAGCTACTGATCACTCAGCCGCGGCAAAAAGAACGAAGCGGAACGTCTATCGCTGTCATAATTACTGTTAAGCAAATACATGTCTGCTCTTTCTTTTTTGTATTTCACCATCTTTTTATACCATGTTTTTAAGCAAATAAAAATTATTCTTATTTTTCTTCTTAATTATTTACAATCTTCGCAATGTTGATAGTGCTTCGTCCAGAAATAATTTCATCACATTCCTTCTATTTCACGAGGTACTGTAGTAAGCAAATTATTATAAATACTTATTATATTTATCTTTCGAATAGATTTTGATCCTATTTTATTATAGAGTTTCTAATGTATTCGGTAACGAAATTATTAAACACAATGTTTAAATTTTTCATTAATCTCCACTTCATCACCGTCCGTTCCCTCCATTTTTTTGCGGGAAGCTAATGAACCATTTTTATTCTGCGGAACGGTTCTATTTGCACGAAACGACGGAATGATCCAAAGTCGTTCGTCCTGTGATCGATCTCTTCCCTGATTTACCCGTATTACCATGCTATCGAACGTAAAGGGTGCACTTGTGTATGTCCACAATAATATCTCCTGCGTATCTGTCTAATCTCCGTTTAGATTTGTCGCGGTGCTCAAATTGAGGTCTCTATAAACTAAACTTGAATAAATAGTTACGAATCTTTGGGCATCTTTTGTGACTAAACCAAGACATTCGATTGTGTTCTTTATGAAACATTGATCAGGAAACTCCACGCTAATGGGATCCGTTACACCTCTCTAGATCTTATTACTGCTTACTTAAGAAATAGGATTCAGAGAGTTGACATCACCAAAGACAGCTCTCTTGGATTTATAGTAAAAATAAGAGTCGCACAGGGCTCAACTTTTGGTCCTTTCCTATTTTATAATTTAAATTTATAACTTATTCTAACACCAATAAGGACAATCATGATTTTTTTTATATTGAGCCAAAATTCAAATTATCTAATTCACAAAACGCCATGTCGAAAACAAGAGTCCGTCATTGGGTCGTTATTTTGAATATCTTGTTATCATTCGTTAGTGTCAGTTTATAATATAAACGCGTAACTAGACGGTGAGTCCTGGATTTTCGTTCTAATTCCTTTTGTAGAAAAGAAAAATGTCGTCAAACATTCTTAGCCAACAAATATAACTAAAATTACAATAAGTACAAACATGCAATAAGTTCCGATGCGTGAATATCTGTCCTGTTTGAACAAAACGCCAATTAAACCGATATATATGGATATAAATGGGTCTTTCGCTATAGATAATACTTCGATTTCATAATGATTATTCATTATTTTTTAAATCTGCTGACAAACAATAACTTTCCATTAATACAGATAGGCGTATTTTGGTATCCTAGTTGCATCATTATTGCACAATGTTTACCTGTAGTCTACAATAAATGAAGTCTGAAAATTACTTCAAGATACGGCCCATGAATTGCCGATACTGGATTGAAGGATAAACCATTATACTATGTAGTAGAAAACATAAATTCTCTCATATATCGTTCTACATCACGGTCGATGTTCCAACTGAAAGTTATTTTTTTTTTTTTTAATAATTAAAACCAACTTGATACCTCTATTCATTCCTGGGAATAAAGGACGACATGGATGCTCTTTTTAAGTTTTTGTGAAATAAGTAAGTACCCAACTGTTGTCAGGTCTATGCTGTTTTCTCGTAGGTATTAAACACTAACTTAATAACATGGTTAAAATCAAATTTAAAAAAAGTAACCGAGGAGTGTCTTGCCGGTTATCCTCTACAGAAAACGACCAATAAAAAAACACTTGTGAAAAAGTTGGTACTTTGGCCCCCAATATCTCCGTAACTGTTTTTCGGCCTGGTTAGGGCTATTTTGACGGTGTATTCCCATTGACCCCACCGCCCGCGGCCCCTCTGGTGGGGCCAGTGGGAATTGATTAAAATAATTATTAGTGGGAAAATAATTAAATATTGTTCCCGTTGAAAAATACGGTGGGGACCGTATTTTTGAATAACAAAATATTACTCAAAAACATTGCATGGGGACGAGTTGGGTTAGTACAGTTGTGCTAGTCATAGGCAATACATACATACGGACAGTACTAGGCTGGCATGTATCCAAGAAGGTATTTTTTACTAGAAGACCTTACCTGTACCAAGAATTATTGCATATGTGTCACATTATATGTCTCACTGGCGACAAATGGGAATAAATGTTCCCGTTCCCGTAGGGAAAATATATAAGACCTGTATGGATCGGAATGTCTTTTAATTTCCACTGACATCATTAATGATTGGATTCATTGTTTCATTCCTTAATTTTTCTGATCTCAAGGTGGTGGGGCAGGGTGGGCCAACGAAACGACGGTTTTGATTTTTCCCGTTGGCCCCACCAGTGGGGTATGCCAGTGGGGTAAACCGGAATACACTATTTTGACAAACATCTTTAAATATATGTGTATAATTAAAGTACGTAATTATAGTTGATGTTCCCGTCACTGCGATTTTTTTTTTGTTCTATACTTGAGAACCTCCTAGTTACGGAGATATTAGGGGCCAAAGTTTGAACTGTTGCAAAAGTTTTTCTTTTTTTTTAATACTAGTTTTAAATGTTATAGCTTTACTTTATATACCTCCACGAACCTCGTACTATCCAATGCATCCATCAGTGATGTGTTGAGTGCGTGACATTGAGTCAAACCATAAAACGTGAGTTTTTCACCCCAAATAAAAAAGTCTTTTCCCACCAAAAATTTTTGGCATAGATCAATCAATCAATCAATAGTCTTTATTTGTAAACATAGGTTACAACAGTGTGCAAGATGTTACAATAATTATTATACATAATATAATTTGTCTATGTTTTGTCATTTGGCGTACAAATATACATTTAAAGGAGGCTTTTGCCAATTAAGTAAATTAATCTATAGGTACTAGTATTATGAAGAGGTAAAAGTGTAATTCGTAATATCAATATCAATTTTAAGAAAATGCATTAAGTCAGGTAATGTCAATCTTTAATGAAATACAATAATGTCAATAATAAATGGTTATGATGTCAATAAGTTACTGCTAAGAAGAATGTCTAAAATTGATATTGTGCATGGCCTTACAAAAAAAGCTTTTCCTCATTAAAGCCGTGCCTGCATATGGTACTTTAAGCTCTAACTTATTTCTGTCTCGTAGTTTCCTATATTGACTTTTAAAAGCTATTTCATATAGGTGCATGTTTGTTTATATAATATATTTACCTCATAAATATACCGAGAAGGCAATGTTAAGATTTTGAGACTTTTAAATAGAAGTTGACTTACTTAGGTGGATGTATGTCCATAATGGTTGATTGACGGCTTCGTGGCGGGTCCGTTTACACCTTGTATTGATAACTATAATTATGCTTTATAAATGTAAGTACACGCTCTTTCAAATCAAAATATTGTTACAAAATCTTGGTTACATCATACATGTTGAGATTATACATACGAGGAGGGATCATAAAGTAGTGAGAATGAGTTTGAATATAATGACTATTGATAACTTAATAATTTATTTTTCTACATAGTTTCCGAGTCTCTACACACCGAGTCCAGCGCTTTTCCAAGGCTTCAAACCCTTTCACAAAAAAAGTTATGTCATGGTCCTGCAAAAAGCTCTCCACGGCATCCATCGCCTTGTTATCGTCTTCGTACCTGTTTCCCCTTTAGTATTTTTTCAATTTGGGGCACAGATAAAAATCGCTAGCCGCCAGATCTGGTGAATAAGGGGGGTGGTCAACCAATTCGAAGCCAGCTTGCAGTATGGCAGCCATCGCAACCGCCGACCTGTGCGCGGGTGCGCTGTCGTAATGAAAAAACTTATTCGGGGTCGGTGATGATGGCCGTTTCCATTGCGTAGATTGCTGTTTTGTCTCGAAATCAAAATAAGAGCTGGACTCTTATTTTGATTCCGAGACAAAACAGCAATCTAAAAAGTAAAAAGATAGAATCAACAATTCAAAAATAAAATAAACCATTGCAGCTAAGAGATGACCAAACCCTACTGACAGCGTCCGTTCACAAACATGACGCATGGATAAGCACGATTCAGGTCAACCATTTTGAAGGGAATGAAATGATTCGACAAACGTGCTAACAATGGTAGATAACAATCTTTGTTTTCATATATCACTTCTATTTATCTTATCTCGACATTTCTATACAATAAAGACAGAAACTGTTTACTTCAGTGTACATTCAAAGTCTAACCATGGCAAACGCTGCAGAAACGCTGCGACCGTTATTAAATAAAATCGCTAAAGAACAGAAATATGAAAAGCCTGAAATAATAACAAATGAAATATCAAGCGGAGGAGCGAACTACACGTCGAAACTATTTACAGTGATCATTAGAGAAGAAAATAAAGAAGATCTTCATTTATTTGCAAAAGTTGCAACAACGGGAGAAGCATTTCGCAAAAACCTGCCCATGGATGCATACAAAAATGAAGTATTTGCTTACACAAGGTGGGCGAAAATCTACGCTTGCTTGGAGGAAATAAACGGAGTACCCGAAGAGCACAGACTACACTTCACCAAGCTCTACGGTGTCGATCCCACCACCTACCAGGAGACATTGGTTCTTGAAAACTTATTGGCGCATGGGTATGGTCCTCACAATAGATTCCAGTCTATACATTGGAATTACGCTTCTTCTGTAGTTGCAGACATGGCGAAAATGCACGCGCTTTCCTTCGCGTTTAGAAAACAACACCCAGAAGAATTTGAGAAGGTTTTAGCAGAAATAAACATCGAATGGGAAGAGTTTGGAAGTATGTATGATATGCTGCAGACTATGACAATCCTTGCGTTGAAAAATGTCAAGCCCGAGTACAGAGAAGCCTTACAGAAGTTTATGGAAACTCAGAAGAATCCAATGAAGATGTTCGCTCCCATCCGCAGTACTGTCATAGTGCATGGAGACTTCAGAGGAGATAACTTGCTACACAGAGTGCGAGAGGTTAGTTTACTTTATAAAATTGTATAAGGACATATTATCATATTTTATCTATCGTTGATCATTCACATACTCTGCATAGTCAATGTATACAATACCCAGACATTGTGTAGAATGCCTTGAGAAAATCTAGTAAAGTATAAAAGGAAGGAAATACTATGGGTAAATGGAACCCCAAAAAAATGAATGAGTTAGGATAGAACTGTGAGAAAATCGGATGAGCCGATCGGGTGAAGCGAGCAGTCGGTGGTGGTGGTGGTTGGTGACATCAACCTTATAAGTACTCACAGTATGTACCCCCCAATACCAGGTGGTATTGTGTACATACTGTGAGTACGTATAAGGTAAGTATGTACCCAGTACCACCTTGAAGAATAATAAAATCAATAGAAAAACATAGAGTTAGCATTGAATTTATTACTGAGCTTCGCATTAATCGACAAACCTAGCATAACGTTTCCCTATACCTCCAGGACGGCCAAGTAGACATCAAGATTGTGGACCTACAGTGCCTGCAGGGAGGCAGCCCGGTTACCGATCTGATCTACTTCATCTTTACCGGCTCCGACGAGGAGTTCCGCGCCAAGTACTACGAGAAACTGCTCGACCACTACTACACGCAGCTCAGTGCCGCTATGAAGAGACTGAACCTCGACCCTGAGGAGACATTCTCCAGAGAAGACTTCAAGTATGAAATGAAGGAGGTAATATTTCTACATACCATAGTACCATATCGACCAAAGTGTGTTAAATTCTACATTCAAACTTTATATTTTCAAAAACAATTTTCAAAAAATAAGTTTTTTTTTCAGAAACTGCCATTCGGGCTCACTATGGCAGTGTTTACCTTACCTGTGATCACAATTGACAGTGAAGACGCGCCTGAAGTCAACGAGTCCTTCAACTTGGATTCATTCAAAGTTGAGAAGACCAGTCCCCTGTACGCGGAGAGGCTGAACGGAGTCGTCAATGACTTTTTCAAGTGGGGAATCATCAAATAATTGCATAAACAATTTTTCCGTAGAGGGTAATACACAATGTCTGTCTTTAGCAGTCAGAGAATGAAAAGGTTAAGCACCTGTTATGTCAATTTCTATTTGCACTTGGACTATGTATTGATAACATTTTAATTTTTTACTGTTCTATAGCGTAAAAGTGTCCTTGTTGTCGATTAATCATAATCATCATTTATTGCATGCATGTAGCTTACAAGTTGTTACAATTATATAGGTTTCGTTTTCGCATTACGTTAAAAAGTGGAATGTATTAATTATTATGCTACTGTGTTTTTGCCTTGTGTGTAACAAAAAGAATAAATGAATATTGCACTATTCATGTAAACATGTAATAATAACTCAATACAAATTATGAACATGGAAAAAAGGTTTCGATTGGTTACGAGTAATAATATATATACATTGGCACATTTTCTAAAATATCTTAACTTCTACAATTCAAAAATATGTGTTTTTCTAAATTACCTAACCATCAAAGTGTGTCAAAACTGGGTATAAATTGATTTCACAGTAACATAAACGAAGCAAAATCAGTAAAAACTTTACACTTCCAATGTAAGTTTTAAGTATCCATGAGAATTTCGATAACATGTATACATTTTTAGAAATTGTATACATGTTATAGAAATTATCATGGATACATTAAAATTACATTGAAAGTGTATGAAAATTACACTGAAAAGTCGACCTCAAATGGTGTTATTTGCTGATGACAGACGTTAACAGACGTGCACAAGAGTTTTACGACGTAAATAACGCTATACTTAAGATTCAAACTGGTTCACTGTAAATGATTTGGTGTTAAATAAGAAGAAAACTAAATGCATAAGATTCGCATTACCGAATGTAAGAAGTAGCGAATGTAACATTGTATTGAACGGGGAGATACTAGAATTCGTCGAACAGACCGTTTTCCTGGGGATTACGCTTGACTCGAAATTGCAATGGAGTCCTCACTTAACAGCACTTGCAGGGCGGCTAAGTTCAGCCGCTTTCTCTGTCCGTAAAATCCGGCAAATAACAGACGTGGATACCGCGAGACTAGTCTATTTTAGTTACTCCCATAGCATCATGTCTTACGGTATTCTGCTGGGAGGACGGGCTGCAAATATTGACTCAATATTTATTCTGCAAAAGAGGGCCGTTAGAGCCATCTATAACCTACGCAAATGCGAATCTCTAAGAGAATTGTTTAAACAAATTAACATCATACCTTGTCAATATATTTATGAAAACATTATGTATGTTCGGAAAAACATACATCTTTTTAGTAAAATAAGCGACAGGCATAATGTTAATACTAGAAATAAGGACAAATTAGATCAGCCACGTTTCAGATTGTCAAAAGTACGCACTTCATTTCTTTTATGGGGTACTGTGTAAAATGTTACAATAAAATACCACTTGACATTCTAAAACTTAATGAGAAGAAATTTAAAACATGCATAAAACGCACACCCTGTAAGCGAGCATATTATTAGTTGGAAGACTATATTGTAGATAAAAATGCTTGGCTTAATGGTCCTGCTCCGCAGCCACTTGGGCTCACGAACTAAGATTTAATGTTTGGAAGAGATGTGCTCCCCCTCTAGTTCTATAAATTTTTATTTTTTACGCTTGGAAACTTAGTTACTTTGATTACCATAGTGTTATATAAATTAGAAGCATTATTTCAGTTTTTGTAAATGTGAGTACTACCATGTAGACTTTCTATTATGGTTAGTAGGGCTTATCCAAATCTTTAAGGTCTTAATTGTGTTTTTTTTTTTTATTTCTATCTCTACATTGTGTTCACATATAGAAGCAACAATTTGCTACTCCACAATCATAGGGGCAAACTAATTGATTACCATGATAAATTATTGTGGAAGTTGCAGAAGATTGTAAAATATCCTTGCTTTGTATAGATTTCATGTTAGTATTATATGATTGCATATCACATGAGTACTATGTACTGTAAGGCTACAATTTACATTTTGTTATCTTTCATAAGATAACTAAACTAGAATGTGCCTTGGTGGCTGAGAGAATGTCATGCTCACTCAAATGTCTCGCTGATGGTGGCGGGTGTGTCGGGTCATTTACTTCCCTTCAATATGGTTGAGTAGTATGGTTCGTGAACGGGCGCTGTCAGTTGGGACTGGTCATCTCTTAGCTGCCACAGTTTATTCTAATTACTTTATTTTTTCATTGTTGATTTAATCTTTTTCTCTGGACGCTCTTAATGTGCACGTCTTTCTACATCGTTCTCCCATATACAACATTATTTTTAGTATATGCGAAACCTGAATATAGTTTGTTCAGAATAAGTAACTGAATCGATTCCAATATTTTTTAAAACATGTTATATTTTTTCCCAAAAATATTTAAAAATGTTAAAAGTTGGATACCGAGCGACTTTGAGTACCCATCGCAATATTTTAGGTACCTACTGCCAAATTATTATTATCAATGAGCTCAAGACGAAGCTGGAGGCGCGCGCTGCGTGGTGACCGCGTTTTTGTGCGGACAACTAGGTAACAGAACAAGCTTATAACTTTGTGATTTTTCATGATACAGTTTTGAAATTCTGTACATAGATTCTTTACATAAAATACTAGACACGTGTATCAGGTTTCGCTTATACTAAAACTAATGTTGTATGTATAATCTCAACATGAACGATGTAACCAAGATTTTGTAAGAATATTTTGATTTCAAAGAGTGTCCATGGAGTTTCTTGCCCATTCTTCTCCATAGATTCTACGTACTTTCTCAAGTTATTATGCCTTGTGAATGTGACTGTAGCTTCGCTTTTTTTTGTTTTATTTGACATTCCTAAGTGCCTGTGATGGTCTAATTGAAATAAATGCTTTGAGTTTTTTTGAGTTTATACCTACTTTTTCCTGTTTTTGTTAAATTTATTCATATACCATTGTATAATACAACGATTCTCAGGAGCAGTAACAAGGTCAAGTGACCTTAGAGTGAAGGACAAGTGACTTTGAGGTCAAGCTCAAGTGACCTTGGGTGTGTTTTTGGAATTACAGTGCCCTGACAGTACCAACCCTTTGACTTTGAGTGCAAAAACAGTGTTTCTTTTTTCTTCTAAATTTGCTTATATCTCGAAAACGGTGTGTCCTATGTCAGAAACAATGAAAAAATTGCCCCCTTAATGAACTCCCGCCGCGTAATTCTCAACATGTAGGTGATAATCCCGCCCTCTTTTGTCGTCTCTTACGGGATATTTACCGCGTCTACCCTGGGCGTGGTAGACGTGGTATCAGGCTTGTCATTTATAGGTGCGGATCCTGCCGCTAGCAAGTCGAGGCGAGGCCTCCTATTTCTGAATGGCAATAATAATAAGGCTTAGTCGACATAGTTCGGCTGCGCGGGGCTCCTATTTCTGTTTGCAGGGTTTAAAGTAACATAACACGAAGGGGATGGCGGATTCTAGTGAGTGAGGGAAGCGAATGAACTAAGACCCCACCATCCCTTTAGCATCTAACCTGTACGAGTCGGGGTGACCAAGTCCCGAGCTCGTTCCGCCCGCTCTTGCATCCTAAATCTGTCTAATATTCTACCATTGCATTCGGGCAACAATAATAAGACGTAGACAATCCGTCCAGAAGTCCTTCTTCTGAAAAAAATAACCACGAAGGGGATAGCGGGGTTTTAGCTCGCCCGCTTCGCTCGCTCACTAGATCCCGCGATAACCTATCCGAGTAGGGGTGTCCCGAGTTCGTTTCGCTCGTTCTTGCATCCTAAATTCTCATCGTGTAATAATACTGCATTTTGAACCGATACCTTCGTTATAATTTTTAAGACAAAGGCTGATCGGAGACAAAAACACCAAGATGCTTTTAGCCTATTTAGGTGTTATATACGATAGAATCAAGAAAATAAATGATTTGCGAAAATAACACTTATTTGGTTAAAATTTTTAGTCTTTTTTTCTCAGTGCCCCGTTACGTACACTCCAACCCTTATTTCCGAGCTCAAGCTGCTTGAAACTGCTATAACTGTATACATGTTTTTGAAATTTTCTTGGGTACTTAATTATGTAACTAAAAGTTAATATTAGTTTTTGGTAATCTGTTGTTAACGAAAATGTAATAAAAATGTGTAGTTAATTTTGACACAATTTAACGTTTACGTAATTATTGGACACAGTTAGCATACTTATTTTTGCGATTTAATGTTGCTCCATGAATTTGGATTTTAAGGGGGTTTCTATGTTATTACTCGTGACTGTACACACTGTTATTAATTTAATGCCGTTTAACAAAAAAACAAAATAATTATAACTATTTATTATATCATAAGTTCAGGAGCAGCGGTGGCCCAGTGGTGGAGGTCCCGACTTACGAGCAGTAAGTCGTAGGTTCGAACCCCGGCAGGCGCATTACTTTGTGTAATTTATTTCATCACCACTGCTCTCAAAACGGTGAAGGAAAACATCGTGAGGAAACCGGCATGTCCTAGAACCAAAAATTCGAAGACATGTGACATCTACCAACCCGCACTGGGCCCGCGTGGTGGATTATAGCCCATTCCCTCTCATAGAGAAGAGGCCTGTGTCCCAGCAGTGGGAACATTATAGGCTGATTATGAATATCATAAGTTCATAACAAAAGGACAGATTTTATAGTTTGTCTTGAATTCGAATCAAAAATTCCATAAAAGCAATGTTGAATGTTTTTTGTATAAATAAAGGTTCTTGCATATACAGTTGAAACACATATTTGAGTACAACTACCCACAACACTTCTTCCATTGACGAAACCTCTCTCTGAATCCGGTCACTCAAGTGTGAAGTTAGACGATCCAAAGAGGTGCTCCGGAGTACATTAGTTTCCTGATTAATATTTCATAAGGAAATCAATCGTTCTTTTGTAAAATCGAGTTGCTTAAATTAAAAAAAATACGTATTTAAAAAAAAAAAATAATACCGTTAGCTTTTAGTTTTATTATCTTCTACAACCATATGATATAACTAAACGAATCGTTTACTTAGTGGACGTTGAAAATCTAAACATGGCGAACGTAGAAGAAACAGTGTGCAAATTAATAAACAAAATCGCTAAAGAACAGAAATATGAAAACCCTGAAATAATTACAATCGAAATATCAAGCTCAGGAGCGAACGAAATCGAAACTATTTACAGCGATTATAAGAGAAAACAATAAACAAGATCTTCATTTAGCTCAGACTATAAAGGGTGTAAAAAGACCCTTCACGCAGCCGAAATGCACTTGTTTTCCCCATCATTACGATAATTTATTTGTTCTAGACCATACCTGGGAACCTTCTAGTTACGGATATATTGCAGGTTAAAGTTAAAACGTTTTCGTAACTTTTTTTTTAAATACGTGTTTTTAATGTAAATTTTTACTTTAAACATCTTCACGACCCCCGTAGTATTCAATCCATCCATCAGCACAATGTTTTGAGTGCGTTACATTGAGCAAAACGTGATTTATCACCCCAAAAAAAAAGTCGTTTCCCAGAAATAATTTTTGCGTAGAGTTACTTACTTTGATGCACAGAATGCTTGGTTGACGGCTTCGTGACGGGTCCGTTTACACCCTGTATTTTCCAAAGTGCTATGGCTTCGATCCCACCACTGTCTGTCTGTCCGTGTGTCCGTCTGTCCATCTGTGCACACAAAAGACAACACACAGAAGCTCAATGAAATGATCCAAATTACACGACTATAAGTAAGTCGTCGTCTGCGGTCTTGTATGGATTGGAATGTTGGGCCACAAAAGGGATCAATGTATGTGGCGGAAATAAGAATGCTAAGGGGAATGTGTGGTGTTACGCGAATGGATAAAATAAGAAATGAGTATATAAGAGGAAGTCTGAAAGTGGCGCCGGTGACTGAAAAGTTGTGTGGTAATCGATTGTCGTGGTATGGGCATGTGATGCGGAGGAAGGAGGAAAATTTTGTGAGGAAAGTTTTGAGTATGAATGTGGATGGGTATATGAGTAGAGGAAGATCAAACTGCACAGGACTGTGTAAAGAATGAATGATATGGCAAGAAAAGAGGTGTCTGATGAGATGAAGAGTAATAGAGAAGTATGGAAGAAGAAGACATGCTGCGCCGACCGCAAACGAATTGGGATAAGGGCAAGAGAATGAATCAAAATCAAAATCAAAAGTCATTTATTCAAACTAGGCTGAAAATCAGCACTTTTCGAACGTCAAAGTTACATAAGACAGTCCCCCAAAAATGCCCGCCCGTCACCACTTCCTAGTGCTTTAGCTGGGAAGAAGAAGTGGTGGAACAAACTCCCCAGCAGCACGTCTGTCTGTTTAGTTATATAAACTTGATTCTATACAAATCGTATGCAAAGTAATTAACATTACGAAACACAAAACATTGGATTAAATTACACACTTACCATACGTTAGCTAGCACGCGCCAGTATACCAACAAAACAATGAACAAACTGTACTCAAGCAGATAAAAATTTCAACATAAAAATAAAACGTAAATAGAACTTAATACCTAAATAAAAGCCTCCAGGCATAAAGGGCGTGCCCGCTTACATAAGGCAATTGCTGTAGCTCGAAGTGAGAAATGATAAACTAGCCCCATCGAAGTAAAATAAGTACACAATTACTAATAACAATTAAAACTGTACCTAACCTGTCAGTAGGAAAGCTAATTCTGGAGAAAGAACATAAACATTGTCTTGAGTTAATCACAGCGACCAACTATTCTTATCGTTTAAGTAGTCATTGATACAATAGTATGCCTTTGAACAAAGGGTGGATTTTACTTTAGTTTTAAACGCATTAAAAGGCAAATCTAGCAAAAAAGAGGGCAGCATGTTATAAAATGATGATGATGATAGCTATATAAAAACAAGGTGTAAATTCACAAAAATAAAAACATATTTACGAAAGAAGCATAGTAACACCATGACATACTAACGAGTATACAAGGTGCGGTGTGCGTCTCAAGGTTGCACCAAATGGGAGTCCAGCTCAGTATGTGTCAGGCATGCACCTGATGCTGATATGCTGCTGGATCCCTGTAGTGACACGGACGTCGAGCAGGCGAGATAAATTGGTGTTGTGACAAAGTGTTATTCATGCAGGGAGTGAACTAATGTAAGTATATCTATTTCTATTTGTATTAATTATGTAATCAATCAATTTATTTTAATTTATTTACATATGTCATCATTATCAATGTTAATTAATGTTGTTATTATTCCGTTTACTGTTTGCACACCATGATAATATGGTAAACATGTTAGCTCAGCTCCATGTATTGTACTTATAACACCTTGCATGCATTGTTTTATTATAATTGTATGTACACACATGTTTGAGCAAATAAAGTTATCTGAATATACCCCTCAACTAATATTAAGTATTTTACAGTAAGTTTAATTTACTGTATTTGAAAGTTCATTGATGTGTGTTTTAATACTTCAGCATTTATTAGGTTATCTGTATAGTGTTTAAATGAATAATCTTATAATACTAATATTGGTGCGAATAAAAATAAACGATTTGGCTACACTAAACTATGTTTGATATTATGTGATATGAATGAATGTTATGGAATTAATGTTGATAATGTAATGTTAATTTGATTCGTTACATAAACGATGAATACAATTCAGTATGATCTATTATAAAAATTAATATGTTCTATGTATTTATGGTAGAATTAAAGGCTTATTTTTTTCATTTCTAGTCGAATGACTTTTTTCTTTGGGATAGAAAATGAATCATCAGCTCGGTTTGTATCTTTATGATATATCTTTGGATTCTGTAAATATATTAATATTAGCCGTTGTCCGCGGCTTCGCCCGCGTGAAGTCCGGTAACTATCCCACGGGATCATACTACCAGGATAAAAAGTGTATCCTATATGTGAATCCAGGTTATAAACTATCTATGTGCCAAATTTCATCCAAATCCGTTCAGTAGTTATTGCGTGAAAGAGTAACAAACATCCATCCAACCTCACAAACTTTCGCATTTATAATATTAGTAAGATACTTCGTAATGAGAAGTTGTTATGATTTCATCATGTCATCAACATAGACGAAGAAGAATGCGTATTATAGAAGATAACTCTAGAGAGTACAAGCAAAGTTAAAAAAAAAATGGGAATACCGCGCGAGTTTCCTCTACCAAATGAAAAAAGAAGCACGTAAATCGGGCCAGAAGTCGCGGTGAAATCGGTGAACAGAATACTGCCGACACGTCTGTACGGACGATATAACGTAGTGACACCACACCTATATGCGGGTTATACAGTAAGGAAGCTGGCGGGGCATTTAGATCTCATGGTCTAGCAGGTTGGTTGGGCAGAGACCTCGCTACCATGCTCAAACGAACAATCGGCCAACGCGCAGCTCCACACCGCCAGACACAGTTATCGAAGACGAATTTCAATGCGGGTAGACTGATCCTCCGTGTGACGTCTCGTAAAATTATGGTCGAACATCCCTTGAGGCAAATTCGTTTAGCCATTAAATATTTGTCGTAAAAAATACTCTAAAACCGGACATTTGTGCACAACTAAATGATATTGTCCTATTATCTATATTTAAATCATTTTTATCTGTAAACATCGATATCTAATTCTCATTAAATATGTTTATTTAGAACAGAAATTTGCTGAGCAACAGTTACTTGACAATTAGACTAAATAGATATGTTAAGTTGTGATTATTTGGTTTTTCCTATTTTTGTTGCAAACAAATCAGGTGACATTAATGGGTACCAAAGTATTATTTTTGGTAATCAATATTAAGTTGCAATGTTTAATCGCTATTGTCTTCATAATCACTACTGGTCCAAGTGCTTGTGTTTAGACATTAGGTTTGGTGAAATCATAAACTTTCGAAGATATGTATCCTTTCCTTACTAATATTATAAAGGTGAAAGTAAGTTTGTTTGTTTGTTACCTTTGCACACCTAAAACACTGAACCAAACATCCTGAAATGTTGCATAAACGTTGGCAGGTGTACAGAGACAGACATAGGGTACATTTCATCCCGAAAAAAGTTCCCGAGGAAAACAACAATAACGTTCTAACGATAATAGATGGCGCCACGTGTCTTTCGAATTATGATTGAAAGTAGAGTACAATCCGAATTGATTGTCAAATTCTAAGTTAACGTGAGCGAAGCCGCGGACAAAAGCTAGTAAGCCATAAAAATAGGCCAGCCCTCTAGTCACGTGCAGAATCGACCTACCACTGAAAACCTACCTAACTCGATGAGTTACTCGGCCCCATGTGCAAGTGTCGAAATGTGGTTTAATATAGAATATCTTCACGCGAATATACAGGATAACGTTTGCAGAGCAAAATTAGTTACCAAGAACTCCCACAAACGCACCCCGCGTTTGCGGCTCTTATTTGATTTACCGGAACTATTTCTGCTGTATTATGGTAACAACTACTGTAAGATACTATGAATTCGGTGCTATGATAGTGATATCAATATCACTCACAATAGAGTAGGCAGACATAATGCATGTTATCGTCAATCAACACTAATATTTATTTATCAGATTATTACCAAGGCCAGTGCCGGATTGAGTCAGTAGCAAGCAATACGGGCCCCGCGCAAAAAGGGGGCCCCACGTACCGAAACCCGCGCACCTCCCCCTGAGCGTAATTTATTGAGTGAAACTTATTAAGACGTGGAATTAACTTGATCAAACACCCCCGAAATCTCGGACAACTATAGAGAAACCAACTTATCCCAGGTGAAATACTTACTACAATTTTCAAGCTCGCTTCGCTCGCTAATACATCCTATACTTAGGTACTCAATTCAATACAAGTTAACAGATTTACTCCAATTCTCATTTCTGAATATTTATTCAGAAATATGTGTAATAATATGTGCTCATTTAAGCACAAGAAACCTAATTTATCCGAGGAGGGTTGTCAAAATTTTGAGTTCGCTTCGCTCGCTCTTGCATTCTCTTGTTTCTGGAATCTTCTCTGCATTAGTCGACAAAGTATCTACATACCTACTATTTCATTATGAATGATCAGAAGAAAATGTAACCTACCCCAGGTGGTGTTTGCATTCACGAGATATTTTTTATGAATTAGCTGAATTCGTTCTATTTTTGTTTTAAGTAGACTAGACAAAAGAAAAGTCATCAATTTCGAGGTGAATGCTAAAATTTTCTGTATAAGTCGACAAAGTTAGTCCTTGTATACATGGTCAATTATACATAGGTAATTTCTAATTCTCCTCCTTTTTTTTATTAGTGTTTAACTCTTTGGTTATCCCCCCCCCCCCCCTCCCTATTTGATTTTTCATTTAGGGTAACTCTGAATAAATTGCTGGCTACGGCCCTGCTCACCACCTGTCTCTACAATGAATAGTCTGTGGTATCAAAATCTACATAACATATTTCTAAAAGTTAGCTCCGGGCACACCGCAAATTATTTTTGAACGAAGTTAGCAAAATATTTTTGGGTGGTCCCCTCTCTAGCAGATCTAGGGTCCCACGATAGAATTTGCTACGGGCCCCGCGCTTGCTCAATCCGGCACTGACCAAGGCTTCTATAAAACCAATCGAAACACGAACAATTTACCACAGTTATCATTGAAAGTCGAACGATGGCGCACACGGACGATTCGCTGCGGCAATTTATAAACAAAATCGCTAAAGAACAAAATTATGGAAACCCCGAAATAATTATAAACGAAATCTCAAGCGGAGGAGCGAACTACACGTCGAAACTGTTTACAGTGATCATTAGAGAAGAAAATAAAGAAGATCTACATTTGTTTGCAAAGGTCGCTGCTCTAGGAGAAAAGTTTCGCAATGGAATGGATGTTATGGTTTACGAAACTGAACACTTTGTTTACGCGGAACTAAGAAAAATTTACGCGAACTTGGAGGAAGAAAACGGAGTGCCCGAAGAGCACAAACTGCTCTTCACAAATTTTTACGGTTTTGATTCGAGCTTGTTTCGAGAGACATTAGTTCTTGAGAACTTATTGGCACATGGTTATGCTACTTATGACAGATTTCATTCCATGACTTGGGATTTCGCTGCTGCAGCAGTTACAGATTTGGCAAAATTGCACGCATTATCATTTGCATTTAGTGAAAAATCTCCTGAGGAATTTGAGAAAACATTGAAAAGGTTAAAAATGGATTGGTCAGGATCAGACGGTATGTTGCAGAGCAGTGTGGGGACTGCTCTGAAAACTGTCAAACCTGAGTATAAAAAAGCTTTAAAAAACTTTTTTGACAGAAATATGAGCATTAGTTCGATTTATAACATCGTTCGTAAAACTGTCTTAATACATGCAGACTACCGAGGAAGTAACTTGCTGCATAAAGTGCGAGAGGTAAGTGCATATAATGTAATTTCTTCGGATTGTAAGGATATTCCTTCTTTTGCACGCCTTAAGGTAGACTGTAGCCGATCTGATTAATTTATGTACAACATCATACACTCAAAGCAAATAAAGTTCTGATTCTGATTCTGTAAAAGTGCCAGGGTAACCTGCGAAATTCTATTTTTCTTATGTTTTTAAGGTTCCGTACGTCAAAAGAAAAAGGCATAATTTAATTATCCGTCTTTCTGTTTGTCCAACAGCACTAAGATCCCCGGCGAAAAAAATTGGTAGGCCGGACACTGAAATATCTGGTACACACAAACAAAATATGATTCGCGATTGAAACAAATATTTATTCATGGAAGTCAAATCATATAAACAACCCTCTAATATATATTCGCATATTGAATGTCTATTACAAGAAATCATGACACTTGCGGCCAACGTATCCCCCTATTTTAACATTTGAATAAAACCAATTTTAGTTTCTAAAAACATCAGACTAAACAAATAGGGAAATTGATTGTTTATTTATTTATAAATAAAGGTCACCAATAGCTTCTGTATACAGAATATCTTAGAATAGGAAACGAATAGTCTTGGGCTTACACAGCTAACAACTACAGGTTAACCAACATTCTCAAATACAAGTGATAACAGTCATAATAGTAAAAAATTGCTGTCCTCTAAATTAAGGAGCAGGAAACTATAAACAAGAAGTTATGAACTTATTCTAAATATGAAAAAACAAAAACAAAAAATTGCCTCAAGGTAGATAACACATACATATCCTACAACATAAGCTCACGCCTTTTATAGTGGTGTAGGCAAACTACGGAACGCCATCATATTCATTTTTAACCCCCGACGCATAAAGAGGGGTGTTATAAGTTTGACCGCAATGTGTGTGTGTGTCTGTCTCTGGCACCGTAGCTCTTAAACGAGTGAACCGATTTGGATGCAGAATTTTTTATTTGAAAGCTAGTTTCTTGGCAATGGTTCTTAGATACGTTTCATCAAAATCGGTGCAGCCATTTACTAGTTATGCGGGATGAAAGTGGGTATGAAAAACCGAATATTTTCAAATATACCCAAGTGGGGTATCAAATGAAAGTGCATGATGTGTATAACAATTAGACATGTTTTATCAAAATCGGTGTCGCCATTTACTAGATTTTGGGGATGAAAACTCGAATATTTTCAAATATACCCAAGTGTGGTATCAAATGAAAGCGAATGATGTGTATATTACAATTAGACTTGTATTAACCAAAATCAGTTCAGCCATTTTAGACATGGGGGTGAAAGTAGTGATGAATAATCCAATATTTTCAAATATACCCAACTGGGGTATCAAATGAAAGGGCATGATGTGCATGTGTGTCAATTAGACATGTTTTATCATAACCGGCTCAGCCATTTTATTGACTTTTCAAATGTTTGTTCGCGTTTCTTTGTTGCGATGGGGGTTTTTTAATATTTTTTTTTTCTTTATGTATAATTTTATTATACTTGTTCCACATTCATGCACGCCGATTGCAATAGCACAAGATATTACTAAAAAAAAAGGGCAACATTTAAAAAAATAACTTGTCCGTCCCGCGAATACGCGCTCGTTTCTAATAAACAAATAGTGAATCATGAATTCATGACTCGATATAATCAAAGATATGAACAGGATCTAAGTCATGAACTTAAGATGTCTACATATGGATTATTATAATCAAGTTATATTCGATTGGTAACTTAGTAGGTACGGAATTATTGTTTATTTTATTGATATTTTAATATAACATCACGCCTATGGCGGATGTGTAGCTATAGTATATCTAAATTTAACGTCTACAATATAATATCAATTCATATCGACAAAACCAACCTCTAGATAAGGACACTAGTCGGAAGAGAAAAAGGAAAACTACGCACATTATATCTTATTTACTTATTATCGCCTTAATTAGGTACTTACTATTTACCTACGGCAAGCAGTGCATGTGCATCACAAGTATTAGAATATTTGAAATAAGTTCCAAAACGTGACCTCTCCCCACGTAGTACAATTCATACACAATTACTTAATTACAATTTAAAGCAAATAACTACCCGATAAAGGTGACAAACATTAATATAATTTATTTAAGGAAAAACAAACAGTAGCACAATAAAAATAGGTCACAATATCATAAATTTAACATTTAAAAAAAATTATGCTACCCACTACGCTCTCCACAGATTACAATATAAAGAATTTAAAACTAGCTAGTAACAACACAAATACAATACCTATACAACGGTTATTATCCTGGAACTAATAACTGGATATTTAAATATGTATATATAAGAAAAAGAAAAAGTAATTTGTGTGCGTATTTAACATTGTTATATAATATAACATTGTAATTAGACAGTAATTTGCTGATACTTAAGGGTTGCTTGGATTTGCTTCCTAAATGCATTTTTACTTAGAAAAAAAATGTCGATTGAATGGAACTCACTGTTGTATGTTTCAACCAAACGATGAAGTGGTGAACGCGAGCCAGCGTTGGATTTACAGAGGCTAGTAGCAAATAGACTTTGAGTGCGTATCTCACGTACCTGAACTGTTCGGGGAACCAGGTAACAAGAACTCCTAACTAAGTCCGGACAATCAAAATGATTGCGGCACACATTGTACAGAGTCATAACTTCAAGAAGTTTCCGTCTTGACTTTAAGGTCAGAAGATCATACTTTTTAAGAAGTAAGTGGTATGACATTTTCTTTCGATAACATCTAAAATTCATAGCCCATAGAAGGTATTTACGGTGTACTAGTTCTAATCTTTCACTATATTTTATGTAAAAAGGGTTCCAAATAAGTACTACAAACACTAACTGTGGCCTAATTATTGATTGACAAGTGCAAAAAGGAGAAGTTCGACGAAAATCCCTGGATGATCTCATAACAAAACCAAACATTTGGTAGGCCTTGTTAACAAGTTTTTCTATGTGAACATCCAGATGGAGCTTCGAATCTAGCAGAACACCAAGGTCACGGAGAAAACGTACTTTACTAATTGGCGTACTGGCAAGACAATAGTCGAATTCAGTAATAATTTTCTTTTTGGTACACACGGCGGCACATGAAACTGTACATTTCCAGTATAACTTGGTCTCGCTTTGTATAGACGTCCTATACAATGGGAGATCCGCATAAACTGGTTTTGTATAGCTTGATAGGCCATCGTGCGTACATGACACTTTGGAACACTAAGGTAAAGCTGAAGAGCAGTAGTTAGAGAACCGTTCTAAATTCTGCTGGAAGTTAAAACAATCGACTTTATCAGAAATAATTGTATAGACCTTTAAATCGTCCGCAAATAATAATATTACCTATGTGAATTTAATCTCGAATTTCGGATCATATTCCTCTTATCAAGTTCATTATTTTTATGTAGGAAATTGTCACATGAGTCACAACACGGCTTATATTTATCAACATAGCAGGTCATGACGTAAATATGTCACGTCAGTATTCACTGAGCCACTAACCATGGCACACACGGAACAAACGCTGCGCGAGCTACTAAACAAAATAACTACAAAACAAAATTATGAAAACCCCGAAATAATAATAAATGAAACATTCAGTGGAGGAGCGGACTACACGTCAAAACTATTCACAGTGATCATTCGAGAAGAAAATAAAGGCGATCTTCATTTATTTGCGAAAGTCGCAACGCTTGGGGACAAATTTCGCAGTGAAGTGCCTGTCATGGTTGTCGACACTGAACAGTTCGCTTATAAGAAACTGGCGAAAATCTACGAGTCCTTAGAGCAAGAAAACGGAATGCCCGAGGAGCATAGACTGTACTTCACCAAGTGTTATGGTCTCGATGAGCGCAAGTACCAGGAAACAGTGGTCATGGAAAATTTACTGGCGCAAGGGTACGAACCCTTCAACAGATTCCATTCCTTCGACTGGGAGTACGCTTCTTCAGTAGTTACAGATTAGGCGAAGATGCACGCACTGTCTTTCTCATTTAGTAAAAAACGCCCAGAGGAATTTGAAAAGGCTTTGGCTATGATAAAAATGGTATATAAAGAAGGAGCCATGGACGGTATGATGCAGAGCTCGAAAGACAATGCGTTGAAGCACGTCAAGCCTGAGAATTTAGATGCATTGCAGAAATGTTTAGAACAGGAGCGTTCTATGAATTATTTCATTATGAATTTGTGTACTCCCATTCGTGCCACTGCGATCATCCATGCAGACTTTAGAGGAAGTAACTTGTTGCATAGAGTACGTGAGGTAAGATTTAAGATTATCATTGCTTCATATCTATCTATATGTATCCAAGTCTGTGTGTGTTCTAAGCACTTTTGTAAAAACACGCAAAAACACCATTGCATTTTCTCGGATCTCAGTGTTGCATCTTTACAGTATTTCACTTGAATGTGTTCCAATATAACATTTTACCAAAGATTAAAATTGGACACCAAAACATGGCAATCATTTAGATGCATATTTTTTACTAAATGAATTATTCATTTAGTAAAATACCGTACATCTCAATTAATTACGTATGTCAACTCTATCTCAAGTTGTATAATGCCTTAATGAAGTTTGTAACGCGGGTTCATTATACTAATAATAACTATAATTATTTATCAATTGATAGTATTTGGGTGCAAACAAATTACCACTTTATGTTCCATCCAAATTTACAAACAGTGAATAGTGGCAGATGACGAGTGATTCGGTATCGACCGACCGCTTTAACGAGTTCTCCGCCTTGCCCCATCAAAGGCACATGAAGCGTCCACAAAGTCCTAACAATACCCCACAGGTTATTTCCTTTAAAATAACGACAATGCACGTAGTATTACGATACTAATTGAACCAATACGTGATCAACCTTCAGAATATTCCATTTAAATTGATACCTTCGCGAGGATTCATTCAAGCAGTCGGTCTATAGTAACTACCATCATCATCATCTTCCTACCCTTGTCCCATGTTACTTGGGGTCGGCGTAACACGTTTTTTTCTTCCATTCTCCTCTGTCAACCGTCCCACTATCATGTACTCCTTTTTTTCATGTCATTACTTGCACAATCAATCCTTATTTTCCTTGGTCTTTCTCTCTCTCTCCATCCATAAACATTTATATTAATTATTTATTTCATTTACTTATTCGGCAGTACCTGAATCGGTTTGAATAGGCCTTTTAAAACTAGTCTTTTTAAACCTTTTAGTACCCTATTTTATTTATTTATTCTGCAATCACTGCTTCTTCACAATGTTTAAAATAACAATCCTTTACATTGAGGACATTAAAATATAATAATAAACATTAACATGGTATGAAATTAAAACTTGAGATAGTTTCAGTAATGTGCTCTAAACAAATTAATAAAATTAAAATAAAACAATGTTTGCATATGTTGGGCTTGTAAGTTTGTGTGTATTCTTGTGAATGTATGGGTGGGAGTCATTCTAATTGTTATCAAAGATAATCATTAAAAAAATCTTTGCTAAAAATAGCTACCTTAGTGCGATTCTCGGCCTCAAACATACGGTGCAATACTACACAAAACATCGAACACCAGTGTATGCTTGTATTTTAGATCTCTCCCGTGCCTTTGACCTTGTATCTTACGAGGTTATGTGGGAAAAGCTGCGGGAGAGAAAAGTACCGGCGGAAGTGTTGCGTATCTTCCAGTATTGTTATTATAACCAGACGAACATTGTGAGATGGGCCGAGGGGCTGTCTGTGTCATATGGGCTAGAGTGTGAGGTAAGACAAGGAGGGATTACGTCACCAAAACTGTTTAGCCTCTATATAAATGATCTAATCGTTAAGCTCAGCAGCAAGAAAATCGGATATCGCATTGATTACGTCAGTGTCAACAACATAGGCTACGCTGACGATATGGTGCTCCTGAGCCCTACAGTTAGGGCGCTTAGAGAGCTGCTTAATTGTTGTGAGGGCTATGCTCGAGACCATGGCTTAGTTTATAATGCCAATAAAAGCGAGTTCTTGGTCTTTAAGGCTGGTGGTGCTAAATGTCCTGAGTATGAAACTTGTTGGCGCGCAGGTTTGCACGCTGAGGCAGGGCAGTCAAAATAACGCTTTTTAAAGCTTATTGCCAAGTATTTTACACGTGCAGCCTGTGGACCAACTATACTCAGCAGGCTATCAGCGCCCCACGGGTCCAATACAATAACGGGTTCAGGATGTTGATGGGCTGCCCCCTTTCTGCAGTGCATCAAGTATGTTTGCACAAGCCAACACGTCGATGGCTTCCACGCCATGATCAGACAGAAATCTGCATCTTTGCTCTGCAGAGTGCCGCAAAGTTCCACCTCTATCCATGAAGACCATAGCGGGGAGGTACGATTCTCCTTTGTTAGGTGATGTTGTTCGAAGATATATTTTGAACAACAGCCTGGTTTTAAAATAGATAATAAGTTTACTAACGTAGGTATAAGTCATCTTTTTCTTTTTTTTACCAACCCAATATGGATGTTACTTATCCGAAATAAATATTACTTTATTTTATTTTTATTTATTTTTTATTAAGTACTTACTGTACTGCATTTCGTTCAGTCCAAAAATCCAAAAATCCAAATGTCGTCTGTAAGATATCGCTATCAGCGCAACCTTAACTTGACCTTGACCGCAAAATTAACAATACTGTAAAAGCTGTGCTGCTATTTTTGTAAACAATCAAGTATAGCAACCATTTGGCTGAATGTTGTTATTTAATCATAGCTATTTTATTTTAGCCATTTTAACCTCGAATCTCGAATCACATAGTTAGATCCCTAAATCGTCGACGATGACCTTCTTTCCTTTTTATGTAGAAAATAATCAAGTTTTTACAAAATTATAAACTCACAATACTACTATTTATCATAATATAAGACCATCATAATGCTTAGGTAGGCACATCTGTATGTACTGAAAAGCGAATGATAAATATCAGAATGCAGCTGATAAAGAGTTCTATTCTTAATACGATCGCAAATAAGGATCCACAATTTTGACATCGGGCGAAGAGACGCGATCTCATTCGTGTTTATATTGTATACTCACGCGGCGAATGCTTTGGTTAGAACGCGGCCTCTTGTAAAAGAGCGTGACTGTCGCTTTAAATTAGCACGTAGCCTATCAAAATCAATCAATCTAAAGTGTAAAATAACATGATACAATTAAAGATAAGAACAAGACCTACGTCTTGAACTTGAGATATCTACATGTAGATTATTATAATCAATTTATCTTCGATTGGTTACTTAGTAAGTACGGAATTATAGTATTTTGACTTTTTTTTATTGTTATTTTAACATAACATCACACATGGCGGATGTATAGCTATAGTAGATCTAAATTAAACATCTACAATATAATATCGATTTATATCGACAATACCTCTAGGTAGGTACACTAGTCGGAAGAGTTAAAGGAAAACTGCGCAAATCCTATTTATTGTCGTCTTAATTACTTATTATTGACCTACGGTAAACAGTGCATGTGCATCTAAAGTATTAGAATATTTGAAATAAGTTCTAAAACGTGACCTGTCCCCATATAGTACAATTCATACACACCTAGCTTATTTAAAGCAAATAATTTTCCGATAAAGGCGTAACTAACATAACTGATAACTGTTTTTACATTGATTACCTATCTGAATTTAACTTTGAATTTCGTATCAAATTCCTCTTATCAAGTTCATTTTTTTAATGTAGGAAATTATCACATGAGTGTTCTTAAGATACTATTATCAACAACACGGCTTATATTTATCAATATATCAGATCATCATAATATTTACGTCAGTATGCACTAAGCCGCGAATCATGGCGCACACGGAACAAACTCTGCGCGAACTACTAAACAAAATCGCTACAGAACAAAATTATGAACACCCTGAAATAATAATAAATGAAACATTCAGTGGAGGAGCCAACTACACGTCAAAACTATTCACAGTGATCATTCGAGAAGAAAATAAAGACGATCTTCATTTGTTTGGGAAAGTCGCAACGCTTGGAGACAAATTTCGCAGTGAAGTGCCTGTTATGGTTTTCGACACTGAACGGTTCGCTTATACGAAACTGGCGAAAATTTACGAGTCTTTAGAGGAAGAAAACGGAGTGCCCGAGGAGCATAGACTGTACTTCACCAAGTGTTATGGTTTCGACGACCGCAAGTACCAGGAAACAGTGGTCATGGAAAATTTACTGGCGCAAGGGTACGGACCCTACGATAGATTCCATTCCTTCGACTGGGAGTACGCTTCTTCAGTAGTTACAGATTTGGCGAAGATGCACGCACTGTCTTTCGCATTTAGTAAAAAACGCCCAGAGGAATTTGAAAAGACTTTGGCCACTATAAAAATGGTATGGAAAGAAGGAGCGATGGACGGTATGATGCAGAGCTCGACAGACAACGCGTTGAAGCACGTCAAGCCTGAGAATTTAGATGCATTGCAGAAGTTTTTAGGACAGGAGCGTTTTATGAATGATTTTATTGTGAATTTGTGTACTCCAATTCGTGCGACTGCGATCATCCATGCAGACTTTAGAGGAAGTAACTTGTTGCATAGAGTACGAGAGGTAAGATTTAAAATTACCATTGCTTTATACCTATCTATATGTATTCCAAGTCTTTGTCTGTGTGTTCTAAGCTCTTTTATACAACACGCAAAATCACCATTGCATTTTGTCGGTTCTCAGTGGTGCATCTTTATTTTATGACAAGGTTAACTCGAATGTATTTCAATGTAACATTTGGCCAAAGATTAAAATTGGCAGCCAAAACTTGGCAATCATTTAGATACATTATAATTATTTAGTAAAATACCGTAAAGTACCGCAATTAATTACGTATGTCAATTCTATCTCAATTTGAATGATGCCTCACTGAACGAAATGTTTGAAATGAAACGATCTTGAAAGGACTATCGTTGTAGTAAAAAATCTAACTACCTACTCATGTGATGCTATTTAACCAACGACTAAACTGTGTAGGCACCAATTGGTGTTTCATTATTCTTCTAGACTGTAGATATTACGCCAAAATGCATAGGCACACATAATTTAGATAGAAAGAAATAAAGATATCAGACAGACTAGTACCTGCAAGCAATATTATGCATAAGTTCATACCAATAACACTGATAACAAAAGACAAAGATAAAATAAAATTAGCTAGCGAAGTATGTGCGATGTGACAAGAAAAATGCGATAACTGTACAGAGTGAAATAAATAAATAGCAATGTAAATATAGCGGCGACAAAAATGCGGTTAGTCTTTATTAATAGTTTCCTCTGTGTTACATGTGTGCCTACTTATTCATTCTCTGGTCGCTGTATGAATGAATGCAAGTCACCGGATAATTGGTTTCTAGAAATTAATGTTTAAATTGGGTTTTTTTTGTGATTTTATGGGTTATGTCATAATAGTTATGCCTGCTGATAAATTAAAATTAGGGAAGTAATTTTTTTATGCCCTGTGTTACCCCTTCTCACAGCGGGAATCCTGTGCCCCATCATTGGGGACGTCAGGCTAATCTGACACCTAATAGATACTGGATTTAAAAGAATTTGACACAAAAATATAAATTCTAGAAATAAATATGATGATATCTCGTAGTCGTGGTGTCCCTTGCTTATTTGGCCTACAAACAATAACTCAATAACTAAAATAAGTAGTACCTTTGTACTCATATACAACATTATTTTTAGTTTATGCGAAACCTGAATATAGTTTGTTCAGAATAAGTAACTGAATCGAATCCAATAATTTTTAAACCATGTTATATTTTTTCTCAAAAATATTTAAAAAACTTAAAAGTTGGATACCGAGCGACTTGGCGTACCTATGGCAATAATTTAGGTACCTACTGCCAAATTTATTATTATGACGCTGGAGGCGCGCGCTGCGTGGTGACAGCGTTTTTGTGCGGACTACTAGGTAACAGAACAAGCTTATTACTTTGTGATTTTTCATGATACAGTTTTGAAATTTTGTACATAGATTCTTTACATAAAAATACTAGACACGTGTATCAGGTTTCGCATATACTAAAATTAATGTTGTATATTATAATGTTATTTTTCTGTGTTGGCTTCTGTGTGTACATAAATAGTTAAATAAATAAATAACTATACAGATACGTGTAAGTAGTTGTAAAGCACAAATAGGTACGTTGTTTAAAATATCCATTGACCTACCACTACCACTCTAGCGGAGATAAATGAGATAAATTACATAAGTTTGTAACGCGGGTTCATTATACTGTTAACAATAATTACAATTATTTATCAATTGATAGTATGACGAGAAATTAATTCGGTATCGACCGACCGCTTTAATGAGTCCTCCGCCTTGCCCCATCAAAGGCATATTAAGTATCCACAAAGTCTTAACAATATCCCACAGGTTATTTGCTTTAAAATAACCATAATCCACGTAGGTATTACGATACTAATAGAACCAATACGTGATCAACCTTCAGAATATTCAATTTAAATTGATACGTTCGCGAGGACTCATTAAAGCGGTCGGTCTATAGTACCTAGGCTAACATCATCATCATCTTTCTGCCCTTGTCCCATGTTACTAGGGGTCCGCGCAACTGCTGTCTACCGTCACGATATTATGTACTCCTTTTTTTTCATGTCATTCCTTGCACAATCCATCCATCTTTTCCTTGGTCTTTCTGTCTCTCTCCATCCATCAACATACATACTCATTATTATTTCTTCATTCATATTCATTATTTATTTTATTTACTTATTCGGCAGTAGCTGAACCTAAACTAGAAAATAAAAGGAGATGTCACCTGTTCTTTAAATACTATATCTATTGTGCCCATTCAGTAGTTAGGTTAATCATGGCACACAATATAATCCTCATGCACGTAATACATATCAAATTCACGCAGCTCTTTCCGGGTAGACCGTTTATATTTATTTTATCTTCATACTTACCTACTGTGAATATATTGATAAGGCTCAATTTGCGCTACGAATAACATCCACTTATGACAAGTGCCGCGAGAGTCTGTATGAGTGACACTTTACCGTGATGTTACCCTACTTCCTTCCTCTTTAACTATGTATCTAGGATCATGGCTATTTGGCACACATATACATAACTAGCTGTTGCCCGCGACCTTCGTCCGCGTAAAATTTTATAGCCTATAACCTTCCTCGATAAATGGGCTATCCAACACTAAAAGAATTTTTCAAATCGAACCAGAATTTCCTGAGATTAGCGCGTTCAAGCAAACAAACAAACAAACAAACTCTTCAGCTTTATAATATTAGTATAGATGTAACTGTAGGCTGGCGTCAAGCAAAATCCTTTTGAATTAGTTCAAGTTAATAACACATGTTCGCGAAGCGAATTAGCTCCATGTTCCCAATTACTTTACTTGGTTTTTTTTTAAGAAAAGACGCCATCAATATAAAAATATGATCTTAATCGCATAGATACACACACGTATCATTCATAATTAGATAACATAGTACCCGCGCCGCGGCGCTGGCCCAGAGCGTGTTGAATCAGTTCACTGTCAGCTGTGGTCGCGTGTTCGTGTCTGTTTCAACAAAAAATCTTAGTGCTACGAACAGTGTTTAGTTCTTAAAACAATTAAAAATTTCAAAACTCAACATGGAAGACCTCCCTGCACATTTTAATGACCTACTTCATAAAATTGCCCAAGAACAAAACTTCGTCAATTACGATTTGGATGTTAAACCAATCTCGAGCGGTGGAGCTAACTATACGTCTAAACTGTACATCATCACCATCTCAGAGGGATCCAATGTACTGAACTTGTTCGGTAAAATCGCAGCGATAGGCGAGAAGATGAGAGCTCAAATGGCGAAGCTTTATGACACAGAGCGATACTGTTACACACAACTTGTCAAGCTTTACGAAAGGATACAAGACGATAATCAAGTACCGGACGAACATAAGTTGGCTTTCTCCAAATTTTACGGATGCAACGACAAATTATTCGAGGAGACAATAGTACTTGAGAATCTAGAAATGGACGGTTACAACGCTTATGACAGATTTAAGTCGATAGATTGGCCGTACGCGAGCTCAGCAGTGGAAGAGTTGGCGAAGATGCATGCGGTCTCACTCGCCCACTGGAAATATTACCCGGAAGACTTCAGCAAAGTTATGGAGGATTTTATGTTTGAATGGAAAATGGAGGGTGAAGCTATGAAGGAGTATATGAATGGTATGGTAACTCGAGGTGCTAAGCTTATTGATGAGAAGAACAGTGACAAGTTGCTGAGGTTTTTCGAGGAGTTTTTCCAGACGCCGGAGGAGTTCAGCGTGGCTTACAAGTCGAGCCGGCGACTGGTGCTGGGACACGGGGACTATAGACCGAGTAACTTAATGCATAAGCATCTTGACGTAAGTTGATTTGTGCCATTATTTTGCGTTACATAGGTACATCTAATCGTTTTGCCTTCTTTGCGTTCTTGTTACGTTTCTCAAACCTGCTTTTTCAGCCCCTGACAGTTATTAATATTCAAATAAGTAGTATACCACCTCTAAGTGATGAGGAATTCTAAACAAAGCCTATTTATGGATCTATCTTCTTAGTGTTCGTACCTTGCATCTTGAGAATGGGTGAATGAATACTAGGAAACGTATTTCCGAAAATTCACACTTTGCTGGGACGGACAGGGGGGATTCTATAATAAAATACAATAATCGTGAAATAACTTCTCCAGAAGTAAGTACGGGCAAGACTAATATAATTACTGTTGTCAAAACTAGCTGTCGCTACGTTGTCAGGTGTACAGAAACGGACATACGGACAAACGGCCTTCCATCCCAAAAAAAACTACTGTTCCCGAGGAAAACAACAATAACCGCCTTATGACAATAGATGTCGCCTCGTGTCTTTCGAATCATGATTGAATTATACTATTACAAGCAGAGTACAACCCGAATTGATTGTCAAATTCAAAATTAACGCGAGCGAAGTCGCGGGCAAAAGCAAGTCGTTTATAAAATACACAAAAGCGCAAAAAAAATCAGAAGTGTTAATTTGCTGAATCCAGCCAGCTTCCCTTCTTAAGTTAGCTTTAGTTAAAAGCTGACAGCGTCAATTTAATCGTCACGAACGTATTATAAGTACTTTATCAAGTATTTAATATGATTTAACCAATTGTGTTGCCAGTACGTTTAATAATGAAGTTAATGGGTAACATTTGATTAGATTTCTGTCTATAAATTAAACTTCATAACAATCGATGTAGGTATGAGTAACCTCAGCTTTTGATAAGGTACTATCGTCTCGTGGACCGTGACAATCAAAACCTAAAAATAAATTGGTAATTCCATAATTTGGAATCAAAATTAACATCGATCTTATTACATATCTCCAAGAAGATTATAGGCTGATTATTACAGCCTATAATCTCCTAAATAAAAATGTTAAAATCAATCATCCGTTCACACATTCACAGACGACGCACAGACAAGCACAAAAGTTCCTTAGATAACCTAGGTAGGTGGAGCACTAAGGAAGGATTTTTAAAGGCCATTCCTTAAGCAAGGGATGGAAGTCTCGCTTGGCTTGTATCACAGGTCATAAAAAGAATAACTGTTCTCGTCTTTTGTTATCTTTAGTTTGTATTAAGTATAATAAAATGAAAAGTAGGTACCCACAACAGCAGACATAAATAAAGATAAAGCATTTGCTAATTATCTAGGATCATTAGTTTTAGAATTACTTTATTTCACATAACATAATTTTAAGACTTTTTAATACTTGCTTGTTCGAAAACTTGCTTTGCTATCTTTAATTATGAATGAAGCAAAACATTGTATATTTAGTTTACAGGACACAGGAACAAATACGACCATGTTTGTTTATTTATCTCATCATCATCATCATCCACAGCCCGAATTCACCCACTGCTGGGTATAGGCCTCTCTTTTTCGTGCCGATCCCCACGGTCCTGTGCCAGCCTCATCCAGGTTTTTCCCCCGATGGCAACTATTTCGTCTGCCCATCTCGCCGCCGGACGACCCACGTTTCTTTTCCAGTTCTTGGACGCCATTCGGTGACAGCCTATTTATTTATCTAGTACCTACATAATAAGTAATAAATTAATTAATTAATTCTAATATGCCTGCATAAAGCCTGCATATTAGAAGCATGTAATTTATGCGGCTTTTGGAAAGAGATTAGATAGACAACAATATACAGCATATTTTATGTAGATGGTTTTACCACTGTCTTTATCTACATCTATTTTATATACGTGTTTATTGTCTTCTAATTACGTTTCTCTGTTGATGTAGGAAATAAACAGTGAAGCTGTTGTTGTACCGCAGGATAACATTACTTAAACATTTATCAGTTCTTTATCAACTTTCATATCTTTCAAATAAACACGATGATTGTTTCTCAAGAAACTTACTCAGATGAGTTTTTCAGTGTCATTAGTGTTAAAGATGCCGTTCTATATTTGCTAACTGCTTACTGTATTTGCTTTTGTTAGTGACAATAAAGAGTGTATCTCCTTTACTTTACTTTATACACAAAGAAACTATAACACCACATCTTAATAGATTTCTATAGGTTTTAAATTAACATGTTTAAATAGTCTCTGTCACGTAATTTCCCGCACCAATTAACTACACACAAACACAACAATTATTTTTTACTAATTTGCTAAGAATAAAGCTAACTAGCATACAAACTTTGTGTTTCCGAAACATAACAATACATATAAATAGTTCATTGTGTGATTGCTATTGACTTGCCTTCAAGAATCGATAATTATGTAATAACACTCAACAACATGTCTTTCTTATATTAAGTGAATTATATTCTTTTTGAGAAATAAATGTCTTAAACAGTAATTATATCACGCGTGCTTTCACCGCAACTAAAGTAGATTCCAAATATTGATGAATAATTTATGAACTTAGTATAAAGTTGCCAATGTCTGATAATTATTATTCATTATCATCGCCTTTGATCAGCTGTGTTGGGGTCAGCTTCCAGTCTGATCAGTTGCACCTAACCTAACCTAAGTGACCTTTACAACCCAGTTATTCGGGAATAATACTTGACTGTCAGAGTACTAGGAGTTGGTTGTCAGACTTTAGTGCTTCTGACTACGGCGAGTTGTTACTGTCAATACAAAGAGGGTCCAAGCTGCTTGGAAAGTTACGTGCACATCTTATCATATTTTTTTTTCTTAATTCCAGGATGGCAAAGTCGACATCAAGATCGTGGATTTGCAGACCCTGCAGGGAGGCAGCCCGGTCACTGATCTAATCTACTTCATCTTCACCGGCTCTGACGAGGAGTTCCGCGCCAAGTACTACGAGAAACTGCTGGACCATTACTACACGCAGCTCAGTGCCGCAATGAAGAGGCTGAACCTCGACCCTGAGGAGACGTTCTCGAGGGAAGACTTTGAGTTCGAAATGAAGGAGGTAAGAAACTCAAATACTTATGTGTTCAGAGGCAACAGCTGGCATTGTGCAGATGGCGCATTTATTAACAAATCAAAAAAGAAAGTGTTATAAAAAGTTCTACGAAAAGCCTAGGTCGTACCACGCGCGTAGGGGCGCGCTACGCCGTAGCACCCTGTGTAGTGCGTAGCAAGATAGGAAGTCTCCTGACGTTTAGGGGATTTTTGCTTTTTGTAAATTACGCGGATTGTGTAGTGTTTTATGATATCCGATATCTTCTAAATTTATGCAGTAGATACGTAACTACTTTTTTGTAACAAAAGTTCAAGGTATTTCATTTATTAAAAACACGTCAATCCGTTTTTTCTGTGCGTGCCATAAAAAGATACCAATTTATCAAAACATGAGTCTATAAGTGCGACTGCCGAACATGGGGTGCTGGGTTGGATTCTTAAGTCGTGCAAATTAATTGGGTTTTCTATTATGAATTCATTGGTTCATTCATTCGGTCATGCATTCGTTCATGTCACGAGGGTCTAAAATCAGCTGACGAAATGGGTAGTAAAATAGGTAAGTCATGTCAGATAACAACATTCAGATAATAAGGTGTTTATTAAGATAATAACAGTTTATAATTGCGTATTTCGAAGCTGATGTGTCAGTACGATTACAAAAACCCACCTAAAAACGTATTTCTCAATGATTTCAGTAATCTAATTTACTGATAAAGTGATAATAGATCAGTTATGTCCTCGTTATTTATAATCTATTTTTTAGGTAGATATCGGGTGGTTATATAAGTAAGTACTAAATCATAAAATCACTCCTGTAATACCCGAAGGGTTAGACAGAGGTGTACCTAATAGTACACCCAAATTTTGCCAGTTCGTTCCATGTAATAAGAGGCCATCAACCGGGCACAAAACTCAATAACACTTTGCCCTACCGGGAATCGGACCCAGGACCTCATGTTCAGCTGTACGCTTACTATCACTAGACCAACGAGGCAAGTCTAATTACTTAATGTTAATAATACAAAAATAATAATTATGTTAGTAAGTGTATTTTTACTATAGCGTTTTTTTTACTAGTATCAGTGTAAATAGCGTTTTATTAGACATTACGTAACAAAATTTATCAGTAGCTAGGTGTTACCTGTCGTATAACGTTATCTGATACGGAATAATTTTACACACAATTAATAAACGGCAAGTCGAATAAACAATACGTAGGTAGGTATCTTCATTCGATTCGGTTATAATCGGCGGTAAACACAGGCCTCCCTCAATTCCTTCCAAAGGTCACGATTCTGTACTACTTCTTTCCAGTTCCCAAGTACATGTATTTTAAATCTATACTAATATTATAAAGCTGAAGAGTTTGTTTGTTTGTTTGCTTGAACGCGCTAATCTCAGGAACTACTGGTCCGAATTGAAAAATTCTTTTAGTGTTTGATAGCCAATTTATTGAGGAAGGCTATAGGCTACATAACATCACGCTACGACCAATAGGAGCGGAGCATTTATGAAAAAGATTGCAAAAATGGGGAAAATCCAAACGCAGACGAAGTTGCGCGGGTCAGCTAGTATGTTTATCTATATTTCGAAACATTATTTTTAAGCTTGTAAACGTATCCGTAACCTATTAAATTATCAGCTACTTGCGGGTATCTACATAGTTGTTATTGTTTTTATTACACTAAAAAATAATATTATTAATCAGCTGCCCGTCGGTCTAGTGGTTACATGCGCTACTGCGGACCAAAGGTCCTGGATGCGTTTCCCGGGTGGGGCAGTGCTATTGGGTTTTTCGACAAGGAATTTCTCAGTAGCAGGCTGGTAACTAGCGAAATGTGGGTTTTTATACAACAGGTAACGCCTCTGCTAACCTTTCGGGGATAACAGGTCTGATGTTAGGTTATGTAACATCGTATATTATATAAGTAATATATGATTGTGTGTACCCAAACTAGTTTTATACTCGGCTGTCATTATGAGTGATTTGCCGCCAACCATCAAGGCCGTCTCCGCCTTCCGGCAACACACTGATGGTATAATGATGTGGCCAGTGAATTACACTTTAGATTTAACATCACGCCGTTATAATTCAACGGGGTTCCACCACAGTGGTAACACTTTGAAAGAAAGAAAAAGCATTTATTACAGGACAAAACAATAAAATTAAATTTAAAAAAAGAACTATGAAAAATAATAAAAACTGGACTTGAACTGGCTTAGCGTAGTACGGAGTTTCAATAGTATACGAGGCAGATACTAAATGTGTGGCCTGTTATACCTACCTACTATAACATTTCGGCAGATAAGTGCAAGTCCAAGATAGGATGCGGCCCTTTCGCCACAAATCAGACAGACCCTGACTGCAATTGCGAAATGCACAGTGAGGAAATCCATAAAGTCTCTCCATAAAGAGCACGTAATGTGGTAGCGTTTGCGAACACTGACAGCATACCTGTGCTTATCTCTTAGGCGTAACAGATGGTTTTAGTGTGTAAATGCGCAATTACTGGTAGATTCACGCCAGCACGATTTTGTTCTCAGACGTAGATTTGGGTCCACTCACATACAAGTAGGTAAATCTATACGCGCACAAAAGTCCATAAGCGCATATGTGTCCTTCTTCCAAATATGTTTCGCGCAAATGTCCCAGATCCAATCTATAAAACCCATGAAATTGTTAACAAAAACGATTTAAATAGAGAAGTAATATTTTTATAATAATTTCACGCGGATTAAGGTCGCCGACAACTGCTAGTAAACAATAAAAAAAACACTTTATTGTTCAAGAGAGCTTTACATATAAATAGGTAGTATGATACAAATATACAACATTATTTTTAGTATATGCGAAACCTGAATATAGTTTGTTCAGAATAAGTAACTGAATCGATTCCAGTAATTTTTAAACCATGTTATATTGTTTCCCAAAAATATTTAAAAAAGTTGAAAGTTGGATACCGAGCGACTTTAAGTACCTATCACAATAATTTAGGTACCTACTGCCAAATTATTATTTTCAATGAGCTCAAGACGTCGCTGGAGGCGCGCGCTGCGTGGTGACCACGTTTTTGTGCGGACAACTAGGCAACAGAACAAGCTTATAACTTTGTGATTTTTCATGATACGGTTTTGAAATTTTGTACGTAGATTCTTTACATACAAATACTAGACACGTGTATCAGGTTTCGCATACATATACTAAAACTAATGTTGTATACATATAGAGACTATGTTACTTCATCTCTCTAGATTTGATCAACCTTGGCGGCTTATCAAGACAGTAGGTAGCATCCGTTTGAATTAAATCCTCTGACCACAGATCCGCATGCTAACTGGTAAGCTACCGTATTGTTTAGACGACCTACGCAGTTACATTTAGATCATACCGACACGCGCTAGGTTAGGGCTTGTGTTTGCATGTAAATTCTGCACCATGCATGATGACATGATGCCGTGTCAGCCTCATTATGTAATTACTTACTATGCAAGCAACAAACAAAAGATGTAGGTACTGTAGGTAGGTAGCCAGTGGCAACCTATGCAAAGTAGATTGTGCCTACGCGCATATTGCGCAGTTCAATAGGTAGGGCTTGGATTATTCTTAGTGGTTGCATAGCGCTACTGCGGAACAAGAGGTCCCAGGTTCGATTCCTGGGTCGGGTAGTGTTATTTGCTTTTCCATAATTAATTACTCAGTAGCAGTAGCTATACGGAGTCTGCCACCCATGGGCCTCTGACTTGCTATCATCATGTGCCCGCCTTTTCCCAACTATGTTGGGGTCGGCTTCCAGTCTAACCTGATGCAGTAAATACCAGTATTTAAAATGCAGCGACTGTCTATCTGACCTCCACAACCCAGTTATGCCTCTTCTCATGCTAAGAATCCCATCTTGCTAACATAGTCAGCAGTTTTCTCAAAATTTTAATGTTTTCTTAAAAACTAATGTTATAGAGTAAGTAGATTGTGGTAAGTTGTAAGAAATATGATTAGATTTGTATGTAGGGGGTAATCGGAACCATTGATCCGATTGCCAAAATTCTTCCACTTATGGGTAGCTTAACTTATTGACCGCACAGACGTCTATGGACGTCAAGAAGGGCACGTCTAAAATTATCCTTTAAGCGCTTGGCGTAGTGAACACAGATTTTCGTTATTGACGTGGCGGTCAAAAGTTTACATCATCCCAGACTGTCATAAGCTATATTTAAAACCTTCCCGTGGGATGATTTCCGACCATAACGTGAGCGATGCCACGGACAAAAACTAGTAATGTTTTCATTCATTAAATAAAACTGTTCTGTATTTTTGGAATGTCATCTACTTCTATGGGTGCCTAGTTCACCGAAGAACAAGCAATTCTAAGCATACTTACCATTTATTATTCTCATTCCAGAAACTGCCGTTCGGTCTCACCCTAGCAGTGTTCGCCTTACCCGTGGTGACGGTTGACGCCGAGAACGCGCCCGAAGTCAACGAGTCTCTGGAACTCTCCAACTTCTCAGTCGAGAAGACCAGCGACCTGTACGCCGAGAGGCTGAACGGAGTCGTCAATGACTATGTCAAGTGGGGCATTCTCAAATAATAGCTAAACTTTACTTGACCTAAGATAGACTGTCTGATTTAAAGGTACAGAAACGGGACCAAAAGTTTTATAATTTTATTAAAAATAAAATTACATAGGTTTAGAATTTTGCATGAATTTGGTAGATTTTTATATGTTTTTGATATTGAAAAGTTAAGGAATATTATGCCAGGCAGATAATAACATAATCAGATAATTTAAAGAGTAAAAACTCTGAATTAAAGTAAATTCATAAATAAAATAATTATATTCGGTTACACATTAGCTAGTCTTTGGCTGTGTTGTCTAACAAACAGATAATATTTACAATCACTTGATTTTTTTGACGAACTTTAGGTATGTAACTCACAGTAGCCTACAAAAGGGATTGTAACATAATTAATTATTCATTATTAGTTATTAAGAATTTGACACTAAATGTGGTGCGCAAGAGTAGACAAAGTTGCAAGCCTTTGCTCTAACTTGATAGCGTAACGCTTCACGGCTAAAACTGGTTTTGGTATTACAAAAAATCTTTTGACGAAAATATTATTCTAACTTTAGTGAATTAGAATTAGACAAATGTGATTGGATATGATTTAAACTATTCTTTTTTATGAATTGTATTGATTATTTGTAGATAATATATTTAAGTGATGATTGTAAATGAATTAATTAAAGAAATAATAATGATAAATAAAATTTTATTTGTAAAAACAAGAATAAATAAATAAATAAAATTATTTTATTATTATTCTCGTTTATTCATTTTTATACCCATCAGTATATTTTTACATTTTTTTGTAAAAAAAACATGCTTATTTTCCCGCCGGTGTTGTGTTATTATTATTTTATTATATAAAATAAAATAAAATTTTTGAAAATTTAGTTTTACTAGAACAAGGCGCATTAAACAATTGTACATTATTTTTATTATATGCGAAACCTGAATATAGTTTGTTCAGAATAAGTAACTGAATCGATTCCAATAATTTTTAAACCAGTACCTATATTTTTTCCTAAAAATATTTAATAAAGTTAAAAGTTGGACACCGAGCGACTTTGAGTACCTATCGCACTAATTTAGGTACCTACTGCCAAATTATTATAATCAATGAGCTCAAGACGACGCCAGAGGCACCCGCTGCGTGGTGACAACGTTTTTGTGCGGACAATTAGGTAACAGAACAAGCTTATAACTTTGAGATTTTTCATGATACAGTTTTGAAATTTTGTACATAGATTCTTTACATAAAAATACTAGATACGTGTATCAGGTTTCGCATATACTAAAACTAATGTTGTATATTTATGTTGTAAGCTTATTGTTGAACAGTATTCAATCAGTTTGAGTACAAAATGCAAAAATTGTTTTAATAAAAAATGCAGTCGTTTTACAATAGCGCCAACTAAAGCGAAGACGCACCGAGTATCTAGACTTACAGGCGATATGTGGCTCAACCAGTAACAACATCAGCTAAACGTTCCCCTGAGAGGTCTACGAAACTGGCCAATCAGCTAGTACGTAAGTATGTTCCCGTATCATGAGTATACCTTACTTAAACATGCCGTTTCGTTTGACGTATACTTTCATAAATCGCAGCCATTTGCGAGGTCGAACAAATCTAAAGGCCGACACACAAACGGGTAACCGTTTGTGCATAAATTCAACACATGAATCTGTCATGAATCCAGCGACAGAAATTTCAGTTATTAAAAAAATAAAACGCCGGTTTCCTACAAAAGTGTAACCAACACGCCCAAATTGTATGGAACAGTTATTGTGCTACAGGTTTTGTACATGCGCGTCAAAATTGTTCGTCGGTTCTTAACTGAAAATTTTGACGCTGGGTATAGATTGTATTGAATTTATGGTATCCGTTTGTACGTGTTATGTGTATGCATTGATGACTCAAAAAGCTTTCTGTGAAAAAAACCGAATTCCAAAAGACACTAAAAAAGTCTAAAAAAACTTTCGGAAGTCGATGACTTTATTTATTTCACTGACTATTTTGCCACCAACTTCAAGCCAAAGCGCTGAACTTACCTAGATGGCCAAAATAAAAAAATCCTTGAATGTCTTCCCTAGTGGCCAAAAGAAATACCAGAACCCGATACGCTGCAGCCGCTATTTTAGGGCTCGTACATAATTGTAAGGCAACTTCACGCGACGGTCGCGTGATGTAGCAATTAACGTAAGGAAAAGAAAACAAATTACTGAACCGATTTTGATGAAATTTCTATGGGATCAATCGGGAAGTATATCCTTTTTATTAAAATCCGTATAGAAATGACGGAGTTATGAGGTAAAAAAAAAACAACTGAATAGAGAACCTCCTCCTTTTTGAAGAAAGTCGGTTACAAATAAAGTCGTATTGTAGCATAACTTGAGTAAATATGTAAACTTTATTTAAAATGATATGTTCTGCGATTTCGGCGGTCTCTCCAGTCCTGGAGTCATAGCGCTAGATGGCGCGCTTCTTCCTATCTGCTCCAACTTCCAGTATCTTGGTTCACTCGTGCAACGCGATGGCGAAATAGATCGTAGTGTTAAGCACAGAATTAACACGGGATGGATGAAACAGCGGCAGGTCACGGGAACAATCTATGACTCCCGGATTCCCCTTAAACTTAAGGGAAAGATTTCTAAAAGCTGTGCATGCGTTGCAATGCACCTTTTCCTACCCTACCTACGTAATCCTACCCTACCTACCTACCCTACCCTGACCACCTGCCCTACCTATCTACTCTACCTACCAACCCTACATTACCTAATTGGTTCTCGAGTTATAAAAGTGTAACCAACCCGACTTTGTTTTATATAATAACAGAAAGATGGTTAGACCTGCTGTCTTGCATGAATCAGAATGTTGGGCCACAAAAAGGATGAATGAGAGGAATTTGCACATGCAAATTCCTCTCATTCATCCTTTTTGTGGCTGAGATGAGAATGGTAAGGGGGATGTGTGGTGTTACGCGAATGGATAAAATAAGAAATGAGTACATAAGAGCAAGTCTGAAAGTGACGCCGGTGACTGTAAAGTTGTGTGGCAATCGTGGTATGGGCCATGTGATGCGGAGGAATGTGAAAAATATGTTGTATGTAGAAATGTGATGCGGAGGAATGAGGAAAATGTCGTGAGGAAAGTTTTGAATGTGAATGTGGATGGGTACAAGAGTAGACGAAGTCCGAAGAAATGATGGACGGACTGTGTAAAGGGTGATATGCAAGAAAGGAGGTGTACTGTGTTACTGTTCGAAAGTCGGGGCGGCCACCACTGGGCCACCGCTGCTCTCGATAAAACTGTTAACAGTTTCATTGCAATAAAACCGTTTCCTCTTCGGGGAAACTGAAGGTTTTGTCTGTGCAATAAAGGACGAAGTTACGATGACGAAAAACTTCCGGAAATACATTGTGAAGGATGGCACGGTTGACATATGTCGGTCAAGCCACCATCCGTGAGAATGGGATCCGACACATTATTTCTGGGTGTTCTCGTCTAGCTAACGGAGAATACTTGCATAGACACAACCTCGTTGCCAGGATTATCCACCAGCAACTTATTTTGAAGTACAACCTTGTGAACTCAAGTGCAATACGATAAGTATGCGCCCGACCCAGTTCTCGATTATGGTAATATCACGTTGTATTGGAATCGACCTATCGTCGGTGATAGATAGATTGGAGCGTCGCGCAATGATTTTTGATATAACGGTCCCGACGAATGACGAGAACCTCGTAAAAGCAGAGAGAGATAAACAATTTAAATATCTAGATCTGGCTCGCGAGGTTGTCAACATGTGGGACGTGAGTACAGCAGTCATTGTGCCGATAGTCGTGTCGGCCAATGGCTTAATAGCCAATAGCCTCGACCAACATCTGAGGAGGCTCTCGCTTGGCAGCTGGATCAAGGGCTTGATTCAGAAAGCAGTACTTCTGGCGCGTATTATTAGGAGTTTCCTCTCTCAAGAGCCCTGACCACCGGTAGCTCGAACCCTGTTCTCGATGCCGGTAGGCTACTGTTTTTTATAAATTTTTGTTAGTAAAAATTTTTTTTAAATGTAAATAATTTGTTAGAAAATCTATAAAGGAAATGAAATAAATGTGTTTATTTTCTTCCACAAATATTAATATGTACACAGTATAAGATTCAAAAAGTGTGAAGATGGGAGACAGGAGCCTATACTAAGTAAAACCTGTGCTACGTTCCTGGTCTCCTTATTACGAATACATTATTGAATGAGAGCCAATCTAAGGACATAAATAACAGCAGCAGGGAGCGCTTACAGCTGATGAACAATAAAATGAAATAAAAATTAAGAAATAATTGCATAGATGCACACACATATCAAAGATATTTGCGTGAATCCTGATACGGTATCATTCACAATTTAGATAACATACTAGCATAGTAGGTAGGTACTCGCGACGCAACGCTGGCCCAGTGCATGTCGAATCAGTTCACTGTCAGCTGTGGACCCGCGCCCGTGTCTGTTTCAACAAAAATTCTTACTGCTACGAACAGTATTTAGTTCTTAAAACACTTAACATTTCAAAACTCAACATGGAAGACATCCCTGCACATTTTAATGACCTACTTCACAAAATTGCGCAAGAACAAAAATTCGTCAATTACAAGTTAGATGTTAAACCAATCTCGAGCGGTGGAGCTAACTATACGTCTAAACTGTACATCATCACCATCTCAGAGGGATCCAATGTACTGAACTTGTTCGGTAAAATCGCAGCGATAGGCGAGAAGATGAGAACTCAAATGGCGAAGGTTTATGACACAGAGCGATACTGCTACACACAACTTGTCAAGCTTTACGAAAAGATAGAAGACGATAATCAAGTACCAAACGAACATAAGTTGGCTTTCCCCAAATTTTACGGATGTAACGACAAATTATTCGAGGAGACGATAGTACTTGAGAATCTAGAAATGGCCGACTATAATGCTTATGACAGATTTAAATCGATAGATTGGCCGTACGCGAGCTCAGCAGTGGAAGAGTTGGCGAAGATGCACGCGGTCTCACTCGCCCACTGGAAATATTACCCGGATGACTTTAGCAAAGTTATAGAGGATTTTATGTTTGACTGGAAGATGGAGCCTGAGGCTATGAAGGCGTATGCGATGCATATGGTAACTCGAGCTATTGAGCTTATTGATGAGAAGAACAGTGACAAGTTGCTGAGGTTTTTCGAGGAGTTTTTCGAGTCGTTCCAGACGCCGGAGGAGTACAACGCGGCTTACAAGTCGAGCAGAAGACTAGTGCTGGGACACGGGGACTATAAACCGAGTAACTTAATGCATAAGCAGCTTGAAGTAAGTTGATTTGTGACATTATTTCGCTTTACATACAACTAATCGATTCACCTTTGCGTTCTAGTTACTTTTCTCAAACCAGCGTTTTCTAGCTCATGGCAGTTATTAACATTCAAATAAGTAGTATACCACCAACGAATTGTATACAAACCCCGTACCTACTTATGGATCTGTTTTCTTTGTGTTCATACCTTGCATCTTGAGAATGGGTGAATATTCCGTGAATCCACCACAGAGGGCTAAGGTAAATACGAGGTAACGTATGTTCGAAAATTCATCCTAAGCTAAGATGGACAGTGGGAATTTAAAAATTTTAGGAGTAGATGACGGTAACCGTAAAATAACTTTTTTTTTTAATTTACAGCTAAGTAAGACTAACTAAATTACTGTTGCTAAAACTAGCTGTTCCTGGAAATATAAAATACACGGAGGCGAAAAAAAAAATACGAAAGTGTTATTTTGCTCAATCTAGTCAGCTTCCCTTCTTAAGTTAGCTTAAGGTAGGAGCTGAAACCGTCAATTTAACCGTCACGTACGTTATTTGGGGTACGTTATATGGGGCCAATTTTCTTTTTATCATCATCATCATTATTTCAGCCGAAAGACGTCCACTGCTGGACATAGGCCTCCCCCAAGTGTCGCCACATTGACCGGTCCCGTGCGACTCGCATCCAGCGGATCCCTGCAGCCTTCACCAGGTCATCGGTCCACCTAGTGGGAGGCCTTCCAACGCAGCGTCTTCCGGTTCGCGGTCGCCACTCCAGAACTTTTCGGCCCCATCGGCCATCGGTTCTTTTTATATCTTACAGAAATTAATATATTGATATTTATACTCCTATATGTTATTAGGTCCACACAAACAATTCAATATGTAAATTTTTCATCAGTTAGATGATTTTCTCTACAATTTATTGAGTCGCGTTCATTGAAAAGAAGCGACGGGAATACTTTTAAATTTATAAAAACTGGAAACAGCAGTAATTGTTGGTGTGGAAGGATTTTGAAAAGAATAAACTAAGTGAAGGTTCAAATTCAGGCTTCTACCGTAGGTTTGATGACTGTTGCCCATGTTTACGAATTTCTTTGCAATTTTTTCGTAGCTGAACGAGAAAAAATTTTTTTTAGCAGATTCTGCATCATTAAAAAGTCTATCTGCATTCTTACGAAAACAGCATTTGCAAAACGTTTATCCAAACTTGGATTTAGTAGTTCTGCTCTATGTACATACACCAACGAAAAACTGTACGGTTGAGAGAAGCTTTTCTTGCTTAAAACAGGTGAAAAAATATTTGAGATCTACTTTAAGCCAAGAAAAGCTTAACGCATTAAAATAGCCTTTTTGTACATCAGGTTAGAACTAATTAACAAGATTCCATTCGACATTATAATTGACGATTTTGGGAATAGACAATCTCGCAAAAAGGTATTGTAAATCTTTCATAACTTAATTAGGTGATTGACTTTCAATATCACCACCAGCCGGATTGTTACCAGGTACCTAATTGAATAAGTATATTTTATTGGTGATACATGATTGCGGTTTTATTAGCTCAGAAATATACCCAAAAACAAAAAGCAAAACAAAAAACTAATAAAAACGATTTCTTGGGTTATCTTAACAAAATCGTTGGGTTGTAAAAATGATCTTATATTAAATTATACAATTTGTAGAGGTCAGTAGGGGCGGCAAAATTTGGAAAGCCTCCTGGCGTACCCAAGTAGGTACTTTAATTTTGAATAGGTAGGTTGTTTTTGTTAAAAATGATGAAATAAGCAAGTGTTGCCAAAAGATTTAATAATGACGTTAATGGATACCTACCTAATCCTTTTGATTAAATATCTATAAATAGATCAAACTTCATAACAATTGATGTATGAGTAACCTCCGCTGTTGTTAAGGAACTAATTATGGACCGTCACAATCAAAAAATAAAAATATTTTCATTCCGTAATTTGAAACATTATCATCTATCTTCTCGATTATAGTCATAATCATCAGCCTTATCAGTCTATACTTTCATTGCCAAGCACTCAGCATATGGGTGGAACAATAAGTCGTTCGTGTGCCCCAAACCCGCCTCTGAGTCGTCGATATATGTAGCTATTGATGACTTGTGTTCATGCCCAGGACCCGACTAGCGAGTCCGAACCTAAATAGGCTTTAAATAAATTATATGAAAACTTTTTTTAATGTCAATCGGGTTAGCTGGTAGCAACTGGATGCGAGTTGCCGAGAATAGAGTTAAGTGGCGTGCGATTGAAGAGGCCTATGTCCAACAGTGGACTGCTGTAGGCTGATGATGAAGGTTTTTTTTTCTCTTCATCTGCAATCAGCCCTTAGGCTTTAATCAGATTGGTTGTTACTTGATTGGCAGTTTGAGATTCTTCGCATCCTGCGATGCGTCATCCCGTTATGTATTGATGGTAACCAGATTGACGTTATTCGTTTTCTTTTAAGTCGGTAGGTAGAGTCTGAGGACTTCAGTAGTGTCACAGCGAGTTCATTTTTATGTCGCTGGAGTCTTTGCTTGTAAGTCTTATATGACTTTTCTACAACTTCCTTGAGTGTTGGTATTTGTATGTACTTCAATGTTCCTTGTGTTTACATGGTGGGCTGCTCAAGGTTTTAAGTACTTTATTTTGAACGCGTTGTAGTATTTCAACATTTGAATGGCTTGCCGATCCCCACAGCTCCATACCATAGGCCCATATAGGTGTTAGGATGCATTTGTAGATGAGTAGTTTATTTTCCAAGCTAAGTGACGACTGTCTGCCTATGAGCCAGTAAATGTCTCAGTTTTCTGTTTGCTTGGTCCCTTTTGGTCTTAATATGTTCACGCCAGGTAAGTCTTCTATCGATGTGCATACCTAGGTATTTGGCAGTACTTTTCTGAGGCAGAACCTCTCCATCAAGTATCACTGGTGGGCAGTCCCCGCTTCTTAGGGCGAAGGTAACGTGGACAGAATTGGCAGCACTGATGAACGTCTGATAATAATTATTATTCATCATCATCGCCTTTTCTCAACTATATTGGGGTCAGCTTCCAGTCTGATCAGTTGCACCTGTATACTAGTCTTTTATTTAAATAAAGCAGCCTAACTGACCTCCACAATCCAGTTGCTCGGTTACACGATAACACTTGGCTAGACTGGTTGTCAGACTGTAGTGCTACGAGTGCTACTGACTACGACGAGTTGTTACTGTCGATACAAAGATGGCCCAAGCTGCTTTGACATCTTAACATATTTTTTTTCTAATTCCAGGATGGCAAAGTGGACATCAAGATCGTGGATCTGCAGACCCTGCAGGGAGGCAGCCCGGTCAGTGATCTAATCTACTTCATCTTCACCGGCTCCGACGAAGAATTCCGTGCCAAGTACTACGAGAAATTGCTCGCCCACTACTACACGCAGCTCAGTGCCGCCATGAAGAGGCTTAACCTTGACCCTGAGGAGACGTTCTCCAGTGAAGACTTTGAGTTCGAAATGAAGGAGGTAAGAAACTCAAATACATACTTATGTGTTCAGAGACAATAGCTGGTATTGTTCAGACGCCAGCATTAATCAACATTTAATATACTTTTCCGACACAACGAAATCAATAAGAAAGTGTCATAAAAAGCCTACGTCGTGGCACACGTGTAGGGGCGCGCTACGCCGTAGCTCACTGCGTAGTGCGTAGCAAGATAGGAAGGGGCTGCAGTTAAGCTTGGATTCTCAAGTCGTACAAATTAATTTAATTGAGTTTTCTATTATGAATTCATTAGTAACCTCAGAGGTCCCACTTCAGGGTCTTTCATTTTATAAGACACTAAAATCAGCTGATGTCGTGAGTTTACACCTGCAATGAATGTGTGGAAAGATAAGTCATGTCAGGTAGCTCCATTCAAAAAAGCAGGTGTTTATGTAGATAATACAGTTAATAATTGCCTTATAAGATTATAATTGCGTATTTAGCAGCTTTTGTGTAAATATGACTCACTATTAAACCGATACGATGATTTATCAAAACCCACCTGAAAATCTGTTTATCACATTTACTGATAAAGTTATAATATATCAGTAATGTTCGTCAACTATTAGATTAAAGATAATTTATAAGCTGGTTGTTTAGTAGATATCAGGTGGTTATGTAGATACTAAATCGATCCATTAAAATTGTTGTGTAATGTGTGCTATTTGCGTGACATGAAGATACATGCTTGACAGCAGATTTAATGCGGCACAATTTAATGAAAGTTGATTTTAATAAACATAACGGTACTGCAATTAATACATTCTAACATTTCACCAGTTATATCTAAGCCCCATGTAATAGAGGGCAAGCTTCTTGCCATCAACCTGGTACAAATCCAGACTTCGTAAATAGAAGACAAAAATAATATAAAAATAAATGTATTTAGATACACCCACCTACCTACCTGTTTTTTTATTACTGTTTTATATTTTTAAAATTAGTAGTAGCTATTTACCTAATCCAGCATTCTATAGTTAGATTTATCAGTAGCTGTGTATTACTACCTGTTGTATGTCAACAAGAAGTGTATCCAACACCTTCTAGCGAACGTCCACTATGTCCGTTTTGGAACGAAGCGTAGTGTTACGAACTGTCTTGTCTTTTGACAACCAGAATGCTGCGTTCTATTGCCCTTTGGTAAACTTTAAGGCGGGGCTTCTGCGACTCTGTGAGCAAACCAGGTCTGAGCACCGTAGGACGGGCGAGATGCACATGTCGATGAGTTAGCGCTTCAGGGAAATCATTACGTCTTCATGGACCAGTAGTTTTTCATTCCAGGCGTTTTCAACTCGGCGATAGATTTCCCATTCTTGCCTATTTTCGAAAGATCAGTACTAACTTATCCATATGCTCGACAAAATGTATTTCCTGCCCATCTACCTCGACCCTACGCTTAGTGCTGTTGGTCATAAGCTGGGTTTTAGACCGATTCATTGCAAATAACACCCTAAAGCTGACCATGCTGTTCTTGCAGCATGCTCTGTAGTTCCAGGTTTGTGGGGGCAAAAAGGCAGTCTCGTCGGCAAATCGGAGTTCATCGGGTTTGTCAGCCTCTTTCTGCCGACTTCAATGGCCTTAGTCGTCCATGAGGCTGCTAAAGTTCTAAGTGTCTCCTCAAGAGTGCTATTGAATAACTTAGGAGAGAGCAGGTCACCCTGTTTAATACCTTTTTGTATTTTGAACGAAGGTTTTATGGTAATCAGTTTGATGTTTACGGTGCTGTACTAATGGGAAGCAATGAATGAAAAACTACTTTTTTGATTTTTATACCTATGGATTGCGGGTGCCCTAGCCAACTTAAGAACAATAGGGTCTTATAATCATACTTACCATTTATTATTCTCATTCCAGAAACTGAAGTTCGGTCTCATCCTAGCAGTGTTCGCCTTACCCATATTGACAGTTGACAGCGAGAACGCGCCCGAAGTCAACGAGTCTCTAGAAATCTCCAACTTTTCAGTCGAGAAGACCAGTGACCTGTACGCCGAGAGGCTGAACGGAGTCGTCAATGACTATATAAAGTGGGGCATTCTCAAATAATCGCAGAGAATAGTTTGACCTAAGATACGACTGTCTGATTTATAGGTAGCAACAGGAAAGGGGCCAACAGTTTTAGAATTTTGTTTTTGTTTTGGATTTTGCGTGGGGATGCGATGGTAGTTTTTATACTTCTTGTTGATAAAGAAATGTTACGGAAGACAATGCATGGTAGACAATAATATTTTATTCAATTTAAAGAGTATGTAAGGGCATGGGCCTTTACACTTAATGTTGAATGTTAATAAAATAAATGTTAATGTTTAAAAAAGGTATTTAATACGAAATTGCACTAAATTAATGTAATAAGAAAATAATAGAAAATGTTGGATGTTGCGCGAGCTCGATATTAAACCGAAGACTGACGTACTTACGTACGTGATGATATAACATTTTTATAAATTAACAAAATTTGCAGTATTTAAACTAGGCTAAGGTACAATGTGCGGTTGCTGACCGTACATCTTGGCGGGGCCAAAAGCACATAATAAATAGCCAAAAATAATATCTAAGATAAGTTATTAAAAAGTATTTTACTAATGTAAATAAAAATCATGAAATGAAAACAATGTGAATAAAAATGATTATAAGTCATATGTTAAAGGAATGAGGTGTCGCATAGGTAAGTTCTATGTTTTCAGTGGATGCTGCAGCTCTTGGTGGCTTCCGTGGCGGTAATCTGGTGGACGCGCCGACGTCGCTGACGATGACCTTGCCGCTGCGTTTGCAGTAAACGTAGGCTCCTCCCGCGACGACTATTGACAAGATCAGAAGTCCCATCGTAGAGTATGAAACGATGTATTGGTGCACATCGTGTTGCGACATTTCAGCCTGTTTCGTTTGATCTTCCAATTCTTTCAACGAATTGTGCAGTTTTTCATAATTGTTTTTAACGAATTGCGTGTTCTGTTGTCCAGTTGATAAATCAAGCGGCTGGACAGATGTTAAATTGTTGATGTCGTCCAGATCTATCAGTGGTATTTCCGTGCTGACATACATTTTGTTTGTGTGGTAAACTTGTGTATAATATGTTTCTTCGTTGTTTCTAATTATACATCCTTCTTTGGCTTCTAAAATTCCCGTTAAATGTATTGCCTTAGTAGTCATACGACCTTCACAGATGATTTGCATTTGGCAATCCGTGCAGCAGACATAGAGCCAGGTGTTAGGTTTTTGTAATGGTGTCCATTTATTGTTGCAGGATTCGGATGTGTAGATACATTTTGATAATGTAATGTTTGTTATTGCGCCGATTTCACATGGAGTTTGATGATTTCTCATGTTATGTGTTGGTTTGTTTAGTGAACATACAAATGTACTTGGTTCCATTTTAATACAATGTTCCAGGTCACTGTCTGTGAGCTGCATATATGTCTCTTTTCTTATATTGACTGCAACATATTCTGAATTTGTTTTCATTGTAAGTGACTGTTTGTTATTTTTTATCATCGGAATAGGCACTGTTTTATAAATAGTGAATGGATTGTCGCCTGTTAATGGTAACGTAATTTCGATGATAAAATATTTATCAAGTAATCTAGATTTTACCTCTAGTAGTTTGTATATGTCAGCCAATTGGTTTTGAATATTGTCAACGGGTATCGATAAATGTTGTGGCAATTGTCCAGAGATAATGTTAAGCTCCTGAAAGAGCTGGCTCTGCGGTAAAAGTCTGGTGTCTACATGACCATGGTGAATGTTTATAGCTGTGTCCAAAAGCATGTGTTGGATGTGGCGCAGTTTAGACAGAATTGTTGAACTAGTCAGGGCCATGATGTTAAAGTAGTTCAAAGCTTCCTCTTGCTCAACATCCTTACCCAATTTCTGTAAATAGTTCTCTGTAGCGTTAAGATGTTGACCTAAGAGATTGAACTGAGTGTTCATCGCCTCTTCATTTCTCTTTAGAATGTTATTATGTGCCTCTATGATTGATGTTTGACCTTTGATCAGGTTCAATAGATGGTCTCTGTTATTTTGTAATGTTTCTATGTCCTTTTTATATTGTATTGCGAACCTTTCATCTAGTACGCCGAATAGGCTGTTTGCAAGGTAACCTATTCCATTGACAAGACCTCGGGAAACGCGCCCCCTTGTCTGCCCATGATGTGTTTCCAACATGTAATTGTTATGGTCAAGTTCGTTAAGTTCCTGTTCGAATTCAGTCATTATGGTTTTACACATTGTTTGGTATGCAAATTGCTCACACCTTTCTCCCAAGTGTTTCACAACTCTATGTATGTTTTCCATGCCTTGCCAGTAAGATGTCATATTGTAGTAGGTAACAATCTTCCAGTCATCATGTACGCTTTGCAAATTGCCGATTTTGTCAAAGTACACTGCTCTATTTGGTTCAAACGGTGTGATATTTATGGCGTCACTGTTTTGCTTTGTGGGCTGAAATAATGTTAGTAATGTTAAGAGTGTAAATAGCAGGCTGGAACTTACGTTCCTTGATTTAGATCGTTGTTTCCTGTTAGTGCTATTTATTGTAGATTTTTGTTGTTCAGTGCAGATTTTGTCTTTGGAGGTGGTGGTGTCAGGTATTTCTATGTGAGACTCAGGTAGTGGTAGTTTAGCTAATTTTGTTATTGGTCTCGTTAGTAGCCCTGTTTTTGTTTTCATCGTCACAACTCTGACTAGGTTGTCCTTCCCCGGGTGAACGTCCTGTATTCTGCCAAGTGCCCATTTCGCAGGAGGAAGGTTGTCTTCTTTGATTAAGACAACATCCCCTATAGATAAATTATTTGTTTTGTTCAGCCATTTACTACGAACTTGAAGTTGTTGTAGGTATTCTGACGACCATCTGGCCCAAAACCCTTGTTTCATTTTGTTTAGTAACTGCCACCTATGTCGAATGTTGATGTTTTGCTTTTCGATGTCTTCTGTTGGTAAGAATGTTACTGGTCGGCCAATTAAAAAGTGTGCAGGAGTGAGATAATCAATATCGTCCACGTCTTCCGTTAAAGGGCAAAGTGGTCTAGAGTTCATACAGGCTTCGATTTGAGTAAGCAGTGTTAAAAACTCTTCGTATGTCAACTTTTGCTCTCCTAGGACACGCTTTAGGTGATATTTCATAGACTTAACTGCAGCCTCCCAAAGTCCTCCCGCAGTCGGCCAACTTGGGGCGTTGAAATGCCACTCTATCCCCATCTCGGTGTTTCTTCTCGTTAAAGTGTCGTTGTTAAATGTTTGTGAGATATGCAGTTGTTTGGCTAACTCCCTTTCGGCTCCAACAAAGTTTGTTCCGTTGTCGGAGTAAATATGTTTCGGACAGCCTCGTCGCCCAATCATGCGGTTGAGAGCCAGTATGAATGTTTGTGACGATAAATCTGAAGCAAGTTCTAAATGCACCGCCTTTGTTGCCATGCATACGAATACAACGACATAACCTTTACTGGTTCTGACGCCTCGACCCTTGTTTAGTTTAACACTAACAAACCCTGTGAAGTCCACCCCAGTGTGATAGAATGGTGGTGATTGCGTTATCCTCTCACTGGGTAGGTCGGCCATTAATTGGTATTGTTTCGATGGTTTGAAGCGACAACATTTTACACAGTCTTGCAGGTGTTTTTTAACAGTGTTATTTCCTCCTGTTATCCAGTTTTTAGTATTCTCCATTCCTTTTCTATTCCATCCGGAACAGTGTCATCCCATTCGATTTTGTACTTCCAGATCTGTTGGAATAATATTTTTGCCTTGATTGTTATTGGGGATAGCCACCCCAAAGGATCGAAAATTGTTGATATGTCGCTTAAGATTTGCCGTTTTGACGAATTATTGTTAATGCCAACGTTGGTTTTATTTTTTAATGTGGGTGAAAATATGAATTCGTCTTGTTTCGGATCCCACGCCAAGCCTAATGCTTTGGAAGCTGATGCCTCTGTAAAGCTTAAACTGACTGGGCTAATCATATGTTCTGGCAGATCTTCTAGCAGTTTATGTTCGTTACTCGACCACTTTCTGAGATTGAACCCTCCTTCTTTCAATAGCTGTATAAGTTGGTCTCTTGTATCTCTTGCTTCGTCTATGTTATCCTTTCCGAATAACGCATCATCTACAAAAAATTGGTTGAGTAAGATGTTTTTAGCTTCCGGGTACTTGTCACCTTCGTCCATCGCTAGCTGTTGAAGTGTTCGAAGTGCTAAGAATGGAGCGGCCTTAGTACCATAGGTGACTGTCCGTAGTTGATATTCTCTTAGTTGTTGCCGTGGACAATTCCTCCACACTATTTTCTGCAAGGGTTGATGTTCTGGATGTACCGCTATAAATCGATACATTTTCTCAATATCTGATGATAAGACATATTTGTATTGTCTCCATTTCAGCAAGATGCTAAGGATATCTTTTTGTAGATTCGATCCCGCCTCCATTACGTCATTAAGACTGTGTTTTGAACTGGTTTTTGCCGACGCGTTGAACACAACTCTAAGTTTCGTTGTGACAGCACCTGGTCGCACTACCCCGTGGTGCGGGAGAAAATATTCAATGTTTTTATTCCTAGTGTTGCTTTCGACTAGCTCCATGTGACCCATTTCTTCGTATTCTTCTATAAAAGCCTTATAATCTTTTGCAAACGCATGATTTTTAGCCATCTTCCGCTCTAGTTGTTGAAATTGAGCGATGGCCTGTGGTTTCGATGTTCCTAAGTGTTCAATAAAATTGTCCTTGAGGGGGAGACGAACTTGGTATCGCCCATCAGGAAGTCGTGTTGTTGTCCCTTTGTACAGCTGTTCGCACTTGTTGTCAGGGTCCACATCTTCTTTGTTTTCTTGCAAGGACTCCTGTTCCCAGAATTGGGCCAGATCCTGAATGTTGTTGACAATTACATGGCAGTTGAATGTTTTGTAATTACCACATACTACCCAGCCTAAATGCGTTTGTTGTGCTATGATGGATGACGTGTTTGTTTTTATTAACCCCTCTAACAATATTTCGGAATATACATCAGCTCCCAATAGTAAATCTATATCCTGAGATAGGTTAAATTCAGGATCAGCGAGTTGTAAATGTTGTATATGTTCAAAACTACCTTTATTTACTGTTTTACTTGGCAGTTTGTTTGTTATTTTCTTCATAATAAGTGCGTTGATGTTAAAGTCGTAGTCATTGTATATCGCTTGGCATTCAAGATGGAGTACTCCTTTACACTTGGTAGTGGCTGAAGCACCAACACCAGACACCACTGCACTCATCTTGTTTCGTTTTAACTGCAATTTTTGTGCAGCATTTTCTGTAATTAGGCTAACCTGAGAGCCCTGGTCTATTAACGCGCGTAAAATGATAGTAGTTCCATCATTGGCCATTGTTTTGACTTGGGCTGTGGCTAGCAGTACCTCATTCGAGTTGTCATGTGCTAAATGCGTGTTCAATTGTTGACCTACATTAGCCCTGCCGGTTCTCGATTTTGCAACTCCAATCGCTTCATGCAAAATGCTGTTATGCGGCTCATCGCAGTGCTTGCACTTTTTTTCCGACGTACATTTTTCGCCGTTATGACTAAACAGGCAATTTAGACATACATGTAGGTTGTTAGCGGTCTTTAACCTTTCTTCTGATGACATACTTAAAAATTCTCTGCAATTATAGAGCCCGTGTTGATTATTACATCTAGGACAGGTTATATTGGAATTATGAAATGTTTGCTTGTTATGAAATGTTTTCGGCATGCTCTTAGTTCCACCTTGAATGGTATGTTGCTGCCCCTTAGGCTTGCTGTATGTTGCATTATGAACTGTTTTCGGCTGAATGTTTTGCTGTTGACTGTTAAAGTTTCGTGGGCGGTTCGGGTTTGTACCCGATTCCATTGACATGAACTTGGTTTCGATGAATTTCAGGAACTCGTTTAATGGCGGCATTTGCCTTGGATTTTCCATGGATTCTTTGAAACTCTGACGTGTGTGTGCGTCCAGCTTTTGCATTAAAATGTGAACCACTAAGGGGTCCCAACTAGAAGTATCGTATTGCAGATTCTTAATAGCCTGAAGGCACTCAATGGTCGTGTCATGCATTCTTTTCAGTAGAGATGCCGTTGGGGTTTGTATGTTGGGTAGACTCAGTAAAATGTTTGCTTGGTAGGTAAATAATAATCTCTTATTATCGTACCTCTGTTGAAGTATCTGCCAACTGGCTTCGTAGTTATCGGCACTAATGTTCATGTGCTGTATTAATCGCTCAGGTTCCCCCTTTAATTTCGCTTTCAAATGTTGCATTTTTTGAGCATTAGAGATAAAAGTGTTACGATGCACGATTTCCACGAACAAATCCTTAAATGTTATCCACTGGGCAAAGCTGCCACTGAAAATCGGAAGTTCAATTTTCGGCGTGGATTTTTCCTGATGTTTGTTATCCCAAATCTTCTTGTTAATTTGTTCCTTGCTGAATTCATACAGCCTTTCTAATCTATTATAATCACTTTCAAATGCTTGCGTGTTTACCAGCATGTTATCGAGCTTCCAATAAGTGCTGTCGACTTTTTCCCAACGTTGCGTAACTGTCCTCAACTTATCTTCAAGTTGCCACTTTTCCTTTAAATTTTCAATGTCCATGTTCCGTACTGTTCTCTCGAAAGCCTTGATGTTCGATCGCTGCTCATTCATCATATCTTTAGTTCGTTGGTCTACGACTAACTCCTCATTTGACGTGTTCCTCACATCATCCGCGATCTCATCACTCTCCTGTTTTTCTGGAACATTCTCTTGAACACATGGCGTTTCTTCTACCTTTTGCAACTTACTAAACGAAGTAAATTTTTCGTCTTCAACTTTCGCCAATACTCTTTGTTTCGACTTATTTATCATACACTTCGTTTCCTCGTAAATTTGTTCCAAACGCTCGTAAATGCGATTCTCATAATAAGGTCCAGACTTCTTTCCTTCAAACAAGGCTAATTGGATGTCGTTCTTTTTAAAGTCACTCCAATATCCCTCCAGTTTTTCAAGTCTGTCATCATGATACTCAAGAGTGGTTTTACGTGTAGAACTATCTTTCTTAAAGTTTTCATTTATTCGTTTGATAGCCTCAAGATTCGTAGATTGAGAGTTAAGTAAAGCATCGTAAGAAGACATTGTTGTTAACCGGTGCTTAGTGAACACAATAAATCCAAAATTTCAGAAAGGTAGGTAATATGGAACGTGCTCACCGGATTCGCTGCTTTCGCTCCACCCCGAACTGTGTAATTCTCACTCAGTATCACTGTTCACACTGTTTTTAATGTTCTGTTGAATGTTCTGTTCAATGTCCGAGTTTAATGTTCAAATGTTCCCGCGAGTGAAAACGTACCACGGCACTGATTTTACTCTTAACGGCTCGAAGGACCAAAATGTAAGGGCATGGGCCTTTACACTTAATGTTGAATGTTAATAAAATAAATGTTAATGTTTAAAAAAGGTATTTAATACGAAATTGCACTAAATTAATGTAATAAGAAAATAATAGAAAATGTTACAAAATGTTGGATGTTGCGCGAGCTCGATATTAAACCGAAGACTGACGTACTTACGTACGTGATGATATTACATTTTTATAAATTAACAAAATTTGCAGTATTTAAACTAGGCTAAGGTACAATGTGCGGTTGCTGACCGTACAGAGTACGTATTCGGAAATGAATTCCATATTCAGTAATACAGTCTTTGGCTGTGTTGTTTGTTAGAAAAATGATAATAAAAAGTTTTAGCCATCAAGCATTACCTACGCTGTCAAGTGATTGACAACGTAGGTAATGCTTGACGGCTAAAACCTGGTGTTGGTATTACCAAAAATCTAGTGACTTAGAATTTTTATTTTAGTAAATAGTACAAATGTGATTGGATAGGATTTAAGCTGTTCTTTTTGTGAATTTTATTGTTTACTTTGTATTTAAGTAATAAATTATAAATGATATTCAATAATATAATTGAAATTCCTTGACTACATGAGTAGTGTTTACTTTAACATAATTAAAAACCATTAGGGACAGGTTTGGGGACAGTTTGAAGGTTGTTAAATAAATAAAACGGGATTTTGTAATATTTTCCTTTTTTATTATCTCAGGAATTGTTTGTTTTCATATTAATATAATATCATAGTTTCATACAGTGAATACATGTCAGCGGGTAATGACGAATGCACGACCTGATACCGAACAACTGCCTCTCATACATACAGCTCAGAACACAACAAATATACATTTATTATAATCATTTGTGATCAACACATGGCCTCTTTCCAACATTTACGCGCCACTTACTAATAGATATCATTTTTATTTTCAAAATAAGAACTCGGTACTTTCTACACGCATTGAAAAGCGGCCAGTGTGACCAGTATAAACATTTAAAAACTTCCATAGCGCGGCAGTAGAAACAGAAATGTCGCAACAAAACACAGCCAAGGAGATGATAACAAAGTAGCATTAGGTCGTGTTATTAGTGCATCTACCGTCTACTTCACAATCAACTTCGCTATCTCGGAGTAACGACAGTGAATCAATTGTTTGGTCGTACACGCTATATTAATACAAACGTACACAACTTTTACTTTATATATAAACATTTATTTAATTTATTATAATCAATATAAGTTACCTATGTAGTAGAATTTTCTATTCTTGCGTTTTACTAGAACAAGGTGCATTAAACAATTATATATTTATGTTATAAGCTTATTGTTGAACAGTATTCAATCAGTTTGAGTACAAAATGAAAAATTGTTTTAGTAAAAAATGCAGTCGTTTTACAATAGCGCCAACTAAAGCGAAGACGCACCGAGTATCTAGACTTACAGGCGATATGTGGCTCAACCAGTAACAACATCAGCTAAACGTTCCCCTGAGAGGTCTACGAAACTGGCCAATCAGCTAGTACGTAAGTATGTTCCCGTATCATGAGTATACCTTACTTAAACATGCCGTTTCGTTCGACGTCTACTTCTTGCATAAATCGCAACAATTCGCGAGATACGAACAAATCTAAAGGCCTTTACTCGTATGTTTGTCAAAACAATCAGTACACTACGCTACGGATGATCAGTTTGACAAGCGAGCGAAAGGCCTCGATATTGGATACAATATAAATACGACACTAAATCACAAGAATTTGATTATTATAAGATAGTTATTGTACCTTCAGAACAATTCTTTATACATCCCCCGAATAAAGAAAACGTGATATGAGACATTGTACTATGATAATAAGTTGTTTAGCATATGTTTGCATTATATACTTCAGTTGCTAGCACAATAATAACGAACAGAACAAAGTAAACAGATCAGTATCTGTCTGACTGTTCTGTTCTTAAAGATATGAATTTAATGACGATCGCCGATACGAGCGACGCAAACATTTTATAGACACATTCAACAAAAAATAACGTTCATAAAGATTATAGTATAAATTATTTGTAACAGATAACAAGAGTTTTACACAATGATACTCACATCCACGTCGCCTACACCATAGTTCCGCAACCTAGCACGAAACATCGCACTGTAGCCCAGAAATTATAGGAATACGTGTTTCACAGAAACAGCCAGAAAAATATCAATAGAAAACATACTTATATATTCGTTGCACATACAAAAAGCTGTGAATAAGATGCTAATCAATTATTACGACAGCGTACACCGAGTTTACGAAAGATATAACTTTATACGCGTTATGATAATATAGTTACAATAGTTTACAACAACGATGGGAGATAGTTCAACGTTCGGGGCGTCCTACGTGTTCAGGGTCCTACAACAACATGTCATCCTCGTTCCTACGCTACCGTCCGCTACTCGAGGCGACAGAACAACTGTCTTCAGACATGGTCTCTGCAACCTTCCCTATATCGTGACGATTATATTATGTTTGCCTAAACTAACAAGCTAAGGCGCGCGGTCCCGGATAATACTGAGCGGTTTCAGCAATGAGCAGTCCTTTACGATAATGGAGATCAAATGGTGTTTAGATCTAAATGTTTTGTGAACTAATTCTATACAAACCCAGGACAACGTGAACTGAACGTGGACAGTCTGTGGTGGATACTTGTTGCTATCGAGGGCTTTATCCCGCGCACCGTCACTACCGACTTAAGCTTACATTAACCTGTATTTTTTATCAAATTTACTTCATTTTTATTTTAGCTTTAAATACACATATACACTTCAACGTTGAGATTTAAAGTTTAGTTTATTTTTATCGGCTATCACTGAAAGGTACATACATTATAATGTATACTTGATAACAGACAAGGGTCGATCGAACCGCGCGGACATCGTAACATGAACATACAAAAATATATTAGGTACAACAAATAATTGACTACGACCAAAATATATATTTCTTTTAAGACCCAACAACGCAATAGTAATTTGCAAAAATCATCTGTAGCTATAAATATTCACATCTACTTTCCAAATATAATTATGTATGTATATGATAAATATATCTTACACAGTATAATGATCTAGTCGCGTGCGAGCGGTCCGCGCGGTCCACCGAGCCACAAACAACAGCGCCTAAGAAAGAGATAACAACTTTAGGATAATACCCATAAACACATCGGTATTCAATAGTTACATGTTTAGTTTACAATTACATACATCGTTAATTTATTATTCTAGACTATGTCTGCTTGCGGAGACATTTAAATGAAGTCATAAGTGTTCGAACGCGGTTTAGCTTTTTTTTTACTTTTTTTGACAAATGTCTCGGCAAGCGAGTGTACTATCATAGTTATTGTTCCGGAGGCGGCACCCGCGGCCGTGCGCACTCAAGCGAAGACGATGCGCTACACAGCTAAGTCATTGGTAATATAAGCTAATTAAAAAACCTACCATTTTGGTAGAAATATTTTTTGTTTGCAATCCCATGAACATGCCTCATGAACTCCGCGCGTTAATTACGAAGCTAAAGAACTTTTTTCGTTTTTTTATTTTGTAAATTTCGATTATATGAACATGATAATTTGACAATGACTCCATATATTTAAATACAATTAAATGATCGTTAACATTTGCACTCGCAAGGAAGCTACAAAGATAAGTAGAGTTAGAGAAAGGCACTACCGAAGGGAACATGCGATGAATACAAAATGTTAGATAACTAATTTTTTATTACCGATCATTCTTAACTGTACACAATTGCGTATTCAACTCTTGAGTATTCATAGTTTTAATATTAATTATTCGATTTTTCTGTAAATAGAACCTCACGATTCGTATTGAGTATGTTGCGACATTCGTATTATATTAATTTCTATAATATTACGACATTTAAAACAAACGTTCTGCCGGCGTCGACCAACAGCCAACCACTCTTTTTACTTACACGATTTTGCTCACAAATTAGATTACAAGATACAATTCAATGGGATCATCGTGGATCGAATCTGACCAATGAGGTCGAACTATTTTGAAATATAAAATGATATTAACAGATTTTCAACCAATAACGGAGCTTCACCCGCGCCATTAGTTTCACTGCTCCGCCATTCTCACGGAACAAACCATGTAAGTAAAAAGGTCATAGGTGACTTGTAAATAAGCCGCGACCGTACATACCCGCATACATAGTGTATACTGCCAACATAATTATAAATAATAATTATTTAACATAACATAGTAACAGACGCTCAGAACTCGCACAATCCGGTTGTACTTGACCATACATATCCGCACACATTGGAATTTTTACACACACAACACATACACACTTCCTTCTATACAAAACGAGCAACGCATGTGACATTGATTTTTAACTAACTTTTTTTTAAACTTAGCTTATTTTCTTGTTACATTAAAAATAAATTCAGTCAGACTTAAACAAGCATGCAGACAATTGGTACCTTTTTTTTTATAAAATATTTAAATTAAATAATTTAATTATTTTCAAAATCAATGTCACAGACATACGACAGTAATAATATTAATCTATTTATACAAAATAAACAATAAAATTAACGCTGAATAAAATTACAACGTGATTATTAATATACAAGTACCGGCAGGGTATTTAACACTGGTTTCACGTTGGCGACTTAGGGCTACGTAAAAAGCCACAGGTAGATATTGACAACTCTTGAACAAAGTTTAGAAATGCTGATCGCGATCAGTTTCCGTGCTCTAAAAGATCAATCTCTGTTGCCCTCAATTTGAAATTTCGTGTTTTCTTTTGTGAGCCGTTTAACGTTGCATTTTAAGTCACGCCATGATCAAAATTGCTGTACTATGCCGCGATTAGTTGCCAATATGAAGCCAATCTTACAAGGCATGTCTCAGTGACGACGTTTTACACGAGATTGTCGCATTTCTGAGATACGATCATTTTCGAATGACGAGGTCGACGATAATATTCTTTTATTATCTTTCAAGCATCATTTCACGTTAATATGAAATTATATTGGAGCCTTTTAATATCGAATAAATTCAAGTTAAGGGTAAAAGTTAAAAATATTTAGCTTTTTTTATTTGGCTTTTAGGCTTCATTTGCATCAGATTTCAAATAAGAAAAGCCTTTCGGAGAAATAAATAGCAGACCTTATAGTAACAATAAGAACCAGTTTCGGGTGGCACGTTTCTATTATACGATGGGACCATTAATAGTACTTTACAAAGTGCGCGAAAGAGACAGAGATACATATTGTCGCCTCTTTCTAGCACAAGGGGAATACATTTGAACATTCTATACTCATATGATACAGTTGCGAGAAAATAACCTACTCCGTTTTAAGACCTTTATTATTTGACGAGTAAAGGTATTTTGCTCGCCAATGTACATTTACAGACAACCATCAAGGCTATTATGAATATTGCCGGTATGTGTACTGCAAATTTCACCACTCAAACTGAACAAGATCAGTATATCTAATCCTCGTCCAAATGCAGTCAGTGTCAATATTTCATAGCAATGATGACACTGAGTACTCTTAAACGTAGTTTAGATGTCAAATGTTAGCTGAGCAGTATGCATAATGCCTGCGAATAGTCCGTAATGTGATATTATTAATAACTAACAAACTATACAATATAGTGAGGAAGCTATTAGGCCTCGATTGCAGACAACAATATATTACACTTTTACATTTAAATTATTTATAATTAAGATTTTCACCACCACTTTTGAATCAGTTATTTTAGGAATTGTCCAAATAGACGCATTATGCGTTTCTTAACCATCCATCTTTAAAACTACGCCATTTCCTTTACATGCTAAGCCTAATCTTCGTGATATGATCATGTCTTATCTTTCACTATTTTAAAATTAAGTGAAACTGCTCCGGACTAATTGCAGGCGCGGCTCCAGGCACCGGACTCTTGCAGATAATGTACTGAAGTATCTGTCACTGTCCGATGTCCGCATTATATCCGTGCCGGTTCCACAGAACCTTTTACTGGAGCGTTCTGCGCTCTAGCCGGTCAATGTCCAAAATAACCGATTCACAAACGACAGCGGTAGTTAATGTTAATATACACGCCCAGACAACACGTTTTGATCGAGCCTCCAACAACATGCAATATTCAAATTGACTAGTGAAACAATTTGTATTTTTGTTGTATATCAGTTGATTTGCACAGTCTGATGTTAAAAGTAGTTTTGTTTTTGTATTCGGGCAAACCGCGGATTTAGTTTTAATAATAATTAAGTTTTGCAGTTTCAGATGACTAGTTAATTTTAAATTATATTAAAAGTATGTTTGGCAAGCTTAGTTTTATATACCATACTTTTGAGCCATTTCCGCTGTGACTGTATAACAAAACAAAATTTTTTAAAGGCTCCTGTACATAATGGCCCTAGCATCACATCGCCAAATACCTGACATGTAGAATAAATACTTATATCGATCGTAGGATGCCAATATCAAATAACGCAATCGTGGAAATTCAATGAGCGACTTTGTCATATGATTGCCATGATTATCCCTATGTAATGCCCCAAGGTTTTTAAAAAATCTTATAACTGCAAAACTTCTAGCAAATCACAGATCCTTTGATTTGATTATCAAAAACACATGTGGTTATCATAACTATGTATCGCATACACCATTATATACAGAAACCGTATGTTAATAATTTACAATGAGTTAGATACGCAATATAATTGTTTAACATATTTTACATAAACACCAACTCTGCGCCTCAAATGGAATGCTGGACAATCTAACTAAATATAACGAGCGAAATATCAAATGTATTTACATATTTTTTTAGTTCCTTTTAAATTCAAGATGGCTGCCGTAATTTGTGTGTGATGCTTTTATTATTCGGGTCAGCTATAAAGTTGTATAGTTTCATAAAGCCATCACATTTATTATAATTCCATATGGACCGACACACAAGTTTAAGCCCATATGTCTCGGCCCTTAGTGTAAAATTCACCAAAGTATGCGATCAGCTCATCTAAACGGCGTTCAAGAGCACACTGACAGCTCTTGAGCACAGTTTAAATGTGTAAGTGTTAAAAACTGATTTTTTGCTTAATTTGTGATTGCTATAAACACCAACATGTACTATACAAACTAGACAAACGGCACACTCGCCATAATCAGGAACTTATCGCTATTTCGAATATTATAGTATCTCCTAGTGAGATTACCTCCGTAACGCGCGCGTCTCGCACGTATCAACGTATCACGTGTGACGTAATAGTTCCGTAAGAACGCTGCCAACCGCTAGCTTGACTCCACTGCTATTACCAACATAATCATGTATTTATAAATACTCCTTTAATTTACACTCGCCCGAAAAAACAAACATGGACGAATTAGGGAAATGCAATAAGCTTACGTTCCGAGGTCAGTTCGTCAGTTGGTCAGTTGGTCAGTCGGTCAGTTCGTGGGGTCACTTGTCCTGGCGCGAGATGGCGAGCGCCAGCTGCAGCTCGGCGTCCTCCTGCCGCCGCCGCGCCTGCAGCTCGGCCTGCGCGCGCCGCGACTCGGCGGCGGCCCAGGCCCACTGCTGCTCCTCCGACGGCAGCGCCTCCGTGCTCTTAGCCTCCGCCTTCGCCTTCTTGTCCTTCTGCTTCGTCCGACCGATCCCGCCTATCGTGTGCACCAACGACTTCGCGTACTTCACGGGCCGCGGAGATTTCTCCTTCTTCGAAGGTAACGTGTGGGTCGAGGTCGGCCAAGTCTCGTTTAAATTCTTATTGGAGTCGGTGCCGGCCCAGTCGGCGGCCCAGTTGTCAGACTTGCTAGAAAAATTATCCGATTTGCTGGCCCAGTTGTCTGATTTGTTGGCCCAATTGTCGGTTTTCCAGTCGGAGGTGTCGGAGTTGGTGTTTCGCTTGGCGGTATCGTCGGACGTCCAGGCGTCGGCTTTCTGTGCAGGAGGTTTGGCCCACGCGTCGTCAGACGCCCAGTTGTCGTTGGGCCACGCGGCCCACGTGCCGGTGTTGTTGTTGGCGCTGTGTGGCGGCGCGGGCTTGGGAGGTTTGAAGTCTGAGCGGCCGGAGAACGGGTCGTAAGCTACAGGCGGCGCGGAGACCCGTCCGCTGCGCTTCTCGGGCAACGTGAAGCTTCCGTTAACAGTGCTAGACGCGAAGAAGTCATCGGTCTCGAAGCCGGCGACGGAGGTGGGGCGAGCTTGGCGCGAGTCGGTGGCGTCGGCGAAGGGGTCTTCGATATTGAAGGGGTCCTCGTACCGGTAGTCCTTGAAGGGGTCGTCGGCAAAGTCCATGGCCGGGCGGTCGGTCTGGAGGCGAGAGTGTGAGTGAGAGGGAGCGAGTGGCTAGGCGCGAGAGGGAAAGGGACAGAGTACGCACGTGAGCCTGCCGCCGCCGCGTCCGCTTAGCGCTGCAAGTGGGGAACAAGCACGGGCTGTGTTAGCTCGGTTAGTGGAACGTGGCACATGACAAGTGAACAGAGCACATAGCGCCATTGGACAACACACACCAATTATGTCTCTTTTTTTTTCCATTTCACAGGACATTTACGAGTTCTTATAAAACTTTTCGGTTGTATTGGGTTTATGTATTAAATGACAATTTAAAATTAAAAAATGTTATTAAATACCAATACCCAAAACATCTGTGAAGTTTCACCAATATTTAAAATAATATCCTGAAAACCGTAATTTCTACTATAAAATACTTTTAACTTCTCAATGGCATTATGTACTCATTAAAATATTATCATTATAGGTATATACAGGTAAAGTTATATCGGTTATTTAAACGAAATGAACCAAAGAAAATAAATAAATGAACCAAAGGAAAAAACAGGAGTGGATGTGATCGTGTACAGGGTGCGACAATACAAACAAACACTAACATGCTACCAGTACCTGCTACTAAATATAAGCAAAAAAGTCGAAAATAGTTGAAAACTTTTAAGTAAATAATTATATAAGTTAAAGTATTGCGCGTTAAATCAACACTAATAAAATAGAAAGCTTATTCTGTAGAACTAATAGTCGTATTTCAAAAAATATAATTGTATTTGATAGAGTCATTCTTGAGGATGATCACGCTGCGACCCCTAACCACTCGTATGCCGAGTATATAGACACAATTAATAAAAAGTCATTTTGTCTCGCGTAGATCTAAGTTCCACACGAAAGGTTAAGAGCCGAGCAAGAAGAGATAATCCGGGTGAAACCGCGAGTTAATAGAAAATAGCGACTATACCCACTATTCTGCTGCCGTAAGATAAGGGCATTTGCGCAAGAATTACAGAAAAACAAGCTTTACTAACCAAAAGAAAGCGTATCTAATAAGGCTAATTTAACTATATTTCCTTTTCTCAGATATGCTCTTTTTACATAAGGTAAGGTTTTTCCAACTATGTTGAGCTAGGAGGACGGCTCCTCCAGTCTAACCGGTTGCAGCTGAATACCCATATTTTACATGGAGCGACAGCCTATCTGACCGTGTCATATTCGGTGAGCCACAAACTGAGTGTCGCTTTGTTGCTCAAACGGTGGCAGTATTGATGATCGAACACATGATGGCGAATAAATAGTTGTTTTATAACTTAGCACGGACTTTTAATCAGGGTTTTCTATCAAAATATCAATTTGATGTATCCCTGATGTCAGCCAAAACATGTATTCCGCATTTCGTGAGCGACAGTCTGAGATTGTTGACAGAGTGAAGCAAGCTTTCCTAGGTATATGACAACTTGTTATAAGTTTAATCTGAAGAAATATTTCCTTTTCATTCTTTAGTTTACTGAAATAATTAAGCTCACACAACAGACTCGAGCATTTATTTCCAATACACAAGTTACAGACACTTTTGAACTGTCAAAAACAAAAAGACCAAACTACAGTCTAAGCACAGGCATAGCAACGGTGAATGGACAGTAGTTGCACATTCCTCTATGCTCTGCCCGTTGCTCTATGGGGAAGAAACTAAATGAACGATATTTTAAGGACTATTAATCAAACTCAAAGCATTTATGTAAATTAAACCATTTACAGGCCCTTTTGAATAGTCAAGGAGTCGAAAAAAGTGGAAGCTAATTCCAAATTAAGCTTAATTATTCTGTTACGAAATCCCATCACCTAATCATTCTTATCGTATTTAATCTAGCAATACACAAACACATGCACAAATCTACAAAATATAAATACAGGGTGGCGACGACAACACGACACTAAATTAGCCGCCTCGGTATTAACACATTTTGCCAACTCCTATTTCAACAACCTTTGCCAAATTCAATCCTTAAATTTTATTCCCAGATCTGAATTAGGGCAAATTATACCTAAGACTAGTGAACCAATATTTATGAATGGTGTTCTATTTCGGTAACAGTTTTATGCTCTTTAGTTTGTTTTTTGAAAAATAAACCACTTTTTGAATTCCTATGAACTAGTACTTTTCATTCGTTGTCGTATTATCGTCACCTCCTTGTATAAGCATAAAATAAATAAAACATGCAATCAAAAAACATGGAATATAGTCGTTGCATTTCACGAGCGCGCGTCGTTGAAATTTGAACCTTATGTCAGGGACATAAACATCGTGATTTGCATCGACTATGGATAATGAGACGGGTACAGTCGAGGTAAAAAGCGTGTGAAGCGTGTAGCGGCAACCAAACGAACGTGGATCGGGCGAGAATGGCATTCCACGCGAACAGAGAAAGTAAAATAAATATTATTTCCTTTTACGGGGCAGCATTTTGAACACTTTCTGGTATTTTAACTTGTATTTAAAAAAAATATATATGTTAAAAAATGGTTATCATATCTGTTATGGATTATCCTTTTTGTTAGAACAAAAACTGTTGTAGTACTTTAGTATACTGGCAAACCGAATTTCTTAGCAATGTTAATAAACAAGAAAATTTAAAATTACAATTCTTCTCGATAGAGAGGAATGTCATAATCCTTTCAAATCATTACAATAAAACAACACGTAGCAAAATTAAAGTGATTAAAACATGTGCAAAAAAGCCGAACACTGTTACAATATTTTTGTAAATCCCAGAAAGTGAGAGTGACATTTTATAAAAACAAAAAAGCAAAGGAAACATCGATAAAATGCCATTCTCTAGCATTAACATGAGTGCAAGTAAAACTCCTTTACGTACGCATTTTACTTTCTCTGCAGCGTAAATAAAATAAAACAAAAGGTTTAGCTTTCGACGAGGCTATCCTTCGCCCATGCGCCTAGTTACTGGGGCGGGGGTAAATAAAAATCGTCAAATAATCAGAAAATAAACACAATCTGAAAATAAATCGTTAGCTTAAAATATGGGGAAGTATTGGAATTTAAAATATTGGGAGGAACTTGGCTGAAATTGTTAGACTAGCTAGTTTTAAGTAATCGAGATAAAAGGTGTACTTTTATGTATTTTTTATTTTAGCCAAGTTGACATTATTGTTATAAAACTAAATCAATGATCATATTTTATATAGTAAATGCTTTTTTGACATTGATTTTGTTTTATAATTTTATACTTATGTTTCAAAAGAGTTGTAATAATTAATCAAAAGACAAAAAAAAACTAAAAGTAGAATAACTCAAAATTTATAAAAGAGATAAGTTTTATGTTGAAATGTTGATTCAAAATGGAATAGTTCTATTACTTTTACACCATTTTTATTTGGGTGACAGAACATAGTCCGGTCACCTGCAATAGTTAAGCGAGTCGTTCTATTCTTGCTGACAACTTTTCTTATGAAACCGATAACCGATTTGTCGAAAGTTGAGCAGTATGGCTTGTAGAACCACGCTTGTCGATTGCACATTTCACAGAAATGAATAAGTTTTCACTCAAATGAATTATTTTTATTTTTAGGCAGATGTTAAAAATTAGCTAAAGTAATAGAAGTATCCCTCTCGGCGGGTGCACTGGGTGTGTTACACAGTGTACGTACCTTGCCGGGCGGGCCGGGTGGGCCGGGCGGGCCGGGGCGCGGCGGCGCGGGGCGCGGGGGCGGCACCTTGTGCTGCTTGGGCGGCAGCGCCGGCGTGGGCGTGCGGCGCACGGGCGCGTGCAGCACCGCGAACGGGTCCTCCGCCTGGCGGACAACTCGGCTACATTAGGCCAACAGACGTGCAGGACATCACCCGGAACATTCTATTCCCGAAATACTCCTGTGCCAGCTTATGCTGTCGATGTCGTCAACACGTCACAAACGATAGCCCGTTTAAGACTACCGTGTGCAACACGACAACGACGCGCTCTAACGGTATATAACTTGTCACATACATAATGTAGATGACACACATAACACAACAAATGTATGCTAGATATGCGCCGGCGAGACTAATGCTGCTTACATTGCGTGATTCAGTCCCTACTTAGCGCAATATCTATACTATACATACTCTATTCCTGCACTGTACAAAAACAGCGTATATCAGAAGGTGTAGTGATATTTAAGAGAGTGATACAGATCATCAAATTGAACCAATTTTACATGGAACCAACATCTTAATTATGAAAAAAATATCAGCTCTCCCATATCAAATTACAATTCTTATTCGACCCAAATGTATGGAGCAGATGATCATATTTTCGCGACAACTATTTTGGTTCCATGTAGATAATTATTCCATTTGATGATCTGCATCACACCCTTAAATATCACCACACCTGATACAGCTGTATTTGAACAGTGCAGGAATAGGAATGACCACACGATAGAGTACATACTGTATTAGAAAATATCAAACAAACACGACGTTTTCAAAATATGAATTATAGCTGGAGAAACACAAAAGAAGAATTAATAGAATTGAAATATATGTATGATAGGGTATATCTTAACAACAAAATACACAAATAAGAAAATCCTTTATTCATACCATTTAAAAAATATATGGAAAGCAAAACATTCAATAAAGTTTGTAGTAACAGATACATATTTGTTAAAAAAAAGGCAAAATCAAACTAAAAAGCATAAAGAAATACATACATAAGTTAATAAAATAGATATAAATATAAGTACACAAATACAATATAATACTATGACATACAAGTGGAGTACAGAGAGAAATAAAGTGAGAGGGTTGTCACGTAAATACTAAAGCAGGGACAGACAAAGATAGAACAACACTCACGTCTTCATTCTGTTTGGCTGTGGTGTCGTGCGAGCCGAACGCGTCGCCGGCGAACGGGTCCGCGTGCGACGCGAACGGGTCTGTTGCGAAGCCGTCCTGCAACACAAACAACGGATTGACCACGTTTTTGTATTTAAGAACACAAATCTTATCCCCATAATATGGCGGCCATCATGCGCATATTCATACCAACAGCTTTATGTGATTTAACTGCTAAAGTTATACATAGATTAACAACCATCGCCAATTCCGCCCGAAGTTCTGCAAGTAGCTTTGTTTTAATTTTATCATCATCATATCAGTCCGAAAACACCCACTGCTGGGTACAGGCCTCCCCTTTTTTTTGCCACACTTTCCAGTTCTGTTCGTCCCTTATCCAGGTGTTTCTCACGACTCAATGAGCTTTAGGACGGCTCTGGTTTCTTTGGCCAAACCTTGGCCACCACTCGGTCAAAGCCTTGCTCCGTCTCTCTGTATTTAAACTCATATTTCCCATAAAAAGTTGCCCCTGTTTTTACTCTTCATAAGCTGCTTCATAGCTCTGGCTTCTTCAGGCAATAAATAAACTATATATTACAAGTACCTTTAGCTCTGATAAAAAACAATATTTTTATAATCGAATAGAAACTTAATTATCACTTTTGTAGTCGGTTGTAGCCTGTTTGAAAGCTATGTGGTTGCATCTACAACGTCACATATGAACTACGCTTTATCCCTGACATGACGCATCGCGCAAGCAAGTGTCCGTACCCGTCTAGAACCCCTACAATAAAGGTCGTGCAGTAATCCATGGAGCGCCACTCGTCTGGCCTCCCTTTTCTACGCAAGGTGAGTGAATTTCCACAATTTTTAGCAGTGAACAAGTCTGTACTCCCTGTACCCTGAGACGAATAAATATTTGTTGTTTCTCCTTGTTACCTGTGCGTGCGGCGTGCGCGCAGGCGCGAAGGGGTCGTGCGCGGGCGGCGCGGCGGGGAAGGCGCTCGACGTGAAGGGGTCGGACTCGAAACCCGCGCCTGAAGCAAAGCCGTTGCTTTTCGCGAATGGCTCGTCTTCCTGGATAACATAAAAATTCAAAATTTTATGGGAATCAAGTAAATCGCGATGCAACAGATCTATGCCTACCCTTTTTCCAACTATTTTGGGGTCGGATGCAGAATACCAGTATTTTACATGAAGCGACTGCCTAATGGATCTCCACAACCCAGTTACTGGATAACACGATACGTCTTGGTTTTCAGTTTCAGACTTGCGACTACCCGTAACGACTGTCAAAGACCTACGAATGACAGCCAGGACCCACGTTTAAACTTCTCTTTCATCCGTTCAGGGGGCTTAAAATGGCCGCTTTAGAAGGATTATAATAGGATAATAATATGAATCACGGTAATATTCTAAAATAGTCACAGTTGCAGTTAATGTTATGAATTGTCACTTTGCGAATTGTAATGTAATTCATATATTATTATTCTAATATGATTTTGATAAAGTGGTTATTTTAGGTCCCCTACAGCACATAAGTTTCAGTATGAAACGGATTTTCACAAATCCATGAATTGACCGCGTTACTTAACCTTGAGTGCCTTTAGAAGATTGACCTATCTCTATCGTGGCTTCTGCTTAATATGGAAGAAAGTGATTATTATGTTTCTAAGTCCTTCGCTGTTTTTTACTGATTAATTTTGTAGCAAAATTCAACAATGTAGTAAAATTATATCTACAAGACTCGTCGAACTTCAGTGCTTCGGAGCATGTCCGGTGACCGCCACTATTGATTCAGGAGTTGCAGCGGTCGGAAACACACCCACCACCTCCAAAGGCTCCACCGACAACATGTCACATAACCCGCCAGGACGGTCCCCCCTTAGTGCAACCCAGACGTACGAGTGCATCGTTAGGCGTGGCGCCGCGCACGACGCGCTCCAGCTGCTCGGCAGCGAACAGCGGCTGCAGCGTGAGGTAGTGCAGCCCGCCCGCGCCCGGCGCCAGCAGCGCCTCCGCCGCCGAGCTCATGAGCCGGTACTGCTCCTCCAGGTGCGAGATCTTTATGTTGGCCTGGAAACACGGGGCGGAAGGGACCCATTACACTTTGTCACCGCGTTACTCGCCGTCCGACCGGCGTGCCACACGCGATAAGTCGTGTGGCGCCGCTTTTTGTAGTTGAAGTGTGCGTCCGACGGACTTAGGCTGCAAATAATAACGACGGGCAACGTTTTCTTTTTTTATAGAATTTACAAAAAAAAATATCCAAATTAGAAATAAACATTGATTTCAAAATGAAGTCATTATTTTTACGTAAAATTAATTAATTCACAGTAGGTATTAAAAAAGTTTCCAGTGCCACAATAGTATCACCGTACCTGGCTGACAGCGAGCACAGTGCGCCTGTGCTGCGCCGTCACGGCCTCGGCCTCGGCCTCGGCTTCGGCCACGTCGGCCTGCAGCGCGCGCTCCTTCTCCTTGAGCGTGTGCGCGGCCGCCCGACGCGCCGCCACCTCGGCCTCGGTCTCGGCCGCCGCCGCCTCTTGTGCCGACACTTGCGAGCGGAGCTTTTCTACCTGCAAGTATAAGTGTTGTTGAGTCAGAATTGAACATATCACCACGCTTAGTACATTGCGTATATAAAGTTATCAATTTTGCACAGATGGGGCACAACACAACCCTCCACACTGTAAAAGGACAACTGTGTCGGGATGACAGACGAAATGTGAAGGTCGTATGCCCTCCTCCTCGCGTTGTATTCGTCATTACTGAGAACTGTCACTCTCCCGACGTGAAATCACCTTTAGTTTGACGATGTGTCGCCATCCGTACCTATTCTTGCAATTTGATTTGACGCTGTGCTGTGTAAAAGTACAATATTGCAGGGGGTAGTTACCTGTGTTTTGAGATCATTTAACCTCTTTTGTGCTTCACCTTTTTGGTTTTCTAACTGTTTTAGGGTGGCCGTTAAAGTGTCCAACTCGCTCTGAAACCAAGACATCGTATTGATATATACTAATTACATTATATACTGTTACTTCATCTTTAGCAATATTACTAAAATTCAGCCTTGTAAGTAATCATTGTCTGGTGGCAAAATGGATGGTTGTTATCAAGAATACTTTTGGATGCAGTACATACTGCTGTCCACACTGCATATCTTGGAAGACAAGTCGTATAAGTCGTGATCCTAAACATTGATAGAATGATGTAGATGCATGGATGGATTCTCTTGCACGAAAAAAAGCGGAGAAAATCAGGAATAGTTGCTGACACGGTTACGACTCCCAGCACATAATGGATTTTCGGTGGAACACATATACTCCTCGAAAAGACATAATGTATTTGGCGAGGGAGCAAAGGCGATACCTCCATCTCCTCACGAAGGTCATACCTGCAAGCTATCCGCCTCCCCAGTCTTCACGGTGAGGTCTCGCTGCTTGGCCGCGAGCTCGGCCTCTAAGGCGAGTCGCTCCCGAGCCAGTGCATCCACCTCGCGCGCTATCGCTTCCATCTCGGGTGTGGGCTGCGGGCCTAGGGACTGTACGGGTTCTAACTTCTGAAAGATAAACATACAAATATAGGGTAGTATGTATTAGTTGAACAAAGCAAAAGGAGTATGTAGGGATCGTAGCAGGTGGCGATCTGTAGTTTTGCCTACCCCCATGGGAAAAAGGCATGAGTTTATGATGTACTAGTAAGAAGTCATCCTAACCGTTTTGTCTCGCCCAAGTGAGGAAGAGATACATAACTGAAACGAGTTTCTTTCTAGCATACGGGCCTAAGATTAAACTAAACATAATGACGGTCTATGTTTCCTCTTGAATAAGAACAGTTCGAAATTAGAATTCTAGAACGAAGTTCAAATAAAAACAAAACACACCCGCCGCATCTGTCAAGAACGACAATCTTCAAAAATGGTAAATTTGAAATGTTTGGTTATTTTAGTTTTAACGTTAATAAATTGTACAAGATGCGAATTGAATCATAACATTCACAAGAGAGTGAGTGAGATTAACAATAGAAGTAGAGGAATGTATGGAGAAGTTCGAAGAGGCCGTTTTAAGAAGGATTTTGTGGTGGAGAAGCTTATGTTTCCAAGTAAGTGATTTGAAAACTTTCTCTTTTGCTAAAAGCCGACTTGTTAACACTTTTTTTTTGTATTAATAATGTTTTTTTTTTTATATTCCGTGTACTGTCCTGTACCGGAAAAAAAAACCAAGTATCAACTAATAAAAAAATCTAGTTCTTTTATCACTAATGGGAAAGACAATTGGCATAGATGGCGCTAACTTTTTTTTCTTTCATTCGACCATCATTAAGTTACTTGCCAAAAAATTGCCGCGAGATTATTAAGTTTCAGATCCAGCGCTCTGTCGCGGTGACGGTTCCAGTAAACAACCTCATTCACACAAAACTTCCCTCGTCTTCAGGAGGCAACAAACGCAAGCTTTCAGAGATATCCCAAGCTTGGCGTGACTACTACGCCTGCTTAGCGGCGCAGTTGGACTTGTTAAATGAACAGTCACTATGCCAGAACAACATCATTTACATGGTATTCCAAGGGATGACCGCGCGGGTGCCTTGCATGCTGTGCCAAGAGCCAGGCGAGATGGATCATTTTACGTGGCTGTATTCAAATGTAAGAGGGACACATCTAGTTTATACCTAGCTTTGTCAGCTTTTGCGTGCAAAAGTTTTAGTTTCCGAATGAAATTACTCGGAAAAGAAGTCGATTAACCGATATATGTAGCTTCAGAATAAGCAAGCTTAGTACTGGTCAGGTAGCACAGAACATGGTGTTCCAAGGGGCGACCGATGCGCACGCTTTGCTAGGAGACCGGCAAGGTCAAGAGCAAGAGACACTACTTCTACTTTATACTCTTCTATCTCACAAGCTTTACGTTGAAATAGGTATGATCTCATTCGTAATGCCTTGACAATTTTGACATAAGGCACCTTAATGTGTGGTATTTCATTACTGTTCTCAAAACGGTGAAGACAAACTTCACCGCGAGGAACTCGGCATGTCGTAGAAACAAAAAATGTATGATATGTCACATCCATCTACAACAACTAACCTGGGTCCGCGAGGTAGAATACGGCCCACTCCCTCCAGTCGAGGCCTGTGCCCCAGTCGTGGGACGGGAACGTTACAAACTGGCTTTGGATATATTGGCATAAAGTATCATCCTCTAGCTCGCAGGGATAGCCGATACCAGAAACTTCAAGGTAATACAAGACTTCGACCGTGTCTCGGTAAAGCAGGGTGTGATGACGATCTACAACATCATGCCCGGTGACGAGGGCGCGTTCTGGTGCACGCGGGGCGCCGGCGGCAGCGGCCTGGTCTTAATAGAGGTGGTCGACAAGGAGCCCTACACTGTTGTAAGTTCAATTTAATTATAACCATGGATCGGCGAAGAGGCTCCCAAAAGACAAAGAACGTGTTGTGATGAACTTGGAAACGGCGTATGTCCAGCATGACTGCAAATACATCATACAAAATGTATTCTATCAAATTCTCTGACCATACATAAAAGGCATTTGGAGAGCGATTTGTTTGGACAATCTGACGATATTACAATGATTTAAAAGCTTCATGAATGAAAGACTAATAACAAAAGTCATTTAAAAGCGGAATGCTAGTGAAAACCTGCGGCGTGAGAAGTGCCCAACGCCCCGCTGCACTCTGCAAGAAACGCTCCTACAAACTTGCGGTCTATTGAAGGACGCCTTTTAAGGCCATTCACTGATTTTATTGGCATGAGATTGAAATCTAGAGCATCCTAGTCAAAAATAAGTAACCCAAAACTTTGACAATCAGATACAATAAATAATCTTTTCCGTAGGTAAAACCGCCTGAATCCCGAGGGCCCCATGCTATCGCCACGGAAATATACCAGAACATAATTTTGTTCAGTCAGTGGTCTGTATGGAGCGAGTGCAGTGTGTGTGGCAAAGTGGGCAGGAGACATCGGTACGGGATGTGCTATGTCAAGCTGGAGCAAGACTTAGTAAGTATACGATTATAGCCTAGGTACAGGTATATTTGGAGGATGACGAAACAAGGTGACAAGTCTGTCACAAACTGTGATCCTGCGCTCTGAATTGTTTGGTGTCTAGTAGAGTAAGTACTACCTGCTGCCCATAGGTTTTTGTTGGCTTTTCTGTTTAATAGCCAAGGTACACAATGTGTCTAGGCTTCACCCCATCGGTCGTTTTTGGGTTTTCTGTAGACTGTGTATAGATCATACGGTAATATCTGCTATTGTGATACAAAACTGTGACGTCAATTTGTAGATGTCGTTACATAGTATCTCTAAAATGGACGGTTTTATTGAAATATGACTATGGAATTGCATATCGTCTGCAGTGATGAATACGTACGATTTGTCTCTTACGATACAATACGATGTATTGTTATCGCAGCTCAGGTTCTTAATACTAAAACCGTTTACCAGTCTACCTCGTACAATACAAGTGCCTAATTATTTGAAACAGAAACCTGTTACAACTCTAAAGCCATAAAGATAACGCTCAAACTGGATTGTTATGTGACTGCTATCAATTACTTCCCAGCAATGTGACTTTATTGAGTCCTGTAAGTGGAACTCGTTTAAAAAAAACGTCTATGTATATCAAGAGACTTGAATCGTTAGACTTACCGTTACTGTACTTATGTTTGTACATAACAAGGAAGGAAAGTTAGGATTACCAATATCAGTGAGCGAGACTATTCAAATGTCAACGAAACAAACTTTTTAGACACGGTAAGGAGATTCTAACATTTAAATCTTTGATTTGTTTGTTCTTTTCGTGTTATAGATCACAAGGTACGTCCTGGACTCTGCTAAAACGGCAAGTAATTACAAATTATTTGAATTGGACGACAAACTCATCGAATTGTTTCAAGGTAAGTCACTACTCCATGTTGTACAAAGTTGATATACTCTAACAAAAACTACATCAGCTATAATCAGCCTATAACGTTCCTACAGCTGGGACTCTGGTCACCTCTCTTTGAGAATGAATGGGACATAATCCACTTACGCAGGCCCAGTGCAGGTTTGGATGTCTCACATGTAGATTAACTTTTGGTTCTAGGGCACGCCAATTTCTCCTCACGATGTTTCATTTGACCGTTTTGAAAACCAGATCTTTAGATCCTTATGAAGGGATGGGTAGAGGTTACTCCTCGAACAGTTAATGGTTCGAGATAAACAGAACGTACAAGTTTACGTACTTAAAACAAAATAAATAGTTTTATAAAGTTAAAAATAAGTCTGAAGTCACAAGAATACCTTAAACACAGGCTCAATTTATTCTCACCATTTTTCGAACGTGTCTTTAAAAATAATGTTAAAAGTACTTGAAACAACACATCACCAGCGCAGCGACTTGGCAACTAAATTTTGCAACCTATTATATTGTTTGTTAGTCGTTAGTCACAGAGACGGGAAATCGATTTAACGGCTCTTTAGTTCAGCTCATTGTATTTAATATATATTTGTTTCTTGTTGTAATAAATACGCTTTATACTCTAAGCAGAAAGATAACGTTTGAACAATAGAGATTGATTAATTAAAGTATTCGTAGGTTAATATTAATCGCCTTGCCGTTTTAATTAAATAATAGTAAGGAAAAAGGCATAATTGCCAAGAGCCTCGACCAATACCTGAGGAGGCTCTCGTTAGGCAGCTGGATCAAGGACTTGATTCAGAAAGTGGTACTACTGGACACGGCTCGTATTGTTAGGAGGTTCCTCTCTCTGGAGCCCTGACCGCCGGTAGCTTGGACCCTGTTCCCGATACCGGTTGTCTACAATTTTTTATATTTTTAAATGATTTTTATAGTGTTTTTTTCTAAGGAATATTTAAAAATGTAAATGATTTGTTAAAATATAAATAAAGGAAAAAGGCATATAGTATAGAGCGCTAAGTGTAGTTTTTATGATACTAAAAAAGTATATTATCCTTTCGTTTAATTTTGACAAATGTAATAGCACCTTTTGAGTGTGTATCATAAAAAAGCTGCTGTTTAATACATTTTGACCGTTAAGGTATTATACTTTTGTATGGAGCATTTTTTTTTTAAATAACCGACCATTTATACTGTGGGGTGTCTAATTTATAGGTAATCCTTGGTAAGTGTTACCGTGTCCCTAAAGCCGCCCCCTCGCCGCGAGCATACGCCTGTCATGTAACAGTTACTTCACCGATTAAACATCAAATAAAATTACATTAATTAAATAAAGAAAGCACATTAATTTAATAATCATCAATCTTTTTAGTATTCCCCAAAGGGTTGCCCTGCCGATCGCAATACCTGCCACAGGTAATCCAAGATCTCGATATTATCCAACAAAGGTCAAGTGAAATCATGATCGGCTTGTGTAAGGTATGTATCTTTACTAATATTATAAAGCTGAAGAGTTTGGTTGAACGCGCTAAACTCTGGAACTACTGGTTCCAATTGGAAACATAGTATGTTAGTTTTTGATAGCCCATCGATATCGAGGAAGGCTAGAGGCTATATAACCATCATGCTACGACCAATAGGAGCGGAGCATCAATGAAAAATGTTGCAAAAACGGGAAATATAGTATTTTTATAATAATTTAACGCGGACGATGGTCGCGGGCATCAGCCAGTCAGACAAAATACATCTATAGGGTGACTGGTAATTAGTGACCGATACTTAAACACGTGAATGTACTCATGATAACAATCAAATTCCCAAAAAAACATTTTTTTTTAATACTCTTTCACTTTTATCAGGATAAAACTTAATTAATTTGCACAGTGTAATGTGTGATTAGTCTTTATTTATCTTAAGAAAGAAGAGTTGTACTGTTGCGGTATCTTTTTACACACATTATCCGCTTGTTCTGCAATCGTATCGGACGCCAGTATGTTTTTTAATATCATAAACCATCTTCTGTTTTCTGATTTATACAAGGTGCCATGCGAGCAAACAATACGCATAAACGATAAAGCAACACAGAGGAGTGACCAAAATGGAACACGTATTTACCCGATCACAAGCGAGCTACCTAAGCAGCCGCCCTTCCCCGCCAGGGACATCATATTCGCAGACTTTGGGCAACGGGTTGTGATTCGATGTCCAGGGTAAGGATTTATATTTTTCGCAAATTTCCTTTTTATAGCAAAAAGTGAAAACATATGTTTTCGAAAAAGTTTGTACCATAATCCGTAATACACCACGCGGGCCCTGCGCGTGTTGGTAGACGCGTGTCTTTGAATTTATGATTGTACCACGTAACGGTTGCCTCACGATGTTATCATTCACAATTTTTGGAGCAAATTATTTACTAAGTCTGGAACGGTGTTTGAATATATCAAAAAATAGCCGTTGTATAAGTCACCTCAAAATCATTTTCAAGTGATGAGACAACACTACGTCGACGTCATGGTACATCAATTACTGTAGACGCGCGAGTTGAATTTAGAGCTTAGGGATGTGCTAGGGCAACCACCTAAGCAGCGAGTCATATCGATAAATTACAGAAAAACAAGCAGTGACTGTATTACAGTGTTACTTCTTTATAATGTCGTTTGATCAATGTAACACGCTCAAAGCATTAAGATACACGTGCGGTAGATGTGGCGAGAGAGGCGGGGCTTGCGGACGGCAGGTGGAAATGCTCCCGCCGGTCACCTCAGGCCCCGAATGCATTCAAGTCAAGCGTTTACAGAACATATTTATCTATCGCCAGAACAACACTACGTGACGTGCCGATAACATGGCGCGTCGGCACCAAGACCCTGGTACCACGCAATGTAGACAAGGGCAGCGGCGGCCGAGTGTACCTCAACTGCAGGGACCATCTCGTGTTCACTGAAACACTCTACTCGGACGACAACGCATACAGGTACGCTACAGAACAGAACAACACTACGCGACGTGGACAAAGGCAGCGGCGGCCGAGTGTACCTCAACTGCAGGGACCATCTCGTTTTCACTGAAATACACTACACGGACGACAACGCGCACAGGTACGCTATGCACAGAACAACACTACGCAGGACACAGCCCGCCTGCCGCTTCATGCCTCCCTGTACAAGTTCACCCGTCCTTTCCTCTGTTGCCTTTTTTACTGTGAGAGGACAATCAAGGTTCTTTTCATCTGGTTACAGTTGCTGGCAAAGAGAGCACCTAGCGGGCACAGTGAAGCTGGTCGTGTGGGCGGGTGCGCACTTGCGCTGGCGCCGCCACGCGACGCTGTCGGGCGCCGCGCTGGCGGGTGCGCTGGCGCTGTACGTAGTGCTGCGCGCGGCCCACACGCTGCAGCGCCGGCAGACTGTGCTGTAGCACATGTACTACCTCACTACACGCGCACCAGCTCGTGCTACACAAAGAGAGCACCTAGCGGGCACAGTGAAGCTGGTCGTGTGGGCGGGTGCGCACTTGCGCTGGCGCCGCCACGCGACGCTGTCGGGCGCCGCGCTGGCGGGTGCGCTGGCGCTGTACGTAGTGCTGCGCGCGGCCCACACGCTGCAGCGCCGGCAGACTGTGCTGTAGCACATGTACTACCTCACTACACGCGCACCAGCTCGTGCTACACAAAGAGAGCACCTAGCGGGCACAGTGAAGCTGGTCGTGTGGGCGGGTGCGCACTTGCGCTGGCGCCGCCACGCGACGCTGTCGGGCGCCGCGCTGGCGGGTGCGCTGGCGCTGTACGTAGTGCTGCGCGCGGCCCACACGCTGCAGCGCCGGCAGACTGTGCTGTAGCACATGTACTACCTCACTACACGCGCACCAGCTCGTGCTACACAAAGAGAGCACCTAGCGGGCACAGTGAAGCTGGTCGTGTGGGCGGGTGCGCACTTGCGCTGGCGCCGCCACGCGACGCTGTCGGGCGCCGCGCTGGCGGGTGCGCTGGCGCTGTACGTAGTGCTGCGCGCGGCCCACACGCTGCAGCGCCGGCAGACTGTGCTGTAGCACATGTACTACCTCACTACACGCGCACCAGCTCGTGCTACACAAAGAGAGCACCTAGCGGGCACAGTGAAGCTGGTCGTGTGGGCGGGTGCGCACTTGCGCTGGCGCCGCCACGCGACGCTGTCGGGCGCCGCGCTGGCGGGTGCGCTGGCGCTGTACGTAGTGCTGCGCGCGGCCCACACGCTGCAGCGCCGGCAGACTGTGCTGTAGCACATGTACTACCTCACTACACGCGCACCAGCTCGTGCTACACAAAGAGAGCACCTAGCGGGCACAGTGAAGCTGGTCGTGTGGGCGGGTGCGCACTTGCGCTGGCGCCGCCACGCGACGCTGTCGGGCGCCGCGCTGGCGGGTGCGCTGGCGCTGTACGTAGTGCTGCGCGCGGCCCACACGCTGCAGCGCCGGCAGACTGTGCTGTAGCACATGTACTACCTCACTACACGCGCACCAGCTCGTGCTACACAAAGAGAGCACCTAGCGGGCACAGTGAAGCTGGTCGTGTGGGCGGGTGCGCACTTGCGCTGGCGCCGCCACGCGACGCTGTCGGGCGCCGCGCTGGCGGGTGCGCTGGCGCTGTACGTAGTGCTGCGCGCGGCCCACACGCTGCAGCGCCGGCAGACTGTGCTGTAGCACATGTACTACCTCACTACACGCGCACCAGCTCGTGCTACACAAAGAGAGCACCTAGCGGGCACAGTGAAGCTGGTCGTGTGGGCGGGTGCGCACGCGCGTCGACATGTCATAGATTCTTAATATTCCCAATGAATAAAGTTTTAACTTTATTAACATGTCATTGGTTTAATTGACGGTTGTATTCACACAAAACCTAATTAATAAGGCGTAGTCGACGTAGCCCCGCTACGCGAGTCTCTTATTTCTGTCTGCATGGTTTAAAGTAACCTAACACGAAGGGGATGGCGGGGTGTTAGTTCGCTCGCTTCACTTGCTCTCTAAACCCCGCCATCCCATTCGAACCTAACCTGTCTGGAGTCGGAGCGTCCCAAGTCTCGAGCTCGCTTCGCTCGCTCTTGGATCCTAAGTTTTCCTTGCCACAATGCCTTGTTTACTTTGCTACAAATATTGGCCACAGATAAATCAACAGTAATAATTTAATAATATAGGTCAATTATCCGTTACGTTAAACAACCTTAGGTTAATTAATTGTAGTTGAATAAACCGTAGGTGAATTCTCCTTTATGGATTTCGTTAATTAGTTATTACAAAAATCTGTAAAACGATCTTTAGGTATTTTAAACAGTAGGTCTTTTGACCGTAGTTATCTCGAAAATAGTTAGAATACGCTTAGATATTATAATATGTAACCGCAAGAACGTATTGCTCATGACATTTTTACTTTTGTGAGAAAAAGACAGCAATACGATAGTACCTGATGAGTGAAAGGGAAATACATCAACGAGAATCTACGACAGCCACTATAAGTTGAGCTCTTTGAAAAATGGTCGATTTAAATTATGTGGTGTAACAGATTATAATAATGTGCATGAAATGCTTAGGTAACTAACGTATTTCAGTTGATAAGGATTAATACTGTATCCGTCTAAATCGTTTTCCAATTCCCGCATTGTTTGTGACCAATTTTGTAGTAGATAGAATGGGTATAGTAAGCTATCCTTAAAAGTCTAGTCTTAAGAGTCCCGCATGGGGAGCGTGCTAGGGCCAACGCTCTTTTTGGTCTACATCAATGATCTGTATGCAATTGCCGATAAAACGGTAATTTAGAGCAAAAACTTGGTTATAAATAGCATAGCAAATCAAGGAATGCGCTCAGTGGCAACATGGCTTGATAACAATTTGCTAACCTTGAATGCCCAAAAAACCATGTACATTTCCTTCAGCAGATCAATTAAAATTCAGCCTCCAGCAAACACTACGGATATCATCATCTCATCATCTGCCTAGCCTTTTCCCAACTATAATGGGGTCGGCTTCCAGTCTAACCGGATGCAGCTGAATACCAGTATTTTACATGGAGCGACTGCCTATCTGACCTCCACAACCCAGTTAGTACTGGGTTATACGATACCCCTTGGTAAGACTGGTTGTCAGACTTTTTGGGCCTCTGACTACCTAACGACTGTCAAAGATCTACAAATGACAGCCGGGACCAACGGCTTCGTGCTTTCCGAGGCACGCAGGAAATTCGGTATGTAATGGGCGGTCACCGACCCACAGACCAACCTAGGCAAGCAAGGCTTAACCTAAAGATCGGCCCGAGCGGCTGTTATTATTTAGCCACGAGCTCCTCATGTAGTTTTATACATCAGTAATAAGTTCTTAATTAATTAAAATAAATGTTTTATCTTCGTTAAGTTGTTTTGCTTTCAAACACTACGGATATAAAAGTACATAAATAACAAAATGTACTAACATGTAATAATTGTTACGGAAGTAACGATACCACCTCCACTAAATAGTAGTGAAATAGTGTTTATATTGATCAGTATCTTACCCGCAGATTCGCTTTCTTTTATTTAAAAAGTGAGAATATCTCCAATCGGCTTATTGTAAACTGAGAATGAGGAAAACTGTCCCAACGTAATACAGTTTATAACTAGTAAGGCGGTCAGTGTGAATCGGTTTTGTAACAACCAATATTTATTATTGTGTACTAAGTTAATTATTGGGTATCTAATCTTTTAGCTTCATAGAAAGTAATTACTCGAGTTAAATTTTTTGTTGGGTTGTTATTCTTTTGACAAAATAAAGATTATGATTTGTGCTATTTCATGGATATGCAGCGCGCTTATGTTGCATTTTATGCGGAATCTAGAGGAGGTTATCTGTGGGCAAAGCCAACTAGTGCAAGGGAGACCACTAGACCAGTGTATAGCGTTAGAGCGAGATCGTACTACGCGCGCTTTCGGTGAGATGGTTTGGCATGGACACACAGCGAAAGCGCGCGGAATTGGTATTTCGTCCGTGAGATCATGAATAATATTGTGTTCAACGAGTAAGTAGACTAGATAGATCTGGCAACGTAGCGTAGATTACGCGCACTTATTGAAACGTTAATATTCTTTCGACATGAATTAATGAGATCGTTGACAGATGTTTTTGTTGTAATAAAACTTTTGATAGGTTCGCGTTTGATGTTATGATTTGGGGCAGTCCCAGGGGCGTGCCGTCCATAGAGGCAATTAGGCCTACCCTACCAACAACGCCAAATGCATTTATTATAACTATGTAATAAAATAACAAAATATTAAAAAAAAGTTAAAAACCCCTGTTGTAACACTTATAGCAACTTGTCGCGTCCGTGTGACGTAACTCACACTATACTATAAGTTCTACGACGCTCTGGACGCACTATTCAGGCAAGAACACTCTAGCCTAATTCTCATTGATAAATTTACGCACACTGGTGCATATTTTCGTGTGTATGAACGGCACACACGTAAAGATTATGGGCGTAACTCCTGCCAATGTAGCCGGCCACCGCGTGCTGTGATTGGCTAGCTAGATTTAATTAATGAAGAGCAGGGTTTCCAATTTGTGGATATTTCCCCGAATTGCGGAAAATTCGAGAAACAGACTACACACTGACACGATAGTTTCCGTAATGACTGCAAGAGATAATTAAAAGAACAGGGTGGTATTGTCGAATTTATACCTTCCAAAAACTGATAAATTGTAAGGAATAGCAAAAGCCATAAAAATAATTAAAATAATACAGAGCTTGAGAGCTTGGGAGCGACCCGAGCTAAATATGACAGACGTGTGCCGCCCGGATGATGCTGCTACGAGTTCTTTCTGGCGCAGCATCTGGTCGGTGCCCGTCTGTCATACTGAGGCTGACTGGATGCGTGATGTCGAACGAGTGTGTGAACCTATCCCAGAAATGGAGCCAATTTTGATTACACCTTTAGATATAGCCAGAGCAGTTCGTCCGTTACCGAACTGGAAGTCACCGGGACCGGGCAGACTGCACAACTTCTGGCTCAAATGGCTTAGTAGTTGCCTGGCATCCCAATTCCAGTCATCGTTAGAGTCTGGGTCCTTACCGCAGTTTTTAACAACAGGCGTTACCCACCTGCTCCATAAGTCAGGTAGTCCCGCGGAACCCAAAAATTATAGACCGATCACGTGTTTGTCTACGGTCTATAAACTTCTTACATCCATTTTGAGAGCTAAAATTAATACACACATTGACAAAAACTCCATTATGTCTGCCTCTCAAAATGGATGTAGGAATGGGTCCCGCGGCACGAAGGAGCTACTCCTCATCGACATGGCCATTAGCCAACAGGTTCGTCGATCCCGCAAGGATCTGTCTACATGCTGGATAGATTATAAGAAGGCCTACGACTCGGTGCCACATACATGGCTCATGAGTGGTGAGAGGTGCTGGAGTTGTACAAGATAGATGCAACTCTACGCGCCTTCATTGAGTCGTGTATGGGGCAATGGAGGACGGTCCTTCGATATCCAGGATGTCGACAGATCCAGGGGAACGATGAACCTGTATGGATTAAACGGGGAATATTCCAGGGCGACAGTCTGAGCCCACTATGTTTCTGTCTAGCCCTGAATCCTCTGAGCACATTGCTGGAGGATTCAGGTCTAGGCCTACCGGTTGAGGAGAGGTGGTCAGGTCATATCTCACCTTCTTTACATGGATGATCTGAAACTCTTTGCCCCCAACAAATTGCAACTGATGGAGCTACTGAAAGTAGCTGAAACTTTCAGTAGCGCCATCAGGATGGAATTTGGTGTGGACAAATGTGCAGTCATGTATGTAAAGCGAGGGGAGATTTTGGAATCCGAGGGAACTCAACTCTCGGATTCCATACACCTGAGATCACTCTCCTCATCCGAAAGCTATAAGTATTTGGGTATGTCGGAAGCGTTAGGCATTAACGTAACTGACATGAAGCAATCGTTGAAGGAGCGCTTCTTTGGACGCCTGAACAAGGTATTACATAGCCTTCTTTCAGGCGGAAACAAGGTGCGCGCCTTCAACGGTTGGGTCATGCCGGTTTTAATGTACTCTTTCGGCGTATTCAAATGGACTCAGACCGAACTCGATGCCCTGGATAGGAGAGTTCGTACACTGCTTACCGCAAACCGGATGCATCACCCACGATCATCAGTGATGAGGCTGTACATCCCGCGGAAGTGCGGGGGTCGAGGGTTTTTAAACGCGAAGTCCCTTCACATCCGCGAGATGTGCAGTCTCAGAGAATATTGTTTAAAAGCCGAGGTGGGTATGCACCGAGATGTGGTCGCAGTGGAAAAGGGACTCACCCCGCTGTCCATGGCTAGAGAACTGGCGCAAACCTGTAGTAGTTACTACCGATGACCGCAAGGAAGTATGGCAAGGCAAGGAGCTTCACGGGCGCTTCTACCGGGCTCTTCATGGGACCGATGTAGATTTTCTAGCGTCCGTGTCCTGGTTACGTTTCGGCGACCTCTTTGGGGAAACTGAAGGTTTTGTCTGTGCGATTATGGACGAAGTTATGTTGACGAACAACTACCGGAATTATATTATGAAGGACGGGACGGTTGACGTGTGTCGGGCATGCCACCGTCCAGGTGAGTCCATCAGACATATTATTTCTGGTTGTTCTCGTCTGGCTATCGGCGAGTAGTTACACAGGCACAACCAAGTAGCCAGGATAATTCACCAGCAACTTGCCTTGAAATATAAACTTGTGGAATCTGAGGTACCGTACTACAAGTATGTGCCCGACCCAGTTCTCGAGAAAGACCATGTCACGCTGTACTGGGATCAGTCTTATATTACTGACAGGACTATTGTCGCCAATAAGCCTGACATAGTAGTGATAGACCGATCAGCGCGCCGCGTAATGATAGTCGATGTTACCATCCCGCATGACGAGAACCTCGTGAAAGCTGAGAAAGAGAAACAAATAAAATATCTTGACTTGGCACACGAGGTTGTCGACATGTGGAATGTGAACTCGGCTATCATTGTGCCGATCGTCGTGACGGCCAATGGCCTTAAAGCCAAGAGCCCGATGACCATCTTTCGAGGCTCTCCTTAGGCGGTTGGATCAAGGGCCTGATTCAGAAGGCAGTACTCCTCGATACGGCTCGTATTGTGAGGAGGTTCCTGTCTCTGGAGCCCTAACCACCGGTAGCTTGGACCCTGCTCCCGCTACCGGCGGATCACTAATTTTTATATTTTTAAATGTTTTTATATTGTTTTTGTTAAGAAATATTTAAAAATGTAATTAGTGTGTAAGAAAATAAATAAAGGAAATATTAAAATAAAATAATTGTTTCATGTGACAAGCAATTTATATGCGATCTTGAATGTTTTTATATCTTACTAAGTTATAACTTATAAGCAATTCGTTTTGAGACGTACAGTAGTGTAAATATTATTTGTTGTGTTTATTATTTGTTTATTTACTTAAAAAATTGCGCTGAATGAAGTTAGCGCTCATAATGTGTGTTTGTTAGACGTTCAAAGCAGTAAGTTTTCGCAATTATCGTTTAATAATAAGATTCAAGTTGGTAGATGTATACCCGAATTACGAGAATTAATCCAAAAATATGATAATTCATTTCGTACTCAATTCTCAAAATTATGCAATATTTAGCTGGCTGTGTGGCTGTATAAACACAAATAAATTATTTTGTTTTCCGTGCATTTTGTTTAATACTTCCAGTAAGTGGAGTGAGGGATGTATTGATTTGCATAATTATTTGAAAAAAGGTAGATTTAATTTATAAATGAGTTGAGTTTTTCCCTGATTTCAAACCCGTAGTTACCTTATTAAAGATATTTATACATGCGAATCACATGAAATAGGGCCTTTGAAGGCCACATCGGATATCTTGTAAGTGACGTGTTCTGTAACTATCACCCAATTCACCCACCCACTTGGATAAGATATTTGAGGTGGCCGAATCTTTTTTCTGTTTTCATCGTCAGAAAATCGTGATTTGAACCTTGAATAATGTGGTGAGTTCTTATATTAATAACTTTTGTTTTTACAGGCTTTTCTATGTTTTTTTTTTTTCAAATATTGTAAATCATATTTTTTTTTTTTTTGGGTGCAAGATGGGTGGCGGCCTACCCTCCGTTGAGAACCACTGCACGCCACTGGGCAGTCCGGGCTTTTTAGCTTATAAGGCAAGCCAGCTACTGCATAAAACATCCTATGGCACTCGGGCATAAAGTAGTATGGTATCAATGATAGATTTTTTTAAATTGGTATAGTAGTCTTGTTTTATCTTATGCAGGCTGAAAATTAAATTAGTAGTAGTATGAATTCAAAACTCTGATTTTGATTTCGGTGGTCTGACTTAGATTACTCGTGCCGCAGTAGGTAGCAAAATAATGTTGGTGTAGTTAATATAACGCGTTAGATAGGGTGTAGGGTGCGCGACTCACGTGCGCGTGCTGCGCGTGTTGCGCGTGGTGCGCGTGTTGCGCGTCGGGCGGCGGCAGCATGTCGCGCGCCAGCACGGCGGGCGGGGAGTGCCCGCGCAGTGCGCGCGCCACCAGCCACATGGCCAGCGCGAACTGCCCGCACGACAGCTTGCCGATGCCCTCCATGTCGCACAGCGCCCTGCGGACATTAACTTATTGTAAACACGACGCAAACACACCTTTTGGCTTTAGGGCGATATTAACCAGAGAATTAATATTACAATTAGTATTGTTTAGAGGACGAGACTCCGCATCAGATTATTAGTTTTTATTGCATGGACATGAAGCTCTTTCTGATTGGTTCGAGTTAATTCTGTGACAATAAGACTGGTCAAATTGTGATGCGAGTGCCACTCACACCGACTTGTGAACTCACAACACAGATCCTGTAACTACTATGTAAATATCACAAGCTAAAATGGTATCAGATTACGACTTCATTTACGCAACCATTTTTTTTATACACTGGTTCGTACCATTGAAAGAAACCGACAACAATTTCTAAATTTTGCATTTCATCCTCGAAATTAGCCAAGCTTGATACTTTTTCGTTTGTAACTTGTTTATCATAGTACTACAACACTATTTGACTATTTAGTTTTTGTTAACACTAACCAATTTACTGTAGCAAATCCTCACCATATATGCGCAAGAGTCTGCTGTGGCAAGCCAGAATCCAAGAACATATGCTTAATCTCCATCCCGGACACGAAGCCGTCCCGGTCAGTGTCCGCGGCCGCGAACTGCGCGTCGAACTGTGCCTTCTCCTTATCTGTCACCACCCACGTGCTGCCGGACGAGATGCTGTTCATCACTGAGGAGTTTAGGCTCACGGCGGACATGGATGGCATCGGGGGAGCTGTCTGTGTGGGCTGTGGAAGTGGATTAGCCAAATTAAAAAACGTATTAATATTCTAGCATAATGATAACAATTTCATTCCTTGCGGCGGTAACACAGTAGTCACGCGCTGCTTTCTGTACGGATTCGTAACAGCTATCGGTTGAAGTTTAACAAAACCTTGCCAGACAAAGCACCACTCACACTAGACAAGTCCAGCAGTCCTTCCAACAGCGACGCATTACTCTGTGGTTGTTGCGGCGGGGGGGGCTGCGGTCTGGGCGGCGGGGGGCGGGACTGCGGGGACGGGGGGCGGGACACGGGGCGCGACGGGGGGCGGGAGGGGGGGCGCGAGGGGGGGCGGGCCGGCCTCGCCCCGGGGCCGCGTAGCTCTGGGGGCAGGGTGGTGGGGACTGCGTGCTTCTCTAGCGCTTTGTATACTAGGTGCATGGCCTGGAACAAATACACAATGATGAATTATTAACACACGAACTTAATCTCGAGCGTTCTTCCTATACATGTAGGAGGAAACCTACCTGTTATTAACACACGCTAGAGAATAAAACTTGTAACAATCATTAAGTAGATTAGGGCTGCTCAATAGTCAACAATAGAAGCATGAAAAACAATATCAAAAATTTTAAAAATACGACAGTGTCCACAACAGCTACTGACCGAAGTGAAACGAGACTGACCAGGTCACGCGTAAATTTTGGATGATTGCCCAAAACACACGAACACCATGACAGCTCAGGTTAATACCCTTTGTCTAATCACCACACACGTTGTCAATAACAATTTTGTCAACAGTTTGTACAATACTACTTCCGACTAATAATATTTTGTAAGTTTGGATTTGCGATTGGAGCTGGAAAACGCCTTTTCCTGAATGTTACATTAACTGCTAAATTCTGTCTGCATTAAGCACACACAGATTTTGACTTAAATTACTATATGTTACCGTAGAATAATTTTAAGCACTACAAGAACGACACAATCTGCAAAAGCCAGTAAATAGAGAAACTATTCAGCCAGCACAACCAGTCTTGCATAGGAGAATCATGTCTCCCAGCAACGGTTAAGGAGGTCAGATAGGCAGACGCTTCAATTTAAAATTACTGGTATTCAGCATCATCATCTTCCTACCCTTTACCTAGTTATTTGTAGTCGGCGCAACACGTATTTTTCTTCTATTCTCCCCTGTCAATCGTCACGCTATCATTTACTCCTTCTTCCTTCACATCATTCACATCATCATTCCTCACACAATCCATCCATCTTTTCTTTCGTCTTCCTCTCCCTGTCCATCCATCAAAATTTATATTCATCATTCTTTTAGTTACATGCGGTTCGTTCCTCGTCATCACATGTCCCAATACCAATACAGTCGATTCCCTTTCAACTTTTCTGTAACTGGCGCAACTTTCAAACGTCCTCTAATGTTTAGTTGGAAAAATGCTAGGCAGATGATAAAAATTACGTATCATCATGAGTACTGACCACCATGAACTCGTGCCTGTCCAGCATGCCGTCCTTGTCCTGGTCGGCGAGGTCCCAGATTTTGCCCAGCGTCTCGATGGGCAGCTTTGACTCCATCAGCATGCCTTTCACCTGAAATATCAACATATTGGCCGTTGGAGAAGAATGCAGAGATTCAAGACACTATACAGCAAGTTTTGAGTGTCACTCGCCGTTAAGTCTCGTGCTGTACATGTGGTTTTAAAGGATCATCAGTTGTCGTATAATCTTGGCTTCAGATTCACGACCAAATACCTAGTTGGGCCGAAACTGTTTAATAGTCGTGCGCGAGGTAAGGTGTGTAACCTCAATAAGATTCAACTTTGCCAAGTCAGGTGTCCTTGATATTTCAGGGTTTACTGTATTGTCTAGATGAGAAAAATTTAAGAGCCAACGGTTCGATTGACTAAAACAGCCAGCTGTGTCTGTGTTGCTGGGGGGATAGTTTTTTTTACGTTTGGACGTTTTGAGGGACTATATTAAGTCATTTTCACGTTGCTGAAGTGCTGATTCTGGGCTTAATTTGAATAAATGACTTTTGATTTTGTTCAAGAATGTATAGATGTGTGTATAGGTCACCTTGTTCCCCCCGATGAGTCCGTTGTTGGGCTGCAGCGAGTCGAACAGCTGGCTGTACTTGTCGCGCTCAGCCGGCTTCATGCTCCAGTCGCTGAGCGGCAGCAGCGGTGCGGGCGAGGGCGCGGCCGGCCGGCCCGGCGGCGCCGCGCTTACTGGCGGGACCTTGGGCAGCTCGCCCTGGGGACACAAGACACGTCTTTACAGAACCAATAAACAATCGCACATCGAGTGTTAGAAACAGTTGGGCTTTATAAGTTTATAGAGTGTAGTGTCTACCACTCATGTATAATCGTACAAGAACCTTCAGGTGCATGACCAAAATTGGGACCAGCACCGCCGTTTTGTTTTTTCAATACGATTTCACAAAATAATAGTAGCGATATCGAACGGTACCGTAACGATATACTCTATTATTGCGAAATTCGATCTACGTCTATTTTGATGATTTTAATCACGCATGCCATATGTGCTGAACGAATTTTTTTGATCAACAAATTGAACCAAGAGAACGATGTGCCAAAAAAATAAAAGTGACACTGGGACATTTTTGTAGCCCACCATACACGATAACCATCTGGTCGAAGGTGTCCTTTCAAAGGAAGATGAGGCACTTTCCACCCAACTCCTCATACCTGTAAAGTTCCATTGAAGTCTAACAAAATAATAGAATAACTCACAACTTTAGGTGGCGGCGTCTCGGAGTGTATGTTGCTCATGTTGATGTCCTTGCCGGCCTGCGCCAGCGCGACCAGCTTCAGTGCGACAAACAGTCCCGACTGCGCATGAAACATTACGAAGTTATTTAAAACATTACCAAAAAACATACCAATGAGGTAAAACAAAAAAAGTCACTTAAGCGATAATGAGCTGACTTTACGATACTAAAATAAGTTTTATCTGAAGAATAGATATGAGACATTTCCTGAAAGTTTAACCTACTATTTTGTGTACTAAAGCCGTAAAACTTTTTTTGACTAACTTAAAATAGTTTTTACGTTTAGTAATTTACAAAATGTGAAGATCCTCAGATCAGTCAACATTTTGTTGGGGTACAACCGAAAAGCTACTGGGAAATTCCTGATTTCGCATCAAGAATTTCCCAGTAGCTGTTCGGAGTCTGAAGTGTATCCGGTCGATGGCAATAGGCTCGCCCCCCTATTGCCATTCGCCAGAGTCCTATGCCTCTGGCGAAATGTGGGTGTACTAGGTATACAGGATGTAAACAGACACTTCACATAGCCGTCAACCAAGCATTCTGTACATCAAACTAAGTAACTTTACGCAAAAATTATTGCTGGGAATCGACTTGTTTTTGGGGTGAAAAATCACGTTTTACGGTAGGACTCGATGGAAAGCATTCAAAGCATTGTGCTGATGGATGGATTGAATAGTACGGCGGTCGTGGTGTGTATAGTAAAAATCTTACATTAAAAACAGGTCATTTAAAAAAAAAAACTTGTGAAATAGTTGGAACTTTGACCGCCAATATCTCCGTAACTAGAAGGTTCCCAGCTATGGTCTAGAACAAAAAAAATATCGACGACGGGGAGAACAAGTGCCTTTCGGCTATTTTTAGGGTCTATTTACACTATTAGGGTTTATACAAAAAAAAATGCTGCAAGAAACTAAATGGACGCCTTTCAAATTAAGTAAAGAACCTGTAACCTCTGACTAAAAAACTGACGTGACGATATTCTTTAGATCACCGTTTTATAGAATAGGTTAGCGATCACTGATCAAATCAAAGTCCTTAATGGTAACCACGGTCTTAGCACACTAGACCTATACAGCGTGTAACAAAAAGGTGTTGTCATATTTGAGGGTGTGATTCAGACCATCAAACTGTTAAATAAGTTTCTCCATGGGACCATCAAAGAAATCGTGAATAAAAAAATCTGCCCAGTACAAAACAAAACTTCAATAGCTACTCGATTCAAATGTACTGAACAGCTGTTTTTTTTCGCGATTTCGATGGTGGCTCCACGGAGAAACGTGTTCATTTTGATGATCTGTATCACACCCTCAAATATGACCACACATTTCTAGTACACGCTGTATAGCCACACTATAACGCACTAGCTATGAATACTCTGTCTTATGCGTTATCTTGATAACAAAAGTTGAACTTAAAAAGGAATTTTCGGGATTAATTGGACGTAGTTAAGCGAAAAGGATCCAATCCACAACATGGCCAAATTGACTTAGTACATCACGTCATGTACCTGCGGCAAATAAATATATTTTCTTTCTTTCTTTCTTTTCATCAAACTGATGAAGAATATCAATACTTATTCATTTGGGTTGGTCGTAGTTTAGGTCTTTTTTACTAGCTGATAGTATTTTTTGGCCATGTTGTGGATTGGATCCTTTTCGCTTAACTACGTCCAATTATAGCGAATTTTTTATTAAAACTGTTGAGGACATTCTTGTATTAAAACGGTAGAAAAATAATACCGTTGGTACTATTTATAATTATTATAGTCTAGGTGCTATAAATAATGAGCATGTGACTATATTTTATTAATATACATAATAATATGACTACAAAACGTGAGCCTGGCTATTGCAAATTGTTTAATGCAATTATTTCCTTATTTTCTTTGAACGCCCTATTTATAAGCGGGGCTGCCTTGTATCACAGTGCTTTGACTAAAAGTCGAGATTTCCTCGTTTATATTATGTAAGTTGAATTTCTTATAAATATAAATTTCCAAACAAATAATCGTGAATCTTTATTTATCGCAACATCAAAATTACAATCGCTGGTTCTTTAAAGCACCATCTTGGATAGAGAGAGGTGTTAAAACCCCTAGGTTTTTACCTGCGAATCGTGGTGAAAATCGCATCAAAATACGTTAAGTAGTTTAGAGGAACAACTGAGACACGAAAACCGACTTTAATTTACACGTAAGCCTGACTATTGCAAATTATCTAATGCAGTTCTACATTTTACTTAGAACATCTTTTTATTTTTAAAATGTCACGCAATGTGTGTAAAGGTCAAAGCTGTGAATCAACTAACCACAAGATACACAAGCCGTCAATGAAAGTCTAATTCTAGCACCCTGCATAAATAATATCACACATCAGTTGTTCTACTCAAAGTTAGAAGACTAAATAAAGCTGGGCTTTATTTAGTCTAGATATTTATAAGCAACTGGCCTTTTCCCGTTGAGATTCATAATTGTCCTGTGAAATCGAACTACCAAGATAAAAATAATGCTACCTTTGCGCTAAGTTTAATTGAAAATCGTTCAGCCGTGAAAATGTAAGCCATACTGATTATTACAATAATAATAACTATGAAAGTAGCATAATGCCCATCTATTGGTTAGTTTAACAAGGTTTTTTTTTAACAAAACACTGCAGCATAAATCACAGATACGAGAAAAGTATGGAAATCCCTGGCTTGACATGGTAATTATCATAAGATAATGTATGTAAAATATCTTTACCTACACTTATGACGACTGTATTTAGAAAGGGGGGCAGATCACAGACACGTAAGCATATTAGTAACAAGACACTTTATCTATCACAAAACTCACAATCAATCACTTCCAAGACGATACACACACAGACACCTTAACAATCTTATACACACATCACTATTATATAATACTAAGTAACAATGAAAGAAACGGCAGAATATTGGTTGCAAGCGGTAAGTCCGCCATACATGTCACAGTTTAGTGCGGCGTACACACGAGACAGATAAGGCATTATCGTCGCAATTGTAATTAAACACATCCTCCGCAGTGCTTCGTCAATGTTTGATGTTTTATCATTGAGGCTTTCAGTTTTTGCGTGATAAGATTTTTTTGTATCTTTCGAGATGAAATGAAAGAATAACAGACACGATCGTCTTGCAAATGAATTATTTAAAGCGAGTATTTTTTTTCTTCACGTAGCGTTCCCTAGTCTCATCTCAGCTGATAAGTTTACTGTTAAACAAATGTATATATGATTAACCAGTTCATCACACCAGTCGAAAGAAGTCCTCTGCTGGACATGAGCCTCTCCCAGCGTAGCCATAGCGACCGAGCCCGTACTTCTAGCATTATGTTTATTATCTATGTACAATTCCATAAACCATCTGAAAAAGCATAAATTCCTAATGTTCTATGCGCCATTAACAAACTCCCAGTCGCATCATAAACCTCGAGAAATCAGTATCATTGCTCTCACAGATTTCTTAAAATCGATATCCGAAGGCCGGCCGCAGAAGAAATCGCAATTTACAAAAGTCTACATGTGCGCTGTTCGACTCGATCGTAATTCAAACACGCCAAGTAAACAACACAACACAGACTGCTGAAATAACAACCATGTTTTCACATTTCTTTTTCATGCCTTACTAGTGTAACAAGAAGTTCCTAACTAAAAAGTGGACATAATAGGGTGTGAGTCCCCAAACACTCGTCCCACATTTCGTTACAAAGAGTCTCGCCGGGAGGCACATCCTTAAAAGAGGACAGTCTCCGCAAAGGAGGACGGATGGTAACCCTAGATAAGGGTACATAAGATAAAAGCGTTTCGCGGACCAAGTCACGAAGTTATACATTTTTTACGAAAGCACTTTGGAGATGACCCTTGAGCTATATCCTTTTTGTTCTAAAACAAAGTGATTATGTTATTACTAATACTCTTGTTACCGTTGAACCCGCGACCTTTCGATCGCCATTAGCCGCTGGGCTACGGTGACCTTCGGTTACTGAGGTGACTTTCGCGATATCGTGACTGAGCTAGTTTAGTTTCATATTTTGAAGTTAAAGTAGAAATGGAAACTTTAACGATTGTAATTCAAATATGTATCGAATCGCCTGCAGTTAATATCTGCAAGGTTAGTGAACTGGAAACCATATAGGAAATCAAATACGATACCGAGAAGATTCTTTCTTTCCATGCTGCAAATGAGAAGTTTCTACGTAAGTCTGATGATGATAAAGGGCTGTCTATGTCTTGAGTACAGCTTTTTACCCACACATAGATGTACTCAATGAATACTGACATAACGACTAACAGAGCAGTGTAGAAGAAAACAAACCGCAACGACTCCAAAATTGGGATAAGGCCAGGAGAATGGCGACACACTTAGAAATCAAATGATTCCACAGACAAGATACCTTTACCAATTCACAACTTTTCAGGAGTGAAAACTTCACATACAAAAACCTTCGACGAAACTAAAATGTCCCACTGTAAGTATTCACACAGATATCCAAAGTATGTCGTTGTTTCACGTAATGCCCGGCACTAATTACGTACATGCTGCCAGTCCAGGGCCCCGGGGCATGCTGAGTGCAATTTTATGTACGGCTATACCTACCGCCCTTAGGGAATAGTCTGGGTAAAGAATTAATACGAAAGAGTGTTGTGAAGTTGTTATAGAAAGTAGGTCTTGAAACACAGTTACTGTAAAATGTAAGTACTGGATAAGCTACTACGATTTTGATAGACTAGATTCTGTAAAGGCAAAAATGCTACAACGAATTTACGATCTACTTCAGCAGAAACACTAGATATATTTGTGTAAGTACAGTTAGTGCCCTATTAGTATTGCTTGACCCCTCTTACAGAGACGAATAGGGACGGGGGGGTAAGATGATGTGGGCACTGACTAGGAACAATAAGGAAAAGATTTACTTGTTCTTATAATTACACATAGTTTGCTTTCTATTTACAGATTAACGATACAACTCCTTTTTATGAACAGTCGCCATTTCCGTGCTAATATGCCCGCAACCTTACCTAGCGGCTAGCGAAGCAGCGAGCTTCACAAAGACATCTTCACGCTTCACTGAACAGGGTGCATGACGTTAACATTAAAGAAAATATCTCCTACCTACAGAAGGTAACCTAGATCCGCCATATTACAGGAAGAAAGACATGATTTCAGAGTTTACCATGAAGAGTAGTTCTAGGGATTTGATTATGAACATCACGGTTCTTGGGGGCCGTAGACCCACTTTTCGTCAGAAATATTAACTCCCATGTAATAGAGGGCGCGTCCCATGTTGATGGCAATACATGGGCATAAATTCAGACTCGGGGTTGCCACTGAGAAATTTCTGGAAATCATGCTCCTGCTATACCAACATGACAGGACTGAACAGGACTTGCTAAAAAATAGTCATTCTTAGAGATTTAAAAAATGACCGATAAAAACTCATTTGCAAGTTTATCTACTTAAACGGATTTCATATAACATCACGCTTGTAATCCTCGAAGGGTTAGGCAGAGGTGTACTTCATAGTACACCCACATTTCGCCAGTTACGTTTAAGTCCCATGTATTGCCATCAACCGGACACAAATCCAGACTCCGTGACTACTACTGAGAAATTCCCGATGGAAGAACAAACACTGCCCGACTCGGGATCGAACTCAGGGCCTCATGCTCCCGTCATCTACCCCGGTCAGAGCGGAGAATGGAACCGGCGAGAGATGTCGTGCGGTGTTCCACAGGGATCGGTTCTGGGGCCGGCCTTGTGGAACATCGGTTACGACTGGGTGCTGCGCGCCGACCTCCCTAGCGGCGTCAGCGTAGTCTGCTACGCTGACGACACGCTGGTACTGGCACAAGGGGGGTCGCACGAGGCGGCGGCCGAAAACATGACACGCGGGGTTGCGATAGTCGTGGAGAGGATCCGGCAATTGGGTCTCGAGGTGGCATTGCACAAGTCCGAGGCCATGTGTTTTCATGGGCCTCGGAATGCGCCACCGTCGGGATCCCTACTGACGGCGGGAGGGGTTTCCATCGGCGTCGGGTCGACGCTGAAGTACCTGGGACTCGTCCTCGACAGCCGGTGGAACTTCGTGGAGCATTTCCGACGTTTGGCCCCCAAACTGGAACGGACCGGGGCTGCCTTCAAGCGGCTCCTGCCCAACCTGGGGGGTCCAAACGCCTCCTGCCGGAGGCTCTACGCGGGGGTCGTGCGGTCCATGGCCCTTTACGGGGCCCCGGTGTGGGCGCGTTCTCTGAGGCGGCAAGCCGCCCGCTACCTGAACGCGCCCCAAAAGGGGATAGCCCTAAGGCTAGTCCGGGGGTACCGCACGATCTCCGGTGAGGCGGCTAGCCTCCTTGCCGGATTGCCGCCATGGGATCTGGAGGCGATAGTCCTCGCGCGCCTTCACGAATGGCGCGCGGAGGCACTACGTCGGGGGGAAACTCCGCTGCCGCGGCAAATCGCCGCTCAGCGGACAGACCTCCGGCGCGATCTCATGGTGACATGGAGAGAGCGACTGTCGCAACCCCGTGCAGGGCACGCCACCATCGTGGCGATAAGTCCCCTCTTTGAGGAGTGGCTAGAGAGGCGCCACGGCGCCCTCACCTTCCGCCTGACGCAGGTCCTCACCGGACACGGTTGTTTCGGGAGGTTCCTGCACCGAATCGGGCGGGAGGAAACGCCCGGGTGTTTCCATTGTGAGGATCGTCCGGAGGACACGGTGCAGCACACTGTGGAGGCCTGCCCTGCTTGGGCGGAGCAGCGCCGTGTCCTCGTAGAGGCGATTGGCGGCGGCGACCTCTCGCGCCCGGCCCTGGTTCAAGCCATGGTCCGGAGCGAGAGGGAATGGGAAGCCGTCACCTCCTTCTGCGAAGCAGTCATGCTAGTGAAGGAGGTGGCGGAACGTGAGAGGGAAAGAGCCTCACGTCCCAGCCGCCGCGGGAGACGCCCTGGGCGTCGGGGGTCACGTGGTGGCCCCCGGCCACCGTAGGCGCGGGCCTGTGGACGGCGAGTTATGGGCTAGCTCGCCGTCCGGCCGTCTTATGACGACAGGCCGTGTCGACGGCGCGTTCGTGTTCCACGCGCGCCTCAAAGAGATGTCAGCAACCACGCAGGGGTCCGCACGGGCCGATGCCTGCCAGGGCTGCGGGACTGTTCGAAAGAGATACCGCGGCCCTGGAACACAAAGGGCAAAGAAGGAACATGGATGGGTTTTAGTCAGTACAAGTCTGACACTCCCTTCCGCTCCGCCCAGAGCGGGGGGGGTCATTTGATGATTTCCCATCCTAAAAAAAAAAAAAAAAAAAAAAAGGGCCTCATGCTCAGCAGGCGTGCTTTCGACCACTAGCACAACGAGGCAAATTAAGGAATTCATAAATAAATATGCTGGTGTAGTCGTGCACTTGTCTCACATCACATAAACATCATAGCACAGTAATATAACGTAAGTAACATAGGTAATTTATCTTAATAAGTACTTGCTCTTTGAGCTGAGAACATAAAATAATGATCCGTGGGTCGAGTGACCAGACTGGGTCGCTTAGATTAACTCTCCAGACGAAATCATTATATACTATAAATACTCCAACATAATAACCGTAAAGACGTCTTGCCAAAAAGAAGAAATGGTTAGTTTTAGCTAGTTTAAATAATTATTTTTAATACACCACGCCTCAAAGGGCAGGCAAAGGTGTCAAATACATCTCACCATATTTCACCAGCTATAAGAGATCGTATGTAACGTGGAGTCCACGTTAATGCCAATAGGGAGAGCTATTGCTACCAGCATAGATTTAGACTCCGGACGGAGTACTGAGGACTTATTACAAGTTCATTATTGCTAGCTCATATTGTCCCACTGCTGGGCCTCCCTCCATTCCTTCCAACGGTCACGATTCTGCACTACTTCCTTTCAATTACAGAACTTAATTATGGGAAAACCAGCTAATACATTTCAGACCCGGGATCTAACTCCAGATTTATTTTATTTTATCCATTTGTCAAACGAAGCCCATTCAAAGAGGTATCATGTCGGCACCATTTAAAGTCATTCATCCTTATAATGGAACAATTTACATGTTATAAAATATCTGGACACATTCTGTGTGTTCAGTACAGGCTGGTCTTCGACTCAGTCTAGACACTTGCGTAACCCTACGCTGCGCCAAGTGAGCTCGTCTTAGTGCCTATAAACTCAATACCCATTTAGTACAACGGTGACGACATTTCTCTTTAAAACTACGCATAACGGAGTGACCACACTTAACTACGCGAAATCGGCTTAAGCTGGTAACACGTATCACAAAATAATATCGCATTTAGTTCAGCGTGGTATCAAATAGCGCCGAAATGAAGCGAATGTCTTTCTCGCGTTTATTACATGGACTTTGTGTTTTTGATTGGGTCAAGACGATTTCGCATCGATAAGTGTGGTCAGGGTCCTCACGGACTACCTTCGGAAAAAGAGGCACTTGGTTCACCTGAAAAGTTTGGGGAGCGGACATAAAAACGAATGATTAGCATTTTTGAGGAACTTTAGGAGTACTCAGAAAAGCGCTGACAAAGGCTCCGGCATTCAGATCACGCAGAATATTTAACGGGGATACTTTCGTGTTTTTCCTTTTTTTTTGCATGAACATTAGATCTTTCTGCCCTGTTCAAGCGGACACCACGTCGGATAGTGTGATTACTCACTTTTTGAAATACGATATTAATTGGCGAACCGCATGTTTGCCTATTTTTTGGCGAACCGTGCCATTACTTTAATGGTATCGTACCCAAAGGGTGCCAACGTGACCCAATTACTAAGCTTACGCTACGCCTTTATGTCTGTTAGTTTTTTAACCGTAAAAGGTAACCAGCTGATATGAATACAGCAGACTGGTTACTTTGTCGTCCCTACACAAATTCTGCGTCATCATCTGCCTAGCCTTTTCCCAACTTTGTTGTAGTCGGCTTCTAGTCTAACCGGATGCAGCTACATGTCAGTATTTTACATGGAGCGACTGCCTATCTATCCTCCAAATCCCAGATACTGAGTAACACGATACCCCTTGGTAAGAGGGCTCTTTAGACTTTCATACTTCTGACTACCTTTAATCATGGCAAATGTCGAAGTGAGTAGTATAAAGCTACTGCAAACTTTAAAGAAACCCCTCCCCCCGCCTCCACCGCCGAAGTTAGTGAAACTAAACGACAGTTTGATTAATCGAAACTTGCACGCAATACCTGCTTTGACTTGAAATTTTCTAACATCGATTGGGTTATGGAGTGTGTGGATAATTGAGACCAACAACAGCCCAACCAACCCTAGTGCGCACGGTTGAGTTTTGAAAGCGACCATTATTTAACGCGCATTGGACTTTTCAACTTTCTGTATTGAGCCGAGTATTGAGAATTCAACAGATTGTATACCAGCAGCGCGTCAAAAAAGCGTACTGTTGGATGATCAACTTTGAACGTTTAGCAGGGATTTTAAAATCAAGTGGACGAAAAAAGACGGTCGCGTTAAAAAATCACCCGTGCGTTCTCTATCGGCAAGGGCTAAGCGAAAATAGTAATAACGACATCGAAATAAGCATTTTATTCATTTAAATAAGCATTAACGTGTATTAAAATCATAATTCCAAAAATCCTTGCCGTGTCATCCTAACTAAGTACAATACCATGTTGCGAGATAAATAAAATTGACACAAAAACAATGGAGTAAGCCCTAGCTTCATGAGCATATTCGCTCTATGTAAAAGACTACCAACGGTTCATATAACATAGAATAATGTACTTTCGTTTGTTTTTTTTTTATTGGCATTTCGCAGGTCAAGAGGCTGGCTTCTGCTTAGCCGGACTATCCTGTGGGTGCCTTGAGAGTAAGGCCTCCAGCCAGGGGCATATAAGTTATAAACTAAACGACTGCGTGCTAAGAGCACCCCCTGTGGGGTACGAGCCTCGGCTTAAGGCGTCGCTAGGAGAGGACAGCAAAGGGACAGGTTTGAGCTGAATGAGAGAAATGGGCCATAAGCATCATGCATTTAAACGGTTTTTTTGCTGATTGTACCTGACCAAACCGCACTAAAAAAGATTGTCACAAGTTTTCCCTGATCTTCAATTTATGAGGATAAGTACCTACAAGTTTTTACAGCAAGATTCGCTATTTTAAATTGGGTGTTTTGATGCGATTGTTAGTGGAAAAAACCTATTGCGTAGTACATAAGTGTGAAATTCCAAATTTAAAAACGTAACGAGTACATCCACGAAAGACACGGCGACCCGATCTTCTGACCGAGGTTGTCGTGTTGTGGAGAAAAGATTTTTTTACAAATTCCAAAGTAAGATAGTGCCTATAAATATAATGCAAAAATCTATCGTCATTTCAGTCGAGACGTCGACTGGTGGGAGAAGAAATCCCCAGGCATCACCACAACAACCGATCTTGCCCTGCCCGCAACCAGCGAAATCCGCTACCTCCACGAAAATGTATGGTACCGCAAAATAAACATAATATTACGCCAGAAACACCCGTAGGGTTAGGTAGAAGTGTCATGTTTTATCAACAGGGCACAAATGCCTCAAAATGTCATTGACTTTTCGGTATTTAACAGTTTAATTCACTCCCAAATAGGAATCATCACCTGGCCATCTAATGCTACTGATAAGACAAGAACGTTATCAGTATGATTGGCACATCTCATTGTGTTAACAAATTGTTACATTCATATCATTCTGTGCAAACACTTGGATGCCTTTGTCTATTCTGTGAAAGAATGTCATATTTTGTGTTTCTTTCTGTAGGAACACTTTGTTTTCTGTTTTGGATGAGCAGAAATGTAGGTTTATCCAAGAACTTACTTAATCTTTATTATTTTGTGCTAGCTACCTAACCCTTATTTACCTAAGCTTTTCTTTTCTATTTTTGTAGTGAATTATTATGTGATAAAATTGCTCCTAACTGAGCCATGCTTAGTTTAATTCACACATTGTATTGGACAATAGTCTAAGAACCGAGTCCCTATAGTAATTCAATTACTTAATTAAACACGAATGAATTAAGCAAAGTATAACATCATAATACTTTTGGGCATAATTTGGGAAAGGGTTCCCAACTATGCTACGGTTGTCAGCCATAATAACCTTGATATTCATTAGTAACTGATGTGTTTACAAAATTAAGGTCTGTTTTACTTGACACCACTTTTGTTGTGGTTGACATCTGAAACTTGATGCAACATGAGATGATAATAATGCAAACATAATACCTTAAGCAGATATATCCAGAAACTGTGAAATAGACCCTAAAAGTCCATCAAGTTACTCATTAAATGAAAAAAAGCTATAACTCACTTTATCAAGGTAGCCCTTGCCAGTGGGGTCGGACAGGTCCCATATCTTGCTGAGCACCACATCGCTGAGCCGGGACTTCTTGAGGAAGCGAGCAGCATCCAGGGCTTGGATTGTACCAGCGCCATTGGGATCCACCTGCAAGGTTTAAGGTATCACTTACAAAGTATTCCAACAGAAGATCTATTCCACATAACATAATAATATCACTCCTGTAATCCAAGGGTTAGACAGAGGTGTACCTATTAATCATACACCAACATTTGGCCAGTTATATTTTATTAAGTCCATGTAATGGGCCTATTGCAATCAGCCGGGCACAAATCCAAACCCTGTGGCTGCTGCTGAGAAATTTCTGATGGAAAACCCATTTAACACTTTGCCCAGCCCAGGAATCGAACCTAGGACCTCATTCTCAGCAGTTACATCTGCCACTTGACCAGCGAGGCAGTAGTTACACAGATTAATTGATTTCACTGCCTAGACACACGTCTCCTCTCTGTGAGAGTCAGTGAAAAGGTAGGAAAGATGCAATTAGGAAGAGGTTTATGTACAGCAAATAGACCATGACTAATGTGGTCAGATTGATTTCCATCAAGAAATCCTATCCGCAGAAAACAAACTGACTTTAATGAGAAGATTAATGAAAGATGGCTATTGTAACCCTGAAAATCACTAGGAATTATGACAAGCAATATCCTCTAATAAAACAAACTTACTAGAATGAAAGCTTAAAAAGAAACAAGAATGAAAGGCTAAATATAGTCTTGTGTTGTACAGCTGACTTGCAACCAAAAGATAGAAAAGTTTATTATGTTGCACAACTAGATGGCACAATGCCAGAACATTGCATGCACTTGATGACTGTAAACCTTTCTCATTTAAGGTTTAACAGACTTCTATACTAGCGCAGGGTGATACAACTGACAGGCTAGAAATCTATTGTATCTAGTCAGATGAAAAATAATATTATTTTTACCTGCCCCTGCGTCATACGGGTGCAATGAACTGATGCAGTGACTTTCAAAACATCAAGATTTTTTAAATTAAAATTGTTGTATCTTCTGAAATTAAATCTCTCTATGATGGTTTAAAACTAATTAACTTTATTGTTTTGCAGTAGAGAAGAATTTAGCAGTCACACAGACGCAAATATAAGAGCAAAATGACAAAAAGAGGGCACAGAAATACTGTAATTTCTTAGATAATTTATTGTAATTTATTACTTATTATTGTAATTGTTGTATCTTCTGAAATAAAATCTCTAAATGATGGTTTAAAACTAATTAACTTTATTGTTTTGCAGTAGAGAAGAATTTAGCAGTCACACAGACGCAAATATATGAGCAAAATGATAAAAAGAGGGCACAGAAATACTGTAATTTCTTAGAATAATTTATTGTAATTTATTATTTATTTTCTGTAATTGCTTAGAATAGCACTTAGGGCACTATGGGTCATAAAATTGAAATATATTTGATTATTATGGTCAAAGATGTGAACACTTTGAAAAAAATTGGATAATCTTTCAATTTGATTGATTAAAAACTATTAAATTCAAGCTACCGTTTAAATTTAATAGTTTTTATTTTGATGGTTAAAGCTCAAGCAGACTACTTTAAAGTTATGGAGATGACATATTATTTAATTTTAAGAAAATAGTATATATAGAGATGAAGATTTTATTGTTCTTTAAGGAGTAATAACTGTATGAATTGCCAGTATGAAGATAAATAACACTAATAACTATAAAAAACAGATGTAGTTATCATTACAAGTTTCTGTAACTTTTGTTACGGAAGTATCTAGATTTGACTGGAAATCTTGACTTTTAATGGGCATGCTTTGTAACTGAGGAAATCATTTTGATGAATATGAAGTCTTTAGAGATTGTACACAGTCCTATAAGATCACTCTTAAGTACTTGTAAAAAAGTATTATTTAGGCAAATAGGTACAATAAATCATCATTTAACACACTTGATATTACTTCATTGAATTTAGGAGAATAAACCTTCAATCAAATTCATAATCAGTGTATATGCTTATCATTTCGTAGGTATAATTGGTAAGCCTTATTAATTAAACTAACATCTTTAACTTCTACATTTCTGAACCACTAAGCCATGTTTTACAAAGCAAAATTCTCATTCTCCTAGAAATTCCTTTTATTAGAGCTTTTTAACAATTATTTTTCATCAGGCTAAAATATTGATTGCAATTAAACTTAACTGTAATGTAATTGTAGTCTTTACTAAGTATGGAATAAGAGTTACTTTTCTTTACATACTTCTTATTTGCCCCATTAGACATTGGCCTAGAACTTCACTTTACTTGGCAGTTTTAATTGAAAATAATACGCAAATGATGCTAACTATGTGTGAATGTTCGCAAACAACCCATAATTGTATCGGAACATAGTAATTGAGTTAATTATTAAAATTATCAAGGAGTAGTAGAAAAAGTGTTAAGTCCTCACCTGATGATAGTATGCTTCGTATATAGCGCTGTGGGTCCCTGCCACCTGCAACCGGTCAAGCCCCATGTTCAGAACGTAAAAGTCACTAGAAATTATTACTTTACGAACTTATTTTGAACGGCTATGGGTGTGACATTTCAATACTCTTCAAGACATTTCCAACGTTCGTAGTGAAACGGATACGATTACGTGGTCTTATAACACGTTCAGTGTAATTAAATGACATGGAACATCAATTACAATATCTGCACTGTAAATTGAAACAAACTATTTGACTAAACAGGCGGCTAAACTATTGAAATTCTAATAAATCTAAGCAGCGTAATCCGTTCACGGTACACTAAACTTTGACGTCAAAAAATTCAATGTTTTCACGTTCGATACTGAAGTCGCACTGCACCAAACTGTAGATATATTAATCAATCTTACTTTAAAGAGCAAATTTACATGGTTTTAGCCATAAGAACTATTTAAATCTCATATAATTCTACCTGAGTAGGAGAAGGCAAGGCAGCCATTTTTTACATCTCCTCGTCGACCAATCAATAAGCGGCCATAGACTAAAGACTCTTTGACATATGCGGTGAGAGGGCTGGGAAAAATTCTTTAATTCTATTGTGAATGAATTTGTTTATGGGAAAAAATTTCGTATCGAGAAGAATATTTTTTGTCAATTTACGTATGTACAATAAAAGAAAATCAGATTCCAACAGTTGTGTATTGATAAAAATAGGAGAACTCACATTATACTTCAAACTAACATTACTACTGCTGCTTTAGAATTTCAACCAAACTTTTCAAACGTTTAAGGCCACGTATATTTATTTCAAAACAAGAAAGTTTATTTAACATTCTCAGCCACTTTTTCACGTTTTCATGCCGTTCCAACAGTGGGACTAATATTTCAAGAGAGCTAACTGTAGTTCCACAACAAACATCGCATAGTCGCATCTGTAACAATAATATTTTCTTTAGCAAACAATTTGAAACTTGAATCTATCGTATTAAATAATTATAACTCATTTGTAACAGAGGTGCTGATTTTATCTCACTCACCTTATCACCTGTTAGCCACTTTTGATTACGTAATTTCAATTCTAAATAGTCCAATGAAGAATACCAATTGTTAACCTTTATTTCGTCAGCTGGCCATTTACCAGCAAAAAATTCACTCTGAAAATTATTTAATTTAGGTAATGAAACGATTTCTTAGTGGAAATATCTTAGTTACTAAAACCCTTAAGTCTCATTAAAATGGGCCTCATTTCAGATCCTTTCTGCAAGAGGATCAAGCAGTCAATTTTGAGGCCTATTCAATAAGACAAAAAAAGAAAATGATATAATACTTTGGCTTACAAATATAGCACTATCGATTGGAAACAGAACGCCAGTATCAAAGTACAGCCATTCATCAATCTTCGTCTTTAGCATATTTTCTTTAGGGTACAATTCTTGATTATTGCTACTTCTGCAGAAATACAACGCTATAGCGTGACTGTCGCAAATTATATCCCCGTTTACTGACAGCGCTGGCACTTTCCGAAGAGGGTTTATCTGTAATTAGTAAAGAGAGAATTACTTACTTTTAGTAAAAATAGTTAGGTAACGTAAATCCCATTTGGTGGCCGCCAGCGTGTTGCCAAACATCTGGCCCTTGTATCTGGGCAACTTTTATCATTTACTTATAGAAAACTAGCTGTGCCTGGCATGCGTTGCTATGCACCTTTTCCTACCTACTACCTCCTTATTCTTTTTACTTCTTCGCGGTTAAGAAATCCAGTTCCTTTCCAGGTCCTTTTGTCTTAGTGGAGTACTAAACCAACGGCCTCGTTATTCTAGTGGACGAAACTACTACTACTGAGCATGAGGTCCTGGGATCAACGTAACGAGTTAATCGAGGTCTTCCACCAAAAATCTCTCCGTAGCTACCCGGTGTTTGGATTTGTTCTTATTACATGGAACTTCAACATATCTTGTGAAATATGGGTGCACTATAATATACCTACACCCGTACCTAATCGTTTGAGAGTTCCATTATTATTTATTAGAAATACTAATCGTTATCCGTCTAGAAATATACGGGGTAGAAGGGTCATCGACAAACACGCACATGATTCCCGTCCAACCTACACAGAAATTATTCATAGGTAAAAAAAAACAGCTGGTTCCTAAAAAATTGCAATACAGCTACACGGCTAAAACGTATGGTACAGCAGAACAGAATGATGTACTGCACTGCATACGTTTGTGTGTCGATGCCACTTCCACCCTGTATAATTATTAAAATACCTTTTTATAGAATTGGGAATGGTTTTCCGCCTTGAATAGATCGATGTTATGGAACTCCAGCTCTATGTTCAAGAGAGATGCTGTCATCATGGCAAACCTCACTGGTGGTGATGCTTCATCTCCGTAGAGGACCGGCTTTTTCGTCACGGACGTGTTACTAATGAAATGAAAATAGGTACCTAGTTATAATTATTGTTTTAAGCTTTAACGTTTTATAACTAGCTTACACTGTCATTTGCGGGATATCTTCCGATATTATACAGATTTGTCTGCACCCAACATTTATTTACCATACACCCGCATTCTCCAGTCATCCCGCAATCATAGCGCTCGCAACAGCGTCGACATATCGGAGGCACAGAATAATGGATAATCACGGAAGATGTCCCATAAGTGACAGTGTACTTTTGTTGTAATTATGTTTCATAAGACCCTCAAAGGTAACTGCCGGGTGGATGTGATATTTCAAATATATGTATTTTAAGCAAAGTTTTGACAACGAACAGAACACGGAAAAACAAGGCATTCAAATGCATTCATACAAAACTATAACCATGAATAATTTAAAATAGTTAATGAAACAGTTACCTTATAAGCTTCGCTTTGCTTTCGTTTCGCACAATTTGAAAATATTTAAAATTAGATTTGCCACGAAACAAGGCCATTTTTGCACAGTTATTTACCACCAATGAAACTGCCGTTCTGTGAGAAACCCAATGGACTTGTGGCGGGGTACGTGTAAAAACGAGTAAATAAAACTTGTAAATTAATACGGGTCGATAACGCACACCGATCAAATTCAAGATCCTGTTACCTCTTCCATAATGCATGGCGATCCCCTTGTTATTGTCTCAAGTTCAAATCATGAACAACTTAATGCAAATATCGTTTTAAAAAAAAGTTGTATGTTTGTACTCTCTCCTCAATCGCGCGTTTGAACGGAATTAAGTGGAATTTGGCACATAGATAGTTATATAACCTGGATTAACACATAGGACTTTTGTTGTTGAAGTCGCGGGAGAAGCTAGTGTTACATAAAGGCGAAATGTAAAATCTTGGACGTTTTTTTCTAATTGTGCAATCTGAAAGTCTTCAAACCCAATTGCCATAATATTATGATTAAAGTTATTACTATTAGGTACAGACGCCAGCACATCAAGCTACCGAAAACTGACAAATTTTCCCAATCAACCTTCAACCTAATGCTTTAGTAATAAAGTTGAAAATCTATTAAAGAAATTTAACAAATTGTGGTGGCTTGTGTGCTGGCGTCTGTACCTTGGCTTGATTAACAAATCCTGATTAAAAGATATTTTAGTATGAGGTTTTAACAGTACCTACAAAGCATCAAACGCCATAAAAATCTATTCACGGGTGTCCTCGTTAAGGTTTTTAATTTTTTGACGACCTCTAACAGGAATCTCTGCAAAACATTAGAGCCTACATTCTTACAACCTTAGATATTTTTTATAAAAAAAAACTGGCTGGTTTCACGTTTTACTTCCTCGACAGCTCTTGAAAAGCTTATGGTCGGGAAGTCAATACGTCACTACAGAATGAATTAATGAATTAAAGTTTTTATCTTTTTTAATATAAATTACAAGTTTTTTGTTATATTTCAATTCATGGGGGCTTCAGCAAGTAAAATTTCAGAAGCGGGAATAAAGTAAGCTTTTCCTCCTTATGTTATTATGCTGAGCAGTGATCTGTCAAGATGTTAAACTCGAATCTTCATTCTGAATTCCGTGCTACTGATTTTTAAAATAATCTATCCGTGTTATATTTACTGTACCTTTGTTTTCTGAGTGTTACTAACTATTTGTAGGAAACAATAACAGACTATCGTTGTTTGGCCGATATCTACATATTTCTTCAGGCTGTGCTGTTTTACATCCCTACAACTTGCTTATGTTCTATTAAAGCGCTGTCGAACACAGATTCTACTAAGAGAGTATTCTGATGACAAAATTGCTAGTCATCATCTTCCATTCCTTCTCCCATGTTAGGTACTCGGGGTCCGCGTAACACGTTTTTCCTTCCATTCTCCTATTGTCAACCGACACATTCACCAATCTAAATATTCTAATGTACTCTGTTTAACCAATGACAGACATTGTACATTATGGAAAGCGGACAGAAGTCCCGCCTGCCGAGCTGTGATGATGGCGTTAGACTGTATGAATCTTAGCATCACGGAGGTGGATGTGAACATAGACAAGGGAGAACACAGAACGCCGGAGATGACTTCCGTAAGATACTCGATTGGTTTTTATAAGCTATTATTTACTTGCGAAGGAACGAGGAAAATGTCGTGAGGAAAGTTTTGAGTATGAATATGAATCAATAAATCAATAAATCGAATCAGCCTATCGCAGTCCAATGCGACATGGCCCTCTACCAAACTATGGCATACCTACAACTACAACGCTCAAAGACTAGTGTTGTAGTGAAGTGTGAGCCTGCCAATTTGTGTCATGTAAATTGAAGTCGGATCCCATCACACCGTTACATGATAAGTAATGGTGTGATGTGATGTGTCAATTTACGTGATACATGTAGGTACCTACTTACAGTATTTTAATAAACGACATTGAAGTCATAATAGTTATCTCATTTGTTTACATTGTGGCGATATAAAAATAAATTTACCGACATATATTTTCTTTTTTGCAGCTAAATCCTTTACAAACATTACCAGTTCTCAAGGACCGTGAACTCGTGTTACACGATAGGTGAGTTAGAGACATTATTTTCAGCAAAAAACTGATCAAACGAATTCCCTACCTAACCTATATACAATAAACTTGTTATTTAAGTTCAATTTCGTTCAAAATGTTACTCTCCTGTTCCTTTCGCTTACAGTCACGCAATTTGTACGTACTTGGCGGGTCGGTATTGCGACTCTGGCCGTTTGTTGCCGAAAGATCCTGGAGGGCGTTCTATAATGGACCAACATTTGCATTACAACAGTTCAATAATTTATCCACGTTATCGCGCAGCTGCTGTAAGTTCAGGTTTATTCAATAAACTCGTACACTGGTAGTTGCACAAAAATTGAAAAATGAAGTAAACTTTTATTGATACGAAGAGATGAAAACATCCTACGATATAATATTATAAATGTGAAAGTTTGTGAGGATGGATGGATGTTTTGTTTGTACGCGAAAACTACTGAACGGATTTGGTTGAAACTCGGCACATAGATAGTTTATAACCTGGGCTACTACATTTTTATCCCGGTAGTATGATCCCGTGGGACAGTTACCGACATCACGTGGGCGAACTAGCTAGTTAATAATAAATATGCACAAGGCATAGGCTATCTAAGAAACCATCAAGAAGATTTAAGTTTTGATCAAGTTATTTGACAGTAGTGCGATGGGATCTTCTTATTTCATCAGGGGTTTAATTTTATTTACGACAATTTCAAATCTATCGATATTTACGCTTTGACGAATTAGAACACAGTTTTTAATTTCTGTTTTCAGTATCCAATCCTATACGATAACTGTAATTTTGTAATGCCACATCAAGTAGTCGACATTGAATCCACCTACAGTGATCTAGAGACCATGTTGGCTGAGCGAACTTGGTTTGGTGGCAGCTGGGCAACTCTGAGCGACATTGCATTTTCTTCCACTATCAGCACGCTCGATATTATGGTCCCTATTGATAGAGACAAGTGAGTGACACTGAAACAATTATTTAGGTAGACATTTAATAGAGTGCCAGTTATAAAATTGGTTAAAATACGCCACCTATACTTTTTTTTCAGATATCCCAAGCTTTCGAGCTGGCTGTATCGGATGTCAGAAGAACTGTTTTTCATAACTGCTAATAGAAAAGGGCTTGGCGAGTTCTCGAGAAGAATAGGCGAGTTAGCAATAGTACAACAGTCGTAATGCTTTTAAATCATAGACATTTTTTTACGAACAATGTGTTTGTCAACATTAGATTCCAGCTGTATTCTTGACGATACAGAATTCAAGTGTCCGAGGAGTTCTGTATCACGACGGGGGCAACTACTATTGCAACCTTGTCCTGGTCCCGATGAATAACTTTATGATGCCTTGAGGAAGGGTCAAGACTGCTGAAAATAAACTAAGGGGTCTGTCTCACCGATGGCTGAACAAATACAGGTCCTACAGGTAAAATATGTACAGACAAAAAAAAGTGAAATTATTGTATTAATGTACTGTATTAATTTTGCAATGATTACGTTTTAATATGATCGTTATTTTGTAGTAACACAAATGTTTGTGAACTTGCAAAACAAATAAAATTATGGTAAATAAAAAAATAATATAGACTAAATAATAATATAGATAGGCTAGGCTTCCCATTTGACCTTCCTGGACCAACCCCATGACAAAAACTAAACATTGTATTTTTTCATGCTTATTCGAAATAAATAAGTGATAAGCCTCGTAGCCTTTGATTGTAATACTATGATCGGTTTGATTCAAGTCAAGGGCGTCCACTAAAATTCATGCGGTTGCGGGTGAACGCTTGTGTGTCTATAGAGAAATTATATGAGCGGCGCTAAAAAGGCACAGGCCACAGCGGGTTTTCTAAACATATTTTGACACCGTGTGAGTTTTAGCAGACGCCCTAAATACGATTTAACCATTTGGCACTCATCTTAACGCAAGTAATATGCCAAGAGACGTGGGGGTAAAATGGAGAAAAGCCAATCGCTTAGAATTTAACACTTCAAGTGCAAAACTATTTCTTTCACCAGTTTGTGTTCGCCCATTCAGCATAACTACCTCGTTTCGGGAGTCCCCCTCTGAGGCGTGTCAACCAAAGAGTAGATTACTTATACCAAAAGGATGTGTCAACGAATTATAAGATCTGGGACTGACCGTGGATGCGAATATGGCATTTAATCACCACATCCATAATATCTGTGGCAATAACAACTTTCCAACGTAGTTTCCAATCTCTTGGTTTTGTGAATAGACAGGTAAATAGGTTCAAAGACATTTTCAACTTTAACGCTAAAGAATTAGGTTCAAGGTTGATTGGGAAAATTTGACAGTTTCGGGTAGCTTGATGTGCTGGCGTCTGGACGTAGCAAACTAGAGTAAAATGCGCTGATATCTGATCCGCACGAGCAAAAAAGGTGAATTCATGGTAGAACGGGTATAACGAAAATAAAGCTCGCTAATATTAAAAAAAAAATGCATATTACCCTTATTTGTACCGTTTGTCGAGGGAGCTCGTTGTTCATTGTTTACTCCGGACCGGATGCGGCGTGGCAGTCGCGGGACTCTGCCTTGCGGGGCTTGTTCGCGGCACCCTCTGTTCGTACCCGACCTCTCGATATGCGCCCACAACCAAGGCGATGAAAATGCTAAACGACCCTGATTGCTCAGGAATCGAATTTTGAAAGTAGCAGTAGAGCTATGCTTAATCTAAATACAATACATTATGGTAAACTTACTGACTGGGTGATATGTCAACACATAGCCCAAACCGCTGGTACTACTAGAGACATGTAACTTGAAGGGTGTGTTCTTTGTGAAGAGTAAGTATCTACTAAGAAAGGATTTTTGTGAATTCCACCCCTAAAGGGGTAAAATAGGGGATGAAACTTTATATGAAAGTCCTTCAGTTTTGAAGTTAGGATCTTCAAATTTTGTGTTTAGGCTGACGATTGAAAATTAATTTATACGTGTCTCTGACAATTCTACCCGTAGGGTTAAAAAGGGGGATGAAGGTAAGCAACTATATTTGTTCAGTACGTTTTGTTTTCGACATCCATGCGGGCGAAGTCGCGGGGAAAAGCTATTATTGAATAAAGTTATCTAGTTAATGTTATGGCTTGCTGCACGCTTTGGTGCAAAATGTAACTGCAGGTAGTCATCATCATGGGCGGGTGGAAACGCCCGGGTGTTTCCATTGTGAGGATCGTCCGGAGGACACGGTGCAGCCAACTGTGGAGGCCTGTCCCGCTTGGGCGGAGCAGCGCCGTGTCCTCGTAGTGGCGATCTGCGGCGGCGACCTCTCGCGCCCGGCCCTGGTTCAAGCCATGGTCCGGAGCGAGAGGGAATGGGAAGCCGTCACCTCCTTCTGCGAAGCAGTCATGCTAGTGAAGGAGGTGGCGGAACGTGAGAGGGAAAGAGCCTCACGTCCCAGCCGCCGCGGGAGACGCCCTGGGCGTCGGGGGTCACGTGGTGGCCCCTGCCCACCGTAGGCGCGGGGCTGTGGCGCGTTCGTGTTCCACGCGCGCCTCAAAGAGATGCTACGCAGCAACTACGTAGGGGTCCGCACGGGCCGATGCCTGCCAGGGCTGCGGGACTGTTCGAAAGAGATACCGCGGCCCTGGAACACAAAGGGCAAAGAAGGAACATGGATGGGTTTTAGTCAGTACAAGTCTGACACTCCCTTCCGCTCCGCCCAGAGCGGGGGGGGTCATTTGATGATTTCCCATCCCAAAAAAAAAAAGGTAGTCATCATCATCTGCCTAGCCTTTTCCCAACTATGTTGGGGTCGGCTTCCAGTCTAACCAGATGCAGCTAAATACATACATGGAGCGGCTGCCTCTCTGACCTCCACAATCCAGTTAGTACCTACTGAGTAATACGACCCCTGGTAAGACTGGTTGAGAGACTTATTGGGACACTGACTACTACCATGTAAGTGCAGCAAATATCTGTATAAAAATAATCATTTAAATCTGTATGCTGCCCACTTCTCCACTGGTCACGTCACGACTATGGATTCAAACCCACTTGCGCTGAACTGCGCGGTGCGGGGACATAGTATTTCTTTTCATGATTTTGTATGAATCAGGACGAAGTGCATAGTCCTTTAAGGTGAACGAGTAGGTACTTGTTAACTTGCCCGCGCCACAAACGCAGCAGATAGCTGTGGTTCCGGGCCATGAGTGACGGGGACAGGTGCGTGAGGCTGCTATAGCTACAAAACAACTTAATACGAAGAATTCAAAAATGGCGCGCGTTTCTGTGTGCCTACACCTACACCCCACACCATTAATCAACGGAATCAATTTATTAAAAAAGAAGTGTCTATGGTGAATTGAAACGCCACATGTCTGTGCCAGTGCCACATTTTAATTTAGTTCGTCATAATGGCGTCTCCTCACTGACAATGGCCCACCATCCATCTTGCACCGCATCACCTAAGCACTTGATGATCTATTTACTGCATCCGTGAGCGGAGTTGGGATAAACATATTTGGAACGTTTTGCCCTAGATACGCTAAGAAAAATATTAACGTAGAACTAACGCCACCCGTTAGTTCTGCGTCAATATTTTTGTACAAGTAAACTTCATCTTCTTATTTTGTCAATACAATTTCACGAATAAAAATTTCTTCAAAAACGTAACCAACAAGGCAATAAATAACGCCTACTAATTTCTGTATAGACATCGACTGTCATTGCAGCGCCAACAGATCCCTGTAGCACTGTACTAATCCCATGACAATCACCAAGCAATCCCTTCACTTCAGTGGAATGCACAGAGTGTGGATGGAATTTCATAGAGTAGTCATTCTAGAATTTTTATTTCACTTCACTAAACTTAGTAAACTTGTCCTGTCCAGTGTCCTGTCAGTGCTATCACGACATGTCATGCGTGTCTGTCATTGTTTTTTTCGACACAATCAGTTTTATTTATTTGTTGTGGAGGAGGGATGAATGAGTGAGGAGAGCTCGACGCAATTCATTATGTAGATTATCAAACATTGCCGTCCATTGTTCACGCGGAGTTCACAGGGAAAACGTAAAAGTTCATCGCGGATTCTCACGGAATGCGAAGAAAGTCGCCGTGAAAGGTTTGTGCACTGTTATGAATGGTGGTGTCGATCTGAGGCTGGTGCCGTCACCATGCCACTCGTGTCGTGCTAACACACAATAAACTGGTATTACGTTACGCTAACGTAACTCCGTGATTACTCGGTGTTGTATTTAGGTGACATTATTTGGAAAGTCCGGAGGATACTTTCTACCGTCGCGCAACAGTGATGGCCGGGTTCCAGGCGAGCGACACATTGCCCAAGTTCGGGCACGTGACGGATCTGCGCGAGCAGTGGCTCGTGCGCTCAGACGGTGCACTGGCGCACCGCCTGCAGGACCGCGAGATCTCCTCGCACCTCTGCGAGAATAGATACCGCAACCAGCAGATCCGCGAGGACTTCCCCATCGCTTTGAGCGAGCAGCGCGACATCGAGCACGAGGTGCAGCTGCGTGAGCTCACACGCCGCCGCCAGGCCGATATCGACGCGGAGATCGCGCGCGAGATGGCCGAGATCAACCTGCGCCGGCAGCGTCGTCAGCGCGGCACTGACATGCTGCAACAGCCTAGCTCCTCGCGCGCCGCTCCTCCCGCTCCCCCGCCTGTTGCTGCTATTCCCAGTGACGAGCTCAATCCTGTAGAGCTAGGTCTCTCTCCAGCTGAACTTGAAGACATGAGACGACGATTGGAACAGGAAGAAAAAGATGCAAGACTTGCTAGAGAACTGAGTCATGAGGACAACAACCAGGATGCTCTGCTGGCTGACATGAGATGTGCAGTAGAAGCTCAGGATGGAGAACTGGCGAGATTGTTGCAAGAAAGAGAATATAAGAAACTACAAAGAGCCAAGGAGAAGGCAAGGCAGAAGGCCCTACTCAAAAAACAGCAAAGAATGGCAGCCCAACAACAACCAACGCAGCTAGAAAGTGAACCTCCCACTCCGCAGGCCACACTATGTGATGCATACTGCAATCCTCGAGATATCATCCATGAAAACCGACTCAGACTGTGCAAATCTGTTGACTCCGATTTGCATTATGTTGAACCATTCGAAAAAGAATCCATTCAATCCAAAACCAGTGCCTTGCAGTCCTTGGAGATGTCAAATCAGTATTATGCTCAACAATCTGAAGCTGGAACTTCAGGCAGCAATTTATCTCATGCTCACTCAAGATCCTTTGATGATAAAAGGGTGCCAAGTAATCACAGTTCCATGCAACACCGCCAGCCGCCACTTCCACCAACAACTAGCAAGAAGCCTCGTTTCCCAGACCCAGTGAGCATCAGGCCAGCATCACACTACCCCACTGACCACCTGGTGCCTGAAAGCATCCCACCACCTAACATACCCCACAGCTACAGTGAGAACAACAACTTGTACAGTTCCACATACCCGCCTGATGTAAGTCCTCCGCACATGGGACAGGATAGACATGACACCAGTAAGAGACTGTCTGTAATATCTGATATTACCGCTGAAGGTCTTGCTAAGAAGAAGAGCAAGCAAGCTGATAGTAACAAGAAAAGAAAGGGATGCAAAATACAGTGAAACAGTTTGACAGTTCTTTAGTGAGAAAGAAATGGTTGGCCTTTCAAAGATTAGTGATTTAATTGATCTGTTTTATGTTAAGCTGAGCTACGCAGTGGTAATGAGTGTCGTGATCTGAGTGGTGGCTGGCTTCTATCGAATATTAAGGGATTATTGTGTATAGTCCAGCTCAAAATGGTTTTTTAATATTCTAGAGTTAATCATTGAAAACAACAAGTTTTAAGATATTTTTCCAAGGATTTTTAACATTTTATATTATAAAGCCATGTTGTTGGCAATTTTTATAAAGAATTTTAGATATTTTTTTCTTAGAATTAATGATTATTTATTCTTTTACTCTAAACTCTGCAATATCATTCAGATTTAAGTCAAGCTAACTGTTAAGTACTACAGTCAGTTGTAAATGGAAAAGTAATTACCAATCTCTAAGTACTTTAGTCATTACTCATTACTGAAGATAATCTCAAGTAGTCTCCCTCAAGCTTGGCACCTTATTATGTCTTAAGTGTTTTGATAATACTTGTACTGCCTCTCAAGATAAACTTATTTGAAGTGAAGGTTTAAGCACAAAACAAAACAATCTACAAGTATATCGGAAAGATTAACATCTTAGTATAATATTTGCAGTTTGTATTATTATATTTGCAGTGTTCAGTAGTACATAAATAAGTTCTTATTGATACAACTTAATTATTCACAAAATTTTGGAGGTACACATTTTCCAGACAAGTAAATGTTGAAAACTAAATACTGCATTCCTGCTATGTTATAAATTCAGTTCAATCAAACTGGCACATGACTAATGAATCACTCCAGATTGACCAGATTCCAATCAGGTGAATCACAGTAAGTAGTTAAATATGGATGATATTGCGGAGCACATGCAGACAGTACCTGCAGTAACCAATGAGCCATTTTAAGCTAAGGTCAGTGTGTGCCTTTGTCTAGATATTTAAGTATGTTTAAAAAAACATTCCATTTTATTTTTTTAATTTGTTGTCTAGTTGCACACATATTGTTTATAATAATATTTCAGCAACTTTAGAAATTACAAGAAAAAGAAGACTTAAAAACTTTAAATTACAAAAAAATACGCAGATCATATAATAATTAATTAAAGCGCCTATACATGAATAGACGCATGTTATAGGCGCCTAAATTTTGCTCAAAATGATAATGATTGGCAAACTATAGAGAATATTCATGACATTAGGATTTGTTAAAGTGTTTGTAACAAGAATATTAGCATTAATATAAGTCTAAATAAGTTTTACATAATGAAAGTAGCCTGTAGCATGGCCAACAGTTTTGTCTTTATACTTCCGTTATTTTGGCGAAAATGACCTCAATTTCGTACTTAATCTCTGCTAAATTCTAAGACTGATTTTAAATGACCATATATATGTATTACAATAAAAAAAATAGTTTCGGTGCCCATTTGGTGCTTTATGAAGAATTTATTTCTCAAATTATTCGTATTATTTTAATTTTCTCATATATATTTTTGTTTTTAGGTTAAGAGATTATTCGCATAAATGCAAAAGTGCGTTAGAAGATGTAATTGCTTTCACAGTGACTTTCTCTAGCATAACGATGACTATTCAAAGCACGTTTACATCTATAGTGACATCACATAGAATAAAGGTCATTCACACACTCACTTATGGTAATGGACAATAGTTAATATCAAGTTGATTACAATACACATTGATATTCCATCCATCTGAATAACCCCTTTCTGGATTATCTTGTTTATTTGTTAGTTGTATGTCATCCCAGTGTGTTTTGGAATATTTTAATGCTATCAAGTACCTACTGTGAAATATTTAGGGAGGTACAGTCACATTAAAAATACGTATGTGGGTACAGGTACGCACGGCGACCAATCAAGCTATAATACCAGTTTATACGGATCTAATTGTATTAGAAATTTACATGATAGCGAGGCCATGTTATAATGGAAATTTATAGCTTGATGTGTCGCCGTGTGTACACACAGCATTATTCAAAAGCGTTAATCTCCGAAAGACTAGTTTGGAATTTAAAAATAATAATCATAGTCTTTCAAGTTCCTTTTTAAGTTAAAGAGATGATCGCTTTTGATTTCAGCATTGCGTACCTATTGCTGTATTACTAACATGTTTAAGAGATACTTATAAACGTTACTTCATCATAAGTTCATAACTCTGTAATACTGGTGATTTTTATAAGATTCTGATATCAAAGGTATTATTTCATACTTTAATAGACTAGTTCGTATATCAAATGTTTTAAAATCAGTTAAACAATGGCAACTATTCAACGTTTCTAAAGAATCTCATTTATTTTTAAAACAACTTCACGATATTATAAGAAAAAGGCTTTCATATTTACAAAATTATAACGTTTATAAGTAAAATAATAATTGTAACGTAATAAGTAGATAAATGTACTTAAATAAGAGTAAGCTTTAATCGCAATTTATGGCCTTGATGGTGCCTTAGTGGAACTGAACCAAACTCAAATATTTATAATCTTTTTAATGTTAATTTTAATGAGTAACACATAGATTAATAAACATTGTTGCAGTTATGTGAGGCATTTATTCGTTGCTACTTCTTTCGTGTTGATGGTAGGTACGTCTTGGCAAATTATGCACTTCATCATCAGGGTTTTGAAAGGGTAGTAGGATATTCTAGCAAATGAGCCGTGATAAGGAAGGCACCAAACACGTAGCCAAATGCTGACTGAATATAGTTGCCATCGACACGCTAAGCAGAAGAGTGATATTTGGACATAATTTGCATACAGATTGTAGAAAGTAATTCAAGAAGCATAATCCAATTTATCATATAACAATTATGATTCAGAATGTCCTTCAGGGCTGCAAAGTGCAAAGCAACAGGCGTACTTGCAAGCTATAAGAATAAAACTACAGTATCCTTTGGTCAAGCCTTTGCACCATTTACACCTAGACATTGAAACTACACACTTGTGGATAACGACGCGATTTATCTCAAAGATATTAGCAATAGATACGAAAACTAAACTACAATACCGACGGATTATGACGATTAGAAATTCCCGACTTCAATTATTTTCACGAACGTTTCAAAGTAACAACGAATAAATCCTTCAACTGCAGATACGCCAAGCAGTATCTTGAATGTAAGCTAATACTAGATGTAACTTGGTTTACTTGGACGAAAATGTTTGCTAATTTATAATATTACAAGGCATATTTTCTAAAGCCGGGGTGGAAATTCAACCATTAAAAAAATCTTACCGGGGTTGTAAGATGTTGGCCTTGCGGAATTTTCACCTTTGGTACATTTCTTTCTTTGGCCTTGGCCATAGAAAACTCGCAATTTCGCAAGTATTATAAATTACAATACATTTTATATTTTAGTGGCATTTATTTGGATTTCAGTCAATGTATGTTTATGATTATTTTTATCTGAATAAACTTGTCCTCTGTTTCGTAACAGGATATGTGGTGTTATTTCATGGCTAATCGCCCCGTAATGGCTATGGGCGGATGATATGGTCGTTGCCAGCGAATTTTATGTGCCTATCTGTCGAATGCATGGATGTTTCGCCTTCCTACACCTTTTTTTAGATATTATGAAACCTATCAAGTGGTACAACCGCAAACTTCCTGCTCCACTGGACTCGCGTTTTGTTTTTAAAATCCATTTTTGCAACCGGAGTAAGAAATCAATTTTGTATCCTATTTTCTACTTGCGAAAATCTTGTTTTTTCCGGATTTCGGAGCAGGTTAACAACCTAGCGATCTCAATAACAAATACTGGTTAGTTATAATTCTACAGGTGTTAAAATAACACCTCCTAGTTCCATAATCAATTCCACAATACTTATTGATTATAGAACATCCTGAGAAACTAATGTTTTCAATTTCATGTCGTTTCTATTCCGAGTGTAGTCGCTCTGATGCATGCCACGCCTCACATGCCTGGCACACTCCGCGCATGCCCAAAACTGGCCGCATAAAGGAATACTGTTAATGCAATCTGACTCAAATGCATACACCATCGCTTATTTTATAGATATATTGGAAAATGGAACGCCGCATTAACTTTCTTAGGATTTTTTATTGGTAAGAATAAAAAAGCAGCGCCAGCTCAATGATTATGGCTTCCGAAGTTACGACTTGTTCAAAAAGTAGTGAATATTGTTGCTTCTATCATCTCAAACGCGTCTAAAAAGTTTTTCTATTATCTTTTGTGTTGTTGAAGAGCAATCACCAAGCGGAATTGCTGTGCTCCGGTTTGGAGCATTTGGAGACCATGGGTTTTTTTGCTGTAGATACGGTATGCCTACCTACCTAGGGCTAGACAACGCAAGACCCTTAGTGTAACAGATGACCATCAGTATCAATCAGTAACTGTCCACCGTATGGAAAATACGCGCCTTTGGTCGTGGAGTTGCGGACACCAGCCCGTTAAGCAATACAACCCACCTTACAAAGGTCCTTAAATTGGCATTTAATTGTTCTAATACAGGTTTGGATAGGTACTGGCGCTCAATCACAGTTAGGAATAATCGCTCTACCATAGTTGAATAGTCAGTTCTGCTGTTTGGTTACCCATCCTTCCCACGGTTCAAACAGTCACGAGTAAAATCAGACAAACGAGAGTGGAGGCAAACGGTCTATTTCATTTCATAATAATATTAGTAACGCCCGCCTGACCCCTGAGAAAAAACGTCTTATTTGATTCGTTATGTCACATTAGAGACCGGAGAAAGTATTTTTCTGGCTTCGCTAAAACTTGCTTCCGTTTATGGCTACGTAAGTATACTTTTATATGGTAATGAGAAATTACAAGCTTAGTCATCGCCTATTATATTAGCGGAAGGGTACCTACGATTTACGAAGAACATAACTTTTTGCTTATCTTAGCAAGTCGCATTTATATCTATGCATGAGAATCTTACGCATCCAGAGACGTGTTATAAACGTTAAACAATTCATAAGTTTCATAAACAATGTGGGTAAAAGGTACCTTGGTTTATAATATTCTGATGGATTAATCTTTTAATATTATATTTCTTATAACCAACAATGTGTCGATCGGCCTTGGCGTACGCTATAACACAATACACCGTGTATGGAATAAATACATAACAACAAGTACTTATATTGTTGAAGCACCTGCCGGGCAGTGACCTTGGGCCGGCCTCTAACTGCTCCGCTTCGGAAATGCACAACAGCTAGTAATTCTTGTAATGACGACTCGTTAACGGGCCCTTGGCCTTACAGGCATTATTTTCCATTTAAAGCCTGCTTCAAATACTATTGACGGCCGACTGGTGTACAAACAATACTAAATAATAGGTAGGTACCTACCTACCTACCCGTTCCTATAAATAGGCGTTTAATTCCGTAGGTCCTCTCAACTCACCCTAGATGTCGCTTTTGTATTCAACGAAGCAAGACGTGGATTAGCTGCTTAATTTGTGTCAAGGAGAATTGGAATTAGGAAAAGATAAAAGAAAACACTTAGCGACCGTAAGTACCGTCAAACCGTACAACTTTGCCCAAATTTCTTGCGATTTTTAATTCCAGTTTAATTATTTAAAAACCATATACTTTTAATGGGTAATTGTGTTAAACGATAGTTACATGTATTGTTCTTTACCTTAAATATGTTATAATATCAGGAAAATGTATCTGTATGGTTTATGTGCTAAAACCGTCAATTTACCCAGCGGGCCAAATGTTTATGTTTTCACTTTTTACAAGTTTGCCCATTTTGCAGAAACTCGTATTTCCTCCCTTAATAACATAAAATTAGGGATCATTCGAGAAAAATAATCAATCTATCATAGGACCTTTACACAAAGCGTTTAAACGTTCATATTACCTGTCACATTTGAGTGGGCAAAGTCGCAACGTTTTTTTTTGTAAGTTAAGTGACATCTCTGGTTTTTCTTTTTATTAGAATGAATCTAATAAAAAGAAAAACCAGGGATGTCACTTTTAACCGACTTCTAAAAAAGGAGGAGGTTATGTATTCCACCAGTATCTTTTTTTATGTACATCAGTACCACGTACGGTGTACGCTAGATCGAAAATTCAAATTTGTGTTTTACAAAAATTTCAGACGTCTACGATGCTTTTTCAGCGAGATATCTGGAATAATGTGTTTTTCACCGTTTCAATGGCGTGGCTATGTGGTTTTAGTCTTACAGCTCCTAAAATATAAAAAACCTAGGATTTTTTTCTATATTTTTACAATTTTTTTATAAATCCAATCTGTTATTTACCTAAATTTCAGGTCTCTGCAACGCTTAGTTTTAAAAATCTCCGTGGCCGCGAGGTTCTCTGCGTTTCAATGGCCCGGCCATGTTCAAACCCTTGATAACTTTTTAACCATAACTTTGACAAATTTATGGTTTTGGGACTCAACTTTTACAGAATCTTGGCAGTTTTTTTTTAAATCGTCATGGCCGCGCAATCGAAACGCACACAGTTTTGAACGGGTTTTTTAAAATCAAAATCAAAGCATTTATTTCAAGTAGGGCAGTTACAGGCACTTTTGAATTGTCGAAACAAAGACAACAATGAAATGTAGGTACAGTCCCCTTAGAGAATCACACCTACGAAGATTATAAATGGTTCTGATGGCTCTTTTTTGCAGAATAAATATAGACTCAATGTCTGCAGCCCGTCCCCATAGCAAAATGCCATAAGACTTTATACTATGAAAGTAACTAAAATAGACCAGTCTAGCGGTATCTACATCAGTATATTGACGGATTTTTCTAATAGCATATGCTGCTGAACTTAGCCGCCCCTCAAGATATGTTAAACCCCATTGTAGCCTTGAATCAAGGGTAATCCCCAGGAAAACTGTTTTATCTACAAATTCAAGCTTCTCTTTATCCAATACTATATCACAATCGCTACCTTTAACATTCGGTAAAGCAAATGTTATGCATTTCTTCGTTTTTTCATTTAATACTAAATTGTTTGCTGTGAACCAGTTATGGACCTGAAGTAGGGCATTATTCACGTCATCTAGATTTTGGGCCCGTCTATTTATCTTAAAAATTAGGGAAGTGTTATCAGCGAATAACACCATATTTTGAGGTTGGTTTTTCAATAAATAGGGTAGATCATTTATATATACTAAAAAGAGGAAAGGACCCAATGTTGAGCCTTGCGGAACCCCCATTTTTACTTTTAAACCCTGTTAATTAACACTATTTATTTGAACTTGTTGTTGTCTATCATTCAAATAAGATTTTATCAAACTAAGTGCAAGTTTACCTAGTCCGTAATGCTCAAGTTTCAAAAGTAATGTGTCGTGATTGACGCAAAGCTTTTGAGCTTTGGAAAGGTCACAAAATATTCCTATGGCGTCTTAGGACTCTTCCCACGCAGTAAAAATGTGCTTTAATAAGGTTACACCGGCATCAGTTGTACAACGTGCCTTGGTGAAACCTTACTGTTGATCGTGTAAGATTCTGTTGGTGTTTAAATGATTGAGCATTTGATTCAGCATTACCTTTTCAAATACCTTGCTAAAAACTGGCAACACGGATACTGGTCTATAATTATTTGTATCTTTATTAGCTCCGGATTTTAACAGAGGTATGATTTTACAGTATTTCATTAAATCAGGGAAAACTCCTTGGTCTACACACAAATTAAAAATTAAAGCTAAGTATGGTACTATATAGTCTCAACTATGGATGCACAAACTCTCATAGATATTCCCCAAAGATCTTCGGTCAGTTTGAGTTTTATTTGCCGGAAAGCTTTAATATCTATCATAGGGTTTATGTGTTTAAATTTAAATTCAGCCGGCCAGCCCGACACATTCGCCTGTAATAAACCAATTGAGACTTCAGGTGAGGAATTTAGAGCCTCCGTAGTTTTTAACGGTATATCGGTAAAGAAATTTACAAATTCATGAGCTACTTCCTGATTAGAGCTTTTAGGACCACATGCTGTATCTAATGTTCTTCCTGTTAGTCTCGTTATTTATGACCTACTTTTCGGCGGAAGAATCGACCAAATGACAGATTGTGTCGACACAATGACAGATTTCTTTGCACTATCTGTCATTTTGTCGATTCTTCCGTAAAGAAATCCTTGTCTACGGTGGTCATGCTACAGGGCCGGCACATCAAGCTACTACAATCTGTCAATTTCTATAATAGATTTTCAACTTTAGCGCTGAAGCATTCGGTTGGTTGATTTAAAAGATTTGACAGTTTTGGGTAGCTTTATGTGCTGGCGTCTGTACCTGTCTGGGTTCAAACTTGACACGACCCAAACTACAATACTAGGCCGTTATCACAAGATCCAGGGCTGGGTCACCAGGACTTATCATGCTTCATGGGACTGGGCAGAATACAAATAAAATTCACATAAAAATTTCAAATTGACTATATTCATCATCACAATAAACAAATAAATATAAAAATATGACACAAGATGATCGTTTGTCGTGTCTTTGAACGGACATGTTGCCATACAAACATTACTTATGGCGGGAAAAGTGCTCTAAGCATGGAAAAGGATTCATGTGGGTAGGTACAAAGACTACACTTCACATAACACATTTCTGTGAAACGTATGAAAATACAACTGCTTAGAAAACTAAGCCACTGTGTAGAGTAATATTTTATCGCATCAGTTTACTAGGTATGTACATTAGTATTTTGATGAAAGATTTTAATTACAGACAATTCCGTTGAGAACAATCGTTGTCTTCATCAGATCTTAATGGGCAAGCTATCCATAATTCTTTGCCGATTAATTACCGGTCATTCAACATTACAAGCCACACGAAACAGTGAGCAGGTAAACTACGTAACAACACACATAATATATTTAGTAAATAGATGCGATTAAAATAATAATCGATTCCTTTAACTTACAACAATTATTTACGTAACGAGAGCCGTTTTTAACTGATTTAAAGGCAGGTACATTTATCAAGCGTTTTTATGTAGTTTTAATAATTGTGTAAAGGAAGGTGCGTTGCCAGATTCCTCAGTGCCACGACAGGTACGCTGATTGTGGGGCAGGCAGAGTACTAAGTGACCGTGTCATTTGCGAGCATGCGACCGCGACGGACACGCGAACCACAACCAGTCGGCGGTGATTAACATTGCAATACAGAATATCTGCTACTTTACAACATTTAGCTGTAATAGATAGGATGTGCTGCAGAGAGGAATGTCGCTCGCGATTATTGTGATTTTAAGTTCGATCAATGAATCGATCTGATTGTTTTTAGTAATAAAAATAAAGGAGCTACCTTTTAACCGCCACACACAATTCATAGAAAATTGCAAGCCAAGCTTCGTATTAAAATATCCAATACATAGATTTTGTCTTCTAAATTGAATATCACAAACCATCTAGGTACATACGACTAAGTAAAATAATAGAAGTGATATGAATTTGAGTATTTTATAACACAGAATTTTAATTTGTAGAAGTAGAAAGATAAAAGAACTGATTGTAGTTATTGATTGATTGATGAAACCAAAATAGAAGTGATATGAATTTGAGTATTTTATAAAACAGAATTTTAATTTGTAGCAGTAGAAACATAAAAGAACTGATTGATTGATGAAACCAAAATGTAGGGTACCTTGAGTAATCAAACATGCATTACAATTTCTTTAAAAAGAAAACGGTAATTTATTTCATAATTACTAATGCATGAAGCAATAATTACAATATTCTTTATAGTAATTTCTCAATAAACGTCTTTGTCACAAGCCAACAATGTAACTTTACCAATGTAAATATAATTTACAATACCCATATTTATCTACTTTGGTCATTAACTTGGTGGCAGATGGTTAACAATTTGTTAAAGAGCTAGCGGTGTCGTATGTTATTTCGCGAGGTTGGCGGCTTGCTTCTTTGCTTTAACTAATTCAACTAACTCCTTGTATCGTTTCATGCAGTCTTTTTTCGTACGGTTCGGTATACAGTCGGCGATCTTGTCCCAGCGCTCCGGAGTGCTCACCGGGAACGTCTTGATGGCTTGTTCCAGCAGCTCTTGTTCAGTTTTCGTCCATGCTTTGTCGTCTGGTTTGGCAACCTCTTCAGGTTTCGGCGTAGCTGTTCCGTTCACTATTTTCACAGGATTATCACTCTTTGATATTCCAGTTTCATCAATGTGATTATATCCTTTCTTCTTTTCTTTTTCAAACTGGTCAAATGCTTCTTCATTGGCAGCTTTCTTTAGACTACTTTTTGAGAAATCTGCGCTTTGCAAGTCTTTAGCTTTGTTTAAAACGTCTTTTGCTATGAATCGTCTGTCATCAATGAATGTGCCGTGTTGGTTTAAGAAGTTAGCGACCACTTCCCACCTCTGGTTGGTGCCTGCTGGAAACAGGTTGACAGCTTTAATGAGCAGTTGTGTCATCTCGACACTCCATTCAATTGGCTGTTTGAGTGCAGATTCTTTTTTAGCCTTGTGTTCTTCCACCCTCCTGTTATCAAATATAGCTTTTCTTTCTGCTTCTAATTTGTCCTCAGTTTCTTTGACGGTTCTAATGAAAGCATCTCTACCTTTGCTTTCGAGTTCTTTTACGAAGTCTTGTATTTCTACCACCTTCAACATTTCGCAGATTTTTTCTACAGCGGCCATATGAGTGACGGTTTCATCTTCATTGTTGGAGTAGTAGTTGTTGGCTTTGCAGATGTCTCGGAGCGCCTTCTTCTCCTTACGCAGGTTCTTCTTCTGCTGCTCGCGCTCGGCGCGCGCCACCTCGATGCGCGCGCGCTCCGCTTCGTCGGCCTTCTGCTTAGCTAGTTGAGCTTCTTTCACGACACGTTCTTCTTCAGCTTTCTTTGCTTGTACTGCATCCTGGAATTTGAAATAGTATGATTGAGTTTGTAATTCAAATTCTATTAGTTTATCGAGTTCATGTCTCTCACTGAAATATCCAGATAAGTCACAGGTTTCATCATAGGGGGGGGACTTCTTTATCATTCAATTAACTGACTGAAATAATGAGCTAATGACCACTTTATGTTAAAGTAAAAATAAATAATAAGTGTCTGGTATCAATATAATATCAATTCAAATCAATCATATAAAAAATATAATAAAATACTTAATCAATTTCAGATATATAAATAAAATGGGTTTTAATTGCCGTTAAACCCATTTTGTTTATATATCTGTAGTTGCCATTGTTCATTTTTCAGTTTGTTTAGTACAAGCTTCTGCCCATGACAAGGCGCCTCGTTAAGCTATATATTTCCAGTATAACAAGCCCTCGCTTTGTATAGATTTCCCATACAATGAGCAACCCGCATAAACTGGTTTTGTATAGCTTAATTGGTTGTTGTGCGTACCTGAAAGTCATCTATTGTCACCATGAAACTTATCCTATGAAATGAAATGATTTTTTTTATTCTGCAAATAGGACGTTGGGATCACTTTTACGTAGTTTTTAATTGGATGACTGGTTTCATAGTTTACCTACTACATTGAAAAATTACCTCTTTATAACATTAGTGTAGATCAGTAGCGAAGGGTCAATTTTTGTAAGAGGTAAGCCGGAGTACATAATCTTTATGTGATTATATTATTTGTCTATAGAATACCGACTGTGCCATTTTTCAAAGGGAAGCCGGTAGGAATCGAGTTGTATGGAAATTTGCCACTGGTGTAAATAGAATACATGGAAAAACTTGACTGGAGGAATTTATTGCACATCTAAAAAAACTATAATGTGAGTACTGGTTAGCAAATAGGAAGACATTGCATTACATCGCTGCTAGGAACAATACAAAACAGAAATTATACTATTTGCTTGAATCAACAGTGATGCTAAATACAAGTAGGTACAGTTTAGCACGACTGAAATTATTTGGACTGTCACAAGGTTAAAGGTGGTGGTGGTGTCACAAGGTGGGTTTTGTCTGCTCATAAACACCCACCCGCAATAACTTCAGTTTATCCGTGATCATGGTGCTTGCAACAGCGCCGAAATATCGGGAACTCAACAAAAATAGTAAACATGGTAAATATCCCGTTTCCTGTAGTAATAATGTTAGTGACCATGATACAGGTCCTCTGTTTCGTAACAGGATATGTGGTGTTATTTCATGGCTAATCGCCCCGTAATGGCTATGGGCGGATGATATGGTCGTTGCCAGCGAATTTTATGTGCCTATCTGTCGAATGCATGGATGTTTCGCCTTCCTACACCTTTTTTTAGATATTATGAAACCTATCAAGTGGTACAACCGCAAACTTCCTGCTCCACTGGACTCGCGTTTTGTTTTTAAAATCCATTTTTGCAACCGGAGTAAGAAATCAATTTTGTATCCTATTTTCTACTTGCGAAAATCTTGTTTTTTCCGGATTTCGGAGCAGGTTAACAACCTAGCGATCTCAATAACAAATACTGGTTAGTTATAATTCTACAGGTGTTAAAATAACACCTCCTAGTTCCATAATCAATTCCACAATACTTATTGATTATAGAACATCCTGAGAAACTAATGTTTTCAATTTCATGTCGTTTCTATTCCGAGTGTAGTCGCTCTGATGCATGCCACGCCTCACATGCCTGGCACACTCCGCGCATGCCCAAAACTGGCCGCATAAAGGAATACTGTTAATGCAATCTGACTCAAATGCATACACCATCGCTTATTTTATAGATATATTGGAAAATGGAACGCCGCATTAACTTTCTTAGGATTTTTTATTGGTAAGAATAAAAAAGCAGCGCCAGCTCAATGATTATGGCTTCCGAAGTTACGACTTGTTCAAAAAGTAGTGAATATTGTTGCTTCTATCATCTCAAACGCGTCTAAAAAGTTTTTCTATTATCTTTTGTGTTGTTGAAGAGCAATCACCAAGCGGAATTGCTGTGCTCCGGTTTGGAGCATTTGGAGACCATGGGTTTTTTTGCTGTAGATACGGTATGCCTACCTACCTAGGGCTAGACAACGCAAGACCCTTAGTGTAACAGATGACCATCAGTATCAATCAGTAACTGTCCACCGTATGGAAAATACGCGCCTTTGGTCGTGGAGTTGCGGACACCAGCCCGTTAAGCAATACAACCCACCTTACAAAGGTCCTTAAATTGGCATTTAATTGTTCTAATACAGGTTTGGATAGGTACTGGCGCTCAATCACAGTTAGGAATAATCGCTCTACCATAGTTGAATAGTCAGTTCTGCTGTTTGGTTACCCATCCTTCCCACGGTTCAAACAGTCACGAGTAAAATCAGACAAACGAGAGTGGAGGCAAACGGTCTATTTCATTTCATAATAATATTAGTAACGCCCGCCTGACCCCTGAGAAAAAACGTCTTATTTGATTCGTTATGTCACATTAGAGACCGGAGAAAGTATTTTTCTGGCTTCGCTAAAACTTGCTTCCGTTTATGGCTACGTAAGTATACTTTTATATGGTAATGAGAAATTACAAGCTTAGTCATCGCCTATTATATTAGCGGAAGGGTACCTACGATTTACGAAGAACATAACTTTTTGCTTATCTTAGCAAGTCGCATTTATATCTATGCATGAGAATCTTACGCATCCAGAGACGTGTTATAAACGTTAAACAATTCATAAGTTTCATAAACAATGTGGGTAAAAGGTACCTTGGTTTATAATATTCTGATGGATTAATCTTTTAATATTATATTTCTTATAACCAACAATGTGTCGATCGGCCTTGGCGTACGCTATAACACAATACACCGTGTATGGAATAAATACATAACAACAAGTACTTATATTGTTGAAGCACCTGCCGGGCAGTGACCTTGGGCCGGCCTCTAACTGCTCCGCTTCGGAAATGCACAACAGCTAGTAATTCTTGTAATGACGACTCGTTAACGGGCCCTTGGCCTTACAGGCATTATTTTCCATTTAAAGCCTGCTTCAAATACTATTGACGGCCGACTGGTGTACAAACAATACTAAATAATAGGTAGGTACCTACCTACCTACCCGTTCCTATAAATAGGCGTTTAATTCCGTAGGTCCTCTCAACTCACCCTAGATGTCGCTTTTGTATTCAACGAAGCAAGACGTGGATTAGCTGCTTAATTTGTGTCAAGGAGAATTGGAATTAGGAAAAGATAAAAGAAAACACTTAGCGACCGTAAGTACCGTCAAACCGTACAACTTTGCCCAAATTTCTTGCGATTTTTAATTCCAGTTTAATTATTTAAAAACCATATACTTTTAATGGGTAATTGTGTTAAACGATAGTTACATGTATTGTTCTTTACCTTAAATATGTTATAATATCAGGAAAATGTATCTGTATGGTTTATGTGCTAAAACCGTCAATTTACCCAGCGGGCCAAATGTTTATGTTTTCACTTTTTACAAGTTTGCCCATTTTGCAGAAACTCGTATTTCCTCCCTTAATAACATAAAATTAGGGATCATTCGAGAAAAATAATCAATCTATCATAGGACCTTTACACAAAGCGTTTAAACGTTCATATTACCTGTCACATTTGAGTGGGCAAAGTCGCAACGTTTTTTTTTGTAAGTTAAGTGACATCTCTGGTTTTTCTTTTTATTAGAATGAATCTAATAAAAAGAAAAACCAGGGATGTCACTTTTAACCGACTTCTAAAAAAGGAGGAGGTTATGTATTCCACCAGTATCTTTTTTTATGTACATCAGTACCACGTACGGTGTACGCTAGATCGAAAATTCAAATTTGTGTTTTACAAAAATTTCAGACGTCTACGATGCTTTTTCAGCGAGATATCTGGAATAATGTGTTTTTCACCGTTTCAATGGCGTGGCTATGTGGTTTTAGTCTTACAGCTCCTAAAATATAAAAAACCTAGGATTTTTTTCTATATTTTTACAATTTTTTTATAAATCCAATCTGTTATTTACCTAAATTTCAGGTCTCTGCAACGCTTAGTTTTAAAAATCTCCGTGGCCGCGAGGTTCTCTGCGTTTCAATGGCCCGGCCATGTTCAAACCCTTGATAACTTTTTAACCATAACTTTGACAAATTTATGGTTTTGGGACTCAACTTTTACAGAATCTTGGCAGTTTTTTTTTAAATCGTCATGGCCGCGCAATCGAAACGCACACAGTTTTGAACGGGTTTTTTAAAATCAAAATCAAAGCATTTATTTCAAGTAGGGCAGTTACAGGCACTTTTGAATTGTCGAAACAAAGACAACAATGAAATGTAGGTACAGTCCCCTTAGAGAATCACACCTACGAAGATTATAAATGGTTCTGATGGCTCTTTTTTGCAGAATAAATATAGACTCAATGTCTGCAGCCCGTCCCCATAGCAAAATGCCATAAGACTTTATACTATGAAAGTAACTAAAATAGACCAGTCTAGCGGTATCTACATCAGTATATTGACGGATTTTTCTAATAGCATATGCTGCTGAACTTAGCCGCCCCTCAAGATATGTTAAACCCCATTGTAGCCTTGAATCAAGGGTAATCCCCAGGAAAACTGTTTTATCTACAAATTCAAGCTTCTCTTTATCCAATACTATATCACAATCGCTACCTTTAACATTCGGTAAAGCAAATGTTATGCATTTCTTCGTTTTTTCATTTAATACTAAATTGTTTGCTGTGAACCAGTTATGGACCTGAAGTAGGGCATTATTCACGTCATCTAGATTTTGGGCCCGTCTATTTATCTTAAAAATTAGGGAAGTGTTATCAGCGAATAACACCATATTTTGAGGTTGGTTTTTCAATAAATAGGGTAGATCATTTATATATACTAAAAAGAGGAAAGGACCCAATGTTGAGCCTTGCGGAACCCCCATTTTTACTTTTAAACCCTGTTAATTAACACTATTTATTTGAACTTGTTGTTGTCTATCATTCAAATAAGATTTTATCAAACTAAGTGCAAGTTTACCTAGTCCGTAATGCTCAAGTTTCAAAAGTAATGTGTCGTGATTGACGCAAAGCTTTTGAGCTTTGGAAAGGTCACAAAATATTCCTATGGCGTCTTAGGACTCTTCCCACGCAGTAAAAATGTGCTTTAATAAGGTTACACCGGCATCAGTTGTACAACGTGCCTTGGTGAAACCTTACTGTTGATCGTGTAAGATTCTGTTGGTGTTTAAATGATTGAGCATTTGATTCAGCATTACCTTTTCAAATACCTTGCTAAAAACTGGCAACACGGATACTGGTCTATAATTATTTGTATCTTTATTAGCTCCGGATTTTAACAGAGGTATGATTTTACAGTATTTCATTAAATCAGGGAAAACTCCTTGGTCTACACACAAATTAAAAATTAAAGCTAAGTATGGTACTATATAGTCTCAACTATGGATGCACAAACTCTCATAGATATTCCCCAAAGATCTTCGGTCAGTTTGAGTTTTATTTGCCGGAAAGCTTTAATATCTATCATAGGGTTTATGTGTTTAAATTTAAATTCAGCCGGCCAGCCCGACACATTCGCCTGTAATAAACCAATTGAGACTTCAGGTGAGGAATTTAGAGCCTCCGTAGTTTTTAACGGTATATCGGTAAAGAAATTTACAAATTCATGAGCTACTTCCTGATTAGAGCTTTTAGGACCACATGCTGTATCTAATGTTCTTCCTGTTAGTCTCGTTATTTATGACCTACTTTTCGGCGGAAGAATCGACCAAATGACAGATTGTGTCGACACAATGACAGATTTCTTTGCACTATCTGTCATTTTGTCGATTCTTCCGTAAAGAAATCCTTGTCTACGGTGGTCATGCTACAGGGCCGGCACATCAAGCTACTACAATCTGTCAATTTCTATAATAGATTTTCAACTTTAGCGCTGAAGCATTCGGTTGGTTGATTTAAAAGATTTGACAGTTTTGGGTAGCTTTATGTGCTGGCGTCTGTACCTGTCTGGGTTCAAACTTGACACGACCCAAACTACAATACTAGGCCGTTATCACAAGATCCAGGGCTGGGTCACCAGGACTTATCATGCTTCATGGGACTGGGCAGAATACAAATAAAATTCACATAAAAATTTCAAATTGACTATATTCATCATCACAATAAACAAATAAATATAAAAATATGACACAAGATGATCGTTTGTCGTGTCTTTGAACGGACATGTTGCCATACAAACATTACTTATGGCGGGAAAAGTGCTCTAAGCATGGAAAAGGATTCATGTGGGTAGGTACAAAGACTACACTTCACATAACACATTTCTGTGAAACGTATGAAAATACAACTGCTTAGAAAACTAAGCCACTGTGTAGAGTAATATTTTATCGCATCAGTTTACTAGGTATGTACATTAGTATTTTGATGAAAGATTTTAATTACAGACAATTCCGTTGAGAACAATCGTTGTCTTCATCAGATCTTAATGGGCAAGCTATCCATAATTCTTTGCCGATTAATTACCGGTCATTCAACATTACAAGCCACACGAAACAGTGAGCAGGTAAACTACGTAACAACACACATAATATATTTAGTAAATAGATGCGATTAAAATAATAATCGATTCCTTTAACTTACAACAATTATTTACGTAACGAGAGCCGTTTTTAACTGATTTAAAGGCAGGTACATTTATCAAGCGTTTTTATGTAGTTTTAATAATTGTGTAAAGGAAGGTGCGTTGCCAGATTCCTCAGTGCCACGACAGGTACGCTGATTGTGGGGCAGGCAGAGTACTAAGTGACCGTGTCATTTGCGAGCATGCGACCGCGACGGACACGCGAACCACAACCAGTCGGCGGTGATTAACATTGCAATACAGAATATCTGCTACTTTACAACATTTAGCTGTAATAGATAGGATGTGCTGCAGAGAGGAATGTCGCTCGCGATTATTGTGATTTTAAGTTCGATCAATGAATCGATCTGATTGTTTTTAGTAATAAAAATAAAGGAGCTACCTTTTAACCGCCACACACAATTCATAGAAAATTGCAAGCCAAGCTTCGTATTAAAATATCCAATACATAGATTTTGTCTTCTAAATTGAATATCACAAACCATCTAGGTACATACGACTAAGTAAAATAATAGAAGTGATATGAATTTGAGTATTTTATAACACAGAATTTTAATTTGTAGAAGTAGAAAGATAAAAGAACTGATTGTAGTTATTGATTGATTGATGAAACCAAAATAGAAGTGATATGAATTTGAGTATTTTATAAAACAGAATTTTAATTTGTAGCAGTAGAAACATAAAAGAACTGATTGATTGATGAAACCAAAATGTAGGGTACCTTGAGTAATCAAACATGCATTACAATTTCTTTAAAAAGAAAACGGTAATTTATTTCATAATTACTAATGCATGAAGCAATAATTACAATATTCTTTATAGTAATTTCTCAATAAACGTCTTTGTCACAAGCCAACAATGTAACTTTACCAATGTAAATATAATTTACAATACCCATATTTATCTACTTTGGTCATTAACTTGGTGGCAGATGGTTAACAATTTGTTAAAGAGCTAGCGGTGTCGTATGTTATTTCGCGAGGTTGGCGGCTTGCTTCTTTGCTTTAACTAATTCAACTAACTCCTTGTATCGTTTCATGCAGTCTTTTTTCGTACGGTTCGGTATACAGTCGGCGATCTTGTCCCAGCGCTCCGGAGTGCTCACCGGGAACGTCTTGATGGCTTGTTCCAGCAGCTCTTGTTCAGTTTTCGTCCATGCTTTGTCGTCTGGTTTGGCAACCTCTTCAGGTTTCGGCGTAGCTGTTCCGTTCACTATTTTCACAGGATTATCACTCTTTGATATTCCAGTTTCATCAATGTGATTATATCCTTTCTTCTTTTCTTTTTCAAACTGGTCAAATGCTTCTTCATTGGCAGCTTTCTTTAGACTACTTTTTGAGAAATCTGCGCTTTGCAAGTCTTTAGCTTTGTTTAAAACGTCTTTTGCTATGAATCGTCTGTCATCAATGAATGTGCCGTGTTGGTTTAAGAAGTTAGCGACCACTTCCCACCTCTGGTTGGTGCCTGCTGGAAACAGGTTGACAGCTTTAATGAGCAGTTGTGTCATCTCGACACTCCATTCAATTGGCTGTTTGAGTGCAGATTCTTTTTTAGCCTTGTGTTCTTCCACCCTCCTGTTATCAAATATAGCTTTTCTTTCTGCTTCTAATTTGTCCTCAGTTTCTTTGACGGTTCTAATGAAAGCATCTCTACCTTTGCTTTCGAGTTCTTTTACGAAGTCTTGTATTTCTACCACCTTCAACATTTCGCAGATTTTTTCTACAGCGGCCATATGAGTGACGGTTTCATCTTCATTGTTGGAGTAGTAGTTGTTGGCTTTGCAGATGTCTCGGAGCGCCTTCTTCTCCTTACGCAGGTTCTTCTTCTGCTGCTCGCGCTCGGCGCGCGCCACCTCGATGCGCGCGCGCTCCGCTTCGTCGGCCTTCTGCTTAGCTAGTTGAGCTTCTTTCACGACACGTTCTTCTTCAGCTTTCTTTGCTTGTACTGCATCCTGGAATTTGAAATAGTATGATTGAGTTTGTAATTCAAATTCTATTAGTTTATCGAGTTCATGTCTCTCACTGAAATATCCAGATAAGTCACAGGTTTCATCATAGGGGGGGGACTTCTTTATCATTCAATTAACTGACTGAAATAATGAGCTAATGACCACTTTATGTTAAAGTAAAAATAAATAATAAGTGTCTGGTATCAATATAATATCAATTCAAATCAATCATATAAAAAATATAATAAAATACTTAATCAATTTCAGATATATAAATAAAATGGGTTTTAATTGCCGTTAAACCCATTTTGTTTATATATCTGTAGTTGCCATTGTTCATTTTTCAGTTTGTTTAGTACAAGCTTCTGCCCATGACAAGGCGCCTCGTTAAGCTATATATTTCCAGTATAACAAGCCCTCGCTTTGTATAGATTTCCCATACAATGAGCAACCCGCATAAACTGGTTTTGTATAGCTTAATTGGTTGTTGTGCGTACCTGAAAGTCATCTATTGTCACCATGAAACTTATCCTATGAAATGAAATGATTTTTTTTATTCTGCAAATAGGACGTTGGGATCACTTTTACGTAGTTTTTAATTGGATGACTGGTTTCATAGTTTACCTACTACATTGAAAAATTACCTCTTTATAACATTAGTGTAGATCAGTAGCGAAGGGTCAATTTTTGTAAGAGGTAAGCCGGAGTACATAATCTTTATGTGATTATATTATTTGTCTATAGAATACCGACTGTGCCATTTTTCAAAGGGAAGCCGGTAGGAATCGAGTTGTATGGAAATTTGCCACTGGTGTAAATAGAATACATGGAAAAACTTGACTGGAGGAATTTATTGCACATCTAAAAAAACTATAATGTGAGTACTGGTTAGCAAATAGGAAGACATTGCATTACATCGCTGCTAGGAACAATACAAAACAGAAATTATACTATTTGCTTGAATCAACAGTGATGCTAAATACAAGTAGGTACAGTTTAGCACGACTGAAATTATTTGGACTGTCACAAGGTTAAAGGTGGTGGTGGTGTCACAAGGTGGGTTTTGTCTGCTCATAAACACCCACCCGCAATAACTTCAGTTTATCCGTGATCATGGTGCTTGCAACAGCGCCGAAATATCGGGAACTCAACAAAAATAGTAAACATGGTAAATATCCCGTTTCCTGTAGTAATAATGTTAGTGACCATGATAGTTTAAAATCTTATGTCACAAGGTATTGTAAAATCACCCCAATAATGTTAGGGGAAATCCTGTTTACTATTCATTGTATCTAAGTCCTAGAACGGCGACGCGGCAGGCCCAGAAGGAGATGGCGGGACAAACTCAACTCTTTTCAAAAAAGATTGGCAAACAACAGCACTGTGTAGGGATAAGTAGAAGGAGGGAAGGGAAGCCTTTGCCCTGCAGTTGGACACAAATGGCTGATAATAATAATAATAAAATAAGTCCTAGAATTAGATAATATGAATTGATGAAATACTTCAATTATTTTCAAGATCATTGGGGGTAAGGCTAGTTTTTTAGAATTGTGGGAGGCAAGGCAACTCTTACGTGTCCATCAGACAGTCTGTAGAGTAACTATTTTAGTGTTACTTCTGAAATTTTTCTCACAAGAAGACATGTTTAAATAAAAAATTAAATTGAAGGCCCATCTCTCACCACTATCCAGACTTTTCAAGCATTGCTTAATGAAATTACTCAGTATTATTAATTTATTGTTCTCCAGATGTATGAACATAGACATGGCAAAAAGAGTATCTTAGGATGAGATGGGAAAAAGGCGTGAGTTTATGTATGATTACCTGTCTGGCTCGTTTAGCAGCTAACTTCTTATCTTTGTCTTCCTGCTTGAACCGCTGGATCCTAGGGTCGCTGGCATACGCCAGATCCACCAGGCTTCGTATCCGGGCCATCTCTTCCTTTTTCAGCTTGGCGCGGGCAGCCTTGTTCTGTTTTTCGATCCACCGCCGCTCCTCCCGGTCAGCGCCCCTCTCTTTCTCCTCCTCGTCAAGATAGGAGAACTCGCGCCAAGACTCAAACTCATACCAAAAAGCATAAAACCGTTCCACCTGTTCCCGGGTACTATTCTCATCACCTAACAAAGGCACATTTCTCTTCTCAGACCATCTTGCATTTGACTCAAAATGTTTAGTAAAAGATTTGTAGAAGCCATCTCTCTTGATATCGTTTTGTGAAGGTACAGTGTCGTCGATGGTGGGGTCTATGGAGTCGTAGGACCTGCGCTTGACTGGCGTGCCCAAGATCTCGTAAGCCTTGGTGATGCATGTGAAGTAGTCGTCGTCGCTACGAATCTCCTCGCCCTGCGCCTTGCGCTTGTCAGGGTGGTGCTTTAACACTTTCTGCCGGTAAGCACGTTTTATGTCGTCATCAGTGGCTTTGTTCCGCAAGTTCTTCATACCTAGAACGGCATAGTGATCTTGCATCTTCCAATCTTTGGGATCCAAGCTCCGCAGGTACTCGACGTCATCGTCGAAGATAACTTCTTCGGCCTTTTCATTAGACTTGAGCGTTTGGAACAATGCGTCGCCACCATGGCACTTCACATTGTAATACCTAAGGAACGCTGCGCCAGCGCACTCCACTCTCCTCTTCACGAAAGGGCAAGGGATCGCCATTACCCTGCCACTTTCACCAGAATCTCCGTCCGTCATTTTAAATACGTTTTATTTGTTAAATATGGACCAAGCACTAACATAACCTAAAAACAAGGTAAACACCTTGTAACTTAACTGGACTCTCGTTACTTAGTTTTTGTAGTTACTTTTCAACTAATATACTACAATAGACATTTGGCTAAGTAATTACATATATAACTATTATACCAAACGTACATTTTACAAGTTAAAACGCGCCATGAAACCAAAGACGTCGTCCGACATTTGATGAATGAAAATTAGCGAAATGAGCGAATGAATGTAAAAATTTAATAGTGACGTGAATGAAAAGAAAAATGTCAAGGTTATGAAACATACAGCCTACTTTTTCGTTTCAAAATCTTTGAAATGTTATATTATTATATTAAAATAAAAACCTTCGATTGATTTAGAAAAAAACATTTTAAATACAAAGCAAATTATTATAAATTCAAGAAGAAACATCACACATTGACAACATGCTTGCAAGGTTCAACATACTTTCTCAAATTCACACAAGATGGGGTTAGTTGGCGTGTTTTTTAGACCCGACAACGTCATAGCCAAAGAAGGGTTAAGATTTTAAAAGTTAGGTCAAAGAGTAAAGTAAGTATAGAGGGAAAGACTAACAACTCTGTGGTAAAATTTGCATGTATGAAAAGTGCTGCCGCCTTGAGTTTGGTGAGTGAACTAAAGCTACCCACCTACCTATAGGTATGCATACTTTAGATACTATGAGGATTTAATTTAATAATCCTATTCAATTTACAAACATCTCACTCTCACATCTCAACTAAAAAAAAAGCGTATGAAGTTCAAAATACTGTTCTTTTATTTATTATCAAAAAGAAATGAATATTTATTCGTTACAAGCTCATTATAATATATTTGAGCTGCTATTTCTTTGGAGTTCACTACACAACGAAAACCAAAGTGATAAAAATATTATGAAATAAAAACAAAACTTAACAAAAAAAATAACAGTAACAAGTAACAATTTTAACAGAATTAGCTGAGTTAAACTCCGAAAGCGCATCAACACGTCGGGAAAGCCGGAGTTGATCGACAATGACATTGCCGAATGGCGACTAAGACATTTGTTTGACAATTTGACAAACCAGACAAGATGGCTGCCAAGTTTTTTATCGCACCAAACTCCAGATGTCGCTGTCGTCTATTGAAATTGATGACAGTGCTAAGGAGTTAGGTACAGACGCCACCACATCAAGCTACCTGTAACTGTCAAATTTTCCCACAACCTTGAATCTAATGCTTTAGCTATAAAGTTGAGTCTCTATTAAAGAAATTTGACAGATTGTAGTAGCTTGATGTGCTGCCGTCTGTACTTAAAATGTCTGTTATTTATAAATTTTCGTAAGCGCTGTAATATTTAAAAGTGAGCAAACAATGTTGACGACTGCCTTAAGATGGTTAAAGCGATTATTGATGAATAAGGAATTACGAATAATGTTCAATGGCGAGTACATCTCTCAGTTTCGTCCCAGCCGCCGCGGGAGACGCCCCAGGCGTCGGGGGCCACGTGGTGGCCACCACGTGGCCCCCCCGCCCGGACACCGTAAGGCGCGTACCGGCGCGGGCCTGTGGACGGTAAGTAATGGGCTAGCCCACCGTCCTATGACGACAGGTCGTGTCGACGGCGGGTGCGATTTCAACGCGCGCCTCAAAGAGATTTCAGCTACCAGGACCCCTTCCTGGGCAAGGGCCGATGCCTGCTGAGGCTGCGGGACTGTTCGAAAGAGAAACCGCGGCCCTGGAACTCAAAGGGCAAAGAAGGTACATAGATAGGTTTAATCAGTACAAGTCTGATACTCCCTTCCGCTCCGCCTAGAGAGGGGGCGGGGGGAGGGGGTCATTTGATGATTTTCCATCCGAAAAAAAGGGTGAACCTGTATCTGAAGCGCAAACAACAAAATTTCTTGGTCTTACTGTGGATAACAAATTAAAATGGAAATCCCGGATTGAAACATTATACAAAAGAATTATTAAATCCGTATATGCGCTACATGAATTAAATCACATTTCAAATATCAATACCTTGTAACTGCATAAATTGTGGTTTAGTTGCTTCGGTCCTGAGGTTTGTGGTGTGATTTTTTGGGCAAATTCGACTGATATTGACTTAATTTTTAAAGCACAAAACGGTGCAATGGGATGTTTGAGCTTCAAATGATCGAAACGAATATTAGTCAACATCGTGACGCATTTCGCCTCTGTGTCCGCCGAACATATACCGCTTTAATGCACAAAAGTGTGTTTCACATGGCTCCTGTAATTTTCAATAAATTACCTAAAGAAATAAGGGCAATGAAAACTGCCTTATTTTAGAAAAGTCTAAAGAGTCTCTTAGTTAATAAATGTTACTATAACTTGACGACTTCTTAAACGATAATTTTTCCAAACTTAAGACCTCACAGTGACATCAAGTAAGGGGTCTATCTCGGGGGGGATTTCTAAATCGAAAAGCGGTGCTTGACCTTGACATTTTTATCACGGTGCTTAATTTGCCAGAATTAAATTAGATTACACCTTTTAACCTGTATTTCATCATCATCATCATCCACAGCCCGAACACACCCACTGCTGGGTATAGGCCTCTCTTTTCTTGTGCCAAACCACCTTGTTCCTGTGCCAGCCTCATCCAGGTTTTTCCCCCGATGGCAACTATATCGTCTGCCCATCTCGCCGCCGGACGACCCACATTTCTTTTGCCAGTTCTTGGACGCCATTCGGTGACAGCCTTAGAACCTGTATCTAAAGATAATAATCTGATTTTTTTTAAGAAGCTTTGTACCAAAAAAATGATTGAAATTGGATTGGGGGATAGTCTAAAAGGGGTTAAAAAGTTGCTAAAAAAACATCACGTGATTAATGGACGACCCCTAATAACAATTATTATGCATGTATCTTTAAATAATTAATTCGTTACTGTATTGTAATAATTCTTCTTCTAGTCTTTACATAGTGTAAAACAAAGTCGATCCCACAGTCTGTACGCTTAGATCTTTTAAACTACGCAAAGGATTATAATGCAGTTTTCAGCAATAGATCCAAGAAGAAGGTTTATATGTAGGTATATTCAGGTGCGGTCCCGGGGGGGGGGGTCACAGGGGTCATGACCCCCCACAAAACATACACGTCAAATTGATAAACCTTCTTAAAATAGCTTTTTTCGGATTTAAATTATTACCTAATTTCCTGCTTAATCGTTCAATAATGTAACTAACCTTTTTCGAGGCAGAATTCTAAAATTATTGAGCTCGCTTCGCTCGCTAATGCATCTGAGTTATTTTTATTCTCATCTCTAATACACGGGGCGGAGGCTAGCTGCTTCAATTTTGAGCTCTCTTTCTCGCTCTTGCATTCTATTAGTATCAAGAGCGGATCCGGGAGAGGGGTTCATGGCCGGGCGTCATGACCACCCCGCGTGGGTTGGGCCTAGGTCGACCGTGATTATGTTTCTGGACTCATTGATTTCAATAAAATAAAAAGAGGTCCGGCTCGCATCGCTCGCTCTTGCATTCTCTTCATCTTAAAACTTGAAAAATCTTACTATCTCAGGGGCAGAGCCGTAGACAGGGGGGGGGGGCATGATGGTTTAATCCTCGAAATCTCTGACAACTATTAACAAATCAGCCTATCCGAGGTGGAATGCAAAAACACCTACCCGAAAATTTTCGGGCTCGCTCTAACATTCTGCGTTCTTTTCAGTATATCTTTATAAACTGACTCAATTTCTGAAAGCTAAAGATGCACCCCCCGGAAAAATCTTACGCGCCCTCGATTGTTTTGTTCATTTAAATCCAAAGATGGTTGATATAATTTCGTTTTTGAAAAGTTGTTGATAATAGTCTAACAAACCCCCCCCGCAATCGCTCTCCAACCAAATTCCTGGCTATGGCCCCTTGTGACCCCTCCCAAAGACTTAGACTTGCTATAATTGAATATCTTACAATATTTTATCTAATTCTATATACTTCAATGTCAATCTTGATTTGTATGAACCAAAACCAAAAAAAAGAATTAAGAGAACTCCCCTTAAAATATTTTAAATCATATAAATATCAATCAAATATAAATAATAAATATTAAAATTATTTTTTATATAAAGTATTAATATAAATAATAATCATATAATAAATGGCTTATTGATAATTGGTGTTATAGTGTAAAAGAATTTCTAGAAAAAAAGTAACCGATAGATATGGCTACAAAGTTCTACAAAGTGTTATAAGTTGATATATTTTTTATTTTTTCTATAATTATAAGCATCTATTGTTGTTAAGATTTCAAATAGATACGAATCCTAAATTGTAAGTGTTATTCTTATTACCTATAGCTAGTCATATTCATATTTTAACAAACTGATGTTACGTATTAAAATTCTATGTGTAACATGTCCGAATGTTCACAACTCTATTTAGAAGACCTTAATGTACCTACCATGTTTTTACACAAATTAAATTATTCTATTCTATTCTATTCCATGTTTGTATACATTTTGCATTTACTACTATAGAAACACTTGAAACATGTAAATGTTATAACACCATTGTAACAGAGTTTTCTGCAAAAATAAATAATTTTAATTTAGATGAACGAGTTGAGTACTTACGTTCCTCCTTGTGATATTCATTATTAAATTGTTCAATTAAGATATTTCGCTTACTTTTGACATGAACCGGACGTACTTTACAAATTTTGAACAGCTTTTCATAGTTCTGATTTAAGCTTTTTTTTTTTTTTTTTTTTTATCTTCATGTAGTTTAAGTAGCAGTTTCTGCGGGCTTTTGATTTTACTTAACGTTAGGCCATATTCAATAACTGAGTCACCCAGTACACAGTATACATTACACAATACTTTTCTGTTGACAGCAAGTTTAAGAGTATATAATTTACCCAAAATGGATGGTTGATATGCAGATACCAAGTGAATGTTTTATTTATGACTAATCCGAGCTACTTGTATATACACCGACTACATCGATTACAACTTAGATGCAACTTAATAGTTAAATTATAAGATAATGATTACATTCGATTGACAATCATTTACTCACGCGTCATCATTTGAATATGTAACGAGTTTGGTATAATGAAGGAAAATATCTCCAGGACTTCGTTTATGTTTGTGCGTGTTTTGTTTTCCAATGACTTACCTACGCGCAGCTTTGCGTAAACAACCAAAGGGGCCGAAATGCTAACAGAACATGTAATCAATACAACCCTTCAATACTAGTTAACCCTTGTGCAAGGTAAGCTTGTGGAACTTTAAAAGACTGATGAATGAGGAGAATGACTGGAATGAGGGGTTAGCGATAAAGGTTAGTATGGATGAAGTGAGAATAGAAGTAAATGGTAAGAAAAATGGTAAAGCGTTAGAACATGACGGTATACCAGTTGAAGTTTGGAAGTTATTTACGGGTGGATGGATGGATGTGGTTAGCTTGATTCTTCAATAAATTGTTGCTGGAAGAAGCCATACCTGACGGATGGTGCAAAGGTTCGCTGGTGCCCATCTTTAAAAACAAAAGTGATGTGCTGGAGTGCAATAACTATATAGGAATAAAGCTAATGGCACATAGTATGAAAGTTTGGGAGATAGCTATTGAAAGACGACTTAGAGAAGAGAGCGAAATTTAACGAAATCAATAAGGAACATTACGCAAAACACCGCATAGAGGGCTCCACTAGCACAAACAGTAAACAAACCGCCATGATGTAGGTATCATGTCATATTTATTCGTAACAAATAATTTGTGAAAACGTAATAAATTATAATAGTTTTATTATTATTCATGCATAAAAATCCTGTACTGTGTTATTATGAATGATTCGCTTCATTCTTACATCCAAATACCCAGCACTGATGCATTATTGTATTAAAATATTCTCTTCCATAATTTACCTAAATTAAAAATTATATTTTTCCAATATTACTCACGCTTTGAACGACTTGTCAAAAAACTGTTTACGGTTTGCGCTAGTGCTGCACTCTGGCGGCAGAACATTGCAGTAATACTCCCTATTCAATCCATTTTGGGGAACGACGTATGCCATTTTTGCAATCAGCCAGCTGTGCGAGACATACAAAAGTGTGTAAAAAATTTGCACATGATGTCCACCGACCTTAAAAAGGCAAACGACGGGTACCTCGTCAGGGTTTGTGGAGAGCCCTGAAAGAGAAACGAATGCCTGGGAAGTATGCGCAGTCGATCCGAGCGATGTACAATCAATGTAGTACCCAAGTCCTTTCTACAGCGGGCACTATCGGCAGTTTCAATGTGGCTGTCGGCTTGCACCAAGGGTCGGTTCTAAGCCCTTACCTCTTCCTGGTGATAATGGACGCACATACATACGTCGGATATCCAGGAAGAGGCTCTCTGGTGTATGCTGTTTGCCGACGACATTGTGTTGGTTGCCGAGAGTGGCCTAGAGGTCCAGAGCAGATTGGAGCTGTGGTGGCAAAGACCGGAGAATTATATTTTTATATGATTAATATAGCTAGCCCACATTGTCCCACTCCTTCCTCCCTCCACTCCTTCCAAAGCTCACGCTTCTGTGCTACTTCTTTCCAATTCTCAAGAAATGCATCAAAGACTGGAGAATGTTGGCCTAAAATTAAATAGGATCAAAACAGAATAGTCCGAACAGGCCTGTGCCCATAACTCTTGCCGAAAAGCCCATACCGATCTGTTCCGATTTCCGGCACCTCGGGTCGCTTGTCCAAGGGGATGGCGAAGTAGACCGAGACGTAATGCAGTGGATCAACTCAGGATGGATGAAATGGCGACAGGCCACTGGAACAACTTGTTAAAGGGGACCACGGACTTGTATATACAAGTCAAGTAAGAGACCAGTCGTATGGATCGAAATGTTGGACTGTGAAGAAGGTGAATGAAAAAGATTGCATGTAGCGGAGATGAGAATGTTGAAGTGGATGTGTGGTGTGACAAGAATGGATAAGGTGAGGAACATGTATATGAGGAAGTTTAAAAGTTGGGCCAGTTATAGCAAAGTTGAAAGGGAATCGACTGTCTTGGTATGGCCATGTGATGAGGAAGGACTAATCGCATGTGACTAAAAGAGTGATAAATATAAATGTTGATGGATGGAGGGAGAGAGAGGAAAACCAAGGCAACGATGGAATTGTTTGTGTGAGGAATGATATGAAGGAAAAAGGAGTAGGTAAATTATAGCGTGACGGTTGACAGAGGAGAATGGATGAAAAAAACTTGCTGCGCCGACCCTAAGTAACAACAAGGGACAGGGGCGGGAAGATCCCTGGTTCAAGCCATGGTCCGGAGCGACACGGAATGGGAAGCCATCACCTCCTTCTGCGAAGCAGTCATGCTAGGTGGCGGGACGTGTGAGTCACGTGGTGGCTCCCGGCCACCGTAGGCGCGGGCCTGTGGACGGCGAGTTATGGGCTAGCTCGCCGTCCGGCCGTGTTATGACGACAGGCCGTGTCGACGGCGCGTTCGTGTTCCACGCGCGCCTCAAAGAGATGTCAGCAACAATGTAAGGGTCCGCATGGGCCGATGCCTGCCAGGGCTGCGGGACTGTTCGAAAGAAATACCGTGGCCCTGGAACACAAAGGGCAAAGAAGCAACATGGACGGGTTTTAGTCAGTAGAAGTCTGACACTCCCTTCCGCTCCGCCCAGAGCGGAGGGGTCATTTGATGATTAAGAACGAAAAAAAAAATGGCGGGAAGATGATACATAATAAATAATAATAAAACAAAATCTCAAATAAACGTCTTCGGATCCGATTTACCGAATTTTGTTAAATTTAAATAGTAAAAATTAAACCGGATGTTTTGAACCATACCACAGTTTTATTACAAAAATCCAAGAATATGCTCCAAAATGAAAAATACAACAAATAGGTATTCTATTTGTTGTATTTTTCATTTTGGAATAGTATGAAAAAACCACACAATTGATCTGACACAATGTGTCAGTCATGTCAAAAGAAATTTGGAAAATAAAAAGCAATGAAGATTTAATATGTTGACGAGATCAGCTGCTCGACGCGCACGCCTATCGCCTCCGGACCCGGCGCTCAACTCCGCCTCGCCGTCGCCGGAACCCAGTCCCATTGTGAGTGCTGTGACACCAGCCGTGGCAGTTCCGTCGAGCTCGAGCGACGAGTATTTCTCTCCGCCGACGACCCCACCACCTGTTCGTCGACGGGAAGGACGCCGGCCGCCGGACGGTTTAGGACCTTGAGGCCCACCGGCCTCTGTTAGGGTCCCAGCTCCCGGCGGGAGTGTGCAGCGCTTGCAATGGACGCAATCCATCAATAAAAACGTCATGCGCTCATACTATGGACCTACAGAGGGAGGAAACAACCTGACTTCGTACCGTGCTCGGATGCTCTCTCTGTTTCAGGTGCTTGAGCCAGCTGTCAACGAGTCGGCGCAACGACTATCAGATCAGGTGCGAGTCATCCAGCGTAATCGTATGTTGGATGACACTATACTTGATCGCCTGCGAACTGAAATGCAAAGAAGCCATGTCATTACCCCGTCGGCGCAGGCTGTGCACCACAGTCTAGCACAATACCTAATCGCGCTAATGACGTGAGTAATGACATGGTTACTAATGTAAGTAGCCAGTGCAATGAGGAAATGAGAAGTGCTTTGGAGGGTGCGATTCAAGAATATCGGTTCATGCAACCCGACCTTAGAGCACGCATACCTCGTTTGCCCATGCATAACAAAAATAGGACACTGGTGGCTGTTCTGGATTCGCAGTTATCAAACTATTTTGACAACTGTAAAGACCTCACCGATGCTCACTCAATCCTGTATTGTGCGGCTGTAGCGACATGTATGTCGTGTAGCTCATGTCAAATTTTCTGATGACAGAGCTACACAACCTAAACCAGCCGTACCAGCATGGCAGTACAGGATTGAACGACGTATTGGTTTGGCCAGAGCACTCATCGGAAAACTGATCTGCTTCAGGGAGGGCAATACTCGCCCTAGAGTGATGCGTTTTGTGAGGCGGGCGTTCTCGGGAACTGATATTAATCTTCGAGACTAAATGTTCCGTGTCACAGAGCGCATCGACTTCCTGAAGCAGAAAGTGTATGCATGGGCAAACCGTATTCGCAGGTATAAGTGGCGGGTGGACCGATACACTCAGAATCGCACATTCCAAAGACATGAAAGGTGGGTTGATAGGGCTTGGGAGCGACCAGACCAAGGTGTGGCTGACACGCGCCTGCCGGAAGATGATGCCATGTCTTCGTTCTGGCGCAGCATCTGGTCGGTGAATTTTTTTTTTAGAGTAATCTTCAATTAAATTGACACACATATAAGACGCTGTAAACAATTTTAATTATGTGTAAATCGGTGCATAAACTACAGAGCATAAATTCGGTGAATAAATTTCAGTGCCCACGAAAGTTACGAAAGACGCCACGAAAGTTACAGACGTATTTTCTACAAGGAAAATATGGTTTCAAATCCTTATTTTTTCACAAATTTCCTGTGGATTAAAGTTTATAAAATAAAAGACATTATTTATGAATCAACTTGTATTTGACATCGACAATTCTGTGTTTTGTGATCGGCGTATTATTATGACTGAGATGGTTAACAAAAGCTTTGGTCCCAGTAATTAAAATTGTAAAATTTACAACATAAACGTAATTATTACTTACTATTGTAGCTACTGGCAGATAATGTGTGCTTTTGAATATTAAATTGAAATGTTTAGAATCATAAAACACACCATGTGCTGCCAGCTGCTATAATAGTACCTAGTTTACATATTATTTTTTATATTTTCAGTCTCGTATCACTTAGAATTTATGAAAAGTCATTTCCATGGTTATTACACTTATCACTCATCAACCTTAACTTTAAAAAATCACAATAGTTAAGTAACTTAACTAATCAATATAATTAGTAATAAATGAAATTCTAAAGATTTGAAGTTCTTTTAAGTCTATAATCACAGAATCTTTGTCTTAAATTGTCAATAAATCATGAAAGCCATGCACTTCCCAAAATAGTACCTTTCTCTTGCCTTCATTTTTACTGCACTCGAACTCTGTGTAATTTTTTATTCTTGCTCTTCTTTTTATCTCTACTAGACGCTTTCTCTCCCGTCGCTCTTTTGCACTTTCTGTGGCATATTTTCAGTTTGAACGTAATCTGAAAGTATTTTTAGCCAAAATAAATTAACATGACTGATGTGAGTAATTAAAGTAGGTAAAGTACAAGACAATCGGAAAGTATGACGTTGACGTTGGGATTTTTTTAAGCAAGAGGGATACAATTGGCAAAAGAGCCCAGTTTGGTGTGGGCTAAACTGTTAGCTTGGCTACGAGAAAACATACAAACAGAAACACTTTCTACGAGTCGTTACAAGAAAAAAATTGAAACACATGCATGCATATAAATACATAACACCTTCGCGACAATTGAGTAAATGCATCTGCAGCTCACAACAAATCTATAGTTATTATTTAATGGAGATATATAATTTTCGCGGGGCGCTAGCTGACTTTCGTGGACAAATAACCACGAAAGTTACGAAAATTTCACATTTTTTCAGAATTACGATTAAAGTTATAGCTAAATTACTTGGGAATAATCTCGAAGATCTATCTGGGTCAATATCAACAAAGTTCATTTTTTGTCAATTTTGGTGGCTAGATCTTTTCTTCAGATTTCGTGAAAAATAAAGACCTAGTATAAGAATAGAAAGTCTAAGCTAGAAGGATCTTCAAGAGGTCTCAGAATATCTCGGTAACTTTTTGAGATATTTTAATTCAAAGTCTAGTGTGGCCACCAAAATTGAAAATCGCCCACCAAAATCGAAAGTGCCCACTAAAACTGAAAATCAGTGGCATCAAAATTGGATTTCTCTGTAACAAAGCTCAATATCACTAATAAAGCTCAATGTGGCTAATCTCCCGAATTCTCGGGAAGTATCAATAACTTTCATCGGTTAATAAAACTCTCTATTGTAAAAAACTAGAAGGATAGATTCCGAGGTCTGATCCTGAAGGCTGACTGACATGGTGGCGTTTTTATACAAACACTTCAACACCTCGATGTACAGTACAGCGCAAGTCTCGATCACATCGAAGGCTTTCTCGTAGTCCACAAACGCTAAACAGAAAGGCAGCTCTTCCGTCTTCTTTATAACCTGCCGCAACGAATGTATGTGGTCTACGGGGCTAAAGTCTTTTTGGAATCAAGCTTGTTCGGGAGGCCGAAAATCGTCAAACTTGCGATTCGTGATGATTCTTGAAAACAACTTGTAGACATGGCTAAGAAGTGAGATGGGCCTGTAATTCTTCAGCCGGGCATTGTCGCCCTTGTTGAAGAAGAGTACCAGCACACCGCTGCACCATGCCTGTGGCGTTTTCTTCTCGAGAATGACGGATTCAAACAGCTTCTGAAGGGCTTTAGTACCGGTTTTCCACCCGCCTTCAGGAGTTGAGCTGTAATTTCGTAATCAACCGGTGCCTTGTCGCTTTTAAGTTGTTTGAGAGCCATCCTAATCTCGTACAGCCTTCCGTCCGGGATGTCTTCGGCATAGTGTCGGGTCAGTCTAGCTCGAGGGTCGTTTGCTAGATTTACAACGGGTTCATTGGTTGACGTGTTTAACTGCCCATAGAATCTCGAGATCTCCCTCTCGGTTTGGCGGATATGATCCTGCCATCGTCAGCCTTCAGTTTCATGAGCTGGCTCTGGCCAATAGCCAGATCTCTTGCAAATACCTTGGAGCCGCTCAAAAACGTCTTTAATACGCTCGGTATTAAAGCGGCGGAGGTCGCTTTTCAAGGATTTAGAGACCCGTCTGTTGAGCTGCCGGTATTTCCACGCCTCGTCTGAAGACTGCAAGATCATCTCACACCGCTCCTGCATGAGCTTGAGAGTATGATCAGAGAGTTTTTTGTTCTTATCTACATGACGTGTCTTGAAGAACTTATACCCCTTCGTTGTATTCGTCCACTGACCTTCCTAAGCACACGAAACGATTCTGGAGTTCAAGCTGAAAGCTCTCGGGGTTTTGGATCTGGATCTGTACTGGAAAGAGCGTAGACTTTATCAGTCGTGTGACAGAGACATAATGCCTATTAAGTATTGCAACTTGAGAGATTAAATTAATGTGCTTTGGTAATTATGATGCATAGTTAAACACAATTAATTTGATATACTACATTATATGCTTATGAATTGAATACAAAAGTTATCATAGTTTGCCTTGAGCGAGAACAGAGTGTGACGCGCAAAGAACACCGATTTTGCTCCCGTTTTCGACAAGAGATATTTAAAAAAAAAAAATTTATAAATAATTTTAGATGTTTAATGTTGAAATTATACACATATAAATAAAGAGTAATCTGTATTTGGTCCTAAGACGTAAGTTTAATAGTTTAGGAATTAAGAACGTGTGACCGCGTTTTGAGGGACCTCGAAAAACCAACCTACTCCTCATTGATATGGCCATTATTCAACAGGTTCGCCATTCTCGAAAGGATCTGTCGACATGTTGGATAGACTATAAGAAGGTCTATGACTCGGTGCCACATACATGGCTCATGAGGGTGCTAGAGTTGTATAAAGTTGATGCAACTCTGTGCACCTTCCTGATGTCATGTATGGGGCAATAGAGGACAGTCCTTCGCTATCCAGAACGTCGGCAAATCCAGAGGAATAGCGAGCCGATAAGGATAGAGCGAGGTATATTTCAGGGCGATAGTTTGAGTCCACACTGGGCCCATAACCTGATGAAATGAGGCGAAAGGCAATTTGTAAGACATAACTATTTAATATAATTAAATAATTTTACAAACGTAACTGTCAGTGCACAGATACATGGACGAGAGCACGCCTGTATAAAATACAAAGTAGACATGCACAGACACATCACATATTGCTATTTAACTTAGCGCAGGCGTCCATACTCTCAACAGTTCTGCTTAATGATCAATCCATCATCACTGACAGAACTATTGTAGCCAATAAGCCTGATATAGTGTTGATGGATCGATCAGAGCAGCGCGCAATGATTGTTGACATAACGGTCCCGCATGATGAGAACCTGTGAAAGCCAAAAAAGATAAACAAATCAAGTATCTTGACTTGGCTCGCGAGGTTGTCGACATGTGGGATGTGGACTCAGCGATCATTGTGCCGATAGTTGTATCAGCCCATGGCTTAATTGCCAAGAGCCTCGACCAATACCTGAGGAGGCTCTCGTTAGGCAGCTGGATCAAGGGCTTGATTCAGAAAGCAGTACTGGACACGGCTCGTATTGTTAGGAGGCTCCTCCCTCTGGAGCCCTGATCGCCGGTAGCTTGGATCCTGTCCCGATACCGGTGGGCTACGATTTTTTTATATTTTTAAATGTTTTTTATATTGTTTTTTGTAAGGAATATTTAAAAATGTAATTAATTTGTATAGAAATAAATAAAGGTAAAAAAAAAAAGTTTATTGATTCTTAAAAAGTGTTAGAATATTTAGGTATGACACTGGATCCGGCACTAGGATATCTTGTGTCGCAGGATCCAGCCTCTTTCGACAGATAATATGAATTATAAAATAGAACAAATGCAACGGTTACAGTGTAATTAATTAAACTTAGGACTAAAAGGTAATAAAGTGTATGTGATGAGTGAGAGTGTGTATGCGATGAGTGTGAGTGTGTATGTGTATGTGATGAGTGTGTGTATGTGATGATGAATACTTTAGTGGTCGAACGATAAAAAGTTTTCGGTTTCAGCATAATTAAGCCCAAGTACCTGTTTTAGTGAACCTGTTTTTTCCACCTAAACCTTGTCAAGGGGAAGATTTTAAGCTTATTGTTAATTTTTTCATCCATACCTGGTGGCCTACCATGACGTCTTAAAACAGGAGTAATTCCAGTGTGGGAAAGAGATGGCGCTAGACGACCTGTATAGCTCTGTCTCTTTTCCACACTGGAATGAGTCCTGCTTTAAGACGTCATAGTAACCCCGCTGTATGAAAAAGTTACCGCGACCGCGCTAACGTGTGACGTCACGCTGCAGGCTGCGAGTCGGCGCTTGCGTACACCTACATACTTTGGTCCGTTGCGCTATCGCGGTTTCGCTATAAATTTAATTGTTTTTCTAATAGTGGATCATTAAAATGGTTAAGAAATATTGTATTGTACCTATGTGTACCAACTCCAGTGAAAAATCACCCCAAAATTTGTTTTTTTCTGTACCATAATATGATAATAATATTCGGAAAAAGTGGTTAAAAGTTATGAAAAGAGCAGATCCTCTCACAGCCTTTTGTCACGTGCATTGTTGTGAAGATCATATCGACGTGAAAATCTTTTAATAATAATGTTCTTGGCAGCCTTTCTAACGCTAGTTTTGATTCAAAAGACCCCAATATAAACTACGGCACATTATTTTCTACAGTTTGTCAAGAATTTAATAAAACGTGTCCTTTAAAAACAGTTAAAGCCAATTCTAAATTTAGTAAATGGGCCATTGCGGGAATAAGAAAAAGCAGAGGTACTTTATATAATGTATATCACGAAAAATCATTGACTTCAGATCAAGTTTTTCATACTTATGTTAGAAACTATTCAAAAATATTTAAAACTGTCTGCGCTCAAGCAAAATCACAAATAATAATTAACAAAATTGGTATTTCTAATAATAAAATAAAAACTGTGTGGCAGGTCATTAACAGAGAAACTGGAAAGGCACAACAACGAGATCAGAATCAAATGTCTTTGAAAATAGATAATCAGACCATTTCTGATAAGCTAGCAGTCGCTGAGACTCTAGAAACTTTCTTTACCAACATTCCGTTAGAGGTTACGAAATCTCTCCCCTCTTCTTCTAAATTAGCTGAAGCTTTTCTTAAAGAAAACTTTACTGAGGACATACCAATCTTTAAATTTAAACCAATATGTATGTTGGTTTACAACGGGTAGGTCGACAACGGACGCGGGAGTAAAACTCATCAGTCACATTTTGGAATCTTGGGAGAAGTCTCAGGATGCCATTTGGCATTTTCTGTGATCTCTCAAAAGCGTTTGACTGCGTTGACCGCAACACACTGATCTGTAAATTACACCACTACGGAATTCGTGGACAAGCTGCTGATCTTGTTCTTTCCTATTTTTCTAACAGTCAGCAAAAAGTAAATGTAAATGGGGCGACGTCCTCCGGGTCTCTAGTCAAGATGGGCGTGCCCCAAGGTTCAATTCTCGGTCCTTTCCTATTTCTTGTTTACAATCTCCCTTATATGATGGAAAAATTATCGGATATAATTCTATTTGGTGATGACACTTCGCTAATTTTTAAAATAGATAGTAAAGATACGAATGTCTTACATGTCAACGAAAGTCTAACCGTTCTCTCGAAATGGTTCGCAGCTAACAATCTTTTACTGAATGCGAGCAAAACAAAATGTCTGAAGTTCTCTTTACCGAATGTACCACAACGGGATCTGGATTTAAATCTTGACGGCAAAAATCTTGATGTTATAGCGGAAACTGTATTCTTAGGGATTACTATCGATTCAAAATTGCAGTGGGGCGCGCACATTAGAACTCTTTCGGGTAGGTTAAGCTCAGCTGCACATGCAGTATGAAAAATAAAGCAGTTAACTGATGTGGCTACAGCTAGGCTAGTATACTATGCTTATTTCTACAGTATTATGTCTTATGGCATTCTGCTGTGGGGATCAGCAGCAGACGTTGACTCAATTTTTATTCTACTAAAGAGGGCATTAGATCTACAAAATGGGTCCTCGCGAGTCCCTAGAGAAAACTTTAAAGAGATTGATATGCTGACCCTGCCTTCACTTTATATCTAAGAATGTATTTTCTATGTCCGCAAAAATCGAGGGCTTTTCAAAATTAGAAGCGACTTTCATAATATAAATACTCGCAGTAAACACGAAATTGTAATACCTAAATTCAGATTAACAAAAACTAGCAAGTCTTTTCTTATAAACAGTATACGCTTTTATAACAAGTTGCCAAAGTCAGTTATAGAACTGACCGATGGAAAGTTCAAAAAATAAATCAAACGTGTCCTTCTTAAAAAAGCATGTTACAAAATCAAGGACTACGTTGAAGATAAAGAAGTTTGGCTTTAGTTCCTTCTGCGCATGCGGCTTTCCTGGTAGCTCATAAACAGTACAAATATGTGGATGTCTCTAACTATTCTCAATCTCATTTTTTCTCTTCTTTCGAATTAGATTTTTACAATAGTGTTCAAATCATTTATACATCTTTTACTCAGAGTAGTTACAGCACTGATAACAATATTTGTGTCACTTGTTTAATTTAGTATTTTACAATTTTTTTTTTACCTTTGTGTAGATTCTTTTTTATCGATTGTTTGTGAATGGTGGCTTTGTAGATTCCCAGCTGCTTGTTAACTTTTGTTAACTTTTTATTTTGTTCTACATTTTTTGTGTAGTAAGCAACGACTTATTGTCGGGCCTGTGCTGTCCCCCCATACTTAAGTACAAATGCTGTATCCATGATAATATTGTAATACCAAATGATTTGAAAAGAGTAACCATGGAGTTTCTTGCCGGTTCTACTCCATAGGAAACGACCAACCCGAACCGTGCACCTTTTTGTCGACGTTTTATAATTGCCCATCTAGGCCTATGTGAAATAAAATATTTTGATTTTGTTAGATCTCAGTGTTGAAAATATAGTATTTTTGCGTACTATTTGTATATTTCTTCAACAGTATATAGTACGCAGACCCGAAATATAGTAAAATAGGTCTGTCTTTTCATACACGAAATATTTTAAGAGTAACTTCTGTAAGTCGTAAAGTCGCCATAGCAACGAAAAAAAATAATATCTGAGTGTTTTTTTTTACGAAATTGTTATAATTCTAAAATTTATTTTTGCATAAAACCTTTACTCCCATATTCTAACAATTACAGTAGGTAAATACGACGCACAGTGTGTTATTTGACCCGACTTGCGGCCATTCCTGTTTTATATGCTATTTGGAAAGGCACCATTCAAACAAAACTCTTACTAAAACTCCGGTGACTTCATTTTTCGTTTTCGAGCTATTTAGAAAATCGAGAAAACTCCATAGAAATCAAAAAAACATTGTATCTTCTTTCCTGCTAATTTTTTTTAGTTAAATGATTTGTGGTATGATAGAAATTCACCAATAGAACCTACAAATCCACAAACAATTAATTGGTTAAGCTTTTACAGACTTCTAAAAATATTTTTCTGTTTTCATTTTTATTTTTTTTCTGATAAACTTTTACAAGGTCGCACTTGTTTTCAATTTGTATATATGTATTATACTAATAAGTATCACAAAAAAAAATCAGATGCGTCTGACGCATTGTTCTTGAAATATAGATTTTTAAATTTCAGCTTAGAGTTGTCACTTAAGAATAGTATTTTAGATTTCATACAAAAATATTACATCGTGACATGGCGCTTTTATTTAAAATTGATGTGTACTTTTTTGAGTATATTGTTTTTTGACCGACTTCAAAAAAGAGGAGGTTTTATTTATCTGATACGTACATTTGTACATAGTTTTAGTTGCGCGAATTGCGGTGCGGGACAAACATAATATTAACCGTTTATTTTCAACTTTCGCGTATTCAGTTCTCACTATGTTCGGTAAGTGATTGCGGTCGTCGTTACGGTTAAGTTTTGAAGTACCTCAGCGACCGCAAATTTTATTAGGTGTCGTTTGTAGGTGTCTTAAAAAGTTAGTTAGGATCAGAAGAAATCTTGACTTTTTCCGATGATGACGAAAATCTTTAAAAAGTTATGTCAGAGAACTCTGACATTACTTACTTTCTTCTGGCATATTTTTGTCGTGCTCTGTAGTCCATTTCTACTTAATAGTACGTGAGTCCATACATACCTAGTTTCGGACAAGGCTTGTATAGTAATAAAAAATATCAATTTAGTTCTCGCCCCACGACGACTAGTTGACAACCCTATATCCATAGAAATTTCAAAAATCACGCTATATCTCCTTTACAACGCGAGTGTCGTGTGTGATATTTTAAGACATGCTTAACAACATTATTGCACATATTTTAGAAAAATAGAGTGCGACTTAGTACTGTATTCTTTAAAAAAAATATTTTGTCAAAATCGAAAAAAAGGCTATATTTCTAGAAAAATTAAAGCTACAATTTTTTTTTATTTGGGTAGATAATGAACTGTTACTTTATTTTTAATACAAACGAAACAAATAAGTTTACTGGTTTTGTAATTATAATTAAATTACATTTTTGTAAAGGTCATTCAACTCTCACAAAAAAATTAATAACTCGTAAAATGAACAAAATTTTAATATGGATACTTTTGTTAAAAATTTGTCACAACTAGACCTATCGAATAGGCACATAAGCCAGACATGACCGCAAGTAAGGAAAAATAACACACTGTGCGACGTACTAAACTAGCGTAATGGATGTTGAAAAATACGGAGCCGGTGTTTATTTTGTGGGTCAAGTAATTTTTTTTTTTTTTTTTTTATTAAAATATACTCAGTTAAAAAAAATCCCTTGAAATGGCTTCGTTATAGCCGTTAGATGATTCTCTGAAAATATTTCGTGTATGAATAGTTAGACGTTATATATTATAGTACGGTTGGCAACCCTACTCGTACATCATGTGAGCCGCTAAAAGATGGGTTTCGTGCAATGAAAACACATTGAGTCCGGTACACTAGCTGTTTCTATTAAACTAACAAATTACTTGAAATTACACTTTAACACAATAACACGGGGCCCAATTTATTGGGTACAGTTCCGGGACGTCTCAACTCCGCTGCGATCAGACACTCCATCTCGTCCTCGCCACGACTCTGAAGAAGCACGCTGTGTTGTGGGTAAACCGGTAAGTAGGTCGCGTGATGTCACCCGAGCTCACTGGTGCGCTTGCCGAATCATTTTATGTCCGTACTAACGGTCGTATCCGACACATATTACTTACTTGTTCAGTTTTATTCCTCGCATTTCAGCGGCTACATAATCACCATTCTCAGACAAATATCGCTCAACCCTAAAAATATTGACTTTTGTTAGGTTATCCGACTATCCTTTTTCAAAATCTTTAGTTAATAAAATGTTAATTTAATAACAATAATATTTAAAGTAACCGCTAACACTTTAACAACGACTTTACAAATCAGATTTTATGAACGTAAACACTCTGCATCTGCGGCAACCTCAATCGGCCATGACACTCGCAGCGTGACGTCATTACAGTAGCGCGCAAAGGAACGCAAATTTAAAAAAGCGGTGAAACTTTACAACACTGTAACTTTGGAAATCCTGACCCGATTTCGATGAAACAAAAACTATTATTATTTCCACGAGTACGCGCTTTAAATACAGTAGCAAACTTTTGTAGTAATATTTTGATGTGTTAGTGTGACTTATTATACAAAAAGCTTCAGTTTCTACTGAAACTGAACTGAACTAATCAAAACTCTCTTTAGAGTAGTTCTGAACAATCTACTAAATAAGTCTGCTACTACTACTGGCTGTGGGTGAGTTGTAGTCGGGTCTTGTACTTCACGAACTACCGTCGTCGATCGTAGGCGTTTTGTTCGACGGCACCACTTTCCGCCTCCCTGCTAGTCTACGCCTAGGTGCCGCATGTTTGTCCCCTTATCGCTGTCACTGTGATGAACTTGTCTACAGCCTCGGACCAGCAACCTGTCATGCAGCCGAAGAGCGGGCCGTTTGGCACAGCACGCGAACTTAAACGATATCATCCGACAAGCTCTTGTCACCGTCGGCGTTCCAGCTATATTAGAACCCAAAGACCGAACGGCAAGTCTTTGTTTCCATGCCTTTAGTGTGGGCCGCAACATGTGTCGATACTCTTGCGCCATCCCATCTTCCTAGCTCATCGTGCTGTACTGAGGCTCCCGCTGCGGCTGCGGAGAACCTCAAGCGGCGTAAATATAATAACCTTTTTTTTTTGTTCGCCATTTGATTGTCCCACTGCTGGGCCACCCCTTTCTCCTTCCAAACCTCTCTCTCCTGTGCGATATCTGGCCATGTTCGCCTCGCAATCGAGATCAGATCGTCACACCACCTTCGGCATGGTCTACCTCGACGGCGATTTCCTCCGACAGGCTTCCTGTGGGTGACGATCGTAGGTTAGGACGGGCAGGATGCATATGTCGATGAGTTTTCTTTTCAGCCTTATTGGAAGGCTTCCCTTTATGTGTTCTTTTAGGACCCAGAAGGACTTCCAAGCATTTTGGACTCATCTTTCGAACCTACCTTTAAATAATAACCTTATTGGTAACTATATTTTCGAGCCGTTTGGGGTTGAAACTCTAGGACCGTGGGTTCCGAGTGCTCACAGCCTTTTCAAGGAAATTTCAAAGCGCTTAGTTGGCACTTCCCGAGACCCAAGGGCTGGCTTTTAAATTGGCTAGAGGCTTAGCGTTGCCATACAACGTGGTAAAGCCGCCAGTCTCTTGGGGACGTTACCAGTTGACAGCGTTGAGGAGGAGTTTTTTGACGCCATTTTTTAGTTTATTGTTAGTTAGTTACTTTAGGTTATTTTAATTTATAAATGTATTTAATGTTGTTATTCCTCATTAATTAAATATATTGAATAAAAAATGGAAAACATGATCATTCCATAGAAATTGAACTTTAGAAAGTTCACAGTTACCAGTGATATTTAGTCACAATAGGCGCACAAGTGTAGTGTGTAGGGGGGAGGGTAGGGGAGTGTATACAATGCGTATCGTGCGGCTAGCTGGGAGTGGGGTGCGTTCGTGTCACGACGAACAGTGAGCTTGCATCATTTATCAGGTCGTTATATATAAAAATACTATTTATTTATTTATTTATTGGATCTCCAACAGAAACTACACAATTACATGCAAGTATACATTGAACAGGGACAGGTACAAGTGTGCGCTTCCAATTATAGGAGACCACATCATTCACTTATAATCTAGGTGCATACACTAAATTTGACAAGGTTAAAAATATAAACAAATTCAAATACGTTACACGAAAATCATACTAAGGAAACAAGGTGAATTACATAAAAGATGAACTATAATGGAAATGAAAAATAAGAAAAAAAAAAAAAAATAGTAATCATACAACAACAAAATATTACGACTTGGGTATTGTGACATTTAAGTCTTTTTTAAACCTAGCCATTTTGCATGTAATATCGACTACATTACGCTTCGATACTTCGTTATACCGCCTACAGAGCCTTGGCAAAACGGCAAAATGACCGAGGTTTGTTTTGGATCCCGGCACATAGAAAAGGTTATAGTTACACTTGCGCGGTAGGCGAGATGGTGCACTTATCTGCAGTCTTCAAAGAAGCTCGCTACAGTCAACAACCCTATTGAACAGTTTGTGAAGAAATGTGAGATCTAGAACCTGTCTTCTATCTAATAACGAGGACATTTTATAATGCTGTAGTCTCAAGTCGTATGAGATGAGTAGTCATTATACTTTGTTAGCACATAGTTTATATAGGGCCCATAGGTACATATTTATCAGATAATATAATACAGTTCACGAGAAGACAACTGAACACGGTCTTAATCCAAAAAGGACACGATAGGCGGGATTCTTATAATTTATATTAGATACAAATTAAAAATTAAAAAAAGATACAAATAACACTTTTCCTAGTTAGTGAATAAACTAAAACTTTTGTAATCAATATCAATATCGTAACTGTAACAATCGTCATCAGATAACTGTTTGAGACACAATTCCAAGATGCGTTCCAGTCCATACGCAAGTTGTTCAGATGTGTACTCATGTAAGGGAACATGGACGAATAGAGTGCGGCTATGGGTACTTCGGCCTATACAGAGAGATGTGTAGTAAATGTATTCGCAAAGATACCTGTAACAAAAATTAACACATGATTAAATCAATTGCGGTAGCTATCTTTGACTCTAGGCAAGGTAATCATCTGCGGGACTGTTCGAAAGAGATACCGCGGCCCTGGAACACAAAGGGCAAAGAAGGAACATGGATTGGTTTAGTCAGTACAAGTCTGACACTCCCTTCCGCTCCGCCCAGAGCGGGGGGGGGGGGTCATTTGATGATTTCCCATCCTAAAAAAAAAAAAAAAAGCCAAGGTAATCACAAACGAGAATCTCGCAGAAGAAATTACACCAGAGGGGTGATTGCGTAACACACTTGTATCATATCTTGATCATTTAGCAATGTTGATTGCGTTTCCAGCACCGTCCAGCATATGCAGCTGTAGTGATGTAAGTGCATATTATGCTAGTGTGTAAGCCTATATACTGAAGAACCTTGAATAAACGTTTAGTATTAGATCAGCATTCATTGGTTTTACTTGTCTCCAAATCCCAACCTCACATGGCGACCCTGCCATCTCGGATTCGCACTCGCGCCTCGGTACCGTGCCCTTTTAAGGAAAGCGCTATCTAAACAAATAATTAATTGTCACAGTGAACGTTTAAATAATTAAGATGAAGTCACATATCATTTATTGCTTTTGCTATAAACTAACGTGTTCGAGTGAAGAGAAAGTGCAACAAAATGTGCAACTCGCAAAACAATAAGGAGCAGGTGGTGATTGCGCAGAATGCTGCTGCAGGGAGAAACTCCGCTCAAGTTGACCAGTTAATGTACCATGCCAGCACTACAAACATTGTTCTAATTGCAATTGTCTTGTTGCTAGCTCTTGGTGGGCTCATCGTGGTATATCGTATGTACCGAAGATGTCATCGACGGATGGTGGAGAGACATGCTAATGATATAGTACTCAGGAGGTATGCCAGCATTTTTAGAGGACGTCGTGCACCAGCAGAACAAGAATACGGCAGAGAATGTACGCGTGGTAATAACGAGTGCGATAAATAAATAACTAATTGGAGAAGTGTTAAAAAAAAAAAAAAAAAAAAAGTGGAAGTGCGCGGAAAATTAAAGGAAGTGCGCGAAAAAAAAAAATTAATTCATGTAATACGGTCTCGACAAAGTGCGGTACGGTTATAAAAGTTACGTTATGGACACTAAGTTACGCAATATGTATCGGAGAAGTTTGGTATGTATTATATTTAGTATACTAATGTTATAGAGTTGTGTTCACTATATCAAATTTTATAGAGTTATGTTCATTTAATGACAGAATTTTTAAAAACTATTTGCGAAGAACTCATAAAGATAAGAGTTCATTTAATAAAAATTGGTCCATCTAGGCGCCAAGGAAATATATGTGAGAAAAAGTTGAGTGAAGCTAAAACTCTATACCAGCAGTATACGAAATTTTTAGAAGAAATAAGTAGGATACTACAGACGAAAAAGGAATATGAAGTTAAATTAATAAATCAGTTTAGCGAAAACATTGAAAAGTTGTATTTAGAAATTGCTGATTTGTGTAAGATTAAGCCAATAGATTGTGTCACAATGGCGAAATTTGACTTAAAAATTGCGCTAAATTTATTACCAGTCCTAAATGACACAGAATTAACCACTATGCAATTAATTGATGGTATCGAATATTACGATTCTGTTCTAGAGGATGCTTCGAAAAGTAATTTAATAGAATTCGTATTAAAAAGTCGGTTATCACAATCTGCAAAATTAAAACTATCTAAAAAATATAATAAGGTATCTGAATTACTGAGAGATATGAAGTTGCACCTACTACCTAAAAAATCATTCATAGCATTATCCAGTAAACTACAGTCGGTAAAACAAAGCGAAAAATCAATATCTGACTATGGTCAAGAAATTTCAAACTTATTCGTTGACCTCACGATTTCGCAGTCCGAAGGCCACGAAGACAGTTACGATGTATTAAAACGCGTTAACGAAAAGCTCGCAATAAAGCGCTTTGCTGACGGACTACGAAACCGTAGGTTAAGCACAATAATAGCTGCAAGAAATTATAGTTGTTTGAACGATGCAATACAGGCGGCTGTGGACGAAGACATTTCGTCAACTGTAAACCAAAATGATATTTTGACAATGCGGAAACCAAACAGGTATTTTGTTAGCAATTACAGAGGTAATCAGAGAGGTATGCGTTCCACCTCACGATCGAGGAATACCCATCGGGGAGGTCGCTACCAGCAGAGGGGTTCCACTCGAGGTTGGACTGACACATCATATCGAGGTCGTTCAACAGTACGAGGATATCGAGGTAGGTCCTATCAAAATTATAGCCGTGGTAGGCAACAACAAAGAGGCGGACAGATACAAGTTATAACCGGGAACTCGGAGCCCCAAGTTCCACCGGAAAACGTCGGAGAGGAAAACAACCAGCAGTTTTTTCGTGGCTAAAAATAACTTTATATATTCATATAATAATTCGCTATTAGCCACTTTATCCATAGACGGTGCAGCATATTCATGGCTAATCGATACGGGAGCATCGATTTCAGCTATTAAACAAGAGTACATTAGTAAACATAACATTCCTATCCATAAATGGACGACAACTATAAACGGGATTGGAGGCAAAGTACGGGCAATAGGCTACGCGTGTATAAAATTGACAACTCAGACATATTGTTTTAGTCACAAGTTTTATGTTTTTGATTCGTTGCCATGTAAGGCGGATGGCATCATTGGATATGATTTCTTAAACAAGTTTGGATCGTGTATAGACTTACAAAGTAAAGAAATGACTCTTTATACTTCGTTTAACAACAAGATAGTTTTAAAGTTAAATAACCAGCTTAAACATATGTTTAATATACCATCTAGGTCTGAATCAATCCATTATTTAGATACAAATATGAATGAAGAATGTGTGGTCTGTGCGAAAGAGTTGTCTGAGGGTATATTTATGGCTAGTACTATAGTCTCACCGGTCAATGGCAAGATCCCTATTAGAATACTAAATACGACTGAAAAAACTGTAACCTTAACTGAAATTAAGCCAAGTATACATAAGTTAAGCGAATACAATTTATGTTCATTTGATAGTTGCACACAAGGCGCCGATCGTGTAAAAACTTTGTTATCAAACCTCAACTTAAAACATTTGAACTTAGAAGAAAAGATTGCGGTTCAAAACGTGTGTGCTAAATATGCTGACATCTTTTATTTGCCAGGGGATACATTAAAAACTACACCTATTTACAATCACAAAATACATTTAAAAGAACATGCTAGTCCCATCTATATGAAACCATACAGATTGCCACATTCTCAGAAACCCGAAATTGAGAAACAAATAAAAAACATGTTATCACAAAATATTATAGAACCCTGTTCAAGCGAATGGTCAAGCCCAGTACTTCTAGTACCAAAAAAAATTGATACCACGGGACAAAAGAAATTTCGTTTAGTTATAGATTATAGGAAATTAAATAACGCTATTAAAGACGACAAATTCCCACTGCCAAATATAACGGACATCCTTGATTCTCTTTCCGGTTGTATCTATTTCACACATCTAGATTTATATCAAGGATTTTATAACGTAAATCTCGATAAACACAGTAGAAAATACACAGCCTTTTGTTCCGGTCAGTACCAAATGACCAGGATGCCAATGGGTCTAAAAACGAGCCCAAATTCTTTCTCAAGAATGATGAATATGGCAATGGCCGGATTAACGTATGAAAAATGTTTAGTGTACTTAGATGACGTAGTGGTTTATGGGAAATGTTTAAATTCAGCTACTAAAAACTTAATAGACGTGTTTGAAAGATTGCGAAAAACTAACTTAAAATTAAACCCCATAAAATGTGATTTCCTCCGAAAAGAGATGTTATACTTAGGTCACGTAATATCGTCAGACGGTGTACAACCGGACCCCGAAAAATTGAATGTAGTTAAAAATTACCCAGTACCAAAAAACTCGGACGAGGTAAAGCGATTTGTCGCTTTCGCTAATTACTATAGGAAATTTATTAATAAATTTGCAGCAATAGCACAACCCTTAAATAATCTTTCAAAGAAAAATACTAAATTCCAATGGACAGACGACTGTCAACAGTCATTCGATCTTTTAAAACAATTATTAATGAACCCTCCAATACTTCAATATCCCAATTTTTCATCTGACAACGTGTTCACCTTGCAAACAGATGCTTCGGGTTATGCAATAGGAGCCGTGTTAGCCAATCAAAACGGAAAACCCGTCGCATACGCCAGCAGAACACTTAACAAGGCCGAAAAAATGTATCCGACAATAGAAAAAGAATTACTTGCCATTGTCTGGGCCATAAAACACTTTAGGCCATACCTGTACGGTCGTAAGTTTAAGGTCCTAACCGACCATAAACCACTAATATATTTATTTAATATTAAAGACCCGTCCAGTAGATTAATGAAGTTTCGGATTTTGTTAGAAGACTATGATTTCTATGTGGAATACGTGAAAGGATCGGATAATGCAGCTGCAGATGCATTGTCACGAATAACAATAACATCAAAGGATTTGAAAGAGATGCATGAATGTGTTTTAAATGTACTTACGCGGGCACAGAAAAAGAAGTTATGTACGGGACAAGACAATTCAGATACTATGGTTACTACTGATGGATGGTCTGATCAGCCAAACGTCGTGGAAACTCATAGTAAGCCGAAAATGTCAATTGAACTTACATTAACATGTAATAAAACTATAAATAAATTAAGAAAGGAAAACGTGATAGTAGAAGAAAGTCAATTATTTGTATACGTACCGAAAAATATGGTAATATACATAAAACCAGAACCTCAATCACAATCGACGCCAGGCGCTTTTGTGAGAGAACTGGAAACATTTTGTGGAAAATTAAAAATTGACGAAATATATTTCCTTAAAAATAAACAAAATAGTATGTTTATAAAATTAATAGCACAAGAAATAAAGCAAAGTAGCCCGTGGTTAGGACCAAGATTATGCATATTAGATGACGTAATACGAATACAGGATAAAGATGAAATTAGAGTCATTCTAAACGACTTCCATCTGTTACCTACAAGTGGCCACGCAGGTATCAGACGGATGGTCAATAACATAAAAAAGTACTATTATTGGGCAGGTCTCGAACGCGATGTCACAGATTTCATAAAAAGATGTGACAAATGCCAAAAACAAAAATATTCGGTCCATATTAAGGAACCCATGACTATCACCTCAACAGCGCACGCTGCATTTGAGAAAATATTTATGGACGTTGTAGGTCCGTTAGATAGGGACATACAAGGTAACTCATATATATTAACGCTTCAATGCGAATTAACAAAATACGTCGAGGCATATCCTTTAAAAACAAAAAGAAGTGAGGAAATTGCTAAAGAATTTGTAAATAATTTCATTTTACGACATGGAATTCCCAGAGAAATAGCGACTGATAGGGGTGCAGAATTTATGTCTGAAACAATGACAGAAACTTGTAAATTACTACATATAAACAAAATTAACGCTACTGCTTATCACCACGAGAGCATAGGCTCACTCGAGAACACACATAAGCATTTAGGTGCATTCCTGAGAATCCAAACAGATAATCACCCGGAATCGTGGAGTACTTGGTTACCTTATTGGTGTTTCAGCTATAACACATCAGTTCACACCGAAACTAAATACTCACCTTTTGAGTTAGTATACGGTAAAAAATGTAACTTACCCAGTAATGTAACCAAGGCCGTGGAACCACTTTATAATATTGACGATTATCCTTTACAGCTAAAATATAGACTACAAGTATCCACTAAAGAAGCTCGTGATAATTTGATACAATCAAAAACATCTAGAAAAATAAAATACGATCAAAGAATTAACCCAATCGTATACAAAAAGAACGACTTAATCTTAGTTAAGAACGAGACTGGTAATAAATTTACCAATATTTATTCAGGTCCTTATATTGTGATTAAAGACATGCCACCTAATGTGGAAATATTAAAGAATAACAAAATTGATGTAGTACATAAGAACCGTACCAAACTGTATAATAGTTAATACGCATATTGTAGTGAAAAAAAAAAAAAAAGAAAAAAAAAAAATATAATCTAATGTAAAATCATGTAACTAATCATAATTGTATTGTTTTGTATGTTATCCGATATTTAAAAAAAAAAAAAAAAAACTGTAATTAATAACATTACTATAATGAATGCATGTAATCATAATATATTCTGTCCATGTACTCGAAAAAAAAAATGATAATAATAATAACCTATATAACATAAGCAATAAGATAAAAATAAAATAATATAGTTAATTATTTTATTTTCCCTTACCGAGGGAGATGTAGTGATGTAAGTGCATATTATGCTAGTGTGTAAGCCTATATACTGAAGAACCTTGAATAAACGTTTAGTATTAGATCAGCATTCATTGGTTTTACTTGTCTCCAAATCCCAACCTCACACAGCAATGGATGACGAATTTCATTCAAGTTTATAAGAGTGAAGTTTGTTCGCTTGGGCTGCTGTCTGCTGACATCCCAGACTCTTGTCTACTTGTCAGTTCACAAGGCCAGGTTCAGTCCAGTGACCTGCAGCGACTTTTTGTGACGTGCCTCGCTTGCGTAAATACAATACATATAAAAACTCTCTGACATTGTAATGAAACGGTTGATGGTTCGATCAATACATAATAAAATCCCTAAATACTCACTTTCCAGCATCATCTGATGACTCAGCGCGTAGCGTGGGATCACGGAGCATACGTTTACAATTATTGAACTTGCGACAGATTCTATCGACATCCAGGGTGGTAGAGACGTCATCAGGACCAGGACATGCGTTGCGATTGCGCTTGGGGAGCTTTTTGTCTTCATCGGGAGTATCGTATTGGCGCTTATTAGCCATCTTTTCTAACACAAAGCATTGAACTGCTTCATTTAAACCAACGTGGATGGTCAACTGGAAATAATTAAAGGAGTTTTTGTAAATGTCGTTAATGGAAAAAAGGAGTGTCACTTACTGTACCTGGCAGTGAGTTATTATGAGAAAGCTAAAATTAAATAAACTACTTTTTTGTACTCACGTGAGGTTGATAATAGTGCCACATCTGTGGGACAATCGTGTCCACTTCGCTGTATATCACACCAATTTCTTTTCGGAACAGAGTGATGTCGTACTTATTTTCAATCTCTCTACCGTCCATGAATTTCACTCCTTCCCAACTTGGATTAATTTTAGCGTCTTGAAAAGGTCTAAATCCTGTCATCATAACTCTTTTGCGATCATCCGAAAACAAAAAAACCATTTTGATTTTTTGGATTGAATTAGCGAATTAGAAAACAAAAAAGCACTCGCTTCCTATGACACCTCGATGCGAAGTGAATACTGTCCTAACATCCCCCTCGCTTTTATAACTAATAGTTTCTCTGACGTCAACTGAAAAAATGTCCTTAAAACGTAAAATTGCTGTAGGATAATCATTAAGGAAAGTAGATTGGGATTATAAATTCATTTATTCAAGTCATTTACACCCATTGCTATTTATCACAATAATATTTAGCATTGGAAAGAGCATGTCAATGAGAACATTAGCTACTATCGAATTAGCAATACAAGTTTTGTAGTAGATAATTATTATAGTTAAAGAATTTATTGGAACCAAAAACCATAAAATACATATTAAATCAATGGATAATGTTTGTCAAGCTAAATATTTGCAACAACGATGACTTTTGTTAATTTTAAGATCGTTTAGAGTTACAGTACCCTTGAAGTAGTTAGGTACTACATTACACCTTCATTTTCGTAGTTCAATCACTAAGTTAATCTTAAAAACGATGCTTGACTAGTATTTGAACGACGATAAGTACTGTTATATATTATAGAAAACTAGTTTACCGTCCTTGCTTTTTATACTAAAATTACGAAAGTGCCAAAACATTGAGATTTCTGTGCTACTAATATTATAAATAGTAAAGATTTTTTTGTTTGTTTGTTTGTACCGAATAGGCTCCGAAAATACTGGACGGATTTGAACCATTTTTTCACCAATACAAAGGTAAATTATCAGGAAGTAATAATTATTTCCTTTATTTAAACTTTTTACAAATTATTTTACATTTTTAAATATTCCTTAAAAAAAATATAAAAAAAACATTTAAAAATATAAAAGAAATGTAGCCCACCGGTATCGGGAACAGGGTCCAAGCTACCGGCGGTCAGGGCTCCAGAGAGAGGAACCTCCTAACAATACGAGCCGCGTCCAGAAGTACCGCTTTCTGAATCAAGCCCTTGATCCAGCTGCCTAACGAGAGCCTCCTCAGGTATTGGTCGAGGCTCTTGGCAATTAAGCCATGGGCTGAGACGACTATCGGCACAATGATCGCTTCTTATCTTTCTCGGCTTTCACGAGATTCTCATCATGTGGGACCGTTATGTCAACAATCATTGCGCGCCGCTCTGATCGATCCACCACCACTATATCAGGCTTATTGGCTACAATAGTCCTGTCAGTGATGATGGATTGATCCCAGTACAATGTGATACTGCCATTTTCGAGAACTGGGTCGGGCACATACTTATAGTACGGCACTTCCGATTCCACAAGGTTGTATTTTAGAGCAAGTTGCTGATGGATAATCATATAATTATTAATAATTTTATTAATAATTAATAATTTTAATAATAATTATTATTAATTATTAATCATTATATATGAATTAATATATAATTATATAAATTATTAATCATATTAATTACTAATTATTATAATATAATAATAATTTATTTTCAAAAAAAATAGAGATCCTTAAGAAAATTGCAATAATGTAAACCAAAGTAGCAAAATTTTGCCTATAAAATTCATTATTTGGCGTGCGCTGAGAAAACTATTGATGATACTTAAAAACTACGTGATTAAAGTACTCATTATTACCTACAAAAAAGTTCGCGAGGGCATATATCTAACTATCATAGTTAAGTCACAATAGCAGCTTTTGTGTTCTAAAATTTAATTAGATCACCCCGGTAGAAAGAAAAATTGGTTACATTCGTATCGTAGGATTAATTCTTATTTAAATAAATAGTTTTATTATTAAGGGTATTTATGTAGCAGTAAAATACTGAGTGTTCAAGAAGAATTTTTCATCAATATGTAAGATACATGCAGCGACATCTATTGAACTAAAATGGTACTAATGAATAAGAATGTGCTCACAAGATAACTTTAAAACTGGCTGACCGGCTTTGTTAAAAAGTTACGATAGTGTACTTTAGATTAGTCTACATGACGCTGCTTTGAAAATCTACATAGCCTATACCCTGTAGTGTGTGTTCGATCGCTTTCCATGCGCTTTGCATACGGTAGGCAGTTGCAAGAGGTCTGAAAGAGTTTACAGAAGCTGTATATCGTGTTAGGCCTCATTTCATGAACCTTGATGAGAACATTAAACCTAACTAGAGTATAACTTTCATCGAAGGTCTGACGATGGAGGAGGAAGGCAGTTGCAAGAGGTCCTCAAGAGTTTACAGCATCAATATCGTGTTTGGGCTCATTACATGCACCTTGATGAGAACTTTAGACCTAGCTGGAGTATGACTTTAATTGACGGTCTAACGATAGACACGGAAGGCAGTTGCAAGAGGTCCTCAACAGTTTACAGCAGCTATATTATTATAGGGCTCATTGCATGCACCTTGGTGAGAATTTTAGACCTGCCTGGAGTATGATTGTCATCGAAGGACTGACGATGGAGACGGAAGGCAGTTGCAAGAGGTCCGCAACAGTTTACAGCAGCTTTATCGTGTACCGCCTCATTTCATGCACCTTGATGAGAACTTCGACCTAGCTCGACTATGACTGTCATCGAGTGTCTAAGGATGAAGAAGTAAGGCTGTCGAGGGAAGCCCTCATTTGGAAAAACATAAGTAGAATACTTTAGCGATTAATGCAAATATTTCCGAGAAATTTAATTGTTACCTAATTGAATCTATACCAATATTATAAAGCTGAAAAGTTTGTTTGTTTGGTTGGTTAAACGCGCTAATTTCAGGAACTACTGATTCGAATTGTAAAATTCTTTTAGTGTTGTATAGCCCATTTATCGAGAAAGGCTATAGGTTGTATAACATCACGCTATAACCAATGGGAGCGGAGCATCAATGAAAAGTGTTGCGTGCGCTGTGTAAATGGTTAAAGTTACGCAACAATCATGATAGCATAGTAGTCCTGTCAATTAAGTCAAAAAAAGGGGTCAACCTCGGAATGAGAGCTACTACATCAGTTTTTCGCGATTATCTCGGTTTCTGTAGCTCCTATGATGTTAAGACAAATCAATTGGGAAAAGGCTAGGCAGATGATGATAATGATGATGATGATGATGAGTAAATACATTAAAATTTTATCTTTATTCAGTTGCTATAAATTGCTTAATAAGTTCTTTATAAGTTTTTTAATCACACAAAGTATGTAAGTATTATAAAATGAATATATTAGATATATGCAAAATGTTATTAATATTAAATATAATGTATTAACAGATAAATAATACAAATTAAATATTTCAATGATTTAATAACTTCATACAAGGTAATAATCACTGAGATTCACGGTTGACCTTGCATTACAGTGACTATGGCTGAGCGTTGCGGGATCTCTGCCCTCTATCTCAAAAACGGTTGGGCGTATGAAATATTTCAATAAACAATTTGTTACAAATTTTATGCTCTACAATTTTATAATGCAAGTTAATATCATTGAAGCTACAGAAACCGAGCTAATCGCGAAAAACTGATATTTGTGACGTTTGACCTTGAATAATTTACGACACAGACACGAGATTTTATGAGACTTTTGAGACAACTTTTAGAACACCAAAATGAAGGTGTATACGAGTTTACAGCTTATTATCTCTCATTCCGAGTTGAAACCCTAACATGACTGGGCTAAAGCATCCGCGCCAGCATGTGTCTATCTTTTAAGATTGACTCACACTCTCTCTAACCCTCTCTCTCTTATGTCCCGCAGACGAAGTTGCGCGGGACAACTAGTATAAAATATAGCACAGAAATCTTTAATCTTAAAAATGAGAACGCTATGAACACATGCACCAAAATATTTTTTTTGTGTTGGTGAACAACTGGAAACCAGGAAAAGCTTAGAAGACCTAAGCTTTTTTTGTTAAAACTCCGTATTACAGGTCAATATTTTAAAGTAGTGTTGAGAGGCATATAAGATGACGTATGAAATCATTATTAATTAAAGTTAGTTAATCGACAAAATAATGAATTTAATTATACTTACTTGCTCACATTTAAAGCTTTGTAGCTCCTATCTGAATCGAGAAAGGTTGTCAAAGTTAGAAAAATTCTCCTTGAAGAGACCTGTCCATTAATGCATGCACTCCATCCTAAGAAAACTTGTGTTACGTTGGATCAAGATCGTTTAGTCGCCATACTCACACTATCATGGTTCGAGCGAGTGAACAGATATTAAAGAAAGAATCGGTTGCGCAGCTCGCCGACCGCTCGGTGCGTAAAATACCTAAATTCGCGTAGCGCCGAAATGTAAGAGGGCTCTTAACGTTATTGGGCGCTGGGGCAGGATTAACAGTCTGTCCTACGTCCTACCGACTCTTAACAGCATTGTTCCTAAAATCGCATGATATCAATGTTTTGAAAAGGACGTTTATGGGCTTATATCATATTATATCATCGTTTAAAACGTGCAGTGTTAGTGAAGGTTAAAAAATGGACGAAATAACAGTATTTCATTTTAGTTAATCACTCGCATTCAGGGTTTTGTAGGTTTTCTCTGACTCTGAATCGAGAGGTCGTCATACTTAAGAAATATTTTTTAGTGTACATATAGGGTGACTGGTTATTAGTGACCGATACTTAAACACGTGATTATACTCATGATGACAAACCACTTTCCCAAAGAAACTTTTTTTTATACCTACTCTTTCACTTTTATCCCAATAACACAATAGCCGTATAGTACAATCACGTGTTTAAGTATCGATCACTAATTACCAGTCACCCTATTTATGGTCACATTACTAAATTTAGTTTAATTTCCTGGTGATTCATGAATGTATAAGGTTTAGGATAAAATTCCGAAGAGGTGACGAGGATCCAATTTTCAATAAGGCATAGAGGAAATTGGACCGGCTCGGCTATAGTAGCAGTCTATTCACTAGTGCCTACCTACGCCACTGACGAATAATTTATAATTTTAAATATTTCTATTGTTTTGTTTAAATTCCCATCAAACCACGTTACGTCAGTGCTTACGAAATTTATTTAAAAAAGGTCCTGTGACCGCCCATCAACAAAAATATAGTCATTACGTACGAAGGTGACCACACGCACGTAATACTAAGGAAAATTAAACAATTATAGTCAATACCCACCAGTACTTATGTAACTTCCGGTTAGACACAGTGGGTACCTACTTCAACTTTGAATACTGAAGTGAGTATTCAAAGTTTAAGTGAAGAACATTCGTATTCACATCAGGTCGAAAACTGGCCAGCAGTTGTGGTACAATAAGGTCCACCCACAGCCACGTATCGCACCGGAATCTGTCCCTTCCACAAAATAATGTTTTGTTTATTTAATTTCAATACCTTTGGTGTCCATGGCCGTCGAAAGGGGCGAATTCTGTCATTAAAACTCTTTTGCGACCAGACTGACTCCGTTTGAAAACTTTTAGTAACTCATCGATGATTACCAACATATTGAAAACTTTAAGGAAACACTAATTTGTTTGATACAATACTGTACATATAAAATTCAAAGTCCTGACTAACTGACATATCTACGCACAGCCCAAACCGCTGGTCCTAGAGACATGAAATTTGGAGGATGTATTCTTTGTGAAGAGTAGATATCCACTAAGAAAGGGTTTTTAAAAATGTCACCCCTAAGCGGGTAAAATGGGCTGTTGAATTTTCTGTGAAACTTTTTTATTCTCGGAGTCGATTGACTTGAAAATTTGTGTACATACTCTTCAATTAAAATTATGCGATACGTGTATCACAGTTTTTCAAAAATCATCCCCCAATTTAAAATTCAATGTCCCGACTGACTGGCTGATATATCAACGCACAGCCCAAGCCGCTGATCCTAGGGACATGAAATTTGGAGGGTGTATTCTTTGTGAAGAGTAGGTATCCACTAAGAAAGGGTTTTTCTAAATTTCACCACTAGAGGGTAAAATGGGGTGTTGAATTTTCTGTGAAATTTAATATTGTCTGGGTCGATTGATTACTTTACACAGAGATAGATTCTAGTCTGGTATAGTACATGCATTAATTACTTATTATCCCAGAAGGAAGATCCCGTGGGCAATTCCGGGCGAAGCCGCGGGCATAAGCTAGTGTTTCTGTGTCACTTCGATGCCGAGTGAATGCTTTCCATACACTCCCCATGCTTTTAAATACCTAAAGCTTTCAGGAGAGGGAAATCGTAATACCCGGATATTCGATAATTATAATCATGTCACGTAAACATTACGTAGTAAGGTAAACCAAAGTACCTATGATAGTATTTAATTATTACATACTAATGAATTTCGTGGTAAAGATGACGTCGCTAATATCGGTAGGTAATGAGGATGGTGTTTCAAAAGGTTTTACACTAGGAATCCTTATTTGGATTTATGTACCCTGACTGGATGAGTAGGATCCTAATCGTTGTAACTTTTATCACCAAACGAATATAACACCTTTCGCCAGAAAGTTGTACTAACCTACACACTAACAATTAACTTTAAAAACACTTCTTTTTTAAATTCTAATTAGAGGCTTCTTCAAATTCAAATTCATTTATTTGTTAGAATGTGGTACAATAAATGGTCTTACGTTTAATCAGTGTTCTCATCACATTCTGCCACATGTGGCGTGCAAATATTTGGTACATAAATATAATTATTACAAGACAAAAAATAAAAAAATAGTTTGGTATGAAATAAAATAACAATTTGTGGCATGTCAGTTAAAAATATTATCTGGATTACATTCAAAATATTATTTAATGTCAAACTATTAAAGAAATACGATATGTCAAAGTTAATAAGATTACAATTCAATTAGCATGTCAGTGTCATTCAAATAGTCGTTTAAATTATAATAACATTTTTTACATAATAAGTCTTTGAATTCCTTTTTAAACGTCTTTAAATTTAACTCTTTGATTTGTCTTGTGATTCTGTTAAAGACTTGCGGGGCTATGCAGAATATACTTTTCCACATTAAAGCTGTTTTGGCCTTCGCCCGCGTAACATATCATACCGCCTGTTACGTTTAATAGTATCTGACAAGTTATAAAACTGTTCAATCGCTTTTGCGCTTTAAACTCTATTTATGGAGTTACCCCAGAATATAATGCCATATCTAAGTACAGATGCTACCAGACCATGATAAGCTGGAAGTAGTGCATCTGTGTTAACAGTTCTCTAAACTGTTAAATACAGTGTCGTGTTAACCTCACTACCTACTAATTATTACTCATTTGCTATCACCTAGTACCTACTTAGGTGGTACTTCATTAACTAAAGCTACAGAAATAATAATTGTATTATGACTTCACTTGCAGGCGCTCATTACAGTTACTATTGAAGACTGACTGACAGAAAACAAATTAAAAGAATCGTTTAGTTTTTTTCTCACATATAAATAAACAAGGTGTACCATACGGGCCCTTCACGCAGACTGCCACCAAGCATTCTATACATGAAACTTAGTAACTCTGCGCAAAAAATGTTACTGGGAAACAACTTTTTTTTGGGCGTGAAAAATCACGGTAGGACTCAATGTAACACATTCAAAACATGTGTGTAATGTGCTGACGGTTGCATTGAATACTACGGAGATTGTGGAGGTATTTAAAGTAAAGTTATAACATCAAAAACTAGTATTTTTTTTAAACTTGCGAAAAATTTGGATTTTTGACCCACAAACAACCTCTCCGTAACTAGAAGGTACCCAGGTCATAATTCAGTTATTCTATAGAATGCTGAACTCGTTTTGGCTATGTATAAAATATTTTTCACACCACCTGCTTGCAAATGTCAAATTAAATTGTACCGCCTTTGAGTGTGGATCTAAGCTGGCGTTGTGTGTAACGACGATTGTTGTAATTAATTCTGACGTCGCGTGTTATCCGACCTGCACTCTTACTGCAGGCAAGGCCTTGGTTTAGGCAGCCGACCGCTTCGCATTCACCAGGAGCGCCCAAACGCAGGCAACTATAGAGCCCAAACGTGGTGTCACCATGCTGGCTGGCTGGCGGTAGTGCCCATTCGGTCGGGTAACCCAAAGCCACTTTTAAAATGGACGATAGAGTGTTGCAAGTAATTTTGACAATTATTTGAACTAACGGCCACATCAAACAATGTAAACGCAGGTAGTTCCTTTTTTATATCGGCCAACAAAGACGTTTAGTTTAGTTTAAATCATTGAAATATCGACTAATAGGTGGTGCAGTGTCCTTTGCTGAAAGTCTATCCTAGAATATTTACACGTTTTTGGGAATTCATATTTCGCTTGTGTGAGTCGCAGTATTTATAACCACGTCGGTCGAATTAGGTGATCGGCGGGTGGTAGGACTGACACTTTATATGTATGTAGGGGGCTGTGGTGCATTCACATACCACGGCCGCCAAAGAATTGGCCGGTCGATGTGTGGCTGTGCTAGCGGACACCGAGCGGCTCCTTAGCACCACCTTGGTAGGTCAGCCGGAATCTCCCACCTGGACGAGGTCTGTGCACAACTATGCAAACGAGGGACGTTTGTCTGCGGGCAATAAAAATTCCCGAAACATGACTGATACACATAAGTATGAACACCTCTGCCTAACTCTTCAGAGAATGCAAGCACGGTGTTATGTTAGTTAAGTAATAATCATTTGCAACATGCATACATAATGCAACAAATTAGCGCAAACCCATCCTCATCGCAAGTCCCTCGTCTGCGCAGGCCTTAAATCAGAGCCTCCTGAATACGGTCTTTCTAGGTACATAATTATTTATGATTTTTATTGCAGGTTTATCTATATACATATAATAAAATCGTAGACTTTCCGTGTCTGTACATTACAGATTTTTGAAAAAAAAACACTGGAAGGTGCGAGAAATAAGTAGTAGAAAGAAAAAAAATTCGTCTGTTTGTCGGTTTGTCGGTTTATCGGTTTGTCGGTTTGTCTGTTCGTTTGCGTGCATCACGTAAAAACCTCCCACTAGGTGGACCGATGACCTGGTGAAGGCTGCAGGGATCCGCTGGATGCGAGTCGCACGGGACCGGTCAATGTGGCGACACTTGGGGGTGGCCTATGTCCAGCAGTGGACGTCTTTTGGCTGAAATGATGATGATGATGACGTAAAAAACCCTCATTGTATTCAAAATCGAAATATATCAAAATAAAAAGCATTGTTGTGTGTATTATTTAGCGTTTATTTCATCAAAATCGACCAACAGACGCAAAAGATATTAATTTTTTAAATTTAGTTGGTAACCTCATACGCGATTTCTATGATAAATTAAATTAATTAATTTACGTAGGTATACAATATTATTTTTAGTATATGCGAAACCTGAATATAGTTTATTCAGAATAAGTAAATGAATCGATTCCAATAATTTTTAAACCATGTTATATTTTTTCCAAAAAATATTTTAAAAAGTTAAAAGTTGGATACCGAGCGACTTTGAGTAAATATCGCAATAATTTAGGTACCTACTGCCAAATTATTATTATCAATGAGCTCAAGACGACGCTGGAGGCGCGCGCTGCGTGGTAACCGCGTTTTTGTGCGGACAACTAGGTAACAGAACAAGCTTATAACTTTGTGATTTTTCATGATATAGTTTTGTACATAGATTCTTTACATAAAAATACTAGACACGTGTATCAGGTTTCGCGTAAACTAAAACTAATGTTGTTGTTGTTGTTGTTGTTGGTTAGTGTAGTCGATATGGCTGAAAATTAATTTTGTTTTATTTTTTCTTTTATCTCTTTGCACTAAAAATTTGGCATTGAGAGGTTCAAATATGAGAAATCTAATCTAAATATATAAAAGCGAAAGGTTTCTCACTCACTCATCACGAAATAACGAAAACCGCTTGACGTATAAAGATGAAATTTGGCAGGGAGGTAGTTAATAGTTAGTAGATGTTCGTTAAGAACGGATTTTGCGACAGGGCCGGATTAAGGAGGCCTAAGGGCTCTCGCAAAAAGTGCATTGAATGTTGTATACAGAACGGTAGTAGAATAAAAAAAACCCAACAAGGTTCACTTTGAAAAAAAGTTGTATAGCGCCAAAATAAACCGATTTTTAAAGCCATATCGTCTGTCGCCTCAATGCCATTTAATTTTGTTTCGGACCTCTGCCGCCCAGAATTACAGCACCCAAAAGGACGCCTTTTGTAGTCATCAGTACATTATCACCTTTTGATCTGGCAGTCAGTTCTCACACATAACATAACATCACGCCTTAAAGCCCCGAAGGGTTGGGCAGACGTATACCTAATCGTACAAACACATTTCGCCAGTTATATTGAAGTCCCATGTAATAGGGTGAGCCTATTGCCATCATCCGGGCACAAATCCAGATTCTGTGGCTGCTATCACCAAGGGGGGAGGGGGGTCGAAAAATCGCCTCACGTAATTAATGGACGCCCCCTAACACTAGCATCTCCTTGCTTAAAAGGTGATCTCCAAATCATGTGTGTGACAATTTTATGTAATTGAAATAAACATTAACAAATGTATGCAGGATGGTATATTTCCCTCAGTCTGGAAAAACGCTAATTTAGTTCCTGTCTACAAAAGTGGCTCTAGGCAAAATATCGAAAACTATAGACCTATTTCCCTACTTTGTGCTATAGCTAAACTTTTTGAAAAACTTGTCCATCTCAAAATGTACCCTTTTATTCATCAACAATTGGTTAATCAACAACAGGGTTTTGTCAAAAATAAATCTACTGCGACTAACTTAATGATATTTACGAATCATTTATTTAAAAATATGGATGAAAGAGCTCAAACAGATGCCGTGTATACAGATTTTAAAAAAGCTTTCGATAGAGTTGACCACGAAATATTAATGAACAAAATTTCATTCAATGGCATTAGAGGCAATTTGCTGCGCTGGTTTCAGTCATATATCAGTAACCGCAATCAAACTGTCGTGAGTAATGGGTATCATTCTGACACCTTTCTTGCTACCTCCGGGGTCCCTCAGGGATCAATTCTTGGCCCCATATTGTTTTTACTCTACATAAATGACATCGGTTATTGCTTTCGAAATAGTGAATTTTTGCTGTACGCTGACGACCTCAAAATCTTCAGGAAAATTTCAAAAATCAATGATTCTTATCTTTTACAGGATGATCTGAATAGGTTATCTGACTAGTGTAAATTGAATAAACTACAACTAAGTGTAGGTACATGAATTTCACTAAGAATAAAAATATCGTTAGTTTTAATTACTCTGTATGCAACGAACCACTTCTTAGAGAGACTCAGATCAGTGACCTGGGTATCTTACTGGATTGTAAACTACACCTAAATCTACACATAGATAAGATTATTGCCAAGGCTATTCAAATGTATCATCTTGTAATGAGATCATCGATAGATTTCAAGCGACCAGCTACTTTCCTGTATTTATTTAATTCCTTAATCCGACCACAAATTGAGTATGCCTGTATGATATGGGACCCTTATTATAATAAATACAATCTCGCCATAGAAAAAGTACAGAATTTAAAAAACTTTTAGTTTTACGCCAAAAATTTAAGAAACTTTTAGTCAATAGTCTGCAATTGTGTAATTATTGATGTTTGTATTGCCCTTTCTTTGTTATTGTTTTTCATTTTTAGTCATAAGATATCTTTAGTTTAGTCATATGTTAAGTTAAGTAATGTGCGTTTGCTTTTTACCTCTTCCTTGTCGTTATTTCATTATTGTTAGTCGTTTGTCTTCTTATTTACGTTATTGTATTTTAAAACATTTGTAATTTTTATTTTTTTGTTATTTGTACAATTGTAATTGTCTACACTGTATCTTTAACCCCAGTAACATGTGGAAACGTAGTGGATTGTACATTAGCTTACTTCTAATACGATGTAATATTTACTGTAACATATATTGTACAATTGTTTGTTTTTCCTAAATAAATAAATAAACATATTTTTTTAACACTTTGCCCGATCCAGGAATCGATCCCCACGGTTAGTAGTCGCGCTTGCGACCACTAGGCCAACGAGGCAGTCTCAGACATGCACACCAAATTTTCCACGCGAACGAAGTCGCGGGCAACAGCTAGTCTGCGAATATATTTATTGCATATCTCTCTTCGCAAGTCGAAGTTCCACTCTATTCACCTATGTTCCGCTTCAGAAGAATACGTAACATCTAAACAACTCGTTCAAGGACTGGAATGCATGAATGGTGCCTGAAACAGTTAGTGACCCTGCAATAAGCAATCCAGAATGGCTGTGTGGCTTTGGTCGTAGTATAAACTCATCATCTGCCAGCATTTTCCCAACCATGTTGGGGTTGGCTTTCAATCTAACCGGATGCAGCTGAATACCAGTATTTCACGTGGAGCGCCTGCCTGTCTGACCTCCACAACCCAGTTAGTGCACGGTAATACAGGGTGATACCCTTTGGTAAGACTGGTTTTCGGATTTTCGGGCTACTGACTACCTGTAACGACTGTCAAAGATCTACAAATGACAGCCGGGCCAACGGCTTAAAGTTGCTTAACGGCTTACATGCCGTGTAATGGATGGTCATCCCACCTTGGCAAGTGCGATTTAACCTTGAAGATCGACTTTTATAGCTGGTATTATTAAGCCATGAGGTCCTCTTGTCGATCGTAGCAACATATTAAAAAAAAAATATATAACCGACATCAGGTCGGACGTCATTGTCGATGTCCTTGTATTGAGGTAGTTTCAAGGCACCAATCAAGTGGTTGAGGGCTTGAGGGATACCCCTCCAGTTGGCGGTGCTTCTGGCCGCCAGTAACTTGAAGTGTTAAGTTGATTGTCCTCTATGATTATTCCGCAGTCAATGCCTCGCGTCTTTTGTACTAAGCGTCATTTTCTTATAAATGCTCTAGTTGTCACCAGAGGGTCGAGTGCGAGTTTTTGAATAACATTCGCCTTAAGTTGAAAGCGCCAGAGTAGCCCGTGAAATTCATATTTTCTTACGTCTTTGTGCAATTTGCGGGTCAGTGTCAGGTTGTATGTTGATGAAAATATGATTCAGAATTATAATCATCAATAAAACCCATTAGGTTCATTTAACCTCATTCAATGAGGTTAAATGAACTTCGAGAGTTGCAAAAAACGTAAGAAAATTTGAATTTCCCTACCCTGGCGCTTCCACTTTAAAGTAAACTATTTTTTTTGCTGAACTGTACTATATAGTCTTTTTTTCTCACCAAACGACGCCGTTTGGTGTGGATAAAAATAATAAAATATAATGGATGTAAAAATACCCTTAAACGAAGCCGAAAGGCACTTATTCTCTCCTTCATCGCATTTTTTTTTGTTCTAGACCATACCTGGGAACTTTCAAGTTACGCAGATATTGAGGGTCATAGTTCCAACTTTTTCACAAGGTTTTTTTATTATTAATCAGTCTATTTCAGATAACACTAATCCATACAATCAAATTATATTAATAAAACGAAAAGAACAATAAATTACATTACATTATCATGAAGAAATACAGAAAAATAAATTAAATTTTAAATACAAGAGACTGATCAAGACAAAGCTGATGCATTTGCGAACCACCTCAGCAATGTATTTAAGCCTAATAACCCGAGTCCAAACGCGGATGAATCTGATATCGACATGGTCCTCAACCAAGATTTTCAACTGGATCTACCCTTAAAGTTAGTAACGCCTAAGGAGATATGTAGAAATATAAACTTAATGGACAACAACAAGGCCCCAGGTTATGATCTTATCGACAAAAAAGTCCTTCAAAAATTACCACGCAAAGGAATTGTGTACCTCACCATACTTTTTAATGCCATTCAACGAGTAGGCTACTTCCCAGATATATGGAAAGTATCGCAAGTAATAATGATCCACAAACCCGGTAAACCGATACATGATGTCACCTCATACAGACCTATCAGTCTCTTACCGGTTATGTCTAAACTTTATGAAAAGTCCCTACTATACAGAATGTTACATGTTCTCAATGAGAAGTCCATAGTCCCAGACCATCAATTCGGATTTCGAAAAGAACATGCTACCATAGAACAAGTCCATAGAGTGTGCAGAACGATCAGAAAATCCTTTGAGAAAAAAGAGTACTGCTCAGCTGCTTTCCTTGACATACAACAGGCCTTTGACAGAGTCTGGCACAAAGGTCTGCTTGCCAAAATAAAATCCCTGTTACCACACACATTCTATAGTGTACTAAAATCCTATATTACAAACAGAATATTTCAAGTGAGAGAAAATCAATCCACCTCGGGATTCCACGAAATATCCGCAGGAGTACCACAGGGCTCGGTCCTTGGACCTATGCTGTACACCCTATTTACTTCCGATCTGCCACAGAGTTCCGAGATCACAACTGCTACCTTCGCGGATGACACGGCCTTACTTGCTTCGCACAAATGTCCAACACAAGCATCTCGCATATTGCAAACCAGCTTAATCGAGACTGAAGAATGGCTAACCAAATGGAGAATTGCCGCCAGCGTATCCATGTCTGTGCACGTCACATTTACTCTCTGCAAAAAATATTGTGACCCAGTCACCCTAAATGGCAGTCAACTCCCACACCACGAGTCTGTGAAGTATCTGGGCATGGATCTTGACCGCAGGCTTACATGGAGGAAACATGTCGAAGCAAAAAGGGAAGAAATTAACCTGAAATACAGAGGTCTTTTCTGGCTCCTAGGAAGAAACTCAAAACTGGCGATAGACAACAAACTCCTCATTTACAAGACTATACTAAAGCCAATCTGGACATATGGCATCCAACGTTGGGGATCGGCTAGTGCCTCCAACATAATGAAAGTGCAAAGGGCACAAAATTATATACTAAAACAAATATCCAACGCACCATGGTTTATCAAGACAACAGAGATTCATGAAATCCTCAATATACCTTTGGTCAACGAGGAGATAAATGCACATGGCGACAACTACAAATCCCGATTGCTAAAGCATCCAAATAAGCTTGCGGGGCAGCTAACTATCCCAGAAACCATCCGTCGATTAAAAAAGCGACGGGACATTTTCGACCAGAACAGTCAGTGATGACTTTGAAAAGATAGGGCAGACTCCACTGGGAGTAGCGCCCAACACGCCATCAGAACCATCCCATCTGCTCATAGTCTGAAAGACTGATCGCAAGATTACAAAAAGAAAAAAAAAAAAAAAAAAAAAAAAATACAAGAGATTAATGTTACAACATTTTTTTAAATACATTAAATACCTCCATGACCCGTCTGCTATTAAATGCATCCATCAGCACAATGTTTTGAGTGCGTTGCGTTGAGTCGTACACGTGATTTTTCACCCCAAAAAAAAGTCATCTCCCAGCAATCATTTTTGCGTACTCGTAGAGTTACTTAGTTTGACTTTAATGTACAGAGTGCTTGGTTGATGACTTCGTGAAGGATCCGTTTACACCTTGCATAATAGAGAATTGGCGTTTTCTTTAACGTGATGATCATTATCATTATTAAACACTGTTTTAAGCTTTCACGGTTTACAACTAAACTTGTACTGTCTTGTCTGTTTTGTCTTGTCTGTCTTGTCTTGTACTGTTGTTGTACAATCACGGAAGATATCCCGTAAGTGACAGTACAAGTTTATTATCATTATTCTCTGCCCTTTTGATAATTTATTTGCGGGCGGCGCAGCACGACGTCTTTCATTCTACTCTATTAGTCGCGATCTAGTAGGTACGTTATGTTAGAGTTTAATACTCTCAGCTGACCCACTGGTGTCGGGGAGTGCATGCCATGCAGGTGAGTGTGTGTGATTCTCAACGAATAGCCTACCCGGAAGAAGCTACCGTGAGTCCTTGCCACGAGGGCGAGCTTGCAGTATGAGATCATCCCATACAGAAATGCTTTGAAATAAAAAGTCATTACACTTTGTTAAAACACGGTTTATTATTCTAAGCTATCAGTGGCCCAAAGGGATGAGGGCCCATGATACATTTTTAATCAGATATAATACAGTCCATGAACCGACTGATCACTAGCTAGATACTAACAAATTATTACAATTTACACTTGTACGGTAACTTTAAACTTTATAAAGATCCTTGGTCAGACACGACGACGACGACGACGACGACGTTGGTTTGTCAGCGCCGCCAGCATCTTGAGTAGCTAGCACCACGCAGGCTAGGTTGTGTGATTGTGAACCACTGCTTCAAGGGTTCCGCTGGGTCTGGAACCTCGCAGTAGTATTGCCACTACCTTTCATTGACATTTTTTTAATGAAAATGTTCTTAATCATTTTACGAACACTAGTCTTGTTACTTGACAATAACTTATTATTTATAGCTTGTGTTTGTTCAGCAAAATGATACGAGTAGTTATCATCCAACTCATAGCTGCAGTAACCATCATTCGGCAACTGTTCGAGACATAATTCTAGGATACGTTCCAGTCCTTGTGCAATTTGTTCGGATGTATACTTAGACGGAACATGGACGAAGAGAGTGGGGCTTCGGCCTACGGCGAGCGATGTGTAATAAATATATTCGCAAATAAACCTGTAACAAAATAAAACATTTACTGATACTATCAGCCTGCGTGAAAAGAGAGAGAGAGCAGCTGGGCAAACAGCCTCTCCCCCTGACTTCCAGTTTTTCGATCCAGGGCTAATGTGGACCACTGATCGTTAGTTTTGTCTATCTCGTATCTCGTCCCGCCATCTTCTACGAGGTTTGCCGCGACGCGCGACGCCTTCTGGCGGTGTCAGGGTTCCACTGCGTGGCTATTTTGACCCACAACTCATTGGGCATGCAGAAATGACCAGCCCTGTCCCACAGCTCAGTGACTATTCACTAAGTTGTGGGCCAAAATATTTGAGCAACTTCAGTAATTTGTGTTTTGGAGTGCAGTGTGGTGTAGCGCATGTTGGTCAGTTTGTTTAACTCCTACAATACTACGTTCCATTACACGTTGGCAAACTTTGAGTTTTGACTTTTAAATGTTTGTTAAAGGCAAAAGTTTGGGTCAAAATGGGAAAATGCACATGTCTTTGATTTTTCACTCGAGTGGCAAAAGAGTCTTCCAGGCATTTTCTGGTCGTCTTGTGACTTCGGAAAAACCCACTAACACTTTGCCCAACTTTAACCAGCTCATGCTCGGCTCGCTGCAACCCGCGATCATGGCGCGGCAACAGCGTCGAAATATCGGGAGCTCAAAATAACGAACAATTAAACACGGAAGATATCTCGAGAACCCGACAGCATAAGTTTAGTTTTAAATCGTGAAAGTTTAATACAGTGTTTGAAGTTTAGTAAAACCGAAGGTGAACGTCATATGTGTGTTCAATGTGTAATTAAACGGTTGATGGTTAGATCGGTACATAATAAAATCCTAAACACTCACTTTTTAGCATCATCTGACGGTTCAGCGAGTAACGTGGGGTCTAGGAGCTTTCGTTTACAATTATTGAACTCCGTGCAGATTGTATCGACGTTCAGGGTGGTAGAAACGACGTCAGGACCAGGACATGCGTTGCGATTGCCCTCGGGGAGGTCTTCGTCCTCATCGGGATGATTGTAATTGTGTTTATTAGCCATCTTTTCTAACACAAAGCATTGAACTGCATCATTTAAACCAACGTGGATGGTCAACTGGAAATAATTAAAAGTGTTTTTGTAAATGTCGTTAATGAAAAAAAAGGAGTGTCACTTACTGTACCTGGCAGTGAGTTATTATGAGAAAGCTAAAATTAAATAAACTACATTGTTGTACTCACGTGAGGTTGATAATAGTGCCACATCTGTGGGACAATCATGTCCACTTCTTTGTATATCACACCAATTTCCTTTCGAAACAGAGTCAGGTCGTGGTTATTTTCAATCGCTCGAGCGTTTATAGATTTCACTCCTTCCCAACTTGGATTACTTTTAGCGCCTTGAAAAGGTCTAAATCCTGTCATCACAACTCTTTTGCGATCAGCCGAAAACATGAACACCATTTTGTTTTGTTTTTTAATTGGTTCGTGAATTAGAGGAAAAACACTCGCCTCCTTTGACCCTTCGATGTCAAGTGAGTACTGCTCTAATATCCTCCGTGCTTAAATAATAGACACTCTGACATCATCATGAAATAATTTCCTTGTAACGCCAGACCACAAGACAGAAATATATGTATACCTAAGTTTTACGAGTAGTAGGATGATTATGTGTTTTTACTTTTTTTTAACGACGCAAAAAGAGGGGTGTTTAAGTATAAAGTTTAACTTGTGTACATGTATGGACCAATTTTGATGCGTTTTTTTTCTGTTTGTAAGCTGACGTAATCGCAATATTTCTTAGCTATCACTTATGAAGATCTGTTCAGGTGTTTGAATTTAATCAGCTCATTTCCTACTTGACAAAAGTGACTTACCAACTTTCACAGGTCCGATTGATTTATTTAGTGTACTGTTTCTAGGGTGATATTTCTAAGACATGGTAACCTTGAGCTGATGCTGTAGCATCAAGTAGTCTGCGGGATACCGAACCCGTTACCAACTTACAGCCCGCGTGTAGCGTGTTTGGGCTCATTAGAATGGTCTCAATGAGCGTACTCGTTAGGTAGATGAGATGACAGATGAAAAGTTAAAGGGCCAACCAACACTTTTTATTTATTAGAGGGTTTTTTTTTGTGTTGAGGGCCATTTAAATTAATTTAATTTTTGTTTAATATGTTGCTGTAAGTATACAGAGTGTAAACTGACCCTTCACATAGCCGTCAACCAAGCATTCCATTGACATACCATGGCCGTCAAAGAATTGGCCGGTCGATGTGTGGCGGTGCTAGAGGACACCGAGCAGCTCCTTAGCAGCACTTTGGTAGGTCAGCCGGAGTCTCTCACATGTCTACCTAGACGAGGTCTGTGCACAACTGTGCAGACGAGGGACGTTTGCCGGTGGGCAATAAAAAATCCCGAAACATGACTGATACACACATGTATGTACATCTCTGCACATCTCTGCCTAACTCTTCAGAGAATGCAAGCACGGTGTTATGTTATTTAAGTAATAATCATTTGCATACATAATGCAACAAATTAACGCATACCCATCCTCATCGCAAGTCCCTCGTCTGCGCAGGCCTTAAATCAGAGCCTCCTGAATACTCCCGGACTTTATAGGTACATAGTTATTTATGATTTTTATTGTAGGTTTATCTGCGTATATATTTATTACATATCTCTTTTCGCAAGTCGAAGTTCCACTCTATTCGTTCCGCTTCAGAAGAATACGTAACATCTAAACAACTCGTTTAAGGACTGGAATGCATGAATAGTGCCTGAAACAGTTAGTGACCCTGCAATAAGCAATCCAGAATGACTGTGTGGCTTTGGTCGTAGTATAAACTCATCATCTGCCAGCCTTTTCCCAACCATGTTGGGGTTGGCTTACAATCTAACCGGATGCAGCTGAATACCAGTATTTTACATGGAGCGACTGCCTCTGACCTCCACAACCCAGTTAGTACAGGGTAATACAAGGTGATACCCTTTGGTAAGACTGGTTTTCGGACTTTCGGGCTACTGACTACCTGTAACGACTGTCAAAGATCTACAAATGACAGCCGGGCCAACGGCTTAAAGTTGCTTAACGTCTTACATGCCGTGTAATGCCGGTGGTCGTCCCACCTTGGCAAGTGCGGTTTAACCTTAAAGATCGACTTTTATGGCTGGTATTATTAAGCCATGAGGTCCTCTTGTCGATCGTAATAATATTTTTTTTTTAAATATATATAACCGACGTCAGGTCGGTCACTGACGTCGTTGTCGATGTTCTTGTATTGAGGTAGTTTCAAGGCACCAATCAAGTGGTTTCCAGTCTCCAGTTAGCGGTGCTTCTGGCCGCCAGTAACTTGAAGTGTTTAGTTGATTGTCCTCTATGATTATTCCGCAGTCAATGCCTCGCGTCTTTTGTACTAAGCATCATTTTCTTATAAATGCTCTAGTTGTCACCAGAGGGTCGAGTGCGAGTTTTTGAATAACATTCGCCTTAAGTTGAAAGCGCCAGAGTAGCCCGTGAAATTCATATTTTCTTACGTCTTTGTGCAATTTGCGGGTCAGTGTCAGGTTGTATGTTGATGAAAATATGATTCAGAATTATAATTATCAATAAAACCCTTTAGGTTCATTCATTCAATGAGGTTAAATGAACTTCGAGGGTAGCAAAAAACGTAAGAAAATTTGAATTTCCCTACCCTGGCGCTTCCACTTTAATGTAAACTATTTTTTTTACTGAAACTGTACTATATAGTCTTTTTTTCTCACCAAACGACGCCGTTTGGTGTGGATAAGAATAATAAAATATAATGGATGTAAAAATACCCTTAAACGAAGCCGAAAGGCACTTATTCTCTCCTTCATCGCAATTTGTTTTTGTTGTAGACCATACCTGGGAACTTTCTAGTTACGCAGATATTGAGGGTCAAAGTTCCAACTTTTTCACAAGTTTTTTTTATTATTAATCAGTCTATTTCAGATAACAGTTATCCATACAATCACAAATTATATCAATACAACGAAAAGAACAACAAATTACATTAAATTATCATGAAGAAATACAGAAAAATAAATTAAATTTTAAATACAAGAGATTAAATACATTAATAAATTAAAATAACCTATATTAACTAACTTAAAAATAAACTTAAAAAATGGCGTCAAAAAACTCCTCCTCAACGTAGTCAACTGGTAATGTACCCAAAAGACTGGATTAATGTTACAACATTTTTTTAAATACCTGTATGACCCGTCTACATTAAGTACCTCCATGATCCGTCTGCTATTAAATGCATCCATCAGCACAATGTTTTGAGTGCGTTGCGTTGAGTCGTACACGTGATTTTTCACCCCAAAAAAAAGTCATCTCCCAGCAATCATTTTTGCGTACTCGTAGAGTTACTTACTTTGACTTTAATGTACAGTGTGCTTGGTTGATGACTTCGTGAAGGATCCGTTTACACCTTGCATAATAGAGAATTGGCGTTTTCTTCTTTTTCTTTTTAACGTGATGATCATTATCATTATTAAACACTGTTTTAAGCTTTCACGGTTTACAACTAAACTTGTACTGTCTTGTGTTTTGTTAAGCTATGCACATTCAACTGCAAAAATATAACTCGATCAGCTGATTGCGTTCGTCAACTATGTGCACGAGCCGACGTGATAGCGTTACAGGAGACCTGGCTGCTGCCCCACGATGTGCCCTTCCTAGCGACCATTGATGAAGACTTCTCGTACACTGGGAAATCAGCCGTGGACATCTCATCCGGTGTTCTAGTTGGTAGACCGTACGGTGGTGTGGCGCTGCTGTGGAGGAAGTCGTTATTTGCGTCGGTATCGGTTTTAAATTGTGCTAGTGATCGAATCGTGTGTATTAAAATAGCGCAGGGCTAGCGGTCTTTGCTAATATTTAGTGTGTACATGCCCACTGACTGTGCCGAAAATCGTGTTGATTTTACGTGTTGTCTTAGTGAGATTATCTCGGTGATTGAGAGCAGTGAAGTGGAGTCGGTTTTTGTGTTGGGAGACTTTAACGCGCACCCAGGGACACGATTCTCACGTGAGTTACTTTTAACGTGTATTGATCAATCATGGTCTTGCATTGATACAGAACTTTTACCACGAGACTCGCATACTTTTACTAGCTCCGCCAATGGTTCCCTCCGCTGGCTAGATCACTGTGTTGTCACTGAGGCCGCCAGACATCTGGTGAATAATGCATCTATTTTGTACGGCGTTTACGTGTCGGACCATATTCCGTTATTAATAGAGTGTAACATTAATCTAATTAAACCTAAAGTTATTGGATCTAATATTTCTTGTAACAAAGTTGTATGGGGTGAGAGAGATACAGAACAGATAAATGAATATTTTGATTACTGTAATAGTAACTTAAAACATATAGATTTTCCGTCAGAATTTTGTAAATGTGCTGATAATATGTGTCACAAGCGTGAGCATCGGGTGGTGATAGATAGTTTGTATAATAACTTAATTTGTATCTTGAAAAAGGGAGCTGAACTCACTCATGCTGGTTCTATTAAAAAACATAATAAAAGAAACTATGTAGTAGGGTGGAACAAACACGTTCGCGAGGCTCACCGTGATACCCGACTGTGTTATCAAATGTGACTGTTATACAACAAACCTACTTCTGGATTTATTTATGAAAATATGTGTACATCGCGAAATCTTTTTAAAACTAAATTGAAATACTGCCAAAACAATCAAGAGAATATAAAAATGGATATGTTAGCATCTTGTCATGAAAGTAAACAATTTAATAAGTTTTGGAAATTAACGAATAAATTAAATCACAGACCGGGGATACCGGTGAGCGTCGCGGGCGTGAGCGACCCCACAGATATAGCAAATGCTTTTCGAAAACATTTTAATGTAAACTCGCGGTTGTGTGGCTATAGCGAACCGTCAAATAGCGTCGCGGGGGTGGCCGTGGCCGGGGCTCCTCCTGTCAGGTTCTCCGCTAAAGAAGTCGCGAGATGTATACAGAACATGGTGAGGGGAAAGTCCCCCGGTCACGATGGCCTCAGCGTCGAACATCTTAAATACGCTGGGGTACACTTACCGCGAGTGCTTGCTATGTTTTTTAACTTATGTCTGAGTCATAGTTACTTACCTGTAGAACTTAGCAATACAATCGTTGTGCCGGTAATAAAGAATAAGACGGGTGACGCCTTCGATATCTCCAACTATAGGCCTATATCGCTTGCCACTGTCTGTGCTAAGGTGTTGGATAGACTGCTTGATAATATTCTAGCTAAGCATATTGATCTCGAGGATGGTCAGTTTGGTTTTAGACCAAACTTGTCAACGGATTGTGCAATTTTATGCCTTAAGCAGACTGTCCAATATTATACAGACAGAAAGACTCCTGTAATGGCATGTTTCCTGGATTTATCGAGGGCTTTTGACCTGGTCAATTATGACCTGCTCTGGCATAAGCTCACTCACGACACTACTGTCCCAGCTGATGTGATATCACTGTTTAGTTATTGGTACAGTAGTCAAAAGAATATAGTTAAGTGGGTAGGCTCATATTCTGATATGTATGGGTTGGAGTGTGGGGTGAGGCAGGGGGGGTTGAGCTCCCCCCGTCTTTTTAACTTATACATAAACAAATTGATAGGTAGGCTCAGTAGCACTAAAATCGGTTGTCACGTAGACGGTGTTTGCGTGAACAACATCAGCTACGCTGATGATATGGTGCTGCTGAGCCCATCTATCGGTGCAATGAGAAGGCTTCTTAAAATTTGTGAAAGTTATGCGGTGACTCACGGGCTCAAATACAATACCAATAAGAGTGAATGGATGGTTTTTAAATCGGGTACTTTAACCTACGAACAGCTGCCTGTACTCTCACTCTCTGGTTCCCCTTTAGGTCGGGTATCGAAGTTTAAGTATTTGGGCCACTGGGTCACTGATGACTTGAAAGATAATGTAGACATAGACAGGGAGCGCAGGTCGCTGGCTGTCCGTTGCAACATGCTGGCTCGCAGGTTTGCACGGTGTACGAATTCAGTTAAAATCACGCTTTTTAAAGCATATTGCCAATCTTTCTACACCTGCAGCCTGTGGGCCAGGTATTCGCGGCGGGCATACAGCGACCTGCGTGTCCAATATAATAATGCACTCAGGGTACTGTTGGGGCTGCCATAGAAGCTGCAGTGCGTCAGGGATGTTTGCTGAGGCGCGGGTGGATGGCTTTGCCGCTATCGTTAGGAAAAGATGCGCCTCCCTTCTCGCTTTCGTGCAGTACCAACACTATACTGGGTGTTTTTACTGATCGGTGGGAGTCCCCCATGCTGCAAAGGTGGGTGCGGCTTTATGCCGTAATTTAAATTTTGTTTTGCCTATACTAACATTAGTTTTTTAAGTACAGTACATTGTTACTAACAAAATAAGGACCTAGTCTGAAATAAATGTTTATTATTTCTACAGGAAACGGGATATTTACCATGTTTACTATTTTTGTTGAGTTCCCGATATTTCGGCGTTAAATGTTTATATTTCCTTTATTTATTTTTTTACTCACTAATTACATTTTTAAATATTTCTTAACAAAAACCATATAAAAAAACATTTAAAAATATAAAAAATAGTAGCCCACCGGTATCGGGAACAGGGTCCAAGCTACCGGCGGTCAGGGCTCCAGAGAGAGGAACCTCCTAACAATACGAGCCGTGTCTAGGAGTACCGCTTTCTGAATCAAGCCCTTGATCCAGCTGCCTAACGAGAGCCTCCTCAGGTATTGGTCGAGGCTCTTGGCAATTAAGCCATGGGCTGATACGACTATCGGCACAATGATCGCTGAGTCCACATCCCACATGTCGACAACCTCGCGAGCCAAGTCAAGATACTTGATCTTCTTATCTTTCTCGGCTTTCACGAGGTTCTCATCATGCGGGACCGTTATGTCAACAATCATTGTGCGCCGCTCTGATCGATCCACCACCACTATATCAGGCTTATTGGCTACAATAGTCCTGTCAGTGATGATGGATTGATCCCAGTACAATGTGATACTGCCATTTTCGAGAACTGGGTCGGGCACATACTTATAGTACGGCACTTCCGATTCCACAAGGTTGTATTTTAGAGCAAGTTGCTGATGGATAATCCTGGCTACAAGGTTGTGTCTATGCAAGTACTCTCCGTTAGCCAGACGAGAACACCCGGAGATAATGTGACGGATTGATTCGCCTGGACGGTGGCATGCCCGACATATGTCAACCGTACCGTCCTTCACAATAAATCTCCGGTAGTTATTCGTCATCATAACTTCATCCATAATTGCACAGACAAAACCTTCGGTTTCTCCGAAGAGGTCCCCGGAACGAAGCCAGGCTACGGACGCTGATAGGTCTACATCAGGCCCATGCAGGGCCCGGAAAAAGCGTCCGTGAAGCTCTTTACTCTGCCATACCTCCATGCGGTCGTTAGTGTCAAGCACTAAGGGTTTGCGCCAGTTCTCTTTAGCCAAGGAAAGCGGGGTGAGGCCCTTGTCCACTGCGACCACATCTCGATGCATCCCCACGTCGGTTTCAAGGAAATATTCCCTGAGACTGCATATCTCGCGATTGTGGAGAGTCTTAGCGTTTAAAAAGCCTCGACCCCCACACTTCCGCGGGATATACAGTCTCATAACAGAAGAACGCGGGTGATGCATTCGATATGCCGTCAACAATGTACGGACCCTCCTATCTAGGGCGTCTAGTTCTGTTTGAGTCCATTTGAGTATGCCGAAAGAGTACATCAGAACCGGCATGACCCAACCGTTGAAGGCACGTACCTTATTGCCGCCTGATAAAAGACTATTAAATACTTTTTTCAGGCGGCCAAAGAAGCGCTCCTTCAACGATTGCTTCATGTCAGCAACATTGATGCCCAGCGCTTCTGACATACCCAAATACTTATAGGTTTCAGTTGCTGAGAGGGATCTAAGATTTATGGAATCCGAGAGCTGGGTTCCCACAGATTCCACAATCTCCCCTCGCTTTACATGCATGACCGCACATTTGTCCACACCAAATTCCATCCTGATGGCGCTACTGAAAGTTTCAGTTACCTTCAGTAGCTCCATCAGTTGCAAATCGTTGGGGGCAAAGAGTTTCAGGTCATCCATGTAAAGGAGGTGAGATATAACTTGACCACCTCTCCTCAACCGATAGCCTAGACCTGAATCCTCCAGCAGCGTGCTAAGAGGATTCAAGGCTAAGCAGAACCAAAGTGGACTCAAACTATCGCCCTGAAATATACCTCGCTCTATCCTTATCGGCTCGCTATTCCTCTGGATTTGCCGACATCCTGGATAGCGAAGGACTGTCCTCCATTGCCCCATACATGACATCAGGAAGGTGCGCAGAGTTGCATCAACTTTATACAACTCTAGCACCCTCATGAGCCATGTATGTGGCACCGAGTCATAGGCCTTCTTATAGTCTATCCAACATGTCGACAGATCCCTTCGGGAACGGCGAACCTGTTGACTAATGGCCATATCAATGAGGAGTAGCTCCTTAGTACCGCGGGACCCGTTCCTACATCCATTTTGAGAAGCGGACATGATAGAATTGTCATCAATGTGTTTGTTAATTTTAGCTCTCAAAATGGATGTAAGAACTTTATAGACCGTCGGAAGACAGGTAATCGGTCTATAATTTTTGGGCTCCGCAGTACTACCCGATTTATGGAGCAGGTGGGTTATACCTGTTGTCAGAAACTCTGGCAGCGACCCTGACTCTAAGGCTGACTGGAACAGGATCGCCAGGCGAGCGTGCGACCTTGTGAACCATTTAATCCAAAAGTTGTGCAGTCCATCCGGCCCTGGAGATTTCCAGTTAGGCAACGGACGGACTGCACGAACTACGTCTTGGGGGCTGATAGTGATTGCCCCCATTTCTGGTACTAGATCGCACGCTCGCTCGACCCCCTGAGTCCATTCACCCTCGGTATGGCTAACAGGCACCGACCAGATGCTGCGCCAGAACGAACACATGGCATCATCATCCGGTAGGCGCGTGTCAGCCACACCTTGGTCCGGTCGCTCCCAAGCCCTGTATACCCACCTTTCATCTCTTTGAAAAGTGCGATTCTGAGTGTATCGGTCCACCCGCCGTTTATACCTACGAATACGGTTTGCCCATGCATACACTTTCTGCTTCAGGAAGTCGATGCGCTCTGTGGTACGGGACATGTAGTCTCGAGGACTGATATCAGTCCCCGAGAACGCCCGCCTCACAAAACGCATCACTCTAGGACGAGTATTGCCCTCCCTGAAGCAGATCAGTTTGCCGATGAGTGCTCTGGCCCCACCAATACGTCGTTCAATCCTGTACTGCCATGGCGGTACGGCTGGTTTAGGTCGTGTAGCTCTGTCATCAGAAAATTTGACATGAGCTACACGACATGCCGCTACAGCCGCACAATACAGGATTGAGTGAGCAGCGGTGAGGTCTTCGCAGTTATCAAAATAGTTTGACAACTGCGAATCCAGAACAGCCACCAGCGCCCTATTTTTGTTATGCATGGGCAAACGAGGTATGCGTGGTCTAAGGTCGGGTTGCATGAACCGATATTCACGAATCGCACCCTCCAAAGCACTCCTCATTTCCTCATTGCACTGGGTACTTACATTAGTAACTATGTCATTACTCACGTCGTTATCGCGATTTGGTATTATTGTAGACTGTGGTGGAACCACAGCCTGCGGCGGCGGCGTGGCAATGACATGGCTACTCTGCATTTCAGTCCGCAAGCGATCAAGTACGGTGTCATCCAACATACGATTACGCTGGATGACTCGCACCTGATCCGATAGTCGTTGTGCCGACACGTTGACAGCTGGCTCAAGCACCTGAAACAGAGAGAGCATCCGAACACGGTACGCGGTCAGGTTGTTTCCTCCCTCTGTAGCCCCATAGTATGCGCGCATGACATTTGCATTGATGGATTGCGTCCATCGCATGCGCTGCACACTCCCACCGGGAGCTGGGACCCTATCAGAGGCCGGTGGGCCTCGAGGTCCTAAACCGTCCGGCGGCCGGCGTCCTCCCCGTCGACGAACAGGTGGTGGCGTCGTGGGCGGAGAGAAATACTCGTCGCTCGAGCTCGACGCAACTGCCACGGCCGGTGTCACAGCACTCACGACGGGGCTGGATTTCGGCGGCGGCGAGGCGGAGCTGAGCGACGGGTCCGGAGGCGATAGGCGTGCGCGTTTTGCTGCTGCTCTGGTCAACATCTTCATTTACATCTTCATCGTCTTGATTTTATTGGTTTTTCAATTTTATGTATGTCATTATGTGTCGTATGACATGACATACGTCATTATTGTTCTTGTTTTTTTCTTTTCTGTTTGTTTTTATAAAATTGCTTCATTTTACTATTGTTCTAGTACAAAATTGAGAAATTATAGTATTTAAAAAGGAAGATTGGTTTCAGAACTGTTTTAAAATAATTATTTAACTAAAATAAAATTGAACAAAATTACAAGATGTCTGTTGACGTTTAGTGTTGCCAGCTTATATGTGTTAATGTTTATTATTATTATTATTTGTCTTGTCTGTCTTGTCTTGTACTGTTGTTGTACAATCACGGAAGATATCCCGTAAGTGACAGTACAAGTTTATTATCATTATTCTCTGCCCTTGTGATAATTTATTTGCGGGCGGCGCAGCACGACGTCTTTCATTCTACTCTATTAGTCGCGATCTAGTAGGTACGTTATGTTAGAGTTTAATACTCTCAGCTGGCCCACTGGTGTCGGGGAGTGCATGCCATGCAGGTGAGCGTGTGTGATTCTCAACGAATAGCCTACCCGGAAGAAGCTACCGTGAGTCCTTGCCACGAGGGCGAGCTTGCAGTATGAGATCATCCCATACAGAAATGCTTTGAAATAAAAAGTCATTACACTTTGTTAAAACACGGTTTATTATTCTAGTGGCCCAAAGGGATGAGGGCCCATGATACATTTTTAATCAGATATAATACAGTCCATGAACCGACTGATCACTAGCTAGATACTAACAAATTATTACAATTTACACTTGTACGGCAACTTTAAACTTTATAAAGATCCTTGGTCAGACACGACGACGACGACGACGACAACGTTGGTTTGTCAGCGCCGCCAGCATCTTGAGTATGTTAGCTAGCACCACGCAGGCTAGGTTGTGTGATTGTGAACCACTGCTTCAAGGGTTCCGCTGGGTCTGGAACCTCGCAGTAGTATTGCCACTACCTTTCATTGACATTTTTTTAAAGAAAATGTTCTTAATCATTTTACGAACACTAGTCTTGTTACTTGACAATAACTTATTATTTATAGCTTGTGTTTGTTCAGCAAAATGATACGAGTACGAGTACGAGTACGAGTTATCATCCAACTCATAGCTGCAGTAACCGTCATTCGGCAACTGTTCGAGACATAATTCTAGGATACGTTCCAGTCCTTGTGCAATTTGTTCGGATGTATACTTAGACGGAACATGGACGAAGAGAGTGGGGCTTCGGCCTACGGCGAGCGATGTGTAATAAATATATTCGCAAAGATACCTGTAACAAAATAAAACATTTACTGATACTGTCAGTCTGCGGGAAAAGAGAGAGAGAGCAGCTGGGCAAACAGCCTCTCAGGGGGAGAGGCTGTTTGTCCAGCTGCTCTCTCTCTCTTTTCCCGCAGACTTCCAGTTTTTTCGATCCAGGGCTAATGTGGACCACTGATCGTTAATTTTGTCTATCTCGTGTCTCGTCCCGATCTTCTACGAGGTTTGCCGCGACGCGTTCACTGAGTTGTGGGCCAAAATATTTGAGCAATTTCAGTAATTTGTGTTTTGGAGTGCAGTGTGGTGTAGCGTATATATGATCAGTTTGTTTGACTCCTACAATAATACGTTCCATTACACGTTGGCAAACTTTGAATTTGGACTTTTAAATGTTTGTTAAAGACCATAGTTTGAAATCCCAAATGTTTGTTAAAGAGCAAAGTTTGGAATCCCAAATGTTTGTTAAAGACCAAAGTTTTGAATCGTAAATGTTTGTTAAGGACCAAAGTTTGGAATCACAAATGTTTATTAAAGACAAAAGTTTGGGTCAAAATGGGAAAATGCACATGTCTATAATTTTTCACTCGAGTGGCAAAAGAGTCATCCAGGCATTTTCTGCTCGTCTTGTGACTTTGGAAAAACCCACTAACACTTTGCCCAACTTTAACCACCTCATGCTCGGCTCGCTGCGACCCGTGATCATGGCGCGGCAACAGCGTCGAAATATCGAGAGCTCAAAATAACGAACAATTAAACACGGAAGATATCTCGAGAACCCGACTGTATAAGTTTAGTTTTAAATCGTGAAAGTTTAAAACAGTGTTTGAAGTTTAGTAAACCCGAAGGGTAACGTCACATGTGTGTTCAATGTGTAATTAAACGGTCGATAGTTCGATCGGTACATAATAAAATTCTAAACACTCACTTTTCAGCATCAACTGATGATTCAGCGCGTAACGTGGGGTCTAGGAGCTTTTGTTTACAATTATTGAACTCCGTGCAGATTCTATCGACGTTCAGGGTGGTAGAAACGACGTCAGGACCAGGACATGCGTTGCGATTGCCCTCGGGGAGCTTTTTGTCTTCATCGGGATGATTGTAATTGTGTTTATTAGCCTTCTTTTCTAGCATAAAGCTTTCGACTCGCACATTTAAATCAACATGGATAGTCAACTGAAAATAATTAAAGGAGTTTTTGTAAATGTCGTTAATGGAAAAAAAGGAGTGTCACTTACTGTACCTGGCAGTGAGTTATTATGAGAAAGCTAAAATTAAATAAACTACTTTGTTGTACTCACGTGAGGTTGATAATAGTGCCACATCTGTGGGACAATCATGTCCACTTCTTTGTATATCACACGAAACAGAGTCAGGTCGTGCTTATTTTCAATCGCTCGAGCGTTTATAGATTTCACTCCTTCCCAACTTGGATTAACATCAGCGCCTTGAAAAGGTCTAAATTCTGTCATCACAACTCTTTTGCGATCAGCCGAAAACATGAACACCATTTTGTTTTGTTTTTTAATTGGTTCGTGGATTAGAGGAAAAACACTCGCCTCCTTTGACCCTTCGCTGTCAAGTGACTACTGCTCTAATATCCTCCGTGCTTAAATAATAGATACTCTGACATCATCATGAAATAATGTCCTTGTAACGCCAGACCTCAAAACAGAAATATAAATATATGTATACCTATGTTTTACGAGTAGTAGGATGATTATGTGTTTTTACCGTTTTTTAACCCACGACGCAAAAAGAGGGGTGTTTAAATATAAAATTTAACGTGTGTACATGTGTGGACCGATTTTGATGCGTTTTTTTCTGTTTGTAAGCTGACGTAATCGCAATATTTCTTAGCTATCACTTATGAAGATCTGTTCAGGTGTTTGAATTTAATCAGCTCATTTCCTACTTAACAAAAGTGGCTTACCAACTTTCACAGATCCGATTGATTTCTTTAGTGTACTGTTTCTAGGGTGATATTTCTAAGACATGGTAACCTTGAGCTGATGCTGTAGCATCAAGTAGTCTGCGAGATACCGAATCCGTTAGCAACTTACAGCCCGCGTGTAGCGTGTTTGGGCTCATTAGAATGGTCTCAATGAGCGTACTCGTTAGGTAGATGAGATGACAGATGAAAAGTTAAAGGGCCAACCAACACTTTTTATTTATTAGAGGGTTTTTTTTTTGTGTTGAGGGCCATTTAAATAAATTTAATTTTTGTTTAATATGTTGCTGTAAGTATACAGGGTGTAAACAGACCCTTCACATAGCCGTCAACCAAGCATTCAGTACATCAAACTATGTAACTTTACGCAAAAATTATTGATGGGAATCGACTTTTTTTGGGGTGAAAAATCACGTTTTACGGTAGGACACGATGGAAAGCACTCAAAGCATTATGCTGATGGATGGATTGAATAGTACGGGGGTCGTGGAGGTGTGTAATGTAAAAATCTTACATTAAAAATATTTATTATAAAAAAAGTTGGAACTTTGACCCCCAATATCTCCGTAACTAGAAGGTTCCCAGGTATGGTCTAGAACAAAAAAATGATCGCAATGACGGGGAAGACAAGTGCCTTTCGGTTATGTTAAGGATCTATTTACACCCTTTATCTGTGGTGTAGGTTTATTATAATAAGACTACACGTTGATGATTTAGAACAAAGATTGAATTTATAATCCTAAAAAATTTACATGTTTTATGACGGATGAAATTTTTCCTGAAATAAAAATAAATGGTCATAGTCTACTTGTCATTAACCACATTATACAAATAAAATTAGTTAACTTACATCTGGTACTTTCAGCAGGAAAATCTAGATTATCAGATTTCCAAGTATGGTCTGACGAACGACCGAAAAAAAAAAACAGAATAATCTCAAAGTGAACTAAGCTATCAGCTAGCTTCTCCTATGATGCTTGTTCAAAAGTCAACTTCTTAAAGGTAAAAAAAACGAGTCAGATTTTCTCGCTGTTGAAGACGTGACAACCACCAACCCGAACTGGCATCGTGTGGTGGATGACGGTCCCTCACACCGAGAGGACGCGCAGGTCCCAGAAGTGGTAACAATATAGGCTGATGATAAAATAGAGAGAGATGAGCAAAGCCGCTCCTTGCTGGGCTTTGCTTGGCATTCGTGGGAAACAAGGTTTACCCAACATTGTTTTAGTAACCCAGTAACTGGGCTATGAAGGTCAGATAGGTAGACGCTCCATGAAAAGTACTGGTATTCAGCTATATCCGGTAGACTGGAAGCCGACCTCAACCAGATTAGGAAAAGGCGAGGCAGATAGACGATGTTTTTTGTGTTTTTGCAATAAGTTCTTGGGATATGGAACGTCTGGTTGCAGTGTTGCTAACAATGCTGAGTTGAGTTGGAATGGTTTCGTATCTGGAATTTAAATTTAGTGTAGTAACAAGGATAACACTGGGTTGGATGTTCCAATAACAGATCATTATTTAGGATTCTGAATTAAAGTTTAGCAGGCAGTACCTATTCGTCAAGCTCATTACAGCTCAGTACATTTGTAGTAATATTTATCTCCATGAAGGTATGTAGTGTAGACACTAATTAAGCAAAATTCAAAGCAACATAATTTAACATTAAATGCATGTTTACGAGTATGTTTGTACGTGCGTGTGCATGTACATAGCTTGTGGTTTAGAGGTTTCTTAATTAGGAGGAAACTGATAGTATTTCGCAGAAATCCTTTGGGATTACCTACCTAGGTAAAGGTAACCGAGCTATTTATTAATTAAATAAACAGGTAAGGATAATTAGATAAATAACGCGAACATACAAACTTCATAAACAAGTTAGGGAAACTCGTTCATAAATAAAACTTTTATCAATTTTAAAAGGGTAGTATTTATACGAGTGACTGTATATTAAAGTGAGTGTGTGTGTGTGTGTGTGTGTGTTTTAAGTGACAAAAATAATTAATTTACGTTATAGTATTAGTAAGTGTGCGACTGACTGCGAGTTACGAGAAATCAACAGAACAGCAACTTACAAACATTAATTTGAGTTACTTAAAATACAAAATGAAAAGCTTCATAATATTTGAGCGACCTAATATTTGTTTGAGTATCAACGTTACGTCCTGCATTTTTTTCAATATTTGGCAAAATACTACCCATTTAAACGAGCAAAAATAAATTCAAATTAAAGGTGTCAAAAATATTGAAAATGGGCTACTAAAATACTAAGTCAGCGACAAACAATGGTTGAACACAAATGTGTATAGAAGTGTGAGTGGGTGTTACATGGGCATTCAACATGACTTTGGTTTTGCCCATGTTCATTTTAAGACCCACTCTTTCGGAAGCTCTATTGAGGTCATCGAGCATTGTACTGAAGTCCTCCATGGTCTCAGCCATGACCACTATGTCGTCGGAAAACCGAAGGTGAGAGATGTACTCGCCATTGACGTTGATGCCTAGGCCTCTCCAGTCCAGAACCTTGAAGACATCCTCCAGTGCAGCGGTGAACAGTTTCGGAGATATGACGTCTCCCTGTCTCACACCTCGCTGCAGAAGGATTGGTTCTGAGGTCTGGTCCTGAAGGCGGACTGACATGGTGGTGTTTTTGTACAAACATTTCAACACCTCGATATACCGATAGTCGATTTGGCACCGTTGGAGAGGCTGCAGTACAGCCCAAGTCTCGATCGAATCGAAGGCTTTCTCGTAGTTCACAAACGCTAAACAGAGAGGCAGGTTATACTCTTTGGTCTTCTGTATGACCTGCCGCAGCGTATGTATGTGGTCTACGGTGCTAAAGCCTTTTCGGAATCCGGCTTGTTCGGGAGGCTGAAAACCGTCAAACCTGCGCGTGAGACGATTCGTGATGACTCTTGAAAACAACTTGTAGCCATGGCTTAGAAGTGAGATGGGCCTTTAGTTCTTCAGCCGGGCATTGTCGCCCTTTTTGAAGAAGATTACTACCACACCCCTACACCATGTCTGTGGCGTTGCTTGCATGCTTCTGAAGGGCCTTAAGTACCGGTTTTCCACCCGCCTTCAGGAGTTCGGCCGTTATTCCGTCATCACCCGGTGCCTTGTTGTTTTTAAGCTGTTTCAGAGCCATCCTAATCTCGTACAGGCTGATATCCGGTAATCCGGTCGTAATAACAAAAAGTACTAAATAGAGAAACTTCTCAAAATGTGTTTCCCAAACGTTGAGATAAATTCAAGTTGGGAAGGTGTTAATTCTATGAAACGAGACGAAATTCAGAACAAAAATTTTTTGCCAGCGATTTTAGTGTCAGAGTTTAATTAGTTTAGTTTACATTGTAGTTATCTTTTATTTTTCTTTCTATTTTTTTTTATTTTATAACTGAATTGTCTTTACAATTGGTCGGGTTGTATTTATTGTTATGTTCAAGACCTTGTTGTAAATTGTATTCTTTTTTTTAATCCGAGTAGGACTGCCGCTACGACGCTTTGCTACGCAGCGCTATGAGCACTTATCAATGCCGATCGGTATTAAGTGAGTGAGCGATTTATCGTATTCATATCTAAATTTCATTAAAATTGGTAATAAACAACCTGTTTTGCTATAGATAGCTTTGTGTGGGTCGCTTTCATTATTATTGTATTTTAAGTTTTCTAGCTTTGGCTGGCACCGACTAACTAAAATAACTGATTAATGTTAAATATTTCAATAATATTTTATGCAATTTTTTATATTATTATTCACAACTTTTTAGTGTAGATAAAAGGTATTTTCGAAGTTGGTTTTGTTTTTTTTTTTTAATATTTTATTTTTTACTTTTTAGTGTTTCATAATTTAACTAGTTTTTTTTTGGTAATGTAAATTAATGCTACGTGTGATCAAGGTGATCAAGGTACGATGCTGATACCTAATTTTATCTTGGTTAAATCATTTCTGTCTGTTCAGAATACCTACTAGAGAAATAATTTACTACCTTTATGAAATCGAATCTGAATGTGAGTATTTACTCACATTCAGATTCGATTTCATAACTTTGGTAATTTTTTTGTTGATTTTTCAAGTACCTGCTGTTACTCGAAAGATATAACGCGAGGATTTTTTTTCTCTAAACAGAGAATGATATTCCAACGTAGATATCATTACTGCTTTAGTTTGTACCTACATTTAAAATTGTTTAGACAAAAAATGATTCCTCATTGCTAACCAGATGTCGTTGACGTCGAATTAGATCGCGCTATGGTTTCGTTCACAAAAAGTGATGATAAGGTTAACGGTGTCGCGCTCGCGACGTAAAAAAGCAGGGGTCACCTTTGTCATCTTTATTGAATGACTTTTCTTGATTTTTCTGCGAAAAAGTGTAGCTCTTTACTTCCTGTGTTATTTTTAAAGAACTTGTAATTATTATTTATTTTATTTGGCTGTCGTTACATTTGCTATAGTTATAGCAGTTTAACGATCGTTTTTAGCGTGATAGTATCTTTTGTATTTTAAATATGGGTAGACCTTCTAAACAGAGCAAAATAATGACGACAAAGCTGATCGTTTAAGAAAAAATAGGGAAAGAAATTCTACCAATATTGCAAAAGAGAGGAATGAGGAGCGTGCTCATAGACTTTCACATAAGAGATCAAACTTAAGAGATCACTGATTATATCCGAAGAAATGAAAGTTCGGAACATCGTGCTTAACGGTTTAGTTTAATTCACGAGCGTCTATCAAAGGAATCCAAAGAGCAACGTACTCATCGGCTTGGTTTGCTACACGACCGTTTATCAAACGAACCTGAAGAACAACGTGCTCACCGGCTCGGATTGATACACGAGCATTTATCAAATGAATCGACCGAATCCAGATTAATTAGAATTATTAGATTAGACGCTATGCTACAAGTAAATCACAATCGCAGGGCCTTGTATAATAAAAATGATTTTGAAAAGGCGATCAATATTGTCGCAGACGTTCCATGTGCCATTTGTAACAAAGCGTTGTATCCACAACAGCGTTGCAACTTACAAACTCAAATTTACATTTCAGTATTACCCGAAGAACTGATTTCTTTGGGTAATTTATCAACATGCTCTCGCTGTCAAAATAATATTAAAAAACGCAAAACTCCGTCGTCAGCATATTGGAATCAAAATGACAGTCGCCACTAGGTATAGTGGCGACTGTCATTTTTATTCGAGCAAACTTGAAGAGCGTTTCTTATGCCGAGTTGTACCATTTCTAAAAATAATAAAGCTACAGAATCGTTTCTGTCAAGATTGGTGCAAGGGACAGGTAATTTTGTTTGCAAAAGACGTCATTGAAGTAGCTGAACAACTGCCACTTGCGCCTAGCCAAACTGGTTTAGTTTTGGTAGTGAAAAGTGTGGAAAATATGCAACGCTCTCACGAGTTTGTTGTGGATGTGAATCGACTGCAACGGGCACTTACTTGGTTGACAATGTACTCAACAGAGATGTAAGACCCTATTTTGACAACATTACTGACATTTCAGAAATTGCTCAAATTGCTGAAGAGCCCATGAATGGCGGGGAGATGACGGATTTACAACCTGCTACTCGCATCAATTATGGTCGTTTGAATGAAAACGTTGCTATATTACACAGATCATTTCATCAAGCTGATGCAAGATTTTATGTACAATCTCGCGGTAATCAATGTACTGCGATAGCATCAGTAGCTTGTGTGGCATTTTGTTCTTTCGAACCTAGCCAATGGACTAAAAGTGACAGTGAGTGCATTGCTACTAGACAAAATACCTCAGTTGGAGAATTTTACTCCGAGTGTCTAGCTGCGAGTGATCTTACACCGCAGGTAGTATAACAAGGAAGATATATATATACATTTCAGTCGTCGAAAACAATTTCAATGGTTACATCGATACTGATCGCAGTGCTGACGGTTTCCTAAATCTAAAAAATGCTCTTGTATGTTTTTTTCAAGACAATTGTAGCGGCTTATTTACAAGAAATGCCACAACTGTGGCGATATATTGCAAAGCTGAAACAATTAATTCTAACAAATATTTTTTATTTGATACTCATGCACGTGGGCCTAGAAAAAAGGGGCTAAAGCTTCAAGGCGGGGTGCAGCTTGTTGCATGAGTTTTGACAATTTAGATGATTTATATACAATATTGCACAGAAATTTATATTCAACGCAAAAACATCTACCGGTCCAACATAATCTCCTTCTAAATAATTATGTGTATTCGCTAACTCCATTGATTATAACTCCGGAGAACGAAGTAGAAATGCAACGAGAAAGGCTGAATACTCAACAACCGATTGATTACACCCAGGACCAGCAGTCAAGAGTTGTACAGTCAGAAAGTCCTACCTTCACTACATTCGGTAATACAGACAACTTTCGAGAAACATCACGGTCGACCTCACTTCAGGAACCAGAAATACCACCACCAGAAATAAATCTCAATAACACCATATTTATTGAAACGACAAGTATGCTTCGTAGCATAGACGAAGCGGTGCCAAATCTGGAAAGTATCGTTTCAGTAAATCCTAATCTAAATGTCGCCAATAATGAGATGAGATTAGCCCAGATTTCTCGTAAAACTGCTCCGCCTTTAAATTTAGACCGAGAACGATGAACGGAAGAACTCGCCTGGTATTATCTTTTTCCTGATGGGAAAAATGGTTTTGGAGAAGAAAGGGAAATTCCAATTATTCCTTTGCATTATTTTCAAAGTCGAGTAATGAGCGTGGATAAAAGGTTTACTAGATATGACTATTTGTTTTTTGCTCTTTCCATAGTCGAGTATTATCGAGCAAAATCCAGTATTTCCCTATCATGTAGGATACGTCAGGGCTAGGGTGAGAAAACCCACAAAGATACCATGTATCTCTCTATGAGGAACATCAGAGGATCAGCGTCTTATTGGCAAACATGTTGCTCTAAACTGATTGCAATGGTCCGTACTTTAGGGCCTCCTACGTGGTTTATGACTTTCTCCTATGGCCTTAATTGACCAGACATGATGAAGGCTTTACTCATCGCTGATGGTCGTGATTTGAATGAAGCAGAGAGCCTGTCTTTTCCCGAACGCTTAGGGTTGGTACAAAGGCATCCAGTAGTTGTCTCCAGACAATTTTCAGTACGCGTAAATGCTTTGATGCGATTCCTTAAATGCGAATCAGACTGCTTAGGCGGCCCAGTTATAGACTATTGGTATAGAATCGAATTTCAAAATCGTGGAAGCCCTCATCTTTATTCTTCATAGTGTGGTGTGAGAACGTTCCAGATTTTGCTACTTCAGAAGGTATCGAGGTTATTGAAAAAATATATATATGAAGATGTGCAGATACATAAGCACACTGCCCCATGCTATAAGAACCGCACCGATTGTTGTTGTCGTTTTAGTTTCCCGAGGACACAGTATGAGACAACTGTTTGCTTAGGTCCTGATGAAGTTTTAGCAAACATCGGTCGATTTTGTTGTTTAAAAAGAACTGCAGAAGAAACAATGGTGAATAATAACAATTCGGTTCTACTGAGTCCATGGGAAGGCAACATTGATGCGCAGCCGTGTGGTAACGTAACTGCAGTTGCATGTTATGTTGCTAAATACGCAAGTAAATGTGAGCCTCATGACACGGCTGAAGTTGTACGAGAAGCCGTTGCGAAAGCCAAGAAGCAAGGTGGTAATGTGTAGCATCAATAATTTGCAGTCTCAATGGCCATTTTGTCTCAACGACTTGTAAGTGCTCCCGAGTGTGCATACAGACTATGTCATTTACCACTAAAAATGTCTTCACGAAAAACTGTGTTTGTTAATAGCTGTAAGCCAAGCGACAGGTTCAGACTTCTACGATTTGATTGTTACGACACATCTATTTGTAATAATATTTTTGGCCGGTATAATAATATGTTTAACACGCGGATGCGTATAAGAAAGAAGGCAGCAGTTTTACGCACTCGATGAATAGCGACAAAGATATTATAGCTTGTTAGTATGCCACGAAAGACATTCCGTGAAGAGAGTGAACTTTTACTTGGAGAAGAAACCGATGAGGAATGTTTTGTTAGGCGCCAAAGAGAACTCAGACCATTGCAGGGCAACATCATGAGTGCTAAAGAGTTTTCTCACGCGGAACAAATTATACAACAGGCTCTTCCCCAAGCAGTTGCACTAAATGCTGCGCGTGAAACATATGATCATGATGTTAATCTACCTTTGATTTGTGGTGGCGAACAAATCTTTAATGATGATGATAATTACTGTGAAGACGTATGTGAAAGATCCACAGTTTCAGAAGAAATATTTCTGAAATATTCGAGGTCTAAATATACAGCAGAGAGACCTTTTCTAAAAGGTTTCTGCGGCTGTAGAAAATGATTTGTATGGATCAGAAAATCAGTTATTATCTTTTGTCACAGGTGGTGCTGGAAGTGGTAAGTCTTTCGTTTTAAAGTTTCTGGTAGAGCATATCAAACGCTGCTATGCTCCCACCGTAGATATATTGCTCCAGTCAAAATTTGTTGAGGTCGGTTCTTTAACGAGAGTAGTTGCTCGTCAAAATTATGGCAAAACTTTGCATTCCATTTTCTCACTATCTGTAGAAAAAGGAAATACTATGTCATTCAAATAAATAGTGGGACAAAAATTTGAAAATGAGCGGCTTAAATGGCGCCAAATTAATTGGTTAATCACAGACGAGATTTCAATGGTTTCGTACGAAAATTTAAGGATTATTCATTTACGTCTACAAGAATTTAAAAATAATAACTTTTCGGCGATATCATGCAACTCCCACCGGTAAAAGTCATTGGTGTTTCGTACAACCACCCTGGTTTTCGCAAGAAATTCATCTTTGGCAGCAATTTTCATTTTGTGAACTTACAATAAATATGCGTCAAAGGAATGATATTGAGTTCATTGACCTTTTAAATAATTTAAGAGTTGAGGAATTGACTACAGCACAGCTAGAGTTGCTGTGTGAGCGCCGACACGTACCTTTGACTGGTGGTCTTGCTGATGGTGCTGCTGTTCGCATTTTCCCCACCTTAAGGCAAGTCAATGCTTAATGACAAAATCACGGCAGAAATTACAAAGACGACACGCATGTACACCATCAACGCTATTGACGAGCCTCGCGAAGCAGCAACTTATGGTAGGAAGCCTCCAGACAATGTCATGCCTAACGACGTCAATAACTGTGGCGGTTTCCTACCAACCGTAAAGTTGGGTACCGGATCGCGTGTTATGCTGAGGCGTAACATTTCAATATCAGACGGACTCGTGAATGGTGTAATGGGCATCATTAAAAAAATAAATGGCCTGCTCTGCGGAGAGAACAGTTAGAAGAAGGGGAGCTACCTGAATCTGTTTTCATAAAGTTTGATAACCCAACAATTGGTCTTAGACTTAAAGACGCTGATGGCTGTGCCCCTTCAAAGATACAGGCGTGATATTACGTAATGGAATATTGTCAACAATACATAACCAAGCGATTGCAGTAATAGCGGGATTTCCCATGGTTTATTGAAGAGTTCCATTGTCTATCTCTAAAGATTTTCACCAAAATCATACGAGACCACCGCAAAAGAATCTTCTTCCAAACAGAAAAAAAATGTAATCAGAAATTGTTAACAAATGCCGAATATATCGCTGAACATACATAACGGGCGAAATGTGGATGTAGTGTACTTATCTGCGTACCCTTTCAGAGCATACAGGCGTTATGTTACGTTATGAAATTATGTAAACAATAAATATCCAAGCGATTTCAGCAATCACGACACATTTACCGTCTATTATTGAAGAGTTCCCCTGTATATCTCCGAAGATTAACATCAGATCTTCACAGAATTTAAACGGGACCACCGCGGAATAATATTCTTCCAAACAAAAAAAGGATCATCGAAATCGGTTAATAATTGGCGAAGAAAACGCTGAATTCACCCACAAAAAAAAAGCAGTCGATAACCTCCTCCTTTTTGAAGTCGGTTAAAAATAGACGATGATACAACAATGTGGACGAAGCTGTGCCTAAGCTTTGGGCCAGACATCAACCTCATGTAAGGCTGAGGCCAAACGAGCGTAATTTTTTGAGCTGTGAGTCGCGTAAAATGAGTCGCGGATTTACGCTGCATTTCGTACGCACGACGGCCAATCAAGCTATACAAAACCAGTTTATGCGGATCTCTCGCTGCACGGGAAATTTATACAAAGCGAGGTCATGTTATACTGGAAATGTACAGCTTGACGTGCCGCCGTGTGTACTAAAGTCCTGTTTAACTCATTTTGCGTTAAGTTATAGTAACCGAGAGAAGATTTTTTATTATTGTGGGCCCATAGATTTCCCGTTAAAAAAATGATAGAAGGTACTGACAAATTTTGATTGCTTAGCATTTTGCAACATCATACGAAAAATATTATTTTTATTAAATTTATATGTATATGTATATCTCTGTCCTTATCCCAATTAATTTGGGGTCTTGGGGTCAACGCTGTATGTTTTCTTACATATTAGCATACATTCTTCCTAAAAATTAAACTCCATTTTTTGCCTTTTGGGCACTTTATTCCCAGGTGACATTTCTTTGACACGTTCATCGAGACAAAACACAAAGGCTTTAAACATTTATTTAAAAAAAAACTGTATTCTTTTCAATTCCACGTCGGAATACGTAACGTCATTGCATGTTTCCTATTCGAAACTCAGGCGAATAAAGACACCGGACTGCAACCAGAGTTATCCAGTAGATTTCAAGCACTGGTCTGACGGGCCGGATACCATCACTACAGGCCTGAACGTGGCCAATAGTAGCCTCCCCCGCTAAAGGGCTCTTAGCACATAAGTCGTGTGATGCTGGCAGGTAAGTCAAACGCATTCCTATGACACAACCCATACCCCGCTGTCACGCTGTTGACGACACTCGGGCGCGCAGTTTTGTCTGTCTGTTTGTTCCGACTTCTCTACGAAACGGCTGAATCGATTTTGACGGGACTTTTTACTATAAGGATTATGGTTCCGTGCAAAAAATTAAAACCCTTGAAATTGTTCACAAAATCCCATTTAAATAGGGAAGTAATATTTTTATAATAATTTCACGCGGGAAACTAAGTCGATAGGTACCAAATAAGTTGGATAGTTTCAGTGAAATTCACCTGTCACCTATAACAACGCAATCTTATTGCACTGACCCGGGTGCCCTCGTTATTTTCCCTATTTAAAACTGGCTAATTAGTAATTACTAATACTGGCTAATAGTTATCAAAATAAGTATGTACCATGGTACCAACATAATAACATTTGGGCTACCTATTGTTTTTTTGTCTTGTTTTGAATACATCTCGGATTTTTCCTGTTTATGCTTTACTTTAATACGTAAATGCATAATAACCGCGATAATAACAAATTGACCTACTTACTTACGAGTGAGGTTGCAAAGTCATTTATTTATTTAATTATGGCACTCAGTCAACGACTTATACATTTTTGGGGTAAAGTGACAATTTAACTTAAAATCTGGGGTGAATATGTCACTTACAGGTGTGCACAGCACTTGCATAAGTATTTCAAGTTTTATAATATTACAAAGAGTACTTATAGGCTTAAAAAAAGAAACAAAATTAAAAATATTTAAAAGAAATAACTAAATCTATTTTGTTGCTCTAAAGAATCACACAATCAATGACAAATAATAAATAAGTGAGTAATAATGTTAAGTAAGTAATAATATAAAATGTAATAATATTAATATAGATATTAACAAGAAAAGAAAAAGAATAAGATATTAACTGTGGCCACTGTGGGCCAGGAACAATTGTTTGTGAAATTGTGATATCATCATGCATGCCAGCCAGTCAGTAATACAATTACATATTTGATAGTGAAGAGTTTCGATGTTGAGAAACTGCCACCGACTGCGACGGGCTGCTCTCTGCTGGAATATTAAATCATCATTCTCTTGCCCTTATCCCAATTCATTTGGGGTCGGCGCAGCATGTCTTCTTCATTCATACTTGCCCTTATCCCAAATAAATTAGATCTTCTTTTTGAAAACTTCTCTATTATATGTCATCTCAGCTGTAGTCAGCACGTTTTTTAGACATCATAAGGTGCAAACGAACTCTTCACGAAGCCGTCAATAAGCATTCTGTACATTAAACTAAGTAACTGTATACAAAACTTATTGCTAAAAGCACGTTTTACGGTTTATTCCCATTTGTCCCCTTCGAGCTTGCCACCGGGGTGGTGGCTGGCACTAACTAGTGGCGTTTACCACCCCGGTGGTAAATGGCACTTTTTTATCTGCCGCCTTCATAATTGATTGCCGCATTCAAAGGTGTTCGATTCTCGTTACGTACTGGACATTTTCTATTACATTTTTTATTTTGATTTTAAGTAATGGTAAATACACCGAGAAATTTTAATGGTTGTTTTCCCGCAGCAGAACAACTTGCCATAAGGAGTACTTTCGAAGTATAGAGTAAAAGTAAAAAAATAAAGATGTTTTTATTTTAAAATAATTAAAAAAATATTCGTCAACTCGAAAACGTGAGAAACGATAGTAACACTAGACGTAACTAATCGCACGCGCCGCCGCGGACAAAGGTAACAGCGATACATAAATGTTCAAAGCAAAATAAGCTCTCGCACGTGGTGATACGGCATAAACTAGTTTGCACGCAACAACACAAAACACAGCCGCGAAGCCGACAAAGTAAAGACGAATTTATAAATATTCAAAGCAAAATAAGTTCTCGCATGTAGTGATACGGCATAAACTAGCCTGCTCGCAACAATCACAAACGAAACCGCGCGCCGGCTCGCTATTGTATTATTGCTGCGGCGCACTTAGTTTTGCGGCGAAGATCGTACGCGCAGCACGCATTATCAGTGCAATGGATCGACATTACAGTTATTGCAATTTAGAGTACGTTGCTAGGTGGAACCTACCTGGAAATGTTACGCAACGTTATCTCGGACTTATCGGACGACGTTCCGCTAGCAGCGCCCGTGGAAAATCTGTACTATCAGCATGACGGGTGCCCGGCTCATTATCACTGCGCCGTGCGAGAGCACCTGCACTCGGTGTTTGCCCAGCGCTAGATCGGACGCGGCTGCCCAGTGGCTTGACCAGCAAGAAGCCCGGACCTAACTCCGTTAGACTTTTACTTGTGGTCTGAGCTCAAGCGCCTGGTGTTTCGTGAGGAACACGAAACTCGCGACGCGTTAATAACTGCGATAGTGGACGCTTTCGATATCGTAAGAAGTGACAGAGACACCTTATTAAAACTGAAAGACAATTAATTAAAACGTGCTCGATTGTGTATTCAACGCAGTGGCTTGCATTTCGAACAATTACTCCGTTACCGGGAAGACCTACTCGTTCTTTTGTAAATAGTGAATATTTAAAAGTAGTTTAGTTAATTAAAATAATTGTAAATAAGTTGATTCAAATTTTAGAAATGCTCCTCAAATACTTTGTTAGGTATCTAATTCAGAAAATTATTTTTCTTAGATAATAAACTTGTTTTTGTTTAATTTCTTGTTCAGTAAATTGCAACTAAAAAAGTATTTTTGCCGGTCCTAAGCCCGTAAAAGTATGAAGGGAAAATCTGAACAACTTGTTTGGTAAAGCTTATTATTATTATGTTTCATCAACTCATAAGTTATCAGCTAATTGAAAAGTATAGGGGTCAAAGTCCGCGAGGCCATTCGGCGCCCGGCTTGCGTCGAGCGTAAGTATCGGGAAGTATTACTATTGGTTCGTGGTCGCTTTCGAGTTTTATTTATCACAATGGTAAATCTGCCATTGTTTGTTTCTAATATTTTATTTGTTTATAAAACGATTGTATTATCGAGACAAATTCATTTCGCTGCGGGAAAACAACCATTAAAATTTCTCGGTGTATATGGAACTTTTATTTAAAATAGTAAAATTATTCAAACTAGAAAAAATATTAAAACAATTTTTTTTTTTTATTTTTTTTTTTTTGTCTATTTCTTTAATGTAAAAAAGGTGTAAAATATCTTTAAAAAAAGCGGGCAGAACATTATAAAGAAAATATTTAGAAGGCTCATTCATATGTTGTATTGTATTACATTCAACAGCAAAACTAAATTTGTTTTTCATAGTATATTGATCAAAAACAAAGTTACTGCTGCAGTCTGATGTAAAAGTCCGATATCTCAAAAACTAAACATCAAATCTTATTCAAACCAATTTTCGTTGAAAGTTTTTTACGTTCTACAATCCTACATTTTTAAGAATATTCCTCCTCTTACTTTAGAAATTAGAGGCGGGGGACACACTTTACCATTTTGGAATTGTCTATCTTTCAAACGATTGAGTAAGAAAAAAATGGTTTTAGGAACCTCAATGTCATTTTTAAAGACCTACCTTCACGCCGTACATTTCACGGTTTGACGAAAAAAAAAATATTATTTCAGTTCACAGAATACATCTAACTACCAAGTTTCAACTGGGTAGTCTTAATAGTTTCGGAATAAAGTGGCTGTGACATACGGACGGACAGACAGACACACAGATTTGACGAATCGATAAGGGTTCCATTTTTTGCCATTCGGCTACAGAAACCTAAAAATGGCAAGAACCTAACCAACTACAGAAAAACTAGAGCTTTTATTTACAAAAATTCTAGTCAATTATTTTAATGAAAAATCATATTCATTAAAACTGAGAAAGTAATTGAAAATTGTGATATTTTTCTTATTTTTCTGTAGTTGGTTAAGTTCTTGTTCATTATTCCATTTTGTGAAGATATTTTACACTTTTTTTACATTAAATAAATAGACAAGTTTAAAATATTGTTTTAATATCTTTCTAGCCATGAAAATATTTTGAATAAAAGTTCCATAATTATGTGCCATTATTTTACTTATAATCAAAAATCTAATGTCCAGTAAGTAATGAGAATCGACCACCTTGAAGGAGTTGCCCCCTTCATAATTATAGTAAGGTGGTGGTGGTGGTGGTAGGATAACACTAAATAAGTGGCTTTTAATCAGTGACCAGCCACCACCCCGGTGGCAAGCTCGCAGGGGACAAATGGAAATAAATGAGTTTTACGGTAGGACTCTATGAAACGTACTCAAAACATTGTTCTGATGGATGCATTGTACGGGGTTCGTGGCGGGATTTAAAGTAAAATGTATTAAAAAAAAAAATCGATGGAGAGACTGGTGGTGTAGGGCCAGGTGGGGCAAGAGAACACGCGGCCGATCACCAACTCGCTGGACTGACCTGATCAAGAAAGCCACTGAGTCCACCATGGTTCAGTGTACTCGCAACGTCTCCAATCTCCCTCTCCTTTCTCATTAGTCATTCCAAAGACATTTATAAATCAAAACCAACCCTGCATATTGTATATGTCACCGTAAAATTGTAAAAACTGTTAGATTATAATCTATCTAGCGAGATTGTAAACTGTCGAAAAATTGTGAACCGTAACATACTGATTACAATTTAACGCTTTATTTTGCGGTAGATCGAAGTAAAACCGTCAAATTGTGAAATGGCATGCGACGGATCGCACCTCGCGCTCTGATTGGTTGAACGTCATGTGCCCCGCGCCGCCATATTTGTTTGTTAAACCACCGAAAAGTGATGCGTTAAATTGTAAACAGTTCTCTACGGTTCACAATCTTTCGATAGATTACAATCTCGCGAGATAGATTATAATCTAACGGTTTTTATAATTTTACGGTGACATATACATCAAAACCAACTGGGTAACGTTATAAGCCTAGCACAAAGAGTATAGTAATAATAAGCCTAGCAGTTCCAACCTAAACAGACGTCCGTCGATATTTCAATATCACCGCTGCAGGGAATTCCCCTTCTTTTTTGAAGTTTCACACGCTGCGTTCCATTATTCACTTCGTAACGCAGTGAAATGTTTTTTATTGTTTGCAGTACTAATAAAAGTAGCATTAGCATTTAATAAGTCTTTTTAGTAAGTAACTATCTAATATAAAAGAAAGAATTATTTTCTTTCGATTTACAAATAACATAGAGGCAATCACAAATACCAACATTACGCAGCAAAAATCAGCTGATAATAATAGTGTTACACGACAAACATGTGACAGTATCATCTGTGTCAAAACTCAAACAGAGCTCTGTGAATCCATCCATCTAAACCAGTCGCGAAACTGAATTCCTTGAAACTTAAACAAACATTTTTAAAGTTTTATTTAAATAAGCTCAGAATTATGATAAACGAGCTCGATTATTGGTTCAAGCCGATTGTCCTAGTGACGGGTTTCGGTCCATATCTGAATCACCCAGTGAACGCCAGCTGGGAGGCAGTAAAGATTTTGAACAAAAAAGAGATTGAAAAGAAACACAATGTTGAGCTGGTCCTGATAGAGTTGCCTGTGACGTATGAGAACGTGGACGAGTTCGTGCCGGCGCTATGGGAGACGCACACGCCCAAGGTGAGGTTTCAGGAACGAAAGCTGTTTTTGTAGCGCTTACAACTTTTAAACTAGATTTTTCAAGAAAAAGACGTCAAACAAAAGATTGTATAAACGATAAACTATAAGTACTCTATTACCTAACAATTATTGGTGCATAGACTACATTTATTTTAAAATTCATAGTTGAAATAGAAAAAATGAAAAACATTAAAAAAAGATGAAATTCAAATGTTTCCTCCCATCATTTTGTTGTCTGTATGGAAGGTACAAGCCTGAAGATCAATGAAAACCTATATTCCCTGCTTTATGTCTAACTTACATTTCTCTAATTAAGTGGCAAACCACAAATGATATGTTCTACATTAACTCCTAATCTGTTTGTAACACTACATTAACTCCTAATCTGTTTGTAACAGGTCAATGAATTGTTTTCCCCATTTTATTGACAAGGCCACTACTATTTTACCCATACGTCAGCAGATCCCTTGATAAACTGAGTACCTTCTATGGAGATTTTTCCTGCTAACCATAGTAACCGCAAACCACAACCATGTCACAACACTGCTTTTAATGTCTTTACTTAATTTGAATTATACAATACTAGCAAACAGCCCCGGCTTCACATGGGTGCAATGTAGATACATATACACATACAAACCTTCCTCTTAAATCACTATCTATTAATAGTATTAAAATCCGTTGCGTTAGTTTAAAAGATCGAAGGGTACAGACAGCGGGAGCGACTTTGTTTTACAGTATGTAAAGATAACAATATTCAAAATGAAAACCTGACCAACAGTAACTGGGTAGTAGTCTGGTTTTTAGAACTAACCTTGAATTATATAAGTTTTTAAACTGACATGGTCACTAACATTATCATTAACACTGGAAAAGGGATATTTACCATGATGATGGTGCTTGCAACAGCTCCGAAATATTGGGAACTCGAAACTAACAATAAACATGGTAAAAATCCCGTTTTCAGTATTAATCCTGGAAAAGATCTTTCCCCTGGCTTGGTTTTTTTTTATTAATTGTTTCCATTCCACAGCTGATGATCCATGTGGGAGTATCAAGCAAAGGTCAGTGCTTGCAGCTGGAGTCCCAAGCCCACAGGAAAGGCTACCAGAAGATGGACTACTTCGATAAACTCCCTGCAAACTGTGCGTGTTTAGCAGAGGGAGCCATTCGGTTACATACCAAGCTTAATGTAGAACAAATCTGCAAGGAGTTCAACGGTGACAACCCGCCTGATGAGAAGTATAGGGCTGAAGTTTCTCTGGATGCTGGCAGGTAAGATCTGTCTTCACTTTTTTAGTTAGCAGACACTTTTACACTGCAGGTATCCTTTTCCTGAGCAACCTTGATCCTGCCATTGCGGTATATTCATCTCACATCAGATACCTATATAAAATATTGCATGAGGATAAATGCTTTATCCTATATTTATTGAAATTCTCTACAAAAGCACACTTTTCAGCCTTCTGTATTTGAATACAAAATATTGGTCCCTTTCACATGCACCCTAACCATAAGTAATCCAGACATCCAATTTAGTGTAGCATAACACTCCCACATGGACATTTTCCATTCGTAAATTAGAAAAAAAACAGCTATTCCATTTCTGTTTTGTCATATCATCTATTTTGTAGGACACTTCAGCTTTTGTTTTAATCCTTAATCTGGCAAGGGGAAAAAATATTGAAATATTGATTTCTGTATATATTTTTTGTATTGTTAGATGTTCCTAAAACCAGGAAAAATAATTTTAAAAAATCTAGTATATCTAGATTTTTAGAAATTGCATGTCATGTGTACAGTATAATGGACATTGCCGAATTAAGGGTTGAGTTTTTTTTTATTTTTATGAGGTGTTTTTTTATGCAAATATGGAGTTGAATGTATAATGCGTGATGAGTCTTGGCTTACAAAGCCAGCCTAGATTCGGCCAGAAGCACAAAAACGTCCTGGGGCCTCAGCTTCACGCAGCGATCTCTTTTTCCCGACGATTTTTCTTGTTGGGAATGTTGGGCAGGCAAGAGGCTGGGCAAGAGCTCGCGTTCCAGGATGACTTGTACCTGTCATGTAGATGTTCTGTTGATCTCTGAAGAATCCATGTACGAAATTTGAGAGTAGTGGGGGGACGAGCGAATACAAGCCTAACACTATCTCAGAACCACTCTTAGCAAGTTCATCAGCGGCGTACCTAGGGATTCACTGGAGAGTAATCCGGTTTGGTACCAAGATACAGTCGAGGAAAAGGTTTTAGGATTTGCTTGTTGTAAATTTCTTCGCTGTCTAGAGCTTTGGGCATGGCTTCGCTCTCAGATAGGAATTGAATGCCTTAGTCCTAGTGCCGCATTCCTAATGGCCTAATGGCTGTTGCAGTTACTGTCAGGGCGACGCATTTGCATTGGAAGATCAAAATGTGTATGCTTAAAGGTAGACCGTGCGTCAAAGATACTGTTGAGGTCAAGAGAGTGTACGCCAGCCCTTGAATTGTGTTGGTTTTGAACTTTCTGTGTAGATACTTTCTCCGTTGACACTTGACTGATTCCTTTCATCCCCCTTTGTTTTTATGTGGTAGTTTTGATTGTAAATAAATTGTTTCGGTATCCGATCACAGCAAGCAGCAATCAGTGGTTGAAACTCTATCGGCTGGTTCAGGATGCTGATATAGTTTTTGCCCCATAGGTCTAGATGCGTAAAGCCTGATAGCAGCTAACGCTGCTTTCTGTTGTGAGTATAGACCAAAAGGTGTTATTCAAAGTGCTATATATAGTTGGCGTGGTAGTTATGTAACCATTAATTCCAAAGTAAACCGGTTTTTTGGAATCGATGAAGTTTATAACGATGGTTGCAAGTTCCACCACTCGTCCACTAGAGCTCATTTAAGATTAATTTTGAGGCGTGTAAAGTTTTTTTGGAAAACCTGTCAATAATATTATTGCTAGGTATCAAGAAATGGATTGAAACACACATAATGTCCAGTGTACTGGACATCGCTAAACTATATTAATTTATTACGAACCTGGCAATGGGGACTATACTGGACACGCCACTTTTACTAAGAATATCGTAAAATCTATGATTTGTATAATGATTGTAGTCTATGTGTACATAATTGTATATATTCTAGAATAAATAGTGAAAAAATAATTTTCTATTTTAGAACAAAAAAACCACATAAATCGAGACTTACCGAGAGCGGTCACTTGACACACATCACATTGACAATTATTTTTATTTATATCTTTAAGGATATGACCAAACTGTTCGATATAAAAAAAACTCTTACATTGTTAAAAAAAAAAACGCTGCAAATTTTTTCATAGTCGATGTCCAGTATACTTCCCATTGTCGAATTAAGGGTTAAATTACCAATCAAAAATTCCCATGTGGCAGAGTTTAGTATGATATACTGAACATGTGGTAACCATTCCACCCCGTACCTATGTGGTGGTGGACAGGAGTTTTGGAATTTTGTCTTATGCTATTTTGATGTTGAAAAAGTACTGATTCCCAGACCAATTTAAGTAAATGGATTTTGATTGTCATCTTGCTGGTCTAAAAATAAAAACACTAAAAATAAATTAATGTAGGTATAATTTTTTTGTTACAAACTCATATTGTATTTGTGCTAAACAATAGTACAATGCACTGATTACGATTAGATAAGAGATGTTATTTACTTATTTATCACAGTATCTCGGAGCGCTGGCAGATATTATATTGAATAATAACTCAAGCACCGATATCTAAACTATTGTTCATGATTTGTAATGCATTGTCTCGCAGATTAATCAATTTTTTCTCGTTATTATTTTATTTCCTTGCTAACAGCGGTTTATTGCTAAAAATACCTAACATTTTGCGCAACCTGGGGATATTATATGAAGATACTACATCATCATCATCATCATTTCAGCCGAAAGACGTCCACTGCTGGACATAGGCCTCCCCCAAGTGTCGCCACATTGACCGGTCCCGTGCGACTCGCATCCAGCGGATCCCTGCAGCCTTCACCAGGTCATCGGTCCACCTAGTGGGAGGCCTTCCAACGCAGCGTCTTCCGGTTCGCGGTCGCCACTCCAGAACTTTTCGGCCCCATCGGCCATCCGTTCTGCGAGCAATGTGCCCTGCCCACTGCCACTTCAGTTTGGCTATTCTTCGGGCTACGTCGGTTACCTTGGTTCTCTTGCGGATGTCCTCATTTCTGATTTTATCACGCAAAGAAACTCCGAGCAAAATCATGTTGAATAACCATGTAACACCCACTCCTATCAAGATCGGAGACTCTACACTCGAAGTTGTAGACGATTATGTCTACCTTGGACAAACGATCCAGTTAGGTAGGTCTAACTTCGAGAAAGAGGTCAATCGTCGAATCCGACTCGGCTGGGCAGCGTTCGGGAAGTTGCGTGGTATCTTCTCGTCCAACTTACTGCAGTGTCTCAAGACGAAAGTCTATGACCAGTGTGTGTTGCCAGTGATTACTTACGGGACCGAATCATGGTCGCTCACAATGGGCCTTATCAGAAGGCTTAAAGTCACCCAAAGGGCAATGGAGAGGGAAGATACTACGTTCTGTGAAAATTCGGCAGTAAAAGCGTGAACGGAAAAGTACAGATTTACGTCCCGCCGAAATCGTAGCCATATCGTAAATAAATAAATTTATCATTGACATAAGTACCTAATTTGTAGGTACTTTGAGTACTGTCCAAACAATTTTAATTATTCATAATTTTTACTTCCTAATAAGTAATAACTATGCACACCTATTTTCCTTTCTGCTAACTCGTTATCGTTTTTAAACTTTTAACGTCATATCAGGCTGTACCATTACATGGATTTTATAGTGTAGTACTTATGTAATACGAATTTCCCAAAATCGTTGCATCGTTATCATTCATCATTGATCAGCGTGGCTTTTTGCCGCCCGGGGCCGACCTGTAATTCGTCGTCCCTATATTTTCATCTTTAGAATGAGAGCAAAAAGTCAAAATATAAAGCAATTTTTTAAATTATTAAAACATGACATGTGTTACTTTTCGTGTTTTTCAAATCAATATCTTTTACTTATATAATTTTCAATGTCGGTATGTATGTTCATCATCATGGCCAATACGGGGTAAATAGGTACATCATTCCGAAAATTTGTTTTTACAACATAATCCCGATGACAATAGTAATTATCTGATCTGATAATTATGACCTGACGTTGCCGCCAGGCGCTGCTCGCCGCCTCCATGGTATAATAATATACTTCGCCTGGTATTCTCTTACCACGATGGCCTAAGACTACGTCACGATAAGTGTTACCATTGATTGTCCTTTTCAGTAAATTTAACTTTCTCATTTAGTGAATGAAAATACAATAAATTACTAACTAGCTTAACTATTTAGTAACTCGTGTAATTCATCTATTTAGTTTTAAATTAATTTACATATTGAATTATTAGTTCATAATTGCTTTAAGTTAAAAAATGCATTTTGCTCGAGTAATTCAATCACACACCGTGGCAACACATCGACCGCATCGTTACTGATGACGTATTCTTTGGCCAATCACGTGACCCAGCTGTCACGGGAAGAGAATACCAGGCGAAAAATATTATTATACCATGGCCGCCTACTGGCTCCGCTCTCTGCATTGACATGATGTGGTGACAAGCTTTGCAGAATAATGATTGGTTACGACAACCAATATAAATTAAGACATAGTAGTGTTGCGAAATGGTAACCAGGTTACCATCACATACTCGAAACCCTAAAACAGCCGGTCGTTACCAACCACTGACTGCAACAGCTAGATAGACAGGGCTGTCAAAATTTCTTCGGCGAATTATGATTTTTTTTTTTAATAAGCTAGCAGGAAATGAAAATACCTTAAATCAATTTTGCAATTTATTTTCAGTATTTATTAAAATATGCCATTTTTGCCTGAAACACAAACAGTCGTGGTTTTGTGAATTATCTGTGGTGGTTACCAACTACTAACTGAAATAAATGCATGGAACCCAAAACAGATTGTGATTCATGTGAATAATCTGCGGTCGGTACCTACCACCCATTGAAATGCCTAAAGACAAAACAGTCGCTCGTTTTTCTAGAGAATACTCTGTGGCGTAGCAGTTGCCTTAAGGTAAACCGCATGGCAATATTAAATGTACTACATACTTTTACTTGATTGAACGTCAAAACCGCTTTTACTGCTACGTAATAATGATAGTTAGCTCATTCATGCACAGGTCGGTCTATAGATGGTGACGATAAATTACTAAAGGTTCCGTGCCTTGGATTGGAGTCGCTCCATGTAAAATACTGGTATTTAACTGGATCCAGTCAGGCTGTAACTCAACCCCACTATAGTCGGGAAAAGGCTAAATATAGATAAATGATTCTCATGTTTATACTATCTATTTCACAGATACCTTTGCGAGTACACCTACTACAAATCCCTGAGCATAGACAACACACGCACGCTTTTCGTGCACGTTCCAATCATGGACATCTATTCTCCGGAAGAGACGGCGCGCGGTCTGGAGCGCATCATCTCACTCTGTTTAGTCCAGATCAACGGCAAGGTGGATGGCACTGATCAGCCCATTGAGGGTATCGAGGACGCTAAGGTGGATGATAGTGTTGACAGTAACAAAGTATAGTGTATAGTTGGCTCCTTTGGCGTGTGACAATTTCCACAGACAATTTTAAACAAATGTTGTCTGTCATTCAAGCGCCAAAATAACCATGAAGCAAATGCTCTGTCAATGTTCACGGTTGATCAGTTTCCATCTTAAAACTGAGGCTAAAAGGGTGAGAAGTGAACTTTGACGGGGGTAGTTTAATTAGTTAAGTAATGTGACAAAAGAGGTCTTAGTGTAAGTCTGTTGAGGTGTCAAGTAACGTTAAATTATTAATTTAAAAAAACGAAAAGACAAAAAACTAATTTAGAAAATCGGGCGTAACGCTATTACTGGTGAAGTGCCTTTACTTACAGTAATAGTGTTATGCCCGATTTTCTAACACTAAGTGACAACTGAATAATGCCTAAAAAATGCATTCATTTGAGTATCGCCTTATAGTGAAATCGGGCATTAATTACTTATCTACTACGGCTTACACTAGAAGCTCACTTAGTTCAACAAAGGATTCCTATGCTAGGGCCGTCGCCTTTGCGAAACTGACTAACAATAATAAAAACGACATAATTATGTACAGCTTGATTTCGGCCATTGTCTCAGGCGGGGCGCGGGAGATTGAGCTAAAGATAACAGCGGGACGCTTGTGCTGGTGAAAACTATTGAGAGGATAAGATCACATCTAATGTTTGTAATTCCGTAATCACGGTATTCGGGCGTCAATACCGGTATTGAATAAGGCCATATTAAATCCGTGATCACAGTATTACGGGATCCCGAAATACCGGTATTGAAAGCTCTACTTATGTGGACAGGAACATCGCCCATGCCCGAACACGATGTTAGGCTGCGTTTCCACCAGAGATGAACGAGGATGCGTAGCGAGGGATATGTGTGAAACTAACCAATCACTTAGCTATAATAGCGCTCAAGCTGTGATAAAGATGAAGATATTTTTGGTTAGTTTCACACATCCAGCTACGCATCCTCGCTCATCTCTGGTGGAAACGCAACCTTAAGAGGACTACAAGAGCTAAGTGACCTTGAGTGACGCACGCACACATTTACACAATAAACGTGAACGCCATCTAACGACGACGCCCAAAACAATTAACTCTCAAGACTAATCTCTAGAGAGATTACGCCCGAGTATTCAATAGATGGCGCGAAAGTAAGAACAGACAAATAAAAATATATAATATATGTTTATTCAAAAAAAAAAAAATGTCACAGAATTTTACAAATATCTTACAGGCTATATTTTTCATTATGCAAACGAATTTAACATCTGTAGCCGAACTAGGCAAAAGCCTGTATTTCGGCTATCAGCGCCAATCCCCTCAAAATAAAATGAATATTAATAATGAATTGCAATTAAAACACTGCATTTGGGGTGGTAACCGTTATAAGTGTAAAACGCCTCATTTGGAAAATATCCAAATACTTCTTTTATTCGGTGTTACGATATTAATTATTGCATTTCATAATCAATAGGTACTTTAGTTAATTATTTAGACATATTTCTTATTTCCATACAGTAATATTGACAAATTAATCAAAACAACGAAGTATTTGATTAGATGAATAAGTACTTTTATCAATAACTTCACAATCGTGATCGTCGTGTGAACCACTGTTTCCAATCTATAATAAAAACAGAAGATTTCAAATTACTAAGATATGTCAATTCTAAATATCCTAGTTCTATGGTACACAGCAGCAGGTAATTGCGTTTCGTTTATTTTTTGTATAATAAGAGTTTGAAAAATTGTTAGCCACAAGTAAAAGATTAGGTACGCGCGGTAATCGAGCTATAATAAACCAGTTTATGCGGATCTCTCATTGTATAGAAAATGTATACAAAGCGAGGCCAAGTTATACTGGAAATGTATAGCTTCATGTGCCGCCGTGTCTACCTAACATTCTTACAATTTTATAATTCTTATTTATTAAAAACTATATCAATAAAATTAAACTCTTACTTGTGATAAGTAACATCGCAATTTTCAGATGAATCTGTTATTTCGCAATGCCCGTTACCAATAAGCTGCAGTCTTTCAACAAAAATATTAGGTAGGTATTTATCTGTTTTTTATTGTTTTTCTAGTCAAAGAATACAAAATAGTACAAGGATGAACACACGGCGACACACCAAGCTATAAATTTCCAGTATAACATGGCCTCGCTCTGTATACATTTTCCTTACAAAGAGAGATCCGCAAAACTGGAGACGCGGCCGGCGCGGCTAGTCCTTAGTCCAGCAGACGGACCTGCCGCGTACTTGCAAATTCATACCTAAACTGCGCAGTGCGCCTGGCCTGTTATAGCTTAGAAAAAACGTAGGTACTTACGCATTGAAAATAATTTCAGTGTCGATATTTTCAACTTTCTCCAGTAAAAAATAATTACATTTCAAATGTTTTTTTTTAGTTATTTATTTTTGTGTATTTAATTTTATATGAATATACTGCGTAGAATTTTAGTTCAAAAAGCAAAAACATAACATCACTATCCTGGAATCGAACCCGGATACTCTGGATTGCAAATCCATACCTCGACCAAATACACCGCAGTAACAGTTACACTACTGATCGAAATAACTGAATGTATGCGAACTATACATCCATCCGTCAAATGTCCAGAAATACGTTTCCAAAATTCATAGTTTTATATCGTTATAAAAATTAATATTTAGTAATACTAAAATGTTCTTACGTTTTAATATCGTTCATATGTTGGGCGTTTGATTTATATGAACTTTTTTTAGTTCTCGTAATGGGTTTCACTTTATTTCCCATACTTACAAATGACCAGAAGTACCTTATTTATTACGCTATTTTAACTTAAAATATTTTATATTTACACGAAACAAAAATATTTACGGAATAAAGACATAAAACAATGAATTTATGAATAAAATTATACAAAACAGTAAACAACCTTGGCGTAATAATGCGGCGAAAAATGCGGCAAAACGAGCGACACGTCCGTATAGCATCAGGCCTCGGCCGGCACTGTCGGTACACAGGCGATTACGCACACATGCGCACGTATTTTGTTCAGAGATAAAAATATGTGATTTGCAAAAAATCTATTGATTGGATTAAAAAACTAAAACAGTATCACGTTACTTTGTTGCGTGAAGAATAATTTGACAAAAAATCAGAATGATTGCATGTATATTAGTATGGTTTTACTCGTTGACAGAAATGTTTAGAGGCATCTTTGCGATTTTTTTCTATCGTATCAAATTTGTAGTATTATGTTTTCAACACAGTATCGAACTAGCATATATACAGAAGAATATCATATATTTTTCTGTGTTTTTTTACTGCAGTGGTTCTATATGATCCACGTATTGTAAAACATGCTTTTAGCTCTTGTAGTCGCCTTAATATGGCAACAACCCGGTACGAATATTTGTCCGATAATGTGGCCCCAGAATTATACTATAATTCCATGTTAATAAAAGAAAATGTATTTAGCGGTATCTAGATGTCGTTTTTTAATACTATTATTATAATAATATTTGTATTTAGAGACCCATTTTAGTATATTGTTATTATTTACGCCTGTAAACCATTCGTTTATGATTAATTTATGAGTCATGTCGCATAACAGTATTTAAATGGAAACATAAAATACATTAATTATACAATTTATATACCTATTAATAAAATTAATGATTGAGGTAACTTATCCGTAGGTACATAAATATAATTATGTTTACTTATTTGTGTTCTGTATTCCAAAGTAGTAAAGATTGTTACAGATGTTAAATAGTTGTAAGTTAAATAATACATAAGTTATAAGTATATTTATTTGCATAAAATGTGGTATATACAGAATGTTATAAAAATGTTATAGAGCAGGACACATTCCGCCATAATAATAGCATGCAAAATCATCTTTTACATAAGATAGGTACATTAAAATGAACAACATAGGTACGTACCTATCTAACATAGAATATATCTATATATAAATCTCTAATATAATGTATGAATAATTTAAAGATTTAAGCAAACCATCATTAAACAAAAGAGACAAATCAATGAAATTAGTGTATTTTTCCCATTCCCTTATCTTCTCTTCTAGAAACAAATCCCACCTATGATTACGCCGCGCTGATAAGAGCGAGGTAAAACGGGGTGAATCAAGACAAAACTTTGTAAGGGATTTTACCTTGAAATATTGTATCTTGCCAATAAGGTCGCTAAATAATTTAGTAAATAAAACAGAGTACTTGTAAGTAACATAACATCATAATATTAATTCAAAATCAAAATGCCTTTATGTTTTGTCTTGATTCACCCCGTTTTACGGTATCGTGTTTTTAATTTTGTGACCTTCACTGCCAACCAGTAATATCGACAGGTCTAACTGTAGTATTTACTACAATTACACATTAATTTTCCCCTTATTCCTATTAGGTGAAGGGAGATCGGGGTGATAACTCGGACGTAAATAAAGCTAACTACAGCTTGAACAGGTAACATATTTAAGTAAGGTAAGGGCAGGTCCGTACTATCGATATTATTTACATTGGTCAAGTGTTTATGCTGGTTTCACACGAGGGCCGAACAGTGACAGAACAGTTTGGAAGGACAGTGGCGTTTAAATATAGGACAGTCTTCGAGTGATAGCGATGGAGCGTCGACGAACACAACGGCAACATTTACGCCACGTACTCAAAATTGTAGCACAAATTGCTTTGTAAAAATGAAATAAATAGGAAAGAAAAACTTAAAACAAGTCAGGACGCGCGCACTCACACTGTCCTGCTCTTTGCACTGCACTGCCCTCGCGTTCACACGAGTCCGGCCACAAGACAGACGAGCGAGAAGAGAAGAGGTGGTGTGGGGAGCAATGCCCCGAAAAAATAGACCTAGACCGGCGAGCTATTAACTGTTCTGCCTTGGTTACTGTCAATACAGTACTGTTTTAATAGTAGTAGTACTGTTCTGCCCTCGTGTGGAACCAGCATTAGCGAAGTTGCCAAGTACAGTTGTGCAAGTAAACATAATCATCATGGAATTATCACTTGCTTCGGTGAAGGAAAACTTTACGACGACGGTAAACCAGCATACCTGAGATATTTTTCGACGGTATTTAAAGCCAAGTCAGAGGCTCATTCATGGGCGGCATAAAAAATCGGACAACAGGTTAGGCACGAACCACACCAAAAAATAAGCATCAATTTGGCTTGTTTATAGTATAACAGACACTGTCTAGTTGTTGGTCACCGCTGTGCTTGATTGTAAACCGGGTTTTAGAGATCTATTCCTATATCGATCTTGACATTTGTGACCATCTCTGTTTTGAAGATTCGTTGATTATGGTGCTGGGCGGCCAGTCGTTTTCACGGGACTTTTTTCGGCCACTCGCTACGCGGCGGCGGTTCGACAATTAGTGCATTTTAAATCCGTGAGTGATCTGTTTTCCGATACCTAAGTGACTGATTTTAACTTAAAATCAGTACTAATAAAACATCCTAGGTACTTACCTAGGATGTTTTATTAGTAGTTGACAGGTTAGGTCATACCACACCACGCAAATGGGCACTACTCCATACAATTACTTTTGAATGTTGGGGCTAGTGGCAAGTTACGTGCCAGATTAGGTTCGTTGCTCAGGTGGGAACTGCGACTAGTTAACTATCACTAGACGACTACTACTAGTGTAATTGAGCTTACGCCAAATCTGCCACATATTTCAACTGTGGTGTGTTAAGTTGCATCCACACCGCAGTAACTTTGTAGAACAACGTTTCCAACATGCGATAGCAAAAAGTTATTTATTGTTAGTATACATTGCCTAACTTTTGAAAACAGTCAACATGTGTGGTAACAATTTTATTGATAACATTGTTAGAGAATATCGCTATAAGGGCCTCAATCCTTACGGACATAATTGAATGTCCGTAAGGATTGAGGAGCCACATCAGATTTTTAAAATCTGATCTCACCATTATTTAGCAGCAATGTAGCTGATTTTGCAGCACGAATTCTAGATTTAGCAGCAAAATATATCACTAGATATATTTAATGCAAAAGTGACTCCTCAATCTAAACGTCTGAATTGAGGAGCCACCTGGAACTCGTTAACAGGGACGGTTACCGTTACCACAAAAATACCGGTAAAATTACCAAAACCTTAACGTTATGCTACGTTAACTAGTAACGTTAAAAATATCGTTAAATCATAGGATTTACCGGTATTTAAATAGCGTTACCAGTAGCGTTACTTCGCTAAAAACTAATCATTTCTGGTGCGACGTTGCCAAACCGAACGTGCGCCGCGAGTTCTGTCGTTCCGATCTTATATCGGAGCGGCAACAGCTAGCATTTTACGACGATCGGACAGATACCTACGAAAACGCGACGGCTCGCGCCTTTTTCATTTTATAAGACGTCTGGTCACACAAACATGGCGAACACCAAATACATCTATTTGTTTTGTTGTTCTAATTATTAGTTGTTTGTGTAAAAAATATCATTATAGACCGAAAGAAGTGCAACAAAGTATATCAGTATAACTATAACTTTTTAAAGAATAATAAATCTACTTACCTTCCTAGTTTAGCCATGGTAGTGAATCATACGAAAAGTAGTATAGTCTATGAAAAAAAGACCTAGAAAAAATTGACCACAATCCTTCGCCTAATCAAGCCTTCGGGACCCGGTAGGATAAGGGAGTAGTAGTGTAGGGAACACCATGGGACACCTCAATGGCATTGACCTTGAGATCAAGGTCAAAATTCCAAAAGTCAAGACCCGCGGTTCTCAGGAACAGTAACAGGTCATTTATATTCATGGTTAGTGACCTTGTGGTCAAAATCAAGTGACCGTAGGGTCAAGGACAAGTGACTTTGAGGTCAAGATCAAGTGATCCTGGAGGTCTTGAAACCTTAGAGTTCAAGGTCAAGTGACCTGTCTTTGAAATTCCAGTGCCTTGACACTCCCGACCCCATGACTTCGAGCGCAAAAACAGTGTTTCTTTTTCTTCTAAATTTGCTTATATCTCGAAAACGGTGTGTCCTATCGCAAAAATAATGAAAAATTTGCCCCCCTTAATATCCCCCTGGCGCGTAATTCTCGACATGTAGGTAATAATTAATTACGAAAAATTTAAATTTTATTATCCATACAAAAAAAATATATAATCAGGCTTATCAATTGTAGGCCTTTATTAAAGGATTCCTTCGACATCGTTTTTACGACAAACGGTTGGTCAGCCAAAAAACACCAAGACGCTTTTATCCTTATATTTAGGTGGTATATACGATAGAATCGAGAAAATGAACGATTTGCTAAAATAACAGTTTTTTGGCTAAACTTTTCTGAGTCTTTTTTTCTCAGTGCCCCGTTACATACACTCCAACCGAATGTTCCACTATGGAACTGTGAAGAAGGTACCAGAAAGTTGTAGAACTTTCTCGAAAGATAGTTCAGTATATAAATAGCTGTCGTGTTTGCGGGAGGAGTCGGCCGCCCGATACAAACCATCACGTATCAGTATGACTCGCCAACCACGGTATACTCTAATCACCGCCGACGATCCCATCACCCTCAATCAGGAAAGCAGTAGGGAAACCTGTAATTTACGCAAACACAAGCCGGCATCATTGCGACCTCACCGTCGAGGTCCGTCGCGAAGTAAGTGTGTTCAAGTAATCATTGCAGATGCATCGCTTCTGCGACGACAAGCAGAAGCTGCTGCAGCTTCTTCTGTTTCTACAATACCTATTACACGCCGAAGCTAGTTGTACTAACATCGTAAGATGCTAGACTCCCCACCGACATCGTTAGAAAGAGACAGGCGAATAAATTACCGGTATAAGTATTGTTACTTTTACCGATACTAATATTAGTTACTAGGTAACGTTAACGGACTTACGGGTAACGTTATAAATATCGTTACTTTTTTATCGGTAATATAACGGTAATCGGTAACGTTAAGAAAAAAGTAACGGTAATTCGGTCCCTGCTCGTTAAGTAATAGATGAATATTTTTGAAAATTTTGTATCATTTAGTAGCAATTGTGCATATTACCGTCTAAAAATTTAGCTTCTGTAGCGCCTAAAATGAAAGAAAATACAACAGTTTTAGTATGGCTCCTCAATCTACACTCAAGAGGTGAATTTCTATTGGATGTGAGCGATCAATTAATATATTCGACATAATGATCATTTAGCAGGTGTTGTTTGTTTTTGCAGTATAGGAATAAAATAGTAAAACAGAGTAAATGTAGATGAATGCATTTTCTTTGGCTCCTCAATCCTGACGTTCTAATTATATATATTTGACTGTAGCCACCTGAGATCTAAACGGAATCTAAAGCCAGAGATACCAACATTATGTCTGCTAAATATAACTGCACAGCTCAGCAATGTATATATTTTGGATTCTGAAAAAACGATACTTAACTATTTTCTTGTAAATTCAGTGTGAAGGGTGCCCACATTTTGGGGGTACCTACAAATTAATATTTCACTTACCTACCCACAATAATATTTATTTAGTAACAAAACATTCATCAGCGGTGAAGTATTCTCGTTTGTACATGAATATGTTCATGTACGAAATAAATCATTAACTTGGATTTCTTATATTATAAAATTAATCATCATGTTTGTGTCATCATAATTGAATTGCCAATATTCATTCATTCTATAACTTATAGCGAAATTGATTGCTAAATAACCAAATCGTCAGTACGATAGTTATAACCTGTTACGAAAATATAAATTTAACAAATTACTTATCCTGGTTTCAATAATACGAGTATAATATGGTCACCCTTCACACTGAATTTACAAGTAAATAGTTAAGTTTTGTTTTTTCAGAATCGAAAATATATACATTGCTGAACTATGCAGATATATTTAGCAAACATTTCTGCTAAATGTTAGTTTATCTGGCTTTAGATTCAATTCACACCGAAATGGCAGCAGTCAGCAGCTGCCACTTCGGTGAGGAATTGTTCCTAATCAGTTCATCTTCCATGCCGACACAAATGAGACACGTCCGTCGCGTGAGGTTTGAGAACATATTAGAGTAACAAGTAGCCACATATGTTACAGACTAATGTTACCGTGTTGCCTAACAAGTTTATATTCATAAATCTTCAATGTGATGTTTTGCGCAGTTACATATGGCTCCTACTATCACGGGTTCGATTCCCGCATAGTATATTTTTGATGACATTGATGATTACATATGGTTGTCCGACCGTTGTATACTTGTGGTTGTAAAATACTTTTAAGTTAAAATGAAACTACTAGAATGTAGATAATAAACACGTCATTTATTAGTTTAATCCTCCTCCTCGTCCGCAGCGGCACCACCACCCTGTCCCTTGCGCAGGTTCTTCCTCTTGACGCGGCCAGGGCGGCCGCCGCCGAATGGTGACTTCAGCGAGAAGTCGATGTGTTTGCCACTGTCCAGGCGCACGATGAACGAAGGGATGTTCACCACTTGCTTGCGGACGCTGTGGACAATTGTTTAAATGATTAGTTTGGAATCATGTGATTGGTGGTTTCTGGCTTTGTACAATTGTTAGGAGTTTTACTAGTTTTGTTGTTACTTTTATAGCTGTTTTAAATATATTGTTTTAATTTCTTTACTTAAGTTTATCATTTAAACTAACAACTAGTGATCTAGATTGAATGATCAAGAAGTCGTGGGTAGTGTGGTCTTTACCCAGCAGTGGGATTATGTAGGCTGACAGAAGCTGTAAAGCCAGGTCTGCTGCGACATATCGTGTTTTACTAACACAACAGAAAGGAGGCGTGGCTGCGACGAACGGATGACGTTAGAAAATAGGCGCACAGCCGACGACCCAGCTAAACATTATCATAATTTTTCAGAATTAAATTTGTCAAATCAAAGTTGGGTTTGGTTAGCCTTCAGTGGTATGTCTACCAACACGAAAAGGATATGGATACCTTACCTGTGCAAGCTTCAATGAGCTAATAAATATTTCGAGACATTGACCCCCAACTGTGTTGGGAACCAAGTGGTCTATTAGAATAAGATTCAAAGCCAGGCAGCCTGCAGCCACAGAGAGCACGAGTTCACCTGTGTTTGAGGTTCAGGTTATATGCTGCTTACGGCAAATTTAAGGAGAGAGCACACTTATTGACACTGAATCAGCCTGAGCAGGTCAAATCCATGCAATAAAAGCAAAAATAAGACGCCTTGAGCCAAACACGACAAATGTGATATGTGATATGCTCGAGTCGGTTCAGTTCGATAATTGTGGTCACACCCAAAATTAAGGGCTGAACAAAGTAAAGATTTATTTTAAAGTTTTACATCAACCATTATAGAAAACCTTAATTATTTATTGATTTCTACAACAAATGAGTTCTTACCGAATATGCCTCTGTCTGATGAGAATACGGGCATGATGGATGGACTTGGCAAGACCAGCCTTGAAGACCTGGGTCTGCAGACGGCGCTCCAAGAAGTCCTCAATCTTAAGACCGAGAACGTAATCAAGCTTCATCTGTTTCTCATCTAACACTCCGATCCTGACGAGACGACGCAAGAGTGCATTACCTGGAAACGTAAAGATGAGATTTTAAGAATACGGGTACAGGAGATTTACGCTATGATTTTGTTGGATATTGTCAGAGTATTAGAAATCAACAATTTTTCTTCTGATAAGAGGTTGCCAGATTTTTTCATCATAATAAATTATAATTTTCTTTTTTTGTACGCCTATATGTTATAATGAAACTGAAAATACTATTATTTATTTACTTACTATTTATTTACTATTTTATTTGGAATTAAATACTAAATGATTTGTCAGTGGGTTATCTTAGGGGCCAATAATTATAAATCAAGCAGTGCTAGACACTAACCAACTCCACTCCTAAGACAACCCACTGATCAAACATTTGGTTTACTGATAGGCCAAAAACACATTGTTATGTATTGATCACTAAACACCCATATTTTAAAGGTTAACCACATGTATAACACTCACAAGCTTTTTATCTCGTGTAGATCAATGTACATTCCTGCATACAACAGGCTCAACACATTTTAATTAAGTTACAAGTTTGACGTATAGTTTTATTTATTCCTCACCTTCAAACAGCCTTTTGGGGTCCTTCTCTTCCAGGGTCAGCAACTCACGGGCAGCCTTACGGATGCGAGCGAGCGTGTACTTGACACGCCATACCTCACGCTTGTTGCGCAGACCATACTCGCCGATGATCTTTAGCTCCTGGTCGAGACGCGCCTTCTCGAAGGGTCGGCGCGGCGTGACATAGGTCTTGGAGAATACCGAAGGTACTCTGTTGTTCACCATCTTGGCGAGCTGGAAGGTTTATGCAAGAATTTTAGATTTGTGATCTCTTAGATGGCTGGTTTTATTAATTCACTGGGAGCACACAAAAAGAACATGAAACACCGTTAGGTGGGAAGCAAGTCATGATATCTTGTAGACTATCTGAAATACCAGTAGTAAAATTACCGTCAGGAAGCCAATATCAAGCCATGTGTCATTAAAAAAATAGTGCCATAGCAGTACTTCTGGAATCTCAAAAAAACAATATTCACCCACGATTTATTAAACAGTTAAAAGCTTTAGACTGCCACCGTAAACATAATATAGAAGAGAGTTTGTCGCCACAAACCGTTGCAAGTGCTAATCAATCTAAATCCTCTTGGTAACTTAGATTTTAATGCACTTGGGAATCAATGTTCGGGGCATTACTATAGCCTATATGTCCACTCATGACGATTTATGAAGAAATCGAAATGATCTACTCGAAGGCATTTGTAGGTTAAGTTCACAAAATCCACATTCATCTCGAAAATCGTACAATACTTGGCAATTTTAATTACACTCTACGTAATTAAATAACAGAATAGATTTATTTTAGCACTTATTTCACAGAATTCACAAATAAAACAATCTTAAAATAATCACCTTGTTCCGTTAACAGGGCTCGCCGAAAAGAGAGTTGTCAGAAAGAGCGAATAGACTAGACCACTGCTGAAGTTTTAAGTCAACAATTGTTGCCAGTATCAATTTATTTTGACACAAAATAAATTGATACTGGCAACAAAAAACAAATCCTTTCTAATTCACTATTTATTGCACCATATTACTGTTGATACGGTTAGAATTTTGGTCCAAAAGTTCATTGCTAAAAGTTAAAAAATAAAAAATCTTTATTAACAGGTGATTGTTCAAACATCAGTGTGGCTCTTTGTAATATTGTATTTGGTAACATTGTTACTTAAGACAAAGCCATGGACTTAGTATAATAAACTGGACTGATCACTCTACCAGAAAACCGTGAAAATAGAGATATTTATAACTGAGCCCTTTGTCTCTTTTTAATAGGGTGACCAAGCATTTTTATAACAAAAAAAGAAACTTCGTTTTGACAGAGGTAATTTATGTCCGGTTAACACATAAACGGTTACTTAAAATAGTGAAATAATAATTTATGAGATAAAAAATAAGAATTTCGTTGGAGACCATGGCCTTTCCATGCTGTTTTTCCGTTTGCTCTGCAGAATTGGTGTTTGGGTATTCAAATGGAGGGAATAAAACTAGTGTGTGACAAACATTTATAAATTAAACATGGCTAAACTTAATTTTTTTGTGGAGTTTCTGCCGTAAGCTAATCTTACTGCCTAAGTTTCTCAATGCATAACATTTCGCATGATGGAATATTCTGAAAAATATGAATTAGCCAATGATTTTGATTAGTAGTTGTAATACTTAATGTGGTGGATTAATTAGATGATTGATCGGGAATTGCATTGCATTTTTGCCTTATTTCCACTTTCAATGGAAAGCTGTAACAAAAAAAAGTCAATAATGCGATACATAGGTACAAATTATATTTCTTATGCGCATAATATTACCAGTTTTAATGAAAAATACTCGAAAGTATTAAGTTTTTCATCTGCAAAACGTTTAGGGCATGGTCACACTAATCATTGTTAGTAAACAAAATCTATAATATTCCTTAGTTGTGAAATGATATGCCACAACCACCATATGATTAAATTTTACATGACGTGATACAACACTTTTTAACTATTTAACAGTTAAAATAAAAAATAACCGTAGATAAATGTTATTATTTACTCAAAACAACTTATGACGTCAAAAAAGCCACCTCAACACCATTAATGACAAATTACAGTGTTACCATAATCAGTGTATAATAGCTTCCAAATAATCATACTTATATTTTATTTAACTTAAAATAAATAAATTAGAATTATGTCCAGATTGTAAACCTATAAAAGAAAATAATTAAAACTTATCTGAAAGTTAAAAACATATACGTTACTTATTTTACTTGTGGTGTGATGTGACTGCCGGTGTAATATTTTCTACCATCTTTAACATTTTTATGTGTTGCCAATTGAGTGAAAGGGACAAAGAGCTCCCTTATCGCTATCTCTCTCGCCTCGGTTATGATAGCTTAACAAAAGTAAACCTAAAGTGTGAACAATAAGGTTCATTTTTGTGTGTTACGAATGTCGCAGAATTCAGTCCTGTTTGTATACTAAGTCCATGGACAAAGCAGACTTTCAAATGGCGGAAAATTCAAATGATTCAAAATTTACATAATAATATGTATACCTTTGCCTCCCAAATCGTCTTGTTCTTACTCTTTCCTAATGTTCCCAACAGATAAAAATGAGATAAACAACATTACCAAAATTATCCGTGTCGGTCACGGAGAAAGAATCTGACCACCCCATTTCGTCGGGTGTCGTAAGAGGCGACTAAGGGAGCTAAAGATCCAGTGCAAATCATAAAGTTAGCACTCTGGGTCACCCGCATGGTGGCGGGTAAACCACCAGCAATCGCATTCCCAAGAAGGGTTAGTGTCTGGCAGGCGGCCGACTAAAATTCAAGCCAAAACCTTCTACAACATGAGTGAAAATGAAATGATGTACGATAGGACTAGGGCGTACCCCGCAGGCTCCTGCGGGAAATGGACAAGGGTTGTTGCACCACCCCGGGCGGGTGCGACGTAAGAAGCAATCTCGGGAAGTGAGATTGAGGTATGCTTGTTGGAATGTTGGGACGATGACTGGAAGAGCCAGCGGAGAGTTAGCGGATGTATTCATAAGAAGACGAATAAATGTGGCGTGTTTACAAGAAACGAAATGGAAGGAGTTTACAAGAAGCGAGGGAAATTGGTGATGGATACAAGTTTTTCTACTGTGGAAGTGACGGGAAAAGAACGAATATTAAGTAGGTAAGTTTATTTTACGCGCGAACGCGGTCAAGCGAGTAACCACAAAACACAAATAGGTTACTTCCTAGTCCGAAGAAACAAATTAAAATACATCAAAGACTGTAAAGTCTTACTGGGAGAAGTCTTGGTTACACAGCACAGACTCCTAGTTATGGAAATGACTACAGAAATAAAAGTCAATAAAACCAAAGACCGACTTCCCCCCAAAATAAAATGGTATATGTTAGAGAAGGATGACTGCGCGAAAGAATTTAAAAAAAGAGTGGTAAATAAAATGTTAGAGATGGGAGACATGAACGAGCGAAGTGTAAATGAATGTTGGAGTGAGATGTCTGGGTGTATTAGGAGTATAGCAAAGCATGTCTTAGGAGAGATGAAAGCAAAGGGTACGATAGACAGGGATACATGGTGGTGGTCGACAGAAATCCAGAATATGTTGAAAGAAAAAAAGAGGGAATTCAAGGAATGGCAGAGTGTTGAAGTTGCAAGTGTTAGTTTGAAAGCTGAAAGGAAGAGTGCGTGTGATGCTCTCAAGAAAAAAACCATGAAAGCTGTGGCCATAGCTAGAGCAAAGGCCCAAGACAAGCTTTACGACACTTTGGATAGTACAGCAAGCCAAAAACAACTATACCGGCTTGCTAGAGCTAGAGAGAGAAAGGCGACGGATGTATGTCAGATTAAATGAGTAAAAGATGAAGCTGGAATGGTTCTTTCGGATGGTGAGGAAATTAGGTATAGGTGGAAGGGGTACTTTGAAAAACTGATGAATGAGGAGAATGACTCGAACGGTGTGCTGGACAATAAACACTGGTTTATTGTCCAGCACACCGTTCGAGTGAATGAGGGGTTAGTGAGCAAGGTTAGTATGGATGAAGTGAGAATAGCAGGAAATGGAATGAAGAATGGTAAAGCTTTAAGACCTGACGGTATAGCAGTTGAAGTTTGGAAGTTATTACGGGTGGATGGATGGATGTGGTTAGCTTTATTTTTCAATAAGTTGTTGCTGGAAGAAGCCATACCTGACGAGTGGTGAAACAGTTCACTGGTGCCCATCTTTAAAAACAAAGGTGATGTGCTGGAGTGCAAAAACTATAGAGGAATAAAGGTAATGGCGCATAGTATGAAAGTTTGGGAGAAAGTTATTGAAAGACGACTTAGAGAAGAGAGCGAAATTTTACGAAATCAATTCGGTTTTATGCCTGGTCGGAGAACGATGGATGCCGTTTTTGCCATCCGCCAGTTGTACGCACAAAAGTGTGTACTTCTGTATTTCTCGCACAACCATGTGCAAGTTTTTACTTGCACATGGTGTTCATCGACCTCGAAAAGGTATACTACCGGGTACCTCGTGAGGTTTTGTGATGGGCCCTGAAAGAGAAAGGTATGCCTGGGAAGTATGTGCAGTTGATCCGAGCGATGTACAGTCGATGTAGTACCCAAATCCGGTCTAAAGCGGGCACTACCGGCAGCTTCAATGTGGCTGTCGGCTTGCACCAAGGATCGGCTCTAAGCCCTTACCTCTTCCTCGTGATAATGGACGCAGTTACGTCAGACATCCAGGAAGACGCTCCCTGGTGTATGCTGTTTGCCGACGACATTGTGTTGGTTGCCGAGAGTGACCTAGAGGTCTAGAGCAGATTGGAGGTGTGGTGGCAAAGACTGGAGAACGTTGGCCTGAAAGTCAGTACGACCAAAACAGAATACTTTTTCTGTGATTTCGGCGGTTTCTCCAGTACGGGCACAGTACTGTACTATAACTCTTGCCGGAACGCCCATACTGATCTGTTCCAATTTTCGGTACCTTGGTTCGCTTGTCCTACGTAACGCACCGGATCAACTCAGGATGGATGAAATGGCGACAGGTCACTGGAACAACTTGTGACCCAAGGATGCCCCTCAAGTTAAAGGGGAAAAAATACAAATCCGTGATTTGACCTGTCGTACTGTATGGATCGGAATGCTGGGCTGTGAGGAAGATGGATGAAAGAAGATTGCATGTAGCGGAGATGAGAATGTTGAGGTGGATGTGTGGTGTGACAAGAATGGATAAGGTAAGGAACGAGAAAGTTTAAAAGTTGCGGCAGTTACCGAAAACTTGAACAGAATCGAGTTGCGAGTGACAGTGGTAGCGGTACTGAGTGCAAAAAACGAACAAGAAAGTGGGTAGACCGTTTTGTCTGCTCATAAACACCCACCCGCACGCACAGCGTGGCTTTAACATTTTTAACCGTTGGTTGAGAATCAATCTCCTAACCCTAAATGTCGTCAAAACAATTTTTTTAACTTTTTGTCTACGGAATGTCCTACTGACGTTTTTGATTCTAACTCACAAATTATCGCACACTCGCACATGTGTAGTGGCCTATCACTTTGTGACTGTCCTCTACTTCAGCAAACTGACACAATAAAATATCTTGGCGCCCTACTTGATAATAGACTTAATTTTGCACCTCACATCGATCTTGTTTCATCTAGAGTTCGTAAATTAATATAAATACTTTAAAATCCACTTATAGCAAACTCTAAAGTATTAAAAATGATCTACTTCGCTTTATGTCAATCTCTTTTAGTTTATTATTTATCGTCTTGTCTGAAACTTGAGCGTGCGCAAAGAGCGTTACAAAGAAAGTTAGTGCATTTCTACCCTTCTAACATCCCACTATCACCCTTTACCAAACTTGTGAAGTTCTAACAGTGAGGCAACTTTTCTTACTTTATACTACCATCAAAACGCATGGTCGTCTGACTTATGATCCCATTGCTCTGCTCCATAAACGTAGAAAACACACAGTTTGCGAGTCCAGAGCCTGCCGTACTCTATTCGCGCAGAGATTCTGCACATTTTTAGGGTGGCCGTATATGTAATAAAATTAATTAGGCACTGACAATTATCCTCTAACTAAGCAAAAATACAAACAAACTGTCACAGGATGGCTCCTTAACCTTGATTATTCTCAAACGGAAAAAATCATACGTGTTCCAAAGTAATATCAAACCGGAAAATTTGCGAACACACTCAAACACAGATGTTACACCAGTAACACACTCACAAAAGCACCCATACACACTCACACACATATACACACTGTCACACCCCAAACCAAACACGACATACTAGGTACCACACTTAAATTTCTTTTTTAATTATTTAGTTAATTTTAATTTTCTGTCATTTTTAGCCAGTTGTAACAAAATTATTGTATAATATCTAAATTTTAAATTTTTGTTTACACCCTGTAGATGAAATTGTATTCGGCTATATTTTATTGAGTCCAATAAACGATTTATTACTCGTGAAGTTTCGATCAGAGTAGCTCAACATAATAATAATTAATTATGTAAAACAGTATCCTGCATGACGAGAACCTCGTGAAAGCCGAGAAAGATAAGCAAATCTAGTATCTTGACATGGCTCGCGAGGTTGGGATATGTGGGATGTGAACTCGGCGATCATTGCGCCGATATTTATTTCAGCCAATGGCTTAATTGCCAAGAGCCTTGACCAATACCTGAGGAGACTCTTGTTAGGAGGCAGCTGGATCAAGGACTTGATTCAGAAAGCGGTACCTATATATTAGTCTATGGCGGTACCGGCTCGTATTGTTAGGAGGTTCCTTTCTCTGGAACCTTGACCGTCGTTAACTTGGACTCTGTTCCGGATACCGGCGGGCTACAATTATTATATTTTTAATAATAGTTATTAAAAATAAATAAAGTAACCTAAATGAATAAACGGATGTAAAACCATACACGACGCAAATGTGCAGATGGATCGTTACTGTGTGTTCCGACTGACGAAACAATAATTAAAAGGTTTCAACGAATGTTTCGCGAGTGTTAACAGACTAGCGACAGCGTAGTATGTTCCATGAAAGCGCTAGGGTAGCCCGCGAAATTCATTTTTCTTACGTTTTTTGCAATTTGCAGTTCAATGTCAGCTTGTATGTTGATGAAAAATTAGTCGCAAGCAAGTAACACGTATGTAGTTACAGAATTATAATTATTTAATTAAATTTCATGAAAATTTCGTTTAAATTGAATTTCGCAGGCTTCCCAATTACGTAAAACTTTCACAAAGTTTTCGAAACTTTGTAAACGAACGATAGTCTATTCTACCCCATGATGTGGTTTACCAGAAGCTAACTTGCAGGCAGGGTAAACAATGTATACTTAGCTTTCAGAAATTCAGTGCTGTTTCAGGAATGTCTTATGAGTTTACACCGTAAATAAAAAGCAAGACATTGTATAAAATATATTTATTTACACTGGAATTACCAGATATAATATAGAAATCTACATAAATGTAAAGACTTATTAAAACTTCTTGAATTTCATGAAGTTCTTGTACTTTTTAGGATTCAATCCGTACGCCTTCAGCCGTTCATCTGACAGATGAAGCATAGGGTTCATGGGTTGACTTACTTTATTCTGATTCTTGAACTTATCGTTTTGTTTGAAATTCTTCTTGGAATCTCTCTTATTGCCTTTCTTTTTCTTTTGGTTCGGTTGGTCTCCTGAGTTCGTATCTGCTTTGCGTTTCAAGTTTTTATTATTATTCGTTTTTGCTTCAGAACTATTTTCTGATATTGAATTCTTGTCTAGTTTTTTATTTTTCTTTTTAGGATTTTCTGTTGTACTGTCATTGACTCCATTATTTTCTGTACTCAGTTGACTAGGTTCAGCATGATCTACCACTTCGACAACGAAGCCATCAGATTTATGTTTCTTCTTTTTACTTTGTTTTACTTCTCCATTCTCTGTTGTATTTGTTGCTTCTTTATTTTGTGCAGTATTTAATTCTTCTTCTACAGTTGTTTTCTGTTTATCTTTCTTTTTAGGACTCTCAGCGACATCGCTGCTTGTTCCGTGTGCTTCAGCGTCTTGACCAGCTGTTTCTTCTGGCTGATCTTGTTGAGTTTCCTCTGTAATGGTATCCTCTGTACTTTTCCGTTTGTTCTTTTTCTTCTTCTTCTTTTTTTTCTTCTTTGTTTCTTCTATTGGTACAACTATGTCTGGGTCTCTGAAAAGAAAAATACATTTTAGGTTAGATGGCTGTTGTTTTTGTATTATATACATCCGTTGAAATTGAAATGAAATTTTAAGTTATGTTACAAATTAATTTTCTGAATGAAAAACAATGTTATGCAGGATTATTTATCAATACAGGTTTCAGTAGAATCCCCAATATACATGCAATTAATTTATTATTATTATAAGCTTGATTTTCCCTCTGCGGAGCCCCTTTTGGCCTCTGCTTGACCCTACTCTTCATTCACTTCTCCCTATCTACAGCTATTTTGGATCAGTCTATGCAAGGCATGCAGTCATCATACCATCTCCGCCTGGGCCTGCCGCAATGTAGCCTGCCATGTAAATGTCTTCACTGGGTTCTAAGTTGGGACTACTGGATGTCTGACATGCGGCAGATGTGTCCGCCCCAATTCCACTTCAGTCAACTTATTATTGAAAGCGAAACATAAACCAAATTATACTCACTCTGGTAAGTCCTTGAACAGACTGGGCAGTATCTTCTTCTTGAGGCGCACGTCGGCCGCTTTCTGCTTGTAGTTGCGCGCGTCTCCCAGTTCCGCGGTCGCCGCGCGGTGGCGCAGGATCTTCTTCAGCGGCACCCACTGCGTCAGCTCCTTGTCGTCCGCTAGAAGGATCTGGGAAACAGGTCGATGAAGATAGATTAATATTATATTTGGCTTTGGTGAACATAGATTTGTATTGTATTGCATTTTGTGTATGGTTTGGTTGGTGCATGATGAAGTAGTGTAAACATTCATTACAGCGTCATTCTAGTCCTGTTCAATTCAAAGTGTGAGAATGCCTCCTGAGCCATGGATTATAAACTTTCGGTTTGCCCCATTGCCAATTCAATTAGGGACGGGTGAAAATGTAACTTTTGTGGTCGAGGGCAAATAATGCTGACGAAAATCATCTTGGCGTGGCGTTGTCATGGTCGTGATAATCACACGGACAGGCAAAGAATTGACCTTTCGACCTTCCACTACACCAAACATAATTATCTATTTGTCGATGTCACAGTCACACACTATTTAAACACAAACCACCTTACCTCTTCAACAGTGAGTCCATAATCGCAAGGCACGACCTCCCGGTACTTGAACCTGGTCGGCAAATCTCCACCAATCACATCTTCGCAGTCCATTTTATAGTATTCCTCCATGTACTCGTCATAAGTCTTATCAGCTACCGTGGGGACAAACTTCGGTTTCTCAGAGGACAGTAACTCGGCCAGTTTAGACTTCTTCTTTCTGTTTCTTCTCTTCTTGCCTAAAGTCTTCTTTACTTCTTCTAGAAGATTCACTCGAGCCTTCTTTGGGTCGTAGTCGGCGTCCATCTGGTGAAGAAAAAAGGTTTTATAGTATGAATACTATGAATTGAAAGGTGACCAGTCAGTTCACCAAACATTAATTCAAAAAGTTTTACTTGACAAGCAACAATTGGCAAAAACATTATTTGTCATTTCATCATTCTACAACAATAAGTTTACCAAATATTTCACTTAGCAAAATAATTATCCGATAAACTTTTATTTAATAACATATTATTTGACAAACAATTCATTATTTTTTAATTTTATTCCATAAATAACGTTTGGAATAAAGACAGACCCTAGACGGTCGACGTCAGGGGCACCCCGAGGTAAATATCATCTGATGCATTTGTAAAAAGAATTGTTTGCCAAATAACATATGTAAAACGAGTGTTTATAAAATTATACATTTGCGGAATAAGTTGTTTTTGAAATAAAGTATGCGAAACGTTGGTTGTAAAATGAAAATTAGTCAATGGAGTTTTGGTGAAACTTTGGTGAACCAAATTGAAAACTTGAATAACAGAAAGTAAGAAAACTCGGTATATTGTTAGTTTTATTTGAATTCTTATTTTTTCGTGTCATCACATGACAGCATTTAATATTTTGCTGGCCCAAAACTTAGCCATGTCCGCGGCGACATCAGTGCGGCACAAATGTCACTTTGGCTGCATGCATTACAGTTGAATCAAGTGAAAAGAAGGTTTGGACTTTTAATATAAAACGTGTCCTTACATTGAAGTCCTCATCTTCACAATGTGGTCCCTCGTCATCGCCCTGGTGGTCAGCCTCATCATCATCATCATCATCATCCTCTTCAGGCTGGTACTTATCCCAGTTCTCTGTAATATAAAAAACAAATTCAAAATTACATGTAGAGTGATTGGTGCATCAATTGCCAAATTGAACGGGCCGAAAGAAGGGGTCATTTGCTGTCTCTTCAGCCCCAGTAACTCATCCTTGGCTTCACAGATTTCTTTTTGTACAGTTTTTTATATGTATTTAGTTTTAAATTTGGCAAATGATGTGCCAAACACCCTGTATAATTTTATTCAGTTTCCTAGTTTAGCTTTAAGTCCTGAATTGTGTCCATTTGACACATTTGTTGTGTTCCACTTTGTCAATAAAGGCGTCTAGTGAATATTTGAAGTCCATATAGTGTGTGCACCTCGCACGAATTCGGTGGAGGCCCATACTACGTAGTATTATATAAATAAATAAATTTATTTCATAAAAAAAGGAGATTGTAGTACATGAGGCATACACAAAATTATACATTTAAGTTAGTACAATGTCAATCACAATCTGGTGGGTGAAGTTCTGATTTCCTAGCTAGGTTATAGAATAACCTGTATTAAAGAATAACAGTCCCAATTACAAAAAGTTACAAAAATCTAGTACAATTATTATAATCTATCTTTTTTTTTTTTTTTTTAATACTGCAACAATAATGTTTATAATTGAATACGTGCGTGTGTGTGTGTGTGTGTGTGTGAGTGCGTGTGTGAATGAGTGTATGTGTGTAAGTGGTATATGCGCATGTACGAGTGCCTGTGTGATGGAGTGAAAGAGAGAGTGTGTGATTATTTTGATTGAAATCGAGTGAGATAGTTTGATTTGTCACTGTGATCTACTGAGATAATTTTCTGTTTCATCATAGCTTTTTTTTTGAAGAAATGAACATAGAATGCTTTTACACTTAAAGTTAGATAATCCGTAGATCAAGCAGATTTTGTTAAACTTATTGTACAGAGTTGGGCCTAAGTAGTTATAAAATCTTCTTGCAAGTGATGTGCGTACTTGTGGTGCAAATTAAGTCTTTCCTACGCTTTGATACTATTTTATAAGGGGTTTTACGGTGCTGTAGGAGAATTGTTTGAAGGATGAAGTGTTGTCGGACGTTAAGAACATTACAACTACTACACAATAAATCGGTAGGGAACATGAAAGGTCTTGAAGTAGCTAGTTTTAGCATCGCTCTGTGTGCGATCTCAAGTGGTTTAAGTATAGTTTTCCCAGCACCACCCCAGCATGTGATACAGTATGTAACAATAGATAAGCACAGGGAAAAATAAACTACACGTACTATACATATTTGGGTTCGCGATACTTCGGAGGGTTTTAAATATATAAATTAATTACACTACACTTACACTTAACTACACTTAGGGATGGGCAGAGGCAAGAGGTATTTCCTTGTAGACACCTGTAATTGTGGGCTTTAATAGATACAGGGAATCTTGGCTGGGTGGCGGGACTTATGAAATAGGTAATAAAGTTAGTTTTGGTGGTGTTGAGTGTTAGTGAGTGAGAATAGAGCCAATTTAGGGTTTTGTTGAAACCAGACTGTGCTATGTGCTCAAGTTCCGACCAGGTGTCAGCAACAAAGGTTATAGCAGTGTCATCTGCAAAAGTTACTATCTTAGCATTTGTAATGTTCAGATTGCATAGGTCGTTTATAAAAACTAGAAAAAGCGTCGGAACCAATATGCTTCCTTGGGGTACTCCGTAATAGATGGGAAGCTCTTCGCTTTGATGGGTATCTATACTAACAATCTGAGCGCGATCCGAGAGATAGTTTCGGAAAAGATCTAATTGCAAGCCCCTGACACCAATCCTTTCCAGTTTTACTAAGAGCATAGAAATTGGAACGGTGTCAAAGGCTTTTGCAAGATCTATAAATATATCTATAATAGATCTATATATATATTAAACAATAGTTCTCTTCATCCAATCACTCACCAATCTCCAGTTCAGCATCCAGATCTGGGAAAACAGGCTTCTGATCGTCGGCGTCGCCGTAGTACTGCTCGTCGAATATCTCCTTCATTCGCTTGTCGTGTTCATCAGGGTCGAACTCGCTTTCTAGGTCTGATTCCTGAAATTAGAGGATTGAGCTTAGCAGGAGAAAAATTCTGCAGCTTGGAAAGCTCAAAACGCTAAAATGCCCCGTGCACCTCAGGCGATGCTACTTGCCTGTGACAAGCGCCTACTTCATTTGTTTCGGGTGAGTACCGTCGCTACGCAACTCGCGCACAGGTAACTCATGGAATGCTCTAATCAATTACTATTTTCTGCAATGTTGCAGTGTGTTCTGCAAGTATGCGTTTGCAGTGAGCAATCTCTATTTGTCTCAATTTACCTTAAAAGCCAGCTCGTCATTGCCGGTGACCTCCTTGATCTTGGCGATCTTCTCCTGTATCTCTTTCAGCTTGAGCGCCTTCATCCTGGCGATCTCCTCCATCTTCCTGTGCTTCTCCTCCTCCTTGCGCGAGCGCACCTCCACGCGTTTCTTGGAGCGCCGGTCATCTTTCGGACGGATGTAGTTCATTGTGCGCGGGAAACGTTTTAGCTGGGAAGGGATTGTTTAAGTTAGTATTTTATTCACAGATAATGGTAAGGAACCGCCGAGACACTGGTAAGGAAACGAACCAGTGAACAACCCCACAAGCTATGGCTGGACCATGGCGAGTGCAGGCAGGCCAAGGAAGCACTTCCTACTATCGATGGTCGCCAGACCAAACGGGCGCTTCGGCTGACCAAATTACAGCTACGCACACTAACAGCCGCCATCACTGGACACGGCTCTTTTAATAAACACCTTTTTGTCATAGGAGTCACAGACAGCCCCCTATGCCGAGCCTGCATGGAGGAAGACGAAACAGCAGCCCACGTGCTTCTGCATTGCCCAGTGGTTGCAACATACAGGGCAAAGTACTTCGGTAACCCAGGTACTCTCCACGAGATTGTCAGCAACATCAAGGCGCTGCTGGCTTTTCTCGGGGAGTTGGGGTCGATCGAATAAATTTCCCACCCGCACGCAAAATACGCGCTTTGACGTGGAGTTGCGGACACCAGCCCGTTATACAATACAAAACAATACAATACAATCCACAGATAATGTAATTCTGCTATATAAAACCCTAAACCATAGTCCGTAGTGGATATTCTGGGGTGGTCTTTCTGGCCCAGCAGTGGATAGTAAAAGTACTATTTACAAATAGCATGGTAGTTATAAAGTCTGAAGACATCTGATGATTGCAGTAAGAATAGTTTTATTTTGACTCAATATAGCTACCAAAAATCCCTGCTTTTGATCTTGACACAGCTAAATAATATAATCAACATTTTTTTTTTAAAATGGGGCTACTCTTGTCCTGCGGACAGAGATGAGGTCGACGATGGAATGAGCTAACCCAAAAGAAGCCTATTAACTCGCGACTGCAATAGATTAATTTACAATAATCACTCACATACTCCTGATCAGGCTCCTCAAACCTGAAGTTATAGGCCCTCTCGAACTTGCCCTGTTCCTCCACTCGTTCCTCATCAGCTTCCAACTCCTCGTCATCCCTGATCTTGTCCTCGGCTTCACCAATATCCCCATCTTGAAGGTAGCTGTAGAAGAAACAAAATAGAACTGATATTATGAAACAGAAATGATTGAAAGGATGTCTCTGCACTGTTTTGAAGATCTGTTCTGATGCATATCATGCATAAAGAAAAAAAGCTTGTTTGCTAGTCTTAGATTATGTTAGAAGGAATAAAAGTCACTCTGAACTAAAGCAATTACAACACATTTCTAAGTAACGGCAGAACAGTTCAAAAAGTTGGAGTCTTGGAGTGTAAGAATCCCAAATAATTGAATGAAATGGGCCTATGTAACTTTTAATTCACAAACAGTTTATTTTTCTAATAAGGATAATATTATTTATGTTACTTACGGCTTATTCAAAATGTAGTCTCTGAGGAAGGCTTCCCCCTCATTCAGCTTGGGGTCTGACCAGAGAGCCTTCAGTGGCGCCAGGTCCTTCTCTACCTCATCACCGATGTGCTCTGCCTGGCCTATCAGGTACTCTTTTAGTTTGGCCTCCTAGAACAAAAGCATGTTATGAAATAAATGCATTTTTTTAGACTCAATATTTTTAGACTAACTATTATTACAATTCACAAGGATTAAATAAACTAAACTATAAAAGGTATCAAAAAACTCAACATTAGGTAATGTGCCCAAGAGACTGGCCGTGTTGCCATATTGTATGGCAACGCTTGGCCTCTGGCCAAGTTAAAAGGCAGTGCAAATTGGACAAACTTGCAAGCACAGCTCATGGTTTACACAGAAGAGAGCTATTTCCCAACTGTAGGCTGAGTCTGCTATTTATGAGGGAGGCCCACCTAAAATATTTGTAATAAAATCTCAAAAAATATTAATTTACGGTGAAATATTCAAACCTTTGTCTCAGATGCTTTCCTTTCCTTCATAGTATCCTCTACAATCTCGGCTTTCTTCTCAATGCTGAAGATGTTGCCATCATCATCATCATCATCCTCATCACTATCAGCAAATGTCAGCTGTTTTGTCTTGGTCTCTATCTCTGGAATCAATTTATTACTTTTAGTGAGAGTTTTAGTTATTTGAGTTTAATCATACAATATCAGGTCTGATCATGTCTAGTGGATGATATGTCATGTGTGTTGTGTGATGTGTGGGCTTGAATTATTTTGAGTCATGGAAGATTGATTAAATAATGCGAAAAAAGCCAAACGCAGTTCCAATTTTTACTAAAATTCTAATAGTATTTTGTATGATGATGATCTGATTAAGTATTGTGATACTATAGATACTTTAGATCGAACAACATTGTAGAATAATATTATGCAGAATTTTTTTTTATCATCTTGCTTTGTTATTTAAGCTGTCTGTTTACCTGGCTCTTTTTTCTCGCTGCCATCAAAGAACTTGAACTCAGGGTCGTAAATCCTTGGGTCCTTAGTCTTCAGCAGCGCCAGTGTTTTGAGGAACTGCGTCTCCATTTCCTCGGTGACCTCTGGGGGTGCGTCACTCTCATCCTCACTGTCTGTTGATACTGACCCATCAGCATTCGGCTTGGACCCATACTTCTGTTCCACTGGAAATGAAAATTCAATCAGTTGACCATCAAAAAGTTTTGATAAGTTTATTGGAAACTGTATGCGCAATGCCTTGGCTGATAAAAAATTAAATTAAAAGTGTGCTTACGTTTATGTAGTTCTTCCTTTTCCCGCCACTTGTCGTACTTCTTAGCATACTCATTTTCAGTTTTAAGCGCAACCTCTTCGTCTGATTCTTCGTCGAATAGCGTTGGCTTAGGCATTTTGATTCATAAACTGATTTATTCTATCACCTAACCAATAATCCACACTTCGCAGTTCGCATGCTGTCTTTTTCTTGTTTCTGGAGAGCTGTCATGCAACAATTTGACACATGTGTCAAATTGTCAATGTTACCATACCAGATGCGATTCGTTCTAAGCAGATAAACAGATGCACAGATGAGGCAGCATCAAATTAACTGTTTTGTACAAATTCTTGTCAATTGAAATTGATATTTAAGGTGGAAACGCCAGGCTACCCCACAAAATTCAAAGTTTCTTACGTTTTTTGCAATTTGCCGGTCAGTGTCAGGTGTATTGAGCAAAATACGTAAGAAATGTTGACTGGCGCTTGCCCCTTAACAATGCTTACATTTAAATCTACACCTGTTTCATTATTTGTTGTTCATCATCATCATCCTCTTGCCTTTATCCCAATTCATTTGAATTTAATGTCTTCTTCTTCCATATTTCTCTATTACTCGTCATCTCATCAGACCTCCTTTCTTGCCTTATCATTCTTTACACAGTCCATCCATCGTTTCTTTGGTCTTCCTCTACCACAGATATAGATAGACTCTCTACTCATATAACCAATATAAATATTATTTTTTGTTTTCGTCTCAAAACAGGTGTATAGAAATGGGATTAAAAACGAAACGAGCAAAAATATTAATATCAGAAAGATGGATGAAAAACGATTGCATGTAGCGGAGATGAGAATGTTGAGATGGATGACGAATGGAGTGACAATAATGGATAAAGTAAGGAATGAGTATATTAAGTAGCGCCTGTTACAGATAAAAATAAAGGAAGTCGTTTGTCTTTGTATGGACATTGAATGAGGAGGGATTAAACGCATGTAACTAAAAGAGTAATGGACATGAATGTTGATGGATGTAGAGGGAGAGGAAGCCCAAAGAAGAGATGGATAGATTGTGTGAACTGAAGACTGATATGAAGAAGAAAGGAGTAAATGATGCTGTGACGTCTGACAGGGAGAATGAAAGAAGAAAACGCGCCGACCCCTAATAGAATAGGACAACGGCAGGAAGATGATGATGATGGGATGGTCAATATGATGATGATGAAACTATGGTAGAAATTATATTTTTAAATTGTTTGATAATGTCAATGATGACCCAACGAATACATACATAACCATTAGATTTCTTCAAAGAATACTTTTTTATAGCGGTTTGTAATCATTATCACCAAGTTTGTAATGATGTTCCATTAGGAAAATCAATTTTCGCCATCAATAAGTTATAAATGTGTAATTAGTAATAAAATATTTAAATATATGGCAATACTTTTATAACCTGTAACCCACCGGTTATCGCGATTGTTTTGCTTGCAATAAAATTGCATTTTATGCTAAAATTAGAGTAAATAAATGATTTATTAGCATTGCATTGTCATTTTAAACTATTAATCATGACTACAAACCCGAGGAAAGGCACCGATCCGGTGCCATTGGAAGAAAGCGACCAGCTGACGATAAGGCCATTGTAAATATTATTTTGATAACATGTTTAGCGGTATTGTATTGAGCGCTAAGCCTTCGAAGCTTGGATAGGGCTTGGCTTTGTCAATCTGAAAGAAAATTTATCCATAATGCGTAATTAATTAATGAAACCTACGCAGTCAAACCCTTTTCACATAAACTAGAAAAACTATGGGGTATGATTTCATAATTTTTGAATTATGGACTTTTCTTACCTTCTGATTTTTTTTCTTTAGGGGTGCTGGTCAGGAAGTAGGCAGGTCCTGCATTATGCTTGAGTTTAAAGGGAAGAAAATTATGGTTTGTGTATTTTGTTTTCATATCGCTTAATTTTTTTGTAAATACCTGAATAAAGTATAATTGGAGTAAAGAAGGAATGAAATTCATCATGAAGTTTCAGCAGTTGAATATCATACAGATTATTATTGTCAACGATTGTCATACACGCTTGCTGAAAATACCTTTGATGGACAAATTAAAGTTTAGCCATATAAACTCTTGGATAGTTTTTTTCATTGCACAATGACATGCAATCATCATCTGTTATAGAAATTAAGTAATTGAATTGTAATTTGTAGCTGGACTGTGGCATACACCCAGGGTTGTCAGGGATGGATGCTTTACCCTTTGTGGATCTCATAGAGGCTGATGAAGTGGATCTCCTCCTAATATCACAGTGAGTATACCAGAAAATGTCTTGAAGGATATTCTGAGATGCTATACATATTTTATTTCTTTTAAAATATAAGATACATGACTTTTATTGATGGAAAAACAGTAGACTACCTCATTGAGCTAGAGCCGAGTCTTGTATTCCATTCCCAGGTAAAGTATTGTTGGGCTTCTCCATCAAGTATCAGCATGAAGCCTGGAGTTGTGCCTGCCAACAGGCTGATCCTACATAAAATGGGACTTACACATTGTACCACATATTATTGAAATCTTTATGACTGTTCTTTTTTAGTTTTCACCTGGACCACAGCGGTGCATTACCCTGGTTCCTCACAAAGACGTCATTCAAAGGCCGAGTGTTCATGACACATGCAACTAAAGCTATCTACAGGTGGCTTGTGTCAGATTATATTAAAGTCAGGTAAGTGGTTTTCTATTTATTGGCCTGATTTATGGTTTCAATGTACTAGCTGTGGCTATTTCAACATTACTAACAATTGAAACTGTTAATTTATTGCAAATCTCTGGTTAATTTATTGTGAAATTTCAAATGACTTGAGGGACATAATGCAGCATTCGGCTCAGCACTTATGGGTGAAATTCCAACAGCACATTCAGGTCCCTTACGTCATTTCAATGGAGTAAGAATGTGTCCCATCTCATACTTAGTGCTCTTTTTGTATGGACAAACTGTGGAACACCGTTGATCAACATGTCGTGACTCTAAAGAGGACTATCATGCTTGCCAGTGGTTTTTCGGTTTTTTAAAGCCCAACGCTTAACAACCATAACTCGAATACATGTTTCAAACAACAATTATTCTCCGTCCTAGCAACATATCAACGGAACAGATGCTGTACACTGAGTCGGACCTCGAAGGCTCAATGGACCGCATCGAGACCATCAACTTCCATGAAGAGAAGGACGTGCGAGGGGTGCGCTTCTGGGCATACAACGCTGGGCATGTGCTCGGGGCTGCCATGTTCATGATTGAAATTGCTGGAGTTAAGGTATGCCAATTACCATGGATCTTTTGCACAGAAGCACTACCTTTCTAATGCCTGTATGTTCTGATAGATTTAAAGCTAAGCCAAGCCAAATGTTTCAAATCCAACAGTGCCTCTAAATCCCTTTCAATAGCCCTTGTATCCTTAAAACTCCTCAGTGTGCTTCTTAGCAAAGGCCTCCTCTATCGATTTTTGCTTTACAACTCTTCTACTCGATATACTAGATCGGAGACTCTACATTCGAAGTTGTAGACGATTATGTCTACCTGGAACAAACGATACACTTAGGTAGGTCTAACTTCGAGAAAGAGGTCAATCGTTGAATCCGACTCGGCTGGGCAGCGTTCGGGAAGTTGCGTGGTATCTTCTCGTCCAACTTACCGCAGTGTCTCAAGACGAAAGTCTATGACCAGTGTGTGTTGCCAGTGATTACATCCGGGACCGAAACGTGGTCGCTCACTATGGGCCTTATCATCATTTCAGCCGAAAAGTCCACTGCTGGACATAGGCCTCCCCCAAGAAGGGGGGTTTTGCCATAATCGCCACGCTTGGCAGGCGGGTTGGCGATCGCAGTATGGTTGTTGTAGAATCAGAGAACGCTGCTGCCCATTCTCTGGTAAGTCCCTTAGTCGCCTCTTACGACACCCACGGGAAGATATGGGATGGTGCTATTCTTTACGTCCGGACACCATACAGAACGCCTTATCAGAAGGCTTAAAGTCACCCAAAGGGCAATGGAGAGGGCTATGCTCGGAGTTTCCTTGCGTGATCAAACCAGAAATGAGGACATCCGCAAGAGAACCAAGGTTACCGACGTAGCCCGAAGAATAGCCAAACTTAAGTGGCAGTGGGCAGGGCACATTGCTCGCAGAACGGATGGCCGATGGGGCCGAAAAGTTCTGGAGTGGCGACGGCGAACCGGAAGACGCTGCGTTGGAAGGCCTCCCACTAGGTGGACCGATGACCTGGTGAAGGTTGCAGGGATCCGCTGGATGCGAGTCGCACGGGACCGGGCAATGTGGCGACACTTGGGGGAGGCCTATGTCCAACAGTGGACGTCTTTCGGCTGAAATGATGATGATGATGATGATGATGAACTCTTCTACAGTTTGGACTTGCTATGAGCTTAAGTTCGTCCTCCCATCTTTTGCATCGTCGACCGCTATATCTTTTACCACTTCTAGGATACCATTCTGTCAGGGCTTTGCTTTATCTATCCTAGGGGCTGCTTGCGGCATTTCAAATTTTCGCCGGTTGTTTTGTTTGTTTGTTTTCTATAGATGAATTAAGCTGTAAATAAAGTTTTCTTTCTTTGTCAGGTATTGTACACGGGAGATTTTTCGAGACAAGAGGACAGACATTTAATGGCAGCTGAGATACCTACAGTCCATCCCGATGTTTTAATTACGGTAAGAGATTGCTTATAATGTGATATTTTATTCAACTACTTATAGTTTTATTTCTGGCAACTTCGTTTGCGTGAATTTTGTATTTCGTAGTAAAAATTCAGGATGAAAGTAGCCTATGTCTTTCTCTAGGTCCTAAATCCTAGATGTTGGGTTCGGAATGATGTACTGAATGCGTTGTAACCGTTTGTGCGCCGATGTCCCTTCCACCCTGCGTACATTATATCTACCTGTGCCTGTGTTCCAAGTGTCATTGGAATCCGTTCACCCGTTCAGGCATTACAAAGTAATAGACGTAACAAAAAGAAAGAAATATTAGTAAGATTCTTATTTAAATACTAACTTATATCCCCAGGAGTCAACATACGGCACCCACATTCACGAGAAGCGCGAGGAGCGAGAGAGTCGGTTCACAGGACTAGTGAGTGAGATCGTGCAGCGAGGGGGGCGCTGTCTCATACCGGTGTTCGCGTTGGGGAGGGCACAGGAACTACTGCTCATTCTAGGTACGTATGGGAGAGGATTTAGAGGACTATGTAATATTTAAAGGCACCAAAAAAACCTATATCGGAAAGTATTATTACTGTACTTATAATGTATGTATGTTATTCCCACCAAGTACCGCGGCTGTTTCTTTTTTTTAAAAGGCGCTTATATGTGTTCAGTAAGTGTAATCCGGTGCGCTGTTGGCTTGTTTTCCATGTTATAACATATAATTTTCTTACCAACAGATGAGTACTGGTCCCTCCACCCAGAGCTACAAGACATCCCAATCTACTACGCGTCTTCTTTAGCCAAGAAATGTATGGCGGTGTACCAGACATACGTCAATGCCATGAACGACCGCATCCGGCGACAGATCGCCATCAACAACCCTTTCGTGTTCCGGCACATCTCTAACTTGAAGGTACGTGTCTATGGAACTTTCTAGATCACTTGTCTATTGAACATTCTAGATCACTTGTCTATGGAACATTCTAGATCACTTGTCTATGGAACATTCTAGATCACTTGTCTATGGTAGAGGATTACCAAACTCCATGAACGACCGCATTCGGCGAAAGATCGCCATCAACAACCCGTTCGTGTCCCGACACATCTCCAACTTGAAGGTGTATGCAACATTCTAGATTGGTAATGGTATGGTGTGGTACCACACGTACGGAGACACCATTGGTTAATACTCACTAGCTCATAGCATCAGAACTATTTCAAATTAAGTCCACTTTCTCATTTTGTTTGTAACGACAAAGCAAGATAAATGACAACTCTAACCCTACCTATACCTACTCTTTCTTACCCATATGATATGTTTTATGGAAATAAGGGACATTATTTTGCTGTGTTTAAAATTAAAAACATGATATTTCACAGAAATACAAATATAACTTTATTATTCAATAGCTTGGCTTTCCCCGATTTCAAAAACATCAATTTCAGGCTTAACCTTATCGTACAAATGAGGGAACGCGCCGTTAGCACTATACTTCTTCCTCACTTCTTCATACAGCGACAAATCAAACATCACTTCGAATTCCTCGCGAGTCATAAAGATATCCGCGTACAAGAACGAATATCCTCCAACTTCCCTAGTAAACTCCTCCATTTTCCTCATAGCAGTCACAGGGTTATAAGGTTTCTTTTCCTTTACCTTTCCAGGGACTCCGTAGACTCCCAAATCGTTGTACATTGCGTAGTTAGTACCAGGGACTAGGTATTTTGCGTCAGGTCTTTTGAGCTGACCTGATGATGGACCATGATCAATGATCTTGCATGGATAGACCAGTAGAGGGAATTTCTCGAATAGAACACTCGCTATCTCAATCTGCCTTTCCAATTCTTTGATAGGTAGCACGATGTCTTGAAAGACTTGTTTTGTGAATGTATAGGCTCTTACTCCAGGAGTCGTGGTGAACTTTAGGAAGGCTGGCTTTGGGGGCAGAAGCCATCCGAACAAGTAACGGAATAGCGTGTCGTTTCCGAACGATAACATGTCTTCGACTACCCAGAATATAGCTCGGTTGTGCCTTAGTAAATAGTCTCTTAGAGGAATCAACTCTTCAGACTCTCCCTTTTGCAAAAAAGTTTCCACATGTTTGTAGAACCAGGGTTTGTACCATTTCGAGCAACTGTTCACAGTTATACTGGGGTCGTAATCAGCATAATCCCCTACCATAATAACAGCTTCATCCTTACTGTAAATAGTTCCTTCAATATAATCAGGAAACTCCTTCGGCTCAGCTTCGTAAGTCCCCGACAATTCCCGAATCATATCACAGTACTTCTTCTGTCCTTTGACGGGGATGTACTTGATTTTGATGTAAGGTTTTATTTTGACGATCCTGAGGGTCAAAGCGACGAGGAAGCCAAGACTGCCGTGGCACCAGGGTAGCGCTTTGTATAAGTCTGAATGCTCGTTGTCAGCTGTGGCTGTTACTAGGGACCCGTCGCCCAAGACTACCTCATAACTCGTGATGGTTTCGTGGTAGAGGCCGGCCTTGTGGGAGTGGGTTGACATGCCGGTGCCGAATGCGAGACCTGGAAGATTTTGAGGGGGGTATAGTTTTGTTTGTCTGAGAAATAAGGTGATTCAAATTGATTTGCAAATAATTAGTGACGTGAGACTATTTTGCGTGTTTCATTTGCAATTCAAAAACCTGTAGCTCCGTCAATCAATCTAATCTAATCTATCTAACTTCAAATATTACAATAAGAAACTTCGAATTTAAATTTGTGCGACAAGAAAGAATAAACAAGTATTTATATCCGCTAAATAAAACGCATAACTAAAAATTCTAGAATAAATAGGAGAAAAATATGCGTTACATCTATGGCACTTTGGGTAGTCATGTAAAAACTCACCTCCCAAAGTAGCGTCAGTAAGCTCAATAGTTACTGCCAATGAATACCCCTTCGGAATCAGGAATTCCGTGATATCTCCGATCGTGGCCATGGGCTCCACTCTCACGGTCATGGCTTGCTCATCCAGCTCCAGGATGTCGTACAGGGGGATGGCCACCTGGTGATGCAGGTGCTTCTGGAAGAACGTGGTGGATAGCGACAGCCAGTTGGGCCGGGAGGTACAGAGGAGGCGACGGTCTTTTGGGGGCAGCTTGTTCCATTGTTGTACCTGAAATTAAGAGGGTTATTGGTTACGTGAAACAGAAAGAAGAACTGTTTTCAGAACAGAATTCATGATCTTTAAAGAACCGCAACTCTGTTCTCTTAGGATTCTGTTTTTCTCCATAGGCGCCTCGTTGAATCTGATTGACTAATACAAGGCGTTGTGTTACATATTTAATTGGTCTTTTCTTTTGTTTCTTCGCTAAACATATGATTGAACTGCGCACACTTGCCTCCTCCCCATGAGAGCTAGGGAGTGGGATTGGCAGTACCGTTTTGAGAGCAATGGTGACGAAATAATCACATTAAGTAACAGTGCCTGCCTGGTTTCGAACTCACAACCTACAACTCGCAAGTCGGGGTCCTATAATTTACCAGAAAATTAAATGTACTTCATGGTTTTTCTCACCTGACTTTGTATCAGCCTGACAGCACTGTCATGTCGCAGCGGATCACTAGTCAACCACCTTACGTAGGCACGCACTCTAAGCAGCACGGTGAACAGGAAGCTGGCTGGGAGGCAGAACACGGCTACCACGAACTCTCTGTGGTCTTCAAGCCATTGGATTAGGCGGTTCTTGAAGGAGTCGGGCAACATTACTGGAACAATTGTAAAATATTAGGCTAGATTTTGACAGGTTTTGTCCGCCATTTTGCTCGCGTAGATTTCGGAAATTATCCCTAGTATCGTACTTCCGGGATAAAAGTAAACTGGGTCATGATCTATTCGTGTGTCAAAAGTCATCCAAATCCGTTCAACCTTTTAGGCGTGATGGACAGATGTATGGGATCAAAAGAATGCTGTTATTTGAATTTGGCGCCAAACTTCACCAAGGACAACACCCAAATATAAACATAACCTCTTTGTAAAACACGGCGTTTAACCAAATCCATTTACTGTTGATAAACTATGTTTTAATGTAAAAAAAAACTTATTTGTTTTCTTGAAAACAGCTATTTATACTGAAATACCCTATGAATCTCTTCTTATAAATCCATGAATAGAATACAATGGTTATATACTTCTCAAATTAATCTTCAGTTCTCACAGATTTTGGCTTTATATACATGCATACATTTATGCGCACATAATTTTTGTTAAATAATAGTATGATTAAAGCCTATGTCAAAAATATAGTTCTACTTACTGTTCACCTCGTAAAATCCCACTTATATACGAATGCGATGTCTGGAAGCCGGCTGCTCCGAGCGACAAGCGTCACAACACTACCTACAGATTAAAAATTAACATTTTTCAATAAACGACTGATAGTGTTATATCAATGTTATCTCATATTAATGCCATAATCTGAAGAATATTTTAATTATTGCCTAATTTTATGTAGGCATTTGCAATTAAAGTGTAACCAGGCGTACCAAATTATAAAAGCTTTGTTTACGCATTGTCGTATTTTAAATTGACTTCATCACTTCCACAAACTAACGTCGGCCGCACTGATATTATAAATGCAAAAGTAACTCTGTCTGTCTGTTACATTTTCATACCCTAATTGCTTACCGAATAAGGATGGAATTGGACATACAGATAGACCATGACTTAGGACATAGTTTTTTTTTCATCCCAGAAATTATGTGCTAAACGTGCAAAAGCTAGTATTACTATAAACATTTTCTGAACTGGTCAGATTTTTCCTCAAAAATATTCTCTCTGACATACTAGGTATGCTGAATATTGGCTATTTAAAAAATATTGAACTTCAAGAGCCGTGTATCCAAGCCGCATAGTCAATGATCTTGACCTTGTACGCTAATATCAATAAGTATTTTGGTGCTACTGATTTCAAAACACAACTATTTTATGTCAGGCGAATTTAAACTCTATTTTACAGCATTAAGTATCATATTGTTATATTTATCGTTTGCTAAGATAGTCATGATAGTTACCACGTAACGCAGGTGTCTTGATTGTGCCTATAATCCTAAGATAAGTTTAGTCTAACATTTGTTGAATCACTGTTTGTCTAATCTTTAGACACAAATCTAATTAATATGACTTACTACTACCACAAACCAGTTTTCATATAGGTTGATGCGAAATCTCTTTATACTTGCAAAGCAATTTTAGACAGCATTCATACATATTCCATGGAATACAAAACAGCAACATAAACACTTTTTCTTATAAGTAACCGTAATATTTTGTGAAGCGCCGGACTGGTGATTTCCGTCTTTCCAATACTCGTCTTGATTTAAATGATCGTGGATGTGCTTGTCCACGATAAGAAACAAAGCAGACGATGGACTATTTGTCCGGACACCAACCAATGGATGAAAAACCAACACGGCTACCAATTCGTTTCTGCGGTCATTTCTGTTCGCCGGACAAATAGACCATCGGTTCAACACACGTACTGTCTTAGGTGTTGGATCTTCATGAAAATGCTTATTTTTCAGGGCATAGACCACTTCGAGGACATAGGCCCGTGCGTGATCATGGCCTCCCCCGGTATGATGCAGTCCGGTCTGTCGCGGGAACTGTTCGAGTCGTGGTGCACTGATCCCAACAACGGCGTCATTATTGCTGGTGAGGCATATTTTAATTGTTATCAATATCAAGGCCGCATAACTCAGCATCGAGGGAACGAGGAAGAAGACGAATACAATAATATACGATAGATGTGGTCATTTATCTAATCTTGATCCGAGAAGACGTATGTCATGTCAGTAGCTGTGTTTGTCGGAAGTGCAAGAAACTGTTGTTCGCAGACGTAAAGGTCATTCAACAGCCGCTCTGCCACTTGCCCGTACCAGTGTTTGACCGAATCTTTAGGAGATTATTCCAAACCAATCAAGATTATTCCAAACCAATCAAGATTATGACTTTTTCGTTTCCTTCTTATGCTGCGTCCATCCCGGTGCGAAAAAAGATTACCTGCACAGTCTTTCATTGGGCTTTGCCACAGATATCCCAACCATAAAGACAGGACGCAGAGGCTGTGTAAATAACATAACTAAGTAAATAACATAACTAAGTAAATAACATAACTAAGTAAATAACATAACTAAGTAAATAACATAACTAAGTACTTTGTCTCACGGCATTTGTCCAAATTGTACGCTTCTCAGTCGCCTCATAAGCGCCCAATTTGGGTAAAACCCTGACAAAAATCTTAAGATTACTAAGATAGATCCCTTCTTCTCCCCCAGGTTACTGCGTAGAAGGCACGCTGGCTAAGACGATCCTCTCCGAACCAGAAGAGATCACGTCCATGTCGGGACAGAAGCTGCCTCTGAAGATGTCCGTGGACTACATCTCGTTCTCCGCGCACACCGACTACCAGCAGACCTCCGAGTTTATTAACATTCTCAAGCCGCCGCATGTGGTAGGTTCGACATTAGGGTTCGTTGGGGGCTACACAGGGTGTTAGATTAAACGAGGGGACATGTTTTAAGGGAGCGTAATACTCATAACAATTATTAGCTTTTACTTCACCCCCCTTTTTCAACCTCTATAAAGTTTTAGTCGCATATGCCGACAAAATGTAGAAAATTTTCTTTTTTAAAAATCGAATTTCTTAGAGTATTGGACCCCCCATTAAGATAAACCAAACTAAATTTTTTCCAATGTTAGGACTAGATCTCACTAGAACATCTGTAACTCCTGTCCCATGTATGTCCAGGTGCTAGTCCACGGCGAACAGAACGAGATGTCCCGTCTGAAAGCCGCCTTACAGCGCGAGCACCGCGGCCGGCTGCAGATTCACACGCCAAGGAACACGCAGCAACTATTTCTCACCTTCCGAGGAGACAAGACTGCCAAGGTAAGCCAGATTCCCCATCACCATAACCTAACACCTGTTTTCCTAACATAGTTGGAAAAAGGCAAGCAGATGAATCATCTGAGATGGTGATGGATGCAGCTGAGTACCAGTATTTTACAAACCAGATGCTATTAATTACTCGTTTTCTTCATTCCATCCATTTTTTCTTCGGAAATTCTCTCTCTGTCCGTCGACATTTTTATACTCATCACTGTTTTATTCATTTGCCTCACCCCATACTATTATATTATAGCATCAATTTTTAATCTAATAGACGATGTTGTCCCTTTTTCTCCTTCCATTAAAACACTAGGGAGTGTGACGGGCGGGCGTTTTGGGAAACTTTCCTATGTATTATTGACGTTCTATCTGTAAAGGTAATGGGATCACTGGCCATGGAGAAGCCCGAGCCCGGCACAGAGTTACAAGGCATCCTGGTGAAGAGGAACTTCAACTACCACATCCTGGCACCTTCAGATCTTAACAGTAAGTTTTGGTTACTAACTAACTTCTTATTTACGTTGATCCTATCGTTTAATTGAAGAGTTTACACAGTTGAATGTACAATTGAGTTAGCGTAACGAAGCATAAGGAGACAGACTTTTTAGGTGTCATGTTTGTAATACATTTCATTCATTGACTTCAAGTTGAAGCCAATGTGAAAAGCCAAAAGTGCGTTCATTTTTGTAATATCTTTCATATCCTCGGTCATCGTGAATTCGAAACCCAGAGGTGTTAAACTAATTAATCTTCTGGATTCAGAATACACAGAACTAAGTCAAAGCGAAGTGACGCAACGCCAGTCGATCCACTACAGCGGCTCCGTGGGTCTGCTGCGCCACGTCGTCATGCAGCTCGCGGGAGCCATCGACTTCCAGAGCGAGACCAAGTGGAGAGTGTACTCCTGCGTCGACCTCATCGTGGAGAACAACATGATCACTCTAGAGGTAGGCGCACTCAATATATTCCAACGAATTTGCAGACAGACATCGGCTTTGTCCTTGTACTGGGCTTTACATTAGGAAATTATTAGAAGCAGCCTGCCGTGGATTTGGGTCTGGTTAATAGCAACAAGCTAAGCTTTTATATAATTTCTCGCAAAATCGGGGTTTACCGCCTCATTCGGTAATGCTATTTTTATTGGAGCACTATTTGACCAGTAACGCCTGTTCCCCAGTGGGCGGCGCAGCCGGTGTCGGACATGTACGCGGACGCGCTGGTGGCCGGCATCCTGTCCGCGTCCGCGCTCACCGCGCCCAGACACTTGCCGCTCGCGCCCAAGCTCGACCGCATGCACTTCAAGGTAAAACTTATTTACTCCTTACTCCATTTAATATCCTTGCTTCCTAACAAGAAGTAGAAACTACAATTAGAATTATAAAATTAAGTGACAAAATCTTTAAAAAAAAAAATAGTGTTCTGCAGTTTCTTTCACTTCGACAAGACATAAAAAGGTCGTATATTTTATTAACACTACTTTTATTTTCCATGCATTTTTATCGAATATTGAATGCTCCACTGTGCTATGTGCTGTTTTAAGGACTTAAAAGCGGAACAGAATGTAATTAAAATGATTATTTCCAGGAGTGCGTGATAGAGATGCTACAAGAGATGTTCGGTGAAGATGCCGTGCCCAAGATGTTCAAGGGAGAGAAGTTGTACGTCACCGTGGACGACAAGCGAGCTGACATCGATCTGCTCAATATGGTCAGTATGAAATTGGTCCTTATTAATGTGTAAGGTGTCTATGCAGAGAGACGACCGGAGGTGGAAGATTCGACAAAATAATTCCCACGCCTGCACACCGCTCCAACATCACAAGCAGGGACGGTTACCGTTACCACAAAAATACCGGTAAAATTACCAAAACCTTAACGTTATGCTACGTTAACTAGTAACGTTAAAAATATCGTTAAATCATAGGATTTACCGGTATTTAAATAGCGTTACCAGTAGCGTTACTTCGCTAAAAACTAATAATTCCTGGTGCGACGTTGCCAAACCGAACGTGCGCCGCGAGTTCTTTCGTTCGGCTCTTCTAATCGGAGCGGCAACAGCTAGCATTTTAGGACGATCGGACGGATACCTACGAAAACGCGACGGCTCGCGCCTTTTTCATTTTATAAGACGTCTGGTCACACAAACATGGCGAACACCAAATACATCTATTTGTTTTGTTGTTCTAATTATTAGTTGTTTGTGTAAATAATATCATTATAGGCCGAAAGAAGTGCAACAAAGTATATCAGTATAACTATAACTTTTTAAAGAATAATAAATCTACTTTCCTTCCTACTTTAGCCATGGTAGTGGATCATACGAAAAGTAGTATAGTCTATGAAAAAAAGACGTAGAAAAATTTCACCACAATCCTTCGCCTAATCAAGCCTTCGGGACCCGGTGGGATGGGGGAGTAGTAGTGTCGGGAACACCATGGGACACCTCAATGGCATTGACCTTGAGATCAAGGTCAAAATTCCTAAAGTCAAGACCCGCGGTTCTCAGGAACAGTAACAGGTCATTTATATTCATGGTTAGTGACCTTGTGGTCAAAGTCAAGTGACCGTAGGGTCAAGGACAAGTGACTTTGAGGTCAAGATCAAGTGGAGGTCTTGAAACCTAGGAGTTCAAGGTCGAGTGACCTGTCTTTGAAATTCCAGTGCCTTGACACTCCCGACCCCATGACTTCGAGCGCAAAAAAGTGTTTCTTTTTCTTCTACATTTGCTTATATCTCGAAAACGGTGTGTCCTATCGCAAAAATAATGAAAAATTTGCCCCCTTAATAACACCTTTGCGCGTAATTCCCGACATGTATACCTACATGTCATAATTAATAACGAAAAAATCAAATTTTATTATCCATACAAAAAAAAATATATACAGGCTTATCAATTGTAGGTGCCTTTATTAAAGGATTCCTTCGACATCGTTTTTACGACAAACGGTTGGTCAGCCAAAAAACACCAAGACGCTTTTATCCTTATATTTAGGTGGTATTTACGTTTGAATCGAGAAAATAAACGATTTGCTAAAATAACACTTTTTTGGCAAAAAAATTCTGAGTCTTTTTTTCTCAGTGCCCCGTTACATACACTCCAACCGAATGTTCCACTATGGAACTGTGAAGAAGGTACCAGAAAGTTGTGGAACTTTCTCGAAGGATGGTTCAGTATATAAATAGCTGTCGTGTTTGCGGGAGGAGTCAGCCGCCCGATACAAACCATCACGTATTAGTATGACTCGCCGACGGTATACTCTAATCACCCCCGACAATTCCATCACCCTCCATCAGGAAAGCAGTAGGGAAACCAGTAATTTACGCAAACACAAGCCGGCATCATTCCGACCTCACCGTCGAGGTCCGTCGCGAAGTAAGTGTGTTCAAGTAATCATTGCAGATGCATCGCAGAAACAATACCTATTACACGCCGAAGCTAGTTGTACTAACATCGTAAGATGCTAGACTGGAGAGTCTAGCATCGACATCGTTAGAAAGAGATAGGCGAATAAATTACCGGTATACGTATTGTTACTTTTACCGATACTAATATTAGTTAATAGGTAACGTTAAAGGACTTACGGGTATCGTTATAAATATCGTTACTTTTGTATCGTCACCATAACGGTAATCGGTAACGTTAAGAAAAAAGTAACGGTAATTCGGTCCCTGATCACAAGAGAGACGCGTCGTCGATTTCAAATAATTTGACTGGCCGAGTCCCGTACGTCTCCTCTGGGCTGTGAAAGGTAGTTTTAGAAAGTATCTCGATAGATGCAAAGAAATTATATACCTGCAAGTTTTCGTCACCATCAGCCAAAAATAATATGGTATCAGAGATTTTAATTAAGGCGCCGCCTTCGTAACATACAGACCTTTTTTAAAGGACGACACTTTTCTAAGTCTATTTCATGCAAAGTTCTCTGTTCCGTTATTGACAAACTTCTTCAATTGACAGGAAGTAAAGTGCTCCGAAGACGAAACTCTGGAGCGCATGGTGCAGTCCGCCGTCAGCAAGCTGTACGCCGCGCTCGCGCCCGTGCGTGCGCCCGCACAGCCCGCACAACCCGCACAACCCGCACAGACCGCACAGCCAGCACAGCCCACGTGACCGCCCGGGACGCCACATAGCATCGGATTTTAAACCTTGTGTCCGTCGTTTAAGTTTCAAAATGCAACAGTAATTGTCGTATTTTAAAGCTTATTGGCAGTAGAATAAGTTTCGACTTCTGTGTTAATTATAAGTTGAAATAAAGTACATTGTGGACAATATTAAAATGTTTTTTACTGGAAAACGATGTGTGACTTTAAAAAATATTTTTGCCAGGTCATCTCCACGGGATTATGTGTATTTTTGAAATGAATATACTTTTTACTACTATTGATATATTGCTGATATTGAATAATCTTTTCATTCCAATATTTTCAACTTAAATGGTATTTATTAACTCAGTGTCTATATAATATGACTGTTATGAATAGTAGATAAGGTATGAAAAATTGAATAAAGAAGTATTATGTGTGAATGAATAAATGTTTATAGAATAAACTTTTATACTAAGTAGACAGGCTTTTCTTTACTCTTCCAACCATTAAAACAAGAGTTTCATATAAAAACAAGTTTATTTACAAGAAAACAACGCAAAGCGCTATCACAACACTTTGCGCATACATAACTACTAACCTACATCGACACTTAAAAAACCACAACTGAATGCGGCGCTAATTAAATCACAGTATATTTTCTATTGAGTTCAGTTGAGTTTGGCGTCAAATATAAACCCTTATTCACTATAGCACTCTCAATAGTGCATACGATAGGAATATCATCTTTTGAGCTTTTAACAACTGTTATCTTTCCGAATTATAATAAAAATATTCGAATACATTTCATTGCGCGCGCGATACTTATTAGTTGTAGCCGGTTTGTAGCTGATGATATCAATATGTGTCATCAGGCTACATTTATTTGATCGCTTGCATATTGACTGCATAATCAGATGTGCCTACTGCTGGGACACAGGCCTCCTCTGTGCATTCAACACTGACAGTGGGCTGTAATGAATTGACTGATCACAGGAATTTAATCTGCCTTACAAACTAGGTAACGCCTGCTCACTGTTATTTCTAGTGTTACATTGATATTAAGGATAATATCATCCACAATTTCTGTCATTTCCTTGATATTTCTGATACATCCGAATCAGAACTACGAGCTCTTCGAGTACCGCTTCCAGAACTTCTTGACGTCATCGTGTCCGTGTCGCGTGACGACCATAGTGCGCGAGCGCTCGCTCTGCCACGTCAGCACGGCCTGCGCGCGCGCATAGTCGCGCAGCACTACGAAGTCGGCCTGCACGGAGATACAACAGTCAAAACTCAAAGCATCATCAACATCTGCCTAGCCTTTTCCGAATAAGTTGGGGTCGGCTTCCAGTCTAACTGGATGCAGCTGAATACCTGTATTCAGCTGCATGGCTTTTGAGCACTCATACGTGCGTCAAACAAATACACAATTAATTTTAGGTATGGCCTTCCGCTAGACGAATCATATGTATTATCGGTTCTGGAGGTTTATAATATAAATCCCAGATTGTAGAGGGAGGATCATCCGACCAGACGGGAGTTGTGTCTGTAGAGCTGTTGTTGGGTTTCTCTATAAGTGCTGAAGTCGCAGAGAACTCTAATATCTCGATGTAAAACAGTGCTACAGTACTATTTTGTATGTAATGTTTGCAGCTATAAGTGATACCTGTGACAAGAACTGGTTGTAGACGACGCCCTCGGTGTAGGTGAAGCGGTTCCGCTCGGTCTCCCACAGCTTGATCTGGTCCATCACGGTGGGAGGCAGCGTGGACGACGTGCGGATGCCGCCTGTCTCCGACTTTAACATCTGCAATGTCGCATTGGTGTTTGTAAACTTGGGATTTTGAGAGGACCGTAAAACTTAAACTATAACTATAGACCGACGAAGTCCTCGCGAAGGTATCAATTTAAATGAAATATTTTGAAGGTTGATCACGTCCAATACGTGATCAACCTTCAATTAGTATCGTAATACCTACGTGGATTATGGTTATTTTAAAGCAAATAACCTGCGGGATATTGTTAGGACTTTGGGGACCCTTAATGGTCCTTTTATGAGCAAGGTGGAGGACTCATTAAAGAGGTCTTTCTATAATATACAACAGTAAAGAGAAAAATGTGTAAGCTAAATCATTCCTGGATTGTCAGAATAATCTCAAATTCAATATCAATAAAAGTTCAACTTTATCGTAAGGACCAGTTGAAAACCAGCGGCGGTCGTCCGATTCGATTTGGTATGACAAAATGAAATAAAGCTTTTTTTAGTTCACATTTGTTAGCAATGCTAATGCATCTAACTAATTACTATAACAACAACAAACAATTCAAGTTATCAAGTTGATATAGGTTACCTGTGGATGCGAGTGCTGTTCCAGATAGTGTATGATCTGTTCGGCTGTGATGCCGCCGCGCAGAGCCTGGCGGACTGACTCCCGCGTCAGCACTCCCACCACCAAGTTCGGGAACCTGGAATAATCATATTATGGTACAATATATAAAATAATATTAAAGTATCACTATTACTGTATTATAATATTCACATTTATTCAGTATAACCATTTTTTTTCTATGCTATTTAGGGTTGTATATAATAATTTTTGTATTTCTCAATGCATAATCAAAACAAAAATTGTCTGTCTACCAATAGTACTAACCGGTACATAAGCTCAGTGAACAACCCTAGCAGCGCCACTTGCAGGTTGGTCTGCGTGTAGGCGTACACGCGGTAGTTGGTCTCCAGCATGATGTACCCGCGCGCCTGCGCCGGCCCGGCTGCGCCTGCGCCTGCACCTGCGCCTGCGCTACCGCCGCGCACGGCCGCGATGTTTAGCGCCAGGCGGGTCGGGTAAAAGCGGCCCGCTTTGCGCTGGAGAGAGATAAATATGAGTTACAAATTATTCTTGCTAAAAATTTTAGGATCTTGAAACTCAATCTGAATCTATACCACAATAATGAAGAGAAAAAAAAAATACTGTTATAAAGCTACAACTATAAATATACTATTTCCAACGCGAATGAAGTCGTAGGCAGAAAATAAAAGAAGAATTAATGCAAATAAAATATTGGTGAAACAGTAACTTACCTTCCTCTGATAAACAAGTCCAAACTCTCTCAAATGTTGCAGAAACACCAACATGTTATTACTCATGCCTTCTGTGCTGTAGTCCTGCAAGTAAAACCAACGATTACATCCAGTATTATACACTAGAGTCCAAGACCTCCTAAAATGTTAAGTCCCACAGCAGTTTGTTATGTGCAGTTCTACTTCTAGCTAGATTAATGATAGATAGAACTAACCTTGCCAAGAGTACTAAAGCTGAGCTGGTACAGGAAGGCGAGGCACTCGGCCGCGCTCAGACTTCGCTTCTCAGCCGTATGCAAGTAGTGTTGCAGAAATAACCAGACCTGTTACATAATAGTTATTAAAATTGTTGTTTTAATAAATTTGCTTGATATAGAAGGTTCATGCATCCTCATTTTTATATCTGGTGTTTTGCTGGAAAAGCAAAGCAAATACTTCTACATATATTCGATTTTAACTTTGTCACAATTTTAGCATTGTATTGTAGATTATATTGAGTGAATGGGAAAAATAACATCACTTACTAGTTTTACTTACTTGTTTTGCTGTACTTAGCAGTAGGAACTGAAAACCGGCGCGAGTAATCACTGCTGAACCATCTTCTGCATCTCTGTAAAAAGAAAAAATAATTATCCACATTATTGCTTTGTTCAACCTTACAAGCACAACATGTTCACAACAAAGAACCCACCTGGTCATCAACCCTGCATGCAGCAGGATCCTAACAGCATCAGCACTGATACCCTCGGTCTGTGCACTGCCGACCATATAGTGAAGCACACACTCCCATCTCTCCAGCGCATAGGCATCGAGGAACGCCACGTCTCGGGCCTTGCCATCTGGTTCTAGTGACGATGACATGCTCCAAGGACGGCCTCTGGAAAGGTAATATTGTAGGATGTAACTACTGGTCACAATCTGAATTTTTTTTCAATAGATGTGGTCATCTTTTGCTGGTGTAAAAACAAGTAGTTGTAGATTCAATTCAGAAATAGATTGAGGCTTTCCCTATACAATAGAATAGAATATTCATTTATTTTCTCAGAATGTAGGTATTTACAATAAGGTGGTTACAATTATGTGTAAGTGATTTTTATTAATATATACTTTTCCGCTTTTGTCTGTTTATGCTAATTTTTTATATCAGTTAGGAGTACAAAGTCAGAATTAATGCCTAGGCCTTTTTTACCAGTCATTCTATGATGGGGGAGAGATAACATGGCATGGTATGTTATGGTGGCATGGTGTATCAATATGTATGGACATTTTATAAGAGGAGTGTATAAATATATGTTGGTCTTATATCACAACCAAACTCAAACTCAAAGCATTTACTTCAATTAGACCATCATAGGCACTTTTGAATGTCAAAAAAAAAACGAAGCTACAGTCACAAGGCATAATAACTTGAGAAAGTACTGTAGTTGCACTTTCCAAAGCGTAGATCTCTATGGAGAATAATGGGCAAGAAACTCCATGGACACTCTTTTAAATCAAAATTGTGTTACAAAATTTTGGTTATAACATTCATGTTGAGATTATACATATATGTGAGAACGAAGTAGAAAGACGTGCACATTAAGAGCGTCCAGAGTAAAAGATTAAATCAACAATGAAAGAAAATAAAGTAATTAAAATAAACCATGGCAGCTAAGAGATGACCAGTCCCAACTGACAGTGCCCATTCACGAACATGACGCTTGGATCAGCACCATTCAACTCAACCATATTGTAGGGAACTAAAGGACCCGACACACCCACCAACATCAGCGAGACATTTGAGTGTGCATGACATTCTCTCGGCCAACAAAGCACATTCAAGTCAATGAAAGATAACAAAATGTAAATTGTAGCCTTACAGTACATAGTACTCACACATGTGATATGCAATTATATAATACTAACATATGGAATCTATACCATGCAAGGATATTTTACAATCTTCTGAATTCTTCTGCTAATGTAATAGTGAATAGTGTTAACAGTTTTTTTTGTAAAGTAAATTGTCATAGTCTCACCCTCCAAGCAGTGCAACTTTGAGGTTCTTCTTGAAGGACAGTGCCAGCATCCAGCCAGGCATGCCACCGGGGATGGGAGCCTCCTGCCATACTGACAGCTCAGATAGGGCTTCACATGCCTTGGCTTGCTCTCTGTAATTGAAATAATTAAAATGTTACAGTTTTGTGTGCAATAAAGAATAAGAATGATACGGACACAAAATAATCAAGCTGGCAATAATGTTCAATCTTAGGCAACTAACAAAAGGTTTTTTACAAGGCAAATTTATGTGGAATAGCTTGGAGGGGACACCTTAGAAGGACACAATAATCTCATTGGTGATGTTCTTCAGGAAGGTGAGGTTATAGTACTCACCACCAGCATTATAGTTCTGTTCAAACTTTATGGTAGCTTAGAAGTTATGTGAGTGACAGTCGAGCCATTATACAGTAAAGACCATGAGTCCTATGTGCCCCGCTGATACCTAAAACTGTGTTCAGAGCTTTACCTTAGCTCTTCTAAACCACCTTAAAGAATAAACAGCTATATCTGCCCAGACTGTCACTCGCAGCTAAGTTCCGAGCCACCATTAAGTTTCAACAGTACTATAAAACATGGTTTTATGAAAATGAAGATGAAAGGATTGTAACAAGCAGCATTCTGTTGTTTCTGCCTACACTATGGGAAAATGGCACAAGTTTATGTATGTATCTTTAATGTAAAATGCACCCACTTGGCAAAAGCCTGTGAGACCCAGGATGTGACCACAGCCTGTGGCACTGGTTGCTCCACAAACAGCAGTCTGATCACGAAGTGTCGAGCCAACTCTGGCAATTCTCTGAAAATTGAAAAATACTGCTTTAAGAAAGTTGGTTAGAGAGTCATTTTACACTTTTGGAATAATCAAATAGGCATGAGCATTCTCCAAGTGTTGATTTTTACTACACCTAACCTCAAATGTTAACTGTTGAGCACTCAAGAAACATGTCTAGACTTGTTGCATTAGTTTTGACTTACCGGTAAACAGCTAAACATATCGTAGGATAATTATATAAAGTCTCTAGAAACTGTGCTGAACGACTTTTGAGATATTCGTGAAGATCTTTGCATTGTAAAGTTGGCGACGGATTTAAGTTTAAGGAAGACTTTGATTTTGAGGATTCCGACATCCTGATCCAGTTGTTTTATTTTACACTGCTATAAAACATCAGTTGCATTAAATATTTCACAATTTATTTTAACAACAACAACAATTTGCGGAATCTAGAAAATATTCAGTGCCAAGCCAATCAGTCAATCTGACATGATACAATGTTGAATGTTGACGCTTCACTCTGAAGTTTGACAGAAAACTTCTGGACTGGAACCAAGTATTTTTAGCTTTCTACTAAACTTTAAGATTCATTTCATTCATTCATTCAAAATGACAGATAGCAAGGAACAGCTCTAGTTGCGTTCCAATATTGTTTGCAATGTGCATACATTAAGCATAGTTTTTTTTTTTACGAAGATTGAAATAGGCAAAAGCAATCAAATGTGTTTACTAAAAACTACTGTTGAACTTGAGAGAAAGTTTTTAAAAAGATTTGCTCTCAATTTTAATTTTTGGAAAATATTATTTTAGGTGACCAGGTCTTAAAGAAAAGCATGATTAGTTTTTAACATTCCCACTACTGGACCACAGTCTTCCCTTTGAAAGGGAGTAATCCAATATTTAACAGTTTCACACGCCCTTTGGGGGTTAGAATAAAGTAAGAAAGATATCGTCAATTCTCTACATCTTCGGCGAGGGAAGGGTTCCAAGTTCCAATACTATAAAACTTGTAGTAAAGCTATATGTATAACTTTTTTATTGAATTAATAAATCTAATAAGAATGTTAACTCATTCGATTCAAGTTAGATGTAGGTATTATTTTAGCTAATTAGCCCTGTCACTAGCTGCAAAAGAGGCAGTTTTCAATAAAATTTAAAAGTTCCAATGAAAACATTAAGGAATTGCACTTTTCATTCATAGATCTACTGACTGCATTCTTTACACATTTCCGATGTAAGTTTGTCGACACAAAAGCAAGCACGTAGGTTTCGAGCAAACGTTAATGTTTGCATAATATTCTGTTTTGTTTGTAAAGAAAGACTAAAGTTTGATGCAAGTTCTCGCCAACCTGTTTCACATACAAGTAGCAGTTTTTCTTAAAGTTGAAGCATCTTTGTGTACTTATAGGCAGTGCATTTACTGTGTAAAATGCAATGAAACAATGGGGTCTGATTTCAACTTAAATCTCCGTTAGAATTACGGAGCCACGTGAAAAGATATCATGAATAGAAAACAATTGGAGAAATAGTATTATTTTGAAATGATAAAATAAATAATCTTAAACAGAGCCACAAAAATCATAAAACGGTCAGAATCATTTAAGTAACTTTGTTACGTAAGCTTCCGTAGGTAACCGTTTATGCACTATGTTCAGTAAAACAGCAAAACATACCGTCATGATGAGCTAGTTGCAAATGCTGTTTTACTTACAGTACTCTCTTCGTCTTCTACGTACCTATTGTACTTAGTTAATTACTGTAGACATGCCTATCTTGCCACACAAGTATGTTCCATCATAGTTTTATATAGGTACCTACTATTTACTTATGTTACTTGTACCTACACAACAACATTGATAAAGTTACTAAAACTTTTTTATAGTACTTAAATAAATTCTTGACAAATATTTAAACTTGATAAAATAATTTTCTTATTCAAGGATCCACAAATAATGGTTCCTTGAGGATTGGAATCGCTGAGAAAAAGAAATACCTTGTTCATAATCCCATACAAAGAAAAAAAAAGGTTTACTTACTCACACAGGTAGGCGCGTGACGCATACGAGTGTAATTTCCCTGTGCACGCATACGGCCGCACACAGGCGCGCGCCGTCGAGTTCCCCGCATTTCATTCTCGTCGGCAGATGGCGGATGCAGTGGACGCCCTCCGTCCCGTCAGTCGCGCATAGACAACTCACCGAGCGTAGTGTGCTTGCGATTCTCTCAGCACCATTTTGTGTATATTTTTTCGAACGGGACATTGTGTGTATGTGCTCCGTGAATAATCGTGAACCACGACTATCAGAGTTTCGAACAGTGTTCAGTGTTTCACTTTCGACATGCCCGTCGAGGGATCGATGCGATATCTCGGGCGCCCGTAGAAACCGCGCCTCCGTCATGAGCGAGTGATCGTCGACGTAAAAAAAAGTTAACACAGGAAACATGTCTGGGCGGACTGCCGACGCGGATGCGAGCGAAGGGTTCCAGTTCGAAATTCGAATGCGGTCATGTCATCGCCTTTCGGATTTCTCATAAGTCACCGTCCAATGTCAAAATCGTGCACGTACCGCGAGCGCCGACCCTCCGGATCGTGCGGAAAATGCAATCGTTGGTAGTTTGGTGGGCGGTGGTGTCGGCCGCCTGGGCGCTGGCGGGCGCCTGCTCGAGCTCCATCTCCAAGCGGCCGGCCAGGCCCGCTCGCCCGCAGCGCCCGCACCCGCAGCCGCAGCCGCAGCCGCGGATCAACGTCACCTTCCCCATATTCAAGTGCGAGCCCGACTACTCGGAGTACTACTGCCTCAACGGGGGCGCATGCTTCACCGTGGTGATATCGGACAGCCCGATCTACAACTGCGAGTGCCGGAGCGGGTTCGTGGGGCAGCGCTGCGAGTTCAAGGACCTGGACGACTCGTACGTGTTTACGAGTCGGCAGCTCATGATGGAGACAGCGTCGATTGCGGGCGGCGCGACCGTCGCCGTGTTCCTCGCCATTCTAGTCTGCTTCGGCGCGTGGGTGCGGCTGCACCGGCGCGGCAAGACGCCGCCCTTCTCGGAGGAGCGCGGCCAGGTGCAGCTGGTGGCCGTGGCGGCGCCGCGCGGCCGCGTCGCGCTGTGCAAGGCGCCGCCCGCGCCGCCGGACCTGCCCCACTAGCTCCTCTCTTGTGGACAATCGCCGGACATTGCGTCCCTTGTTTATATTGTATGTCGTGTACATATTATAGATAGATTATGTGTTAAGTTATGTGGAGAGAACGGAAGATATAAGGAGAAATTTATGTGATAATTATTTTACGAAGTTTATAATTTATTCGGAAGTAATTTCTTTTGTATATACCTCTCGGATCTGTTCCGTGGTGGGTTCCATTTCACAGAGTTGAAATTTCAGTCTCCTCCCCTGGTGTTCGTTTTGTGGATTGTAATCTGTATTATTCTGTTCACGTTCAGTGTGTATCGGATGTGTGAGATCGAACAACGACCATGTACCTAATGCTACTCGCTTCAAGTAGAGCTGTTATATGTTATATTGTTGTTTGCACTGTATCTGCTGATACAAAAGGCTGAGTTGCTATCCTGCACTGAATAGAGCAATTCCCTGTCTGACTCTTTTGATAATCAAAACAGTACATACGGGAATTGGTCTGTTTGGTGCAGGAGGGAGGTGTGTGCAGCGCACGCACCTCATGTTATTGTTTGTTGAGGTAGCAAAGAGTACCAGTGATGTGCGCAGGGCTCCGCTGGCGCCCTCGCATGCTACGACGCTACACTTAGATAATTGTGAATCAATGTTAATTGTATTTATTAATATTCCATTCTATACAAATAGAATTTGTGATGAATTTATTATACGCTTGTGCGAGGCAGCGAGTAGCGCAGTTGGTTCCTATTGCCGTTCCGGGCCGAGTGCCCGCACATTCCATCTCGCGGATAGAGTATTTTACTGGTGTCAGTATTATTTTGTAATACAAGTCTTAAGCCGGCAGCTTTATTTTTTAATTTATACCTGTTATCCCGCTGGGATAGTGCTGTATTATATTTGTTTAAAGGCTGAGTATGTGCCGTCGATGAGGAAGGCTTTTTTTTGTAAATATAGCCCGTGTAGGTATTTATTAGATATTTATGATCGTTTATTTATTGACTGCTTTATTTAGTTAATCTCGATGATCAGTGCATCCAAGGCGCCTAACTAAGCGGTTAACGGTTGTATTTTCATTTCACCCTGCTAAGCATGGCCTCGCGTAATGTATATTCAATTGTAATCTCATTATGAATCTCCATTATGTCTAGTATTTTGTAAAAATTGAAACATAACATTGGATGGTGTATAAAATACAGTACCGAAGCAGTGCCAGCCGTCCACAACACCACTGTCGTGTTGCTGCTGTATATTTGATTGTTTAAATTCAATAACTAAGTATTATTCATCATTCATGTCACTAGAATTAATGTTTCCTTATTGTAAACATAGTTTCAATGTTTTAGATCATTGATGTATTAAAAAAAACACTACACTAATTTAGTAGTGACAATCAAAAGTACAGCAATTCTTTAAAAGTCTGTATGTTGCTCTCTGTCATGTTAATTATTTATGCCAATAAGACGGTGGCACTGCCAGGGGTACACAAAAAAATAGCAAATTGTTAATAGGCTGTGAGATCACAGAGCTGAGCAGGGCGCGGCGGCCGGGCGCTTGTTTTACCCTAGACCCGCGTACCATTTCTATGGCAATTTCATGTGTTTGACGTATGTTGTGTTTCGTCCAGCCGCCGAGCTCTGCTCCAAAAACTAATAAATTGTACCACATTCGATAAGCTAGTGTGGTAACAGTAACGGTGGAGTGAAACGTGGAGTCCCATGTACATTGATTCATATGAGATGTTTATATGAACATTCCAAAGTATTTGTAAAATATTACCTACAACACTAATAATTTCGAAGTATCTGTTAAGACGCTACTTGTTAATTATACAATTTTCTATTGATCATTTGTTAAAGAAAATTATATGAAACTAAATCCTTAACAATATCTTTCATTTCACAATGTGCCGATCTACTGGTTCTAACAGAGCATTGTTTATAACGCAAGCTGGAGATGTTGCTGTGTTGAGAATAACAGCCGCCGCACCTTTTGCTAATTATTGTAATCTTGAACTAGTTTCCAATAACGTGAAATAGCAACATTCATAACATTCGGCACAGTTTTGGACCAATCTTTGTGTACAAAGCTCTCGAGCATGTACGATTATTGATTAGATAAGTAGTCATTAGTTGTGCAATGAATGATCTGGTAATTATATCGAGTAGTGAGGCCAGTTGGGTACGTCACACGCCGCCCACGCCAGTAATCGCTTTTCGTATACTTGTGCAATAAACACCTGTCCGCAATCAAATCAGTTCGGAAATAATAGCGATATCTGTATACTGTGAAATTGAATAATGGCCCATCGATTTCAGTTATGTATATTGTAGCACGCAAACGAAAGTCTGTCACTCTGTAACAATCGCAGAGTGCGCTCTGTTTCATCACGTCTCGAATCCGTAAAGAATAACTTACGTGATCCGATCCGTACGCCATAAAAGACCTTTGTAAATGTAAAGGCGCAATGCGACGGCACTCCATTGAGCGTGTCTGGGAGCATAATTTTTATGAATACCCGAGCGGACCGGTCCGCCACCGGCGACGCATGCATCGAGTTCATTGAATGAGTGCCCGTTCGTTTGTTGACATTCCCCGAAAACCTGCCCCGCCCGGAATAGCTGTGTATCACAGGCTCCCGATGGATGGACAACGACAGAAATAGACGCCGCTCCCGAGTAGATTAAATGCCGTTTTTGGTGTTCAATACGTATAGTATAGAGCTTACGTATTTTTTGTGCAGGAAGTGGACGGATTACGAATGTCTAGTTGGCTAAAGTGTGTCACCTTAAGCCGTCTGTGAGACATTTCTACCGGGTTTAGTCACAATTTTCGATTATTATGAATGATTTCACATGAATTTCCATGAACGATTGTGTTCCGAAATGAAATCAATTTACGAAGAATCACGTTTGACATTTCTGTGTCATTGGTTCTCTGAAGTCTCCAAAACTAGGACTGGACAATAGTACCATCAATTGACCTCCTCACCTCTCCTAGGTCAGTCAGAACTTCAATTCCAGTTCTAAATAAGTCTATCATGATTTTATAAAAACAACTCCCAATAAATTAGGTAGGTAAGTGGGTGAAGAGTCGAAAACTAGTGCATCACCGGATGGAGGGGCATCTCTTTTTGGCCTGATGTTCCCCAACGCAGGCAATGAGCTTGATACTAAAGTCTAAAACTGTCTAGTAACTCTTGCCACTAATCAGTCGTTATTTGAATAGACAAAACAATGGGATGATTAGTAGAAATGAATGTAATATAAGAACCATTTCTATCACTACATAGTAACTTCGAAATTAAACGAAAGTAGATACAAAACAACAATTAGACAAAGCTAGACAGCGGACGTCAGCAAAACACTGTGAATGAAAACATCAAGTCAAGGCAAAGCGAGACAATCGGCGAACACATCTACGTCGCCGCGCGCCGGTCGCGGCCAGGGCAGGCTGAGCCGCGCTGCCCGTGCTTATAGACGGTGCGTCGCTCGACCCACGCTCGCTTCGTTTATGGCCGTCGGCCGGTGGCCATTGCGTCCAATTATCGTGCCTACGTGTTACGGCCCACTTGTCATTACCTTGCTTCGCGAAAATCTTCCTGCGACATGTATGGAGCCTGTGTGCCCATTCGTCGCAGTCGCACGAGTCGTCGTGATTTCGGAGGAAACAATGACATTCCTTTGGCCGCTGTGCTCTGGGAATAAAAGAATTAGTAGCTAAAGGCTGCATAGTGTGCAACTGATGCTGGAAAAATACAGGCACGCACGTTAGTTGTCTGTTATGGGAAATGAATTCGTAGGTGTTAGTCTTTAATATAAGTATGTAACTAGCTTGACTGTAGTCTTTAAATAGGTCCTCTTCAAAAAGTGCAACGCACATCTAAACGTGAAAGAGGATTATCAGTAGTTTCTCGCACAGTACTCTGGCAACTTACGTTGTCATTGATTGTTATTATACACGGTTGTTAGCATGAGCTCTCTACTATATTTCTAATTTTATTCTTGTACTACTACCTTCTTCTTCTTTCTTCTTGTTCTACATAAGTAGTAAGCTTTGAACGCTCTGAGGCGCTCTTCAAGGGTCTAGTTATTAGGCTTTCCTGAATGATTTTTAATTTCTTGATGCCCATCAACTGATTAGTGCTTGCGATGTCTCGATCATATAGCCTCATAGGTACCAAAATCTGTCCGATTTTCCACCTTAGCAGTTTTAGACGAAACGTTCGATAAAACTACCATACAGCATTTACATTAAAAATGATTGTTTTGGCAGCTGATCATGTAACATCATGCCAGTTTCTCTATCCAACATAAGGAAACATGGTCAAGTTCCTCGGTTATCAAATACTTATTACATTCATTTCAGCCTTTCGATAAACTATTGGTGATTAGATGATAGGTACATATTTACGTAAATCATTTAGATGAGCTTTATTTTCACTAGCCACCCCTGCTTCGCACGTCGGCACCCATCGCACCCAAAACTCCGCTATCCATACACATTCACAAAATTTCATTGAATTTCCTAGATTAGCGTGTACGAACATAGTGACACACGATTTTTATAAATTCAGATGATGATTAGGGCTTTCTAGCTCGTATAGGTGGTATACGTGGATAAGGTAGTTCCACTTACTACATTACAACTTACGTAAATCCAATTCATTCATACCCTTATGAATGGGAATAACAGGAAAACAGGTATCAGCTGTTATGGTAACTTAAGGAAAACGGAATATACCTACAATACTACTGACCACATGTTATGACGTGCTACACAAATCATAACAAAACATAGGTATAGGTACCTACTCGTCAGCCTATGTAATGAATATCCAGGTTCAGGACTTGGTTATTCCTGAAACCTACAAGGGAATTAGTTAAAACCCCCTTTTATTGAGGTAACAGAGATTCCATGATTACTAGCCTTTTCTGTCCCACTGCTGGGCAAAGGCCTCCCCCATTCGTTTCCAACTTTCTTGGTGTTTTGGCTTTTCTGGTCAATCAGTCAGGAACAAGTCCAGATACGCCTACTGTGTGATGATTCTTGAACTTCTGAGCATCTGACCTGACACTACTGAACAATCGCACTTGGAGTTCGTCCTCATTACCTAAATACAGAAAAGCTTTCCTGTGCTTCGCAAATCGCAGATGGCACATCTCTACAGAGCTTTTACAACACGTTAAGAAAGCGTTGAACTAGTCATCACATATCACTTGACACAACATCATTGCAAAATATCTTATCGCAAAATATGACTTCATACGATGACTACAGAGTTATGTATTTACTTCAGTTCAACTATGATAGGTAACTACGTACGAAAAAATCCACATAGAATAACACAAAAAAAAAATGGTGTTGCGTTTAGGGTAATAAGTATAGCAGTTCCTGCTTAATTCAACTACGTACCTACCTACGAAAGCTTTCCAGGATTCCCAGAGACCTGAAATTCCGCAACTATCATCGTGCACTTACACCGTATCGTTTCTAACATTGTCCAATTGATCTTTGCACCAATCACTTCGCTTGGTTCAAAGATCGCTTGCCATTAATTGATTAGGTTGCGGGGGTTAAATGGCTGTAGCTCTGAGAAACAACTGATTTCAGCTACGTCGTATTCGGATTTTAGTAAATGAAACTGGAAGGTTAGATAGATTAATTTGTAATGAAATTGTTTTCTACGAGTGTCTAATTCTCATTTTCACTAACACTACGTAACACCTAAATGCATGTCTAAATATGAGCGTTCTGTAATGTGTTGGACTTTCAAAGCTGGGTTCAGCACCGGGAGAAAAACATAATAATAGCGACAGTGCACAAATAATTAAGCATTAATTTAGATGTCGCTTAATATTAATGAAAAAAAAACGGACAACAGAGACGTAGGTTAATTTTTTATTAACATAATATTTATTAAATATTTTTGCAGCCACTATGGCTCGAAATGAAATGGCTTGCCATGAATTAAGTTATTATTATGTTGCGCGACTATCACCAGTCGATCGACAAAACCAGTACATTAAAAACCTATTAAAATCAATCTCTAAAATAAAACAAAGTAGTAAAACAATGATTTATGTTCCTATTTGAAGTCGTATTAGTAAATAGTACGTCAGATAATCCCCAGATCTAGAATTAATTTTATTCAATAAACTTTATACCGATGGCTTTTAATAGCGATTTGTGTCTATGGATATGGAGTGTGTACGTAATTGACACCTTATTTGATGAGTTTGGAAGATCGTCGTCTGGTCGTAGGTAGGTAGACTGTCGTTAAGTGGAGCTTATCTGTTCATCTCGGGGATCAGCTTTCAGATGTGGACCTAGTAGCTTTGTGATTAGAGAACTATTACAAACTATACACTATACTATATAACTTGAAAGATGAGGGAAAATTCTTCCAGATTTCAGTCATAGAGAATAGAGTTGACGAGAAAATTTACTTTCAGGGAAACGTAAAACTATTACTTTTCCTTTGCATTTCCTCTTCCGCTGACTAATTTGTGGATTTGTTCTTTTAATTAGCTGAGCAGCTTTTGTATGTGTTCTCTTTGTTACCATTTGCAGCCCTCAGGCCCTGAGGACTCAACCCACATACAAAAAAAAAAAAACAATAGGGAAAACAGTTTCGTGATGAAATTCGTATATAGGGTCTACCTTTTCATACACGAAATATTTTAAGAGTAACTTCTTTAAGTCGTGAAGTCGCCATAGCTACGAAAAAAAAAAATTGTCTGAGTGTTTTTTTTTTACGAAATTATTATAATTCTAAAAAATTTTGAGACTTTTTGCATAAAACCTTTACTGCCATATTCTAACAATGACAGTAGGTAAATACGACGTAGTAAACTAGCGTATGGATGTTTAAAAATAAGGAGTCAGTATTTATTTTGTGGGTCAAAAAATTTTAAATTATTTATTTTTTATAAAAAAATATAGTCAGATAAAAAAATCCCTTGAAATGGCTTCGTTATAGCCGTTAGATGATTCTCTGAAAATATTTCGTGTTTGAATAGTTATACCTCATATACATATAGGGCTAAGCAAGACCTCAGCTATCGCAACTCGACACTCGTGCTTATCTTTTTTGCTTTTTACCCCAGACCATCAGGTCTTCCGAAATTCAACACCGATTAAAACTTTCATCGATTGAAAATCATCACTCAAAAACTCAATGCACAGAGCAAGCGTTTGCAAAAAGAAACAAAATTATTTTTTTAATCACCTGTGCGCATCACACATTATGTTCAACAGCCAGCAACTTTAAAAAGTATCGTAACCGTAACTTTTTTTTTGACACTTTAAAGGACCACAGATAATATCACCTGTGCTGTCAGTGCCCGCCATGTCAGAAGCCCGGCTTCCACTCGAGCGCTCTTCCTGAGCCAGATGGAGGCACGTGCGACGCGGCTTGCGTAAAAAACGCACGCGTTGCGTCATAGATTAAGTTAATGTTAATTATAATGACGGTAATTAGGGTGTAGGTGGGGATGCTGGTTTTTAAATTATTTTGATGTTCAGCTGCATTGAGTTTATATGGAACAAGAATCTATAGCTTAGTTATTCTAAAGAAAGGCTGACTGTAAGTGGTCCGTGTTTTATAGAACTGGCATTGACGGCTTCCTTGGAAATGACGAGCCTTAAATTTCCTTTAAGTTTGGATTTTACTCGAGCTAGACAAGTAAGTTACCCGATAAGTCTTGACAGACGATGGAGCAACAAGTAACCACAAAGTTGTTGTGAGCCCTAAATTAAAGCCCTCTCCAGATCGCCGGTCGTGCTAGGTCATCGTGTAGGTAGGCTGAAGAGCTCGACACTCTCTCTAAGCAAAACTTTTCACAATCGTGCGCAAAGATAAACAGTTGATGTAACCGTAAAATTACTTCAATTCAAATCTAATCGAAAAGTTTACGAAATATTACAATATTTGTTACTTTCGTTTTCGGATTATTGTAGAGAGCGCAACGATCAGTTTTGAAACGGAATAATAAAATTTTAAATTTTTTGTGATGATATTAGCCAGGACTTCTTTATTTAGGAAAGCAGTCTAAGCAGTATCTAAATAGGTACATGTCTCAACCTAGTTCCTGTTTTATAATTATGACGCCTCGGTGGTTAATTAATCAGTAAAAGATTTTTTCGTGCTTAGTTACCTCAAAATATCCTGTAGTCCAATTCCATAGTTTACTCCACACAAAAATCTGTCGCATCTCCCAAAATAACGAGCTGTGTACATCGCGAATCAAGTTCCTTAAACCAGTTGCGCACTGGGGGTGGGCTGAAAAACACAATGCACGTGTCACCTGCCTCTTATCACGTCATTGTCTCCAGGGCCTTACAGCGACATCTTGATTGGCTCTATAACGAGCGATCTGTGCTTCAAAAAGGTTACGCTTAAAAAAAAATAACCTCAATTTTGTTTAGGTTAGAGTTCAAAATGGCTGCTTGGTTTGCGATAATATTAGTGCGTTTTATTTCCTTTGTTTTAGAAGCGTGAATCGATGTTAAGTAGTTTTATTGAGTAGGTATATCAATAGTTAAGGGATGGTAGGGTGGTCTGTGTTCGATATCGAAGTGTGATCTTTTTCATGTAGGTAACACTAATATTAGTGCTGATTATGATAGCTAGGGGAAGGTCTCTCTATATTATATTATCTTTAACTCCATGACGTGACGACTCCAGGGCTGTAGTCAGACAATTTTGTTTGCGTTAGAAGGGGGTCGCCCTAAATTAAAATAGCCGTACGGGTGGGGGGTGGGATAGGGTGCTCAAGCACATGGTTATAGAGTAAGCAAGAATGGCAATTAGGAACCACTTGTGAAAAAGCCAAAAAATTCTACTCCACGGGACCTAGGGAGATAAAGTGCTGGACAGTCGCCTCTGGATAGACCACAACATCATGATCATGGGCTCTGGCAGGATTTTTTCCTCCAAGGGCGTGCATCTTCAGCTCCATGACAACAGCTCGAAATGATCGCACTGCACCTCGGATATCTTAGATTTTCGTTTGTCACTTCATACAAGGAGTTACCTAGGATATTCTCGGATAAATTAGTTTTTTTTTATTCATCCACTCAGAAATGAGAATAGGAGTACGAGCCAAGTCGAAAATGTTTGAATTCCGCCTCGGATAGGTTGGTTTCTATATAGCTGCCCGAGATATCGGAGATTTTGAATCCCCAAAACTCTCCTACGGCCCTGTGTCTGTGTGCTGTAAAACCTGAAATCATAAGTCATCCCAGAACACTACCTGGTACTTCACTCACTTAAACTCTCACCTAACCGAAAGATAATATAACTGCATTTGTTTCTTTAAATCTACATCAAATCAGTATTATCTTGTGATCGCTTACAAAACAGTTGTGCACAGTTATCACAACGCAACTAGGCTTAGAAGATCCGCTTCGACTTACCTACATGATAGGCAGATATGTGGAAAATCATCCATCATTCAACTCTTGAACTACGGCCCCTTCTAGGGGGGTTATTTTCTGAACTTTATCCTGACAATTACGTTTTAGGAAGTTGCGCAAAATCCCAGCTTACCCACACCTACTGAAATTATCAGTTCATTTGCATAGCAAACACCACAAATTTTAGTGTAGTCCTCCAGTACCTCTTTTCAGTGTGATCGGTGATCCACATTCACCATAGACATTCAGATTACTGAATATTTGTTGTGGAGCTTCTTCTAGACTGTAGAAGACGATGTACAGTGATGCATGGTTCTTTTGACCATAACCGAAACGAAAGCCGCCGCTCTTGTTTGTTTTTTCATACAATTTCACAAAATTAAATGATGTTTACCAACAGTGCCCTTCAGCACACAATGCAGTATACTATCAACTATTACCAATTCAGTGTATGCCTTCTGTATCTCGCTATGTCACGTAGTTAGGTAAGCAGGATCGTGGGAAGCATGCGGTGGCGGAAGGAAGGCGCCTGGGCCGCCGTAATTTGTGCCTTGAGGACTGACTTATATGTCTGGATACTGTCGATGTATTGTATTATTGATTGTTAACATTCTATTGTATTTTTAATCTTTTAATTTTTTGATTGGACCGAGAAATAAGAAAGAAAAATAAAAAGAAATCCATTACATATTAAAATATTGAACGTAGTTTTTTTGTGTTAGCCTGAACCTCCCCACTCTTGGGAAAAGACCTCCCCCCATTCCTTACACTTTTTTCGATATTGCGCCTCTTCTCGGCAATTAACGAGAAAGCCAACAGCGGTGTCCCGGCGTTCTCCTCTAACTGTCTAAGGGCTCCAGTTTTGCTATATGCGGGCCCACAGCTGTCATTGTCATTATCTGGCAGACATGGCCTGCCAGATAATGACAAAGCAGTCAGCTTTTTGAGCTTCTTATGTCTGCAATTTGAGTTCTGGAGCGCAGAGTGGTGTTCTTTATTCGATCAGTAAGTAAAACATTCACGATCAGTAAGTAAAACATTCACGATCAGTAAGTAAAACTTACTGATCAAAGGAGTGTTTATTAAGCTAAAGGATCGTTAAGTTTGGCATAATTATCACAATTTGCTTAAATATTGTAATTGCATATTTTGTTGCAAAAAGAACTGCGTTTAGCTAATGATACCTACATTATGTGTTGCGAGTAGGACACATGCCATTAGTATTAAAGAGACTGCTGTTTCCCAAATATCTGTCAGCAGAACCCTTCTGTCTGTCAATTCGCTAATATTGCCAACACAGTGTCACACACAGTACCACGTATTCAGGTACTGGTACATCATGGTAACCATTTGTGCGTCGATGTCCCTTTCACCCACAAAAATGTTCGTAACTTAATACCTACATCATCATCATCATCATGTGCATCTTTTACCAACTATGTTTTTGATCGGCTTCCACTATATGCGGATGCAGCGGAGTACACCAGCACCAGACCTGCATTGTACATGGCGCAGCTGCCTGTTTGACCTCTACAACCAATTCTACAATAACCAATAATAAGTAGGTGGATAGTAAGACCGTTTATTAGACTTTCAAACTTCTCACTACCTGTAACGACTGTCAAAGATCTATGAATGACAGTTACTAGTGAACGTATGTCGTATCTTCACATATCCACAATATAATTGAGCACCAATAAACTGTAATTCAATCGCACCCGTCAAGGGTCATGCCATGTTTCAGTCGGGGCACTAATTAACAAATTCCTAGATTATCGTGTAATAACACCGTCGCGCGGCGACGATCGTTGCACCGCTGGAATATATTAATCCGACATATTTGCTTAATTCCCAGATAATCCCAGTGTTATCTGTTTAATTGAACATGCGGTGCTACACTCGGGCACAAAGCAGACAAGCTAAGAAGATACACTAGAGAATGTTAATGGAACTCGTGAAAATAAGCAGGTTGGCTAGTATCAATTGATTGAAACAAAATAACGAAGACGAGTCTTCTACGCCCTTGGCGCTTTTAAGGATCTGAAATCTGCTCAGTTATCAGAGGTAAAGACGTTAAGATAGGTTTGGGATCACTTTGTGGTTTCTTGCATGGATCTGCTGATTCTCAAACATAGATCCTCGTAAGGAGAAGAAATACAAAATATTAACTAGCCAGGACGAAAGGGAAGCTAACTATCACGTAAGTCAATTTTTTACAGGCCTAATCCGTGCTTGCAGTTGTAATGTCGATTTTATTGGTGTTCTAGGATATCAGAAATTCAGAATAACATTGAACCTGCTGCCCGTCGTTCCCGAGTGCCACCTCTGCCGGTCGCGTGACCGCCGGTATCGCCACATCTCTGCCGATACCCATCACGGTGTCAATTATAAAACCGGATGGCTCGCCGGTCGTGTTGCTTTCACCACCGCTCATACCCTGATCTATGGACAATCATTTCATACTGATGGGTTTCGCAAAACGAACAGATTTAAAAGATAGTGTAATTATAGAGGAACGAGGAACTAAGGCGGTGTTGTCTCACATCGCTATGTCTAACGAACCGTCAATGGGTAACGTCACGAAGTCTTTATAACTTACGAAGAGTAGTGACCAAGAGGACGTTGCTGGTAAAATTTGCATAAGAGAAGACTCTTTCTGAATTTCAAATTCCGAATCCTATCGATTGTATGAATATAATTGGTTTTCGAATATGGGATCCAATCATAAAGAAATGCTGACTATTATCACTCGCAGACAATAAGCCATTTACGTTATTTTACGTGCCTATTGACGATTTACGACGAACTTTTAGCGAAACAATAGAACTATGACCGCAGCAATGTCCAACACCAGCCTGTCTCCAAAACACTTGTATTATATTCACCTCTGAATATTTGCATCCGAATGCGAGCATATTTGACACGGAGACAATGGCGATTGACCCATGCGTCACAATGCATGACCGGCGTCGCAGGCACGAGAAGACTCGTGTTTGTTTGTACGACTACAATCATTCACTATTGTCTAGCGTAACGTAAACAATGCTCAACTAGACGATTTTAAGAGTTTGGCTGGAGGATTGATCGCACAAACTTCAACTGGATTCAGTTTTGCGTCACCCTTCACCCTTGGTCTTTCTATTCGTCAAGATTAAAGGGGCCTCAACGCCCTCGATGAACATCATTTGCATATAGTCGTCAGCAGCTGAGTTTACCATATTTATTTATGTGTTAAAATAGGTTTACCAACAGCTTGTGTGTACGACATATCTTAAGTAAGGTTTTACAGTCTTGGACTTACACAGTCGCCATTTACAGGTTAACTAGCATTCACAAAAATAAGTGATAACATAAGAAAAAAACAAAAATTAAAACGAGTGGCTCTAGATATCAAACACAGTAAACTCCTACACACATTTAAGGGTTTATTAATTTACAAAATATAATATAAAGAAAAACGGTACCGCTACTATTTTACTAACTAATTACAACTAAAATTAAAAAAAAGACACAAAATTAAAAATTATTAGTGCTAAAATAAATAAAAAATGAGATCAAAACCATATGACTCGAGTCCGGTGAAACAGTTATTTGGAAAAGTCATAATCATAATCGCCTTAATTACTATGTATTACAAAAACAGTGAGTTTTAAAAAGACTTCAGAAGCTCAGAGGTAAACTAGTCGTCTAGTCTAGTCTCCATCTTTTTTTGGCAAAATCCCTGATTTATGAGATCCACCAGACTAGGGACAGTATATTAATGGTTTTAAATACCAGTTTACCACCAACAAAAATTATGTCAATTCAGGCTATTACTGACACAGGATGACCGAAAATCTAGATAAGTTTGACAGACCTAAGTTATTATAGTGTTGTACGAGCGGCCATTTTTCCTAATGCGCTTATTATGCTAACTGCCGCCAACGGGTTTGTCCTAATCTAGATACTAATGCCTTCCGGTTTTACCGTTGCCACTGCAAGGGACTTGCCACAACTTTGGGAGATTCAGATTTGGAGATAGCTCTTGGCTACTTAGAAAGTGAACTCTCTAGGAAAAGAAAACATCGATGAATTTTGGCAAACACTATTAATTACCCATACTCATTTACACAATGAGCCAACTTTAGCAGAGTGCGCTATTTTTGTAACCACAATATTTTTTGTGACTGCCAAAAATAGCTTATTGACTGGACTATCAATAATTAGTTTATAATATGGTCAAAAGTCAAGACACGTGTAAGATTTAGAAAGATGGATGGCCGCTAGCCTGAGAGTCGCAAAATCACGATGTATTTTTTCTCGATTTCCCATTAATGGAAAAACATGATTCGTTTGCCAATTATCGTTGTCTCACTCACACTGTTCGTTCAAGTTTGGACATGTTTTGGGACATGTGCTATGAATGACATGCCGATGTTCGTATGAATGGACAATGGCTTGGAATGTGAGGCAGACATGAGAAAAATATAGGAGTTCTTCGAAATTACTATGTGATTTGAGTGCTAAAATGGGAATAATGGCAGATGAAAATGAAGGTTACATTACATCGTCTCTGTTATGAATGATTGGATGCTAAAGGGTTAAATAAAAATTAGTAGAAACTATGTTATAGCACCAAAAAAATGTAAACTGGAGGGCTCAAAATCAGACCCCAAAAATTACGATAATGGATCTATAAAACTAATGACCTACAAGTTCTCAATTCATAATATTTAGATTCAGAATTTTTGGGGATATTCTATCTCGAGGACATGTCCACACATTTCGGTTGCACAAACTGATAAGGTCTGGGGTCAGGCAGTCTGCCGCTCTTAATTAGTTGCTTAGCTCATAGACGGTCTATATAAATATCGCATCTACATGGTCCCCCGTTTTGGACACCTCGTCTTGATTTGCTTCTCTATTGTTTTAATTCTCGCCCACTAGGCTCTTGGTTTAATACCTTAAACGAAACATTTATAATTGGTGTTCTGAAATCTTTGAATTCTTTTGATGATGACATGTTTCTGACTTGATTCTATAATGGTCTAAAAATAGTTTTGGTCCTTCAGGTACGGGTTAGGCCTGGAGCCTCAGCAGAAATGGCCGAGCGCATTTAATGATAGTGAGGAAATAGGTTTCCAGTAGTTGCCGATAAATTTACGAGATTCAACTAGATTTTTCTCTGTGTCCGCTTCTCGAAGCAGAATTAACTGGAAGCATTTAGAAATCATAATAAGACTAATCCAAAGTGTTACTTGCAAATGAAGTGTAATATTCACGGAATCCCATTACGAAACCGTACAATCACACAAGTTCCTAGTATCTAAGTATAACATTTCTGGAACATCTCCAGAATTTTTACAACTCCTGACTGTACCGTACGTGTCTCAACATCTGTGAATGTCTCAATCGCATGAATGGTTGTATCAGTATTAACTCTGTATTATTAATATACCTACGACAGCGTGGAGCGTGGGCTCGACCCCAGAAGGTATGGTGACGTCACCAGCAGCCCACTTGGCAATATCGGGCTCGAATGACGTCCGTGACGCGTGTACTTCACTTTTATGGCCCAAAAATCAACTCTTCCCCGCATCATTGAGTGATTTTTTCATTTTTACACAGCTACTAATGTCTATTTACCTTTAATAGAAGTCTGTCTGGTCTGACTAGACCAGCTGTGCGATCCAGAACTTATTGTCGTAGTGATGCGCCAGTTAGAAAAGATGATGGATTTTTCATTACGTTTGAAGTTTTCACAGGACTTTTCAATAATTTTGTCATTAAAGCACCGATGCAAATAGAAGAGGTAATATAGAGTATGGTGTAACCAGCAGTGTAGTTTTATTTGTTGTGTAATTGCTATAATGATGGATAAAAACTAGGCCATCTGATCCTTCAGTGCGATCTGCCGGCGAACCACTGCATACAACAATACACTGTGAAAATAACTCGCCATACATATTGCACCAATCAGAGTTCACATAGCATCATCAACATGACATTTGATTGGTCAGGTAAAACTGGTGTTAAAAAATGGTCCTTTTAGTCGAGATTTTAAATCGCCCAATTACCGTTTCCCCAATTTTCTCGTGCCAAAAATTTAATCGTGATTCAGTGAGAAGTGGCAGCAGTAGGCAAATCAGTCGTTTCCTGCTTAAAGCAATTGGTAATGGCGGCATTTCCCGCGCAAAAGTGACGCTTGGTGAGTGATGGCCGCCGACGGCGCGCGGCGCTCTTTAACGTGATAGATTAATTAAAGCTGTCATGTGGTCACATTAAATATTTAGCTGTGGATTGATGGGGACATCGGTGAAAGAGTATGTAATGTCAGCCGACGTTTGATGTAATATTATCGTATTCTACTTTGGCATAATGTCTCTGTTGTGTTTTTATTAATCTGATTCAGTTGTGCTGTTTTTGCATGTTTTTTGGTGGCTGTGGCAAAAAATCGAGAAGGAAATGGAGGAAGAATGAACACTTGGAGACGAAGATAGTTCAATTTGATTTTTCTGACCATTCCTCCCCAAAATTCAACCCATGTTTCGGTTTAGTGAATCTCTTAGTTAAAAGTGTTCCTTTTAAATAATAATTTAGGTGCAATGCGTTTAATCTATAGCTTCGACCTATTTACAGCCATCAGAAAAACATTTACTTTCTTTTTAATAGATCAGCCATTAATTTATTCTACGAGTTTTCGTCATCATGATAACATGGTAGTCCTAGACATACAATAGAACTGCCATGGATGAGTATTCACCGTCAAGTTTCGCAAGTGGCCGGATGACTTCACGCGGCGGAAGGTGTGGGCGCGCTCCTGGCGCGGGCACGATGGCGCTAGGACGTCCAGTCGTGCAGTCCGGATACTAGCGAATTAACTAGCTTCGCTCGTGAATGAGGAGGAATTTTCTCAATGTTGGTTATAATGATGTCAATCAGATTGTATTTTTGTGTGGATTGTAAACTGTATCTGCTGACATTCGGAACTGTTGCCAGCTTAAAGGTTTTTAGGGGAACTAAGTTTTTGGTACAAGGTTAGGTTTCATGGTGATACAAAAGAACTAGTGATTCATGAGTTTACATAAGACTACCTCACGCTAGTTTTCCCGGCGGGTTTGGTAAAGGTTTACCTAAGTACACTCACATTACTCCACTTACGTGTAAATCTCATGTTATAAGGGGCCAGCTTATTGCCATCAACTTCTGCTACTGAGAAATTCCTGATGGGAAAACTGATTTGAGAATCGAGCCTAGGACCTCATGCTCAGCAGTGGCGCTTACAATTACTAGACCAGCGAGGCAAGCATAAGTTTACATTACTGATAGATTTCCTGGTGCTGTAGCCCTACAGCACTGAGCAGGTCACTAAAAGTGACCTCAATGATTATCAATAAATTCCCTATACAGGTGTTAGTAATCACGGGATGACTAGCTTTGCCAGGAAGATTTTCAAGGAGTTCAGTAATGTGTTATGATACTTTAACTTGTCTTCAAGTAGTTTCTTCCTATATTCCTATAACTGCTTACAAAGTGGAGGAAATGTGTTATCATTTAGTTAAAGATGACGTGTTACTATTGTCACTGAACTACTTTGTCAATGTCTAACTACTTATAATATTATAAACGTTGTGAATCATATCGTTATTATATGACACCGATACAAGGGGATTTTCTTTTCTGAACTCTAACAAGGAAGGCTTAGGTCCTTATCATTTTAAGTTGATATTGACTAATTCTCATGTCGCAATCGAGTAAATTATTAGAAAATTTAGTGTTTTTTTTTAAAGAAATCTCTCCCACGTTTGTTTCCTAACAGGGTTGTGGAGTAGTCATAGACTTACGTCTCTCTACTGGTAAAACTTATTGTAATCATGATGCAATCAGCTGACGGAAGAAGTCCAAGAGATTACTGTGACACGTTTGTCCATTGGTCCTTTGGGCCGACTGAGAGTCTTAACAAGAAGATGAAGCACTGGCATCTTTTTGGATAGGTTCTGGTAGGTAGGTTCTGCAAACATCAAGCAAACAGGGCTCAGGCTGGATAGGGAAGGCAGACGACAGGACAGGGTGTTGTGGCTTAACTTCGGAGAAGTCTATATCCAGAAATGGAATGGATAGGCTGGTAAAGCTAGGTTTATGTAATTTTGCTGTAATTTCTGCTAAGGCTCATGTTGTAGGTGAAAAGAGAAATTACTATAGGTACATGACTTAATTCGGGTAAGTACGTTAATTTGTGGCATTGATGGGGACAGGTACAACCACATGATGTCGTTGTAGGAAAATAATACAAAACATAAACTTGGTAATATTTCCTCAACATAAGTTGTTTTAAACCACATTATCTTAGCGTATTTACGGGCGAAGCAGCCCGTAAATTAATACAAGAGCCGGGGAAAAGGTGCGTGAACTGAACTAATGGAATTATAATGTAATCCTCTGGTGTGCTGTATTTAGCACGTGCCTAGTGCTTAGTCTAGACTATAGGCGACTTGGCTAATACCTAGATTTGGGTCAAGTGGGCCTCGACGAGGCGAGTGCGATGGATCGTACTTGGTCTAATACTACGTGAAAACAGCGTTGTTGAAGGAACCTAGGTAGTTTTCAATGGTTTTTGCCAGGACATTAGGTGTTTTGCCTAAATTGAGTTTGAAAAATAAAAGATTACCAATTATGCTTTCGTGAACTCATTTGTGAACTCTAGAACACAAGGACTATCTTTTTGTTGTGACAAAGATAGTATTTTAATGAGGCATTAATTACGGCTAATTAAACTAAAATATTTGCGATTTTCCTAAATTCCTACTGGTCTTTGTTAGCTTGAAATCTAAGAAAAATAACAAAGTAAGTTGAATGAACGTTCTGAAATTAGAATGAATATTACAAACAAAAACTTAATTTTCTCACGGGAATGACAAGATTTTTTTTCGCAAAAACTATTTTACAATTGAAAAAATCTTCACAGATTCCGTAATGAACAATGCACATTACCCAACTAGGCTGTAAACCTCTACAGGTGTCAATACCTTTGTCATAAAATAAAAATCCTTTTTTACATAGGAAAAAAAAAGTTAGTCTAGTTTGTTCGCACGGTGCGCCTTCATTGCTTCATTCATATAAAGGTTCATTCATAAATAAGACAATCAATGTTTGCAAGAAACTACTTTGTACTCTTTTGAATATCCTCCTACTATAATCTGCGGAACAGAATTCATTCATGTTAATGCCTTCCCTTTTACGGTAGTGTACTAAAATGTGGTTATTTGAAATACAATGACTGATCGGATAATGAAAAGGCACTACGCATAGTGTAGACGGTATTTTTTTTTTGATTTTACGAATCACTGAGTGACACATGTGGGGAAAATTCGAATTAAGAATTTGGGAATTTCCGAAAGAGTGAAATGGCATGACAACATGACCTAATTCTACTTTTAAAGTATGCGTATTTTAAAAGTATAATTAGGTCATGTTGTGTTCATCGAAGTAGCATCAGTTTTGTACAGATGAAGTTTATGTGTATTTTAATTAGCGATTTATTGATAATATGTTATTGATATAATGAATAATTTGTTACACATAGCTGCGTGAATCATGCAGATTATTACCATGTCGTAATAAGATTAGAGGCTGAGTAGAGATGATGCTTTCGCTTAGTGATTGATCCGTTCAGTTCAGTTACTCATTCACAAAACTAATTCGTTTAATGAGGTATCTCAAATATTGGCTTAGAATCGTCATGAACATAAAAGGTCTGCTGAAAATAAAATATTACAGTCTGTTCTGTAATAATGTGTTCGGTAAACGGTTACACATCGCTGTTGTTTGGTGATTAATCCTATGAGTTAGGTTGTTAGCACTTATGTAGGTATTCATCAATAAATCTTATTTATGGCTACGATTAGCTTCCAGCCAGTGTTCATGGGTAAAGTCTACTATAAGCTATTAGATTCTTACGGGTTGTATTACGTATAGAATTTCAGAAGATATCGGGTTCTAATTAAGTGATTCTTAAAAATTACAACTTTTCCTGAGCGCGGTGCCTTTTCAATCTGAAGGTACAAAAGCTCGTGACTAAATAATAACAGTCACACGGGTCCATCTACAAGGTCAAGCAGCGCTTGCCAAGGTCGATCTGATGATGGGTGACTATCCATAATGTACCGAGTTTCCTCTGTGCCTGGGGATGCACGTTAAGCCGCTGGTCCCGGCTGTGCGTAGATCTTGACAGTCGTTACAGGTAATCAGCGGCCCGAAAGTCTGAGAACCAGTCTTACCAAGTCATATTACCCAGTACTAACTGGGTTGTGGAGATCAGATACCTAGGCAGTCGTTTCTGTTAACTAACAGAAAAAAACCCAAATATGCTGGGATCAGCTTCCAGTTCAACTAGACTGGAAGCCGATGCCAGCATATTTAAGAAAAGGCTAGTCTGATGTTGAGGTACAAGAGCTGTACAAGGAACCATTGGCGTGTGGCCGAATCACAATTAACTCGCCATCTTCGTGCCGTGTTTTTCCAATAGCGCCCCCTGTCACTGTATGTAGTTTACCTTAGCCAGGCCGTTGGCGCAATGGAAAATTCGTGGAAATTATGAAAGTTGGAAACTACAATGAGATACGAACATTCCTGGTCAGTTTTCCGATTGGTCACGAGTTTCCCACGGTCGGCACACTCGGCACGCGTTATCTCGGGCGGCCGGGCGGCCGGGCGGTCCCGCAACACAAACAAAAGGATTGTCTCACATTAACAGCTAATCTAACAACGTCACACCTAAATAGTTGTATGTTTACGTAACGTAGGACCTATTCTAGAACTGTCAACGTCGAGTCATGGCTGATTGGTGTCTTAACTCAATGATCGGATGAAAGATCAAGGTGGTAGGCCTTGCTACGGCTGATTGGGTTTGTTTCCCAGGTCAGGCAAAGTATCTTGAGTTGATGGCAATAGGCTTGTCCGCTATTACAAGAGACTAACATACATGCACAATGTGGATATAAGTACCTATTGTCATCCACATTGTGCCTGTCCTCCACATTGTTCAAGTCTCTCACCTTACCCCACTCTTCGAAATTACAGAGGCGGTGAAAAATGTGTGCAAACAAGATTAGCACGGCTAAAGCAGACTAGTATGAATCATTAAGAATATTAGGTAGAACTATGTTATCAGGTGACGATAGTCTTAAAAAAAATGTTACAAAACAAAAATAAACATCTGTGCATTAATCCAGAGACAAAAGACGATTACCTTCTGCCGCCTTTTCTTATTTTTATCTGCGCCCATTTAGTAGTTACCTGTAGCTTATCGTAATCTTTATTTAACAGGTCCCTTTGCACGTGTTTTCTTTTTTAAACTAATTGTTCCATTTATCTTAATTGACAATGCTATTGATACTTTGGATGTCTGTTTAGGATATAGGCTGAATTTGTTTTTGTCTTGTGCTACAATTTACTATGAAACTGCAAAGGACAAAAGCTGTTCGGCCTAACCGGTTTAAAACATTTGTATGTAATTAAAATAGGGTTGTTATTATTTACCTGTCTTCAGATCATCGGAAATAAGACAAACATACTATCTAGCTGGTTTTAGTGTGCTGTACTTACTTAATTATTTATTTCCTACATTGACAGCTCTGTTGAAAAAGTCTTACACATTATAATAAATTGTAAGGAAACTTGCTACGTAGGTAATGTTTATGTAATAGAGAGTTGAATGAAAATGCAGTAGGTATTGTTTGTTGTTTTCCTTTTAGTTGTTTGTTATGAATGGACCAGTTTCCCCCTGCTCTGGTCACTTCAGATTTAATGTGCTATAAATAGGTAGGTATAGTTACGTTAAATTAGTGTGCGTGGGATGTATTGTGAAGTACAATATTTACATAGGTAGGTATTATGTTTGATTGTTTGTGGTTTTTCATTTTAAAATGTGAATCATTGCATTATATTACCCATATGTAGGTATAAACTATTATTTAGTTCCCCATTACGTTATTATAATATAAGAAAATAAATAGTAAAATTAAATTAACTGTAATTTTCTGGAAATCCCCAGTGGTAAGCTGTCAAAGCGTTTCAAAAAGCTTGCTCTATTAAAAAAAAGCCATTCAATTGAATCGTTCTTGGTTCTTATGAAACTGTCATTAAGTTAAATTCGCGTCAGTTAAAAAATAACTCACATCCCGTCACTTTACCACCTGACTCGCTGTATTAACTTTGTAAAACCGTCTCAAACCACGTAATAGTATTGCAATCAGTGTTTTTTGAAAAGGGAGATTTCTGAAGTAGATAGCGTGGTACGTGCAGAGGAGATTGGAGGAAGAAGCTGACTTTCGCAGACTTAACTGAGTACCAACCTACTTACTACACACCTTTTTTGTTTTTACACGGTGAAATCATCAAGGAAACAGATTCGTGTCTAATGACGTTATTGGACTACTGAATTATGGTGTATTAGTTGCAGTTTATCGCTATCTGTTACACGGCTTCTCTTGTATGGGAATTGCCAATACAATCGTGTCGTCTTACAGTAGGTAAGTACAGTAGGGCACACGTCAGGGCTAGGTCTTTTACCTTGAGCTGGCTGAATAAAATAAGGGACCAGCTTATACTGGATATGCTACCACTGGTGTTCGGCCTGCTATACCTACTTATTAGGCGTAATATCGAAGGTAACCATAAGTTATTTTAATTTAATATTAATTAACCGTCATTTACTTAAAGGGTTTTACGATTAAATCATTTGACGTAGGTAGCATAAATCCATGTATGGCAAAATTGTGGTAAATGTCACTGCCATAGATAAGGCGCGTACTTGCGATGCGTCAGCGCAGACATTACGACGCAACTCTTTTATATTATGTATTAGAAAATAACCCACTTGGCAGTTATCATTGTGTACTTGTAATGATGCACTTTGTTCTTAAGACGTAGTAGAAATGTAGATTTAATAGTAGGCTGATTGTATTGTATTTTTATATCGGTCTGGTGTCCCCAGTTGGACTGAAGCGCGTATTTTGCGTGCGGGTGGGAAATTGATTACTCGATCCACTCCAGCCTACCAAGAAGGCTGGAAACGTCTTGCCGTTACTACGAAGAGTATCTTGTAGTGTATTTATCTATGTTTGTTTACCTACCTTACCTGTGCGATATTAACATTTCCTTACACCGGAAGGCATTCGCTTTTCAGGAAATGTTCAGCTTCTTTTCTGCTTTTCATTTTCCCACCGGAGTTATAACGGGTCCCATGGGAAGTCTTGGCTGGAATACCTTGGTCCTTGATTGTGAAACTGGCGGGTTGGTTGAAGAGATTTTCTATTTTCAGTAACTACTTACTGGAAAATAGAAAATCCTTTCCTTTTTTTCTAGTAAGTATACTAAACGCTCGAAGTATATTTTCAATACACTTCCTCGAAAACTGGCTCTTATCGTACTACGATTAGGTTCAACATGCAATGGATTTCACACACGTGTTTTTTTTTTCATTTATGACACGACGAGTGCGGAAATAAAAATATCCACAAATACATTAATTACACTAAGTCTAAATTGGTTCAATTTCTATAGTCGGCAGTGATTGTTTTTTTTTTAATCTCGGCAAAGAGACATGTGTCTTTACGACTTAAATATGTTTTAAATATTTAAATTGTGTTAATAAATAGAATATCATAAATAAATATCTTTATTTAAAAAAATATTTGTTTTTAAGAAACAAAATAACATTTATTTGTGTTTTAAATTCAAAAATATTTTATTTTCTATTTTTCATATTAGGCTGCTTAGCGGCTTCATACCTTTGCTTCTTCTTCAACCTGGCGAAAGTAAAGCGCGGAAAAAAAAACGCAAATTAAATTATAGTTTCCTAATAATTCATGACAAAAATACTTTTCGTTCTATTATTTTATTTCTTCGAAAGTGTGTTGAACAACGTCGCTTGATACACGTGGGTATTTTTTACTGCAGTTATTGGCTCCATAACAACCTCGCCTGCGGCTCGGTCGTGAATTCCGGCTCGAATGCAATAACAAAGTTTCCCCACTTATATCAAAATGTACTGCATCTGTTTGACAATATGAGTAACTGATTGCACTCTTTATTTCAGCAACCCGTTTATGAATGGAAAGCGACGGTACCTATAAGCCGGAAAAATGCTCGAATGTTCAAGCAAATCTCGGAATCCTCATATTTCCATGTTAGGGAATGTGTCGCAAGTGAAAAACTCATTAGTTGACGTAAGAACCATTTGCGTCACCTTAGAGGAAGTTACCGACGACAGGTTTACGTCATGGGTTCTCTGTAGCGGCCGATAACATTTATTGGCGCTAGCAGATAATCTTTAGGATATGTGGATAAGGATATGTTTTTTCCAGGCATGAAATGGTAGAGGCGTGTTCGGAAGTTTCCGCCCTTGAAGGACAAATTGGAATCTGCGTTGTCGAAATCTGAACTCCTTTTCCGAATGTTTCGACCTGTTTTCCTAATTATTTCAGTTTAGAGCTTTTTTTTAAAAAAAAAGTCAAGCTACTACGCTATACTTGTCTGCATTGCGATTCGGAGGTTTTTTTCGCTTTCTGCCTCGTGTTCTGCATTTTAATGAAATATCGTTAATGGAAAGGTCGAGGACGGTATACGAATGCGGGAAGGTATTTGAGGCACTGTCGGTTCTTGGAGAGAAAATCTCTTTTGGAACATGGTTGTCTGCGAGAGTTAAGACCTTAGAAGAGTAAAGACAGAACATGCCGCAGGTGCCTCTTTTACGGGATTTCGGGTCTCTTCCATTCGTTATATGAAACGTACACAAGGTGTGAACAGCTGCTCAAGTTCAGAATCAGTCGTGATGTGAGTGCAGTGCCATTGCCAGCTCCCACTGATTGGGTGAGCCGTGAGCGCCAGATTACGTCAAACGTGTCTCGATAACTTCACTGCCAATTCGATCAGTCCCCGATGAGGGTCATTAACAGATCAATGTATATTGAAGTATGTTCAATAAGACGTCGCGGCACTAAAGCAACAGGTTATGGGTATTTCCCAGACGTGAACTGTTCTGAAAACTGTAGAATAAATACTAAATCAATTGAGAGTATTTATGCTGATTATGTCACGATTTATTTGAATCATCCAACCAATAACTAAACCGTAATGTTTTAAATACTTATTAGTACTTTAAATAGGTAGGTACTGACAGTACCAATAAGTACTTTTAGTAAGTATTGTCTCCATGGATCAATAATCATTAAAATGCTATTCCACTGGAAACTTAATTTTGAACAAAGTATAGAGTAGGTTTCTACTTAATAGTGCCTGACAAGTGAAGTAGCTAAGTATTAGGTATTCCACCTCCATCCAGCAGCAATAATGCCTACAATGTGTACATTTCTGCCCACTTTGGCATTTAGACTTCATGATTATAGTATATTAGGTAGTTGTCGCGTCTTATGACTTGCAAAACGAGCTATATCCTGAACAAAAAACGAATTAGTGTGAATTGGCGCCACGCACCGGGCGGCGGCGCGGCGGCACCGGTTGTCGGCGTCGCACGCGCACGGGTACAGTACCTGTTATTGGATGATTGCGCATGATTGCATGATTGGCCCGTGCCCTGACATCCTTATCAGACCGGCAGACGTTTGAGTCATCGGAATTTTCCATTTTCCGCGTAGACGTGTGGTGGGGAAGTCTGACTGGGTGGTGGAGTGTGATAGTGGGGGAGAGAGAGGTAGGAACTTGTTTAGGAAGAAAACGTAATATGTGTGTTTCTTCACATGGTTTGTTTAGAATCAATGCACAACCTTGATCTCGTATAGATATTTTCGTTACCGTGATCTCACTTTTTTGCAAGCAATATTGTTTATAGCTGATTGCATAATCTTTGTCAATTGGCACGTGGCAGTAACAGAAAAAAATGCATATAAAGTAAGAGTCATGAATGATAACAGATATAAGATTTTAAACTAACATGGTCACTAACATTATCATTAACACTAGCCTACCGCCGGCCGACCGTTTATCCGTGATCATGGTGCTAGCAACAGCGCCGAAATATCGGGAAATCAAAAAAAACAGTAAACATGATAAATATCCCGTTTCTAGTCTTAATGTCAATGATATCAGATATGTCATGTACAGTCACGAGCACTAATATATAAACACTTTTAAAAGTGTTTTTCTCCTACTGTTCTGATTATAAAATTGCATTGCAATTATTGCATTTACGAACATAGTTTTCTGGAACTCATATTTTTATGAAAAAAAGGTCCTATCTCCAAGTTACAATCGTTATTTCTCGCGATAATTGTTTTTAAATTTAGGAAAGTGTATACATATTTGTGCTCGTGACTGTACGCGCACTTCAACCACCTGTGTAGAAGTATTTCCAGGCCTCACCTTGTTTGTCCAGGTCTATAGAAATTACCTCGTAAGAAGAAGATTCCTTTAGTGTTTTTATTGGGTTCTATTATACCTTGTACAGTGTTCACGGTAGTTCTCTTATAAGTACAGGCGACTTCAATCACAGTGTAAATGGCCGATTGCTCATTTATTGTAGCTCTCAATTCCTATAATAAAGATCATTCGCTTCTCAAAATTAATTAGTCATAGCACTAAGATGTTTTACGTAAATGAAAAACCCACATCTACCTAACCCACATCTAGGTCCATTACGTAGGTACCTGTAGGTACTTCCTACCTCGCTGCATGCATCACGATCGAAGGTAACGTGGAGGGAAACACTTCTTTTTAAAAACTTGCAGGAATGGCGGACTTGCGGTACTTTGGTTAACGTGTTGCGTCTTAGGATGATCTGTTAATTAGTCATCTTCTAAACACAATCGTAATCCGGACATAGACATCTCCTAAATGTGAGGTGTTTTTCTTGGTATTTAGTTCTTCACTGAGCTCAGTGGCATTTTAGACCGACTATATCCGTTTTTCGATTAATTATTGCATTCTAATTTCAGTGTTAATGTTATCTGTCAAAAATTATTTTAAATTGCCCACATTTGAACAAGTTGATGCATTGATTCCCGTTGGAATGATGAAACTAGATTTTGAACTTGTTTGAATTGACCCTCAGATGCCCACAGGCTTTCCTGCTTACCGACCTTTCATTGTTGGTTACTTACCTCTGATTTTACAATACAGTGACCGTTATTTTCGTTGCCTTTGGGTTTATGTCACAGGTAAAATCACTGAAAGGACTGTTACTCAGTTTCCAGGTTTTAAGCTGGCTTGGCCAATAAACGAAGAATCCTGTGATGTAAGTACATGGGACACTTCATCGTTCCCATTTAGCCTTTTTAGTTCAGTAGGTACCCGTAGTTTGTACGCAGAACTATGAACCTACACATTAGATCTACTGACTTAGTACTTACGGCCTTAACTATACACATACGTTATGTACCCTTGTTAACAGCCTAATTTGCATAACTAATTACACTGTAAACATTCATTCCTTTAACCCTATTTTTCATTGGTACCATCGACAAAGACCGGGGATCAGTTCACCAGTTCATTCCATTCACTCTTAGTGTTGTACCCAACCAAGTTGCTTAAATACATCTGGGCCGCTTACTGTCTTTCAAATTTTAAGCATTCCAGTTGTACTTAGTACTTATTAGTTCCTTGTACCCAACAATTAGACTGTCTGCAGATGTTTGACGCGTGCGGTGTCGCGCCGCGCCGCAAGCCGTCTGTCGAACCTGTCATTACATTTGCCATTTCAGTAATTAGGTATCTGTGGAAATACGTACTTTACATACAACTGTATGTTAATAGTAATGTTGCGAAGTTTATTGCTTAATCCTGTTACTGCATACAGCTTCTCTCAAAGACAATTTCACCTGCATGCGTAAAATTGAGCTCCCGTGCAATGAGACGTTTCTCTTGTCTCTGCATTCCTGAAAATGAGAGGAATCTTGAATTTTAAGTAAGAGGCCATTTAATTTTTTTTATTAGTGACAAAACAATAGTAAGTAGGTACACCGTTCCTTTATTAGTACCTACATATCGTAAGCAGGAGTACTATTGTAACATGAAGTAATAATAATGCACGTGGATAACTTCAAGTTGCAATGCATCCTGTATGTATACGGTTTGTGTTTTCCAGATTCGTATTACCAACACAAAGTAGTGGTTTGTAACATTATTTATAGACCAGCAGATATTAATTAAATAAATATAAAGGCAGTAGCTGTTACATATTCATTTTTCAATCTACGTCGCTTATTGCATCATTTCATAATCATCGTAATAATAAATCTTTATTTTATCTCAATATCAGAAGTAACAGGCACTGATATATGCACAATCTTAAATAGAGAAAGGTGTCTGAAGTAGGAAGGTCCTGAGGTACAGATCACCTCTCCGGCTTAGATCTAACATTTTATTTATAGCAAAAATTTCTAGATTTTAGTTAAATTTGGAAGTAGGTAAACTACAAACTTGAACTTTGGCCGGGAGGTAGGTAGTAAATAATTAGTAGAGGTTCGCTAACAACGGATTTTGCTACAGGGCCGATTTAAGGAGGTCTAAGCCCTCTCGCAAGTTTGTATGAAAGTCCTTCATTTTGTGTGATAAAAACTTGAAATTTGGCCGGGAGGTAGTTAATAGTCAGTAGACGTTCGCTAAGAACGGATTTTGCGACAGGATCGGATTAAGGAGGTCTAAGGGCTCTCGCAAGTTTGTATAGAAGTTCTGTTTTTTTTTTGTACTACCGACCTTAAATTTAGCAACTCTCGAGTTTATGAGTAGGAGACATTAGCTAAGAAATAATTTTGTGACAGCCTGAGTAAGGGCTCTCGCAAGTTTATATGAAATCCTTTGGCTTTTTGTACCTGAAAATTGGTAGAGATATAGAATATAGTTAAGACTAGATTACGACATGTCAGGTAGGAACAGATTTTATGATTTTATGGCCCCGATTTGAGGGAATATAATCGCTTTCGCACCCCACTCTGGGTGGAGCGGAAGGGAGTGTCAGACTTGTACTGACTTAAACCCATCCATGTTCCTTTTTTGGCCTTTGTGTTCCAGGGCCACGGTATCTCTTTCGAACAGTCCCACAGCCCTGGCAGGCATCGGCCCATGTGGACCCCTACTTGATTGCTGACAGCTTTCGCACTCTATGTGTTCAAAAAACATTTATTGATGGCTTATAATACAAAAAACAGAAAATACAACTAAATTAACGAGGGCGTCGAGCCGAATCTAATCCAATATCACGAGGGAGAGAGGGGGTCTCGGCAAATATCGCGTAATTTTTTTCCCCGCTAGTAACTGTAAAATTGCGAGAAAACTGGGTTTAATTAAGTAAACATGTTTTTCTACTAAAATATGGCCAAATATGAAAAAAAAAATCGAAATAATTATAAATTATTATCTTTAAATGAATTCAACGCAATCAAGCATAGATTACTGTATTTACTAGGGGGGATCAAAAAGTAGTGAGAACGACATACTACTTGGTAAGAAAAAAAAAAATACTGGCAGGCATAGCTCAGATACATATTTGTAATATTAATAAAGAAAAAAATCTACGATTCTCTTTTGTTTTTTTCTGAATGTAGTCATTTGTTTGCTTCGTGTCGGAACGTGTTGTCGAAAATGGAGAAAAACGAAGTGCGAGCCGTTATTAAATAACTCTGTTTAAAAAAGTTAACGACGCAAGAGATTCATTGCGATTTGGAGGCAACATTAGGAGAGTCTGCTCCGCCGTATTCCACTGTCGCAAGGTGGGCTTCTCAATTTCGAGTAGGGAGAACGAGCACGGAAGACGAACATCGTTGCGGCCGTCCATCGAAGTCAGTCACCCAAGAAAATGTTGCGAAAGTCGAGAAAATAGTATTGAGCGATCGAAGAGTTACCATCCGATACTTAATTCAAGAAACGGGCATTTCATATGGAAGTATTCAATCCATATTAAAACAATCTTTGAATATGAGAAAACTCTCCGCAAGATGGGTGCCGAGAATGTTAACCGACAGTCAGAAACAAAATCGATTTGACATTTCGAAGATATTGTTGGACAAGTTTCAAGAAGATTCTGAAAACTTTTTGTCTCGTTTCGTAACAATGGGCGAAACATGGGTCCATCATTTTGATCGAGAGACAAAACAGCAATCTTCGCAATGGAAACGGCCATCATCACCGACCCCGAAGAAGTTTCGTGTCGTGGCATCGGCTGGCAAGGTTATGGCCTCAATATTTTGGAACTCAAAAGGGATATTGTTGATTGATTACCTGGAGCGTGGAACCACTATTACAGGCCAATATTATGCAGATTTAATTCCCAAGTTGAGGAATGCCATCAAAGAGAAAAGGAGAGGGAAACTTCGAAGGGGCGTGCTGTTTCATCACGACAACGCACCCGCGCACAGGTCGGCAGTTGCGATGGCTGCCATTCAGCAAGCTGGCTTCAAATTGGTTGACCACGGGTCCCTTATTCACCAGATCTGGCGATTTTTATCTGTTCCCCAAATTGAAAAAATAATTAAGGGGAAACAGGTACGAAGACGATAACGAGGTGATGGATGCCGTGGAGAGCTTTTTGCGGTACCAAGACAAAACTTTTTTTGTGAAAGGGATTGAAGCCTTGGAAAAGCGCTGGACTCGGTGTGTAGAGAGACTCGGAAACTATGTAGAAAAATAAATTATTAAGTTATCAATAGTCATTATATTCTATCTCATTCTCACTACTTTTTGATCCCTCCTCGTATACTAAACTACGCATTTTGATAAATCTAACATGAGATTAGGAGGGGGGTGAGGGGGTCAAGCCAAATCTCACGACATCTCACCAAGGGGGGAGGAGGGGTCGAAAAATCGCCAAAATTGCCTCACGGAATTAATGGACGCCCCCTAACACAAGCACCTCTTTGCTTAAAAGGTGATCTCCAAATCATGTCCAAGTCGCGCTTGCGAACACTAGACCACCGAGGCAGTCTCACACATACGTCACACCAAAACTTCCACGCGAACGAAGTCGCGGGCAACAGCTAGTAAATTTATATAAATTATGCTTGCAAGCATAATAAAAATATGTATTGTACAAAAAAGTGGGTTAGGATGTTCATAAGTATGTATGTATATACTAATATACGAAAACGAAAATTTAAATTAAAAGGATAAAAACGAAAATGGGGTGATGAAAGTGCATTAATGCAATGCGTGAGTAGATGTGTGTGTAAAAGTGTGTGTGCGAATGTGAGAATGTAAATGTTTAAGTGTATATTTCAGAGTGTTAAGACACAGGTTTAAGTAAATTTTCTGTGGAAGCGAGTCAAGACTTAATAGCCAGGTGCGCAATTTTCTTTTACAAATAGCTTTAGTATGTGTGTAAATATGTAGATATTTTATTATTAATTGAATTTTAAAGACAAATGCCAAGAAAGGCGATTTTTTTTTGGGAAAAACTAGTATTGAAACGGATGATTGGACAAACATTTGCTGATCTTCTATTTTGGGTAAGGAAATCGTGATCTATGGGAAGTTGAGAGTGTTTTTTTAATACAGTCATGAGTATGAACAACTGCCATTTGCAATTTATTATGTGGAAAATCTATGGCCAAACAAAGGATTCTTAAGATAATTCATGAATATGCTATAGATAAAATAATTTATTAAGTACCTATTTCGAACTACGTTGAATGGTAAAAGCAGAAAAAGTTCAGAAATAACAAGCAGTGTACCGCAATTAAGTATTGAAAAGGCTTCACACATCGAAACTTCTACGTGCGTCGAGAGAAAATCCTAGATTGATGATGATTAAAGAAAATAGAAGCCGTTATGTTGAAAAGCCAGACAGAGGCCTTCTTCGTTGCCTGTTATTTAGGTACTTGTCATATGTCTAAGAAACTTACACTGTTTTTTTTATTAAAATAGTCAGACAGTGAATCATAAATTCGCTTTCGTTCCATAAAAGTAAAATAAAAACTGTTAACGCACTGATCAAAATCTCATTCCGCATGCCAAGTTTGGTTCGTTCATTTCTTGAATGAAATGATTCAGAGCGTTCAATGTCGCAGTTTTCGCGGTAAAGCGTGGCCTTTCCCGCGAACTGACGCACCATAGACTATGTGTGGGCCTGTTTGTTTTAGCTGTTCAAATGTCAAAGGTCAATTATTGATGAATGAATGCTGCATGTTTTGTTTCTGTTGTGAATTGGGACCTAGAAAGTAGTCAATCCTATATATTTTTTGGTTTTACGGCATAAATTAGTGACTTTTAACTTTTTCTTCAAAGAAAATAAAGCTAAAATTCTTGAATTTTTCTAACAATGGGTTTTTAGGACAATTCGCGTTGTAAATAATTAGGTAGTATTCCTAATAACTCCTTCATCTTAAGCAATGAGTGACCTGGTTTACTGTAAAGTGTAAAGTAGGGTCTGGGTATATCAAGACCCGTTGCTAACCAGTCCGCGCCTTAACGGCCGAGCACCTTAAAAAAAACTACTTAGATAAAGTAATTTTCTACAAGTTGATTGAATGTTTACTGAGTTGAGTCACTAACACGCGTCCTTGCGGACTGTGTCAGGGCTCCACACTGTTTACAATCACACGCAGCAGGAACTTTGTTTTATTATCTATCATGATTCACTACGGAGGCATTCGCGATACTTGCATAAGATGCACTTTGTTTTAGAATCCTACGAGAGGTTCCCGTGTGACGTCAAGACTATGCACTATGCACAATAACATCAGATAACTGTGCAAGAGTAGATAAATAAATAAGTAGACAGTTGTAAAAAAAGTTCACATTGTCAATTGAGTTAACAATTAATGTTATTGTAATCAAAAGGAATCTTACAATAGAGTGCAATACATACATCGTGTCTTGCACGTATGTTGCACTTATCAAGGGCAGCACGATTTTCTTTCCAATTGATAGATGAAGATAAGGAACGCTATTACTTAGATACTTACTACAATGCTTGCTTGTTATTTATGACTTCAGTCCTGTAAAGTAGCAGTAATATTTAGGCGAATTTTCAAAACCAGGTCAAAATAAAACGTAGGTACATTGTAAATCTGCTAGGTAACAAAGACTTTTTGAAATTCTTAATTCGAAAAATACAAAAAAAACTGACAGATTATTTGGCGGGAACACAGACGTTCTTTTCAAGGTTCAATATTTATATATAAGGTCTATCTTTTCATACACGAAATATTTTAAGAGTAACTTCTATAAGTCGTAAAGTCGAAATAGCAACGAAAAAAAAAAATATATCGGAGTGTTTTTGTTTTTACGAAATTATTATAATTTTAAAATTTCTTCAGACTTTTTGCATAAAACCTTTACTCCCAATTCTAACAATGACAGTAGGTAAATACGACGTAGTAATCTAGCTTAGTGGATGTTGAAAAATAGGGAGCCATTTATTTTGTGGGTCAAGAATTTTTTTTTTTAAATATCTTAGCAAGATAAAAAAAAAATCCCTTGAAATGGCTTCGTTACAGCCGTTAGATGATTCTCTGAAAATATTTCGTGTATGAATAGTTAGACCCTATATATGTATTTTATAGATACATTTTATGTAGTTATTTAATTCTCTAAGTAGAACTTGTAATGGTTCCTAAAACCCGTTACACATATGGCTGTGACCACAGGGTGTCGGGTTACGCAAGGGTAACGCCTTCGTATCGATTGTAAACAAAACTAACTCGATACGAGTACTACTTTACGATTATACGGTCATTATCAAGTTAAGTAACCCTTAACTTTAATTGAGCTTATTGCTAATGATAATAATTTGCTTTCGAAGAAGGCCGTTGAATAGGGGAGAGGTAACGTTTCAAAAATAAGGTTTATGAATAAGGCCCAAACTAGCACTCTCAGTTTAGGGGTCAGGCATTATTTATGGTTAGTTAATTATCCCGCCCGTTTGTGTAGCAGCTGAACAAAGTAGATAACGTAGTTGAAAACTGGAATATAAAATACAAATCATCGTGTACCTACTTAACAGATTACGTTGATGTTTGCGTAAGGTTACGGTTTCCCGTTCAACCTAACATCCTTATTCCATAAGAATCCGTTTTATCTGATTTCTATAGTTTTAAGTTGTTATGAATTAACCCCTAATCCTTTAGATATTCAATATTTCTACATCATAATAAAGGATGAACATATCCAGTATCGTGACCAAAGTGAACGGTCATAAAATAAAAACTCTGTACATCCATAGCCGAATGTCGGTGACATGTGTCCTTATCATATAACTGTATCGCGGTCGTAAAGCAGTTGCTTTATAGCGATCGTCGTTACATCTTTATTGCCAATGACGACTATCGACCGGGCCCGTGGTAGTCTGGAGTTTGGAGTTGATGGGTAAAAGTGGAGCAAGCTTTGAAAGTGCGTTTAGGTGCTCTCAAAACGGTGAAGGAAAATATCGTGAGAATTCGGTTTTTTCACGATGTTCTCCCTCACCGTGGTGTGTGTATGTCCTAGAACCAAAAAATCGAAAACATGTGACACTCCCTCTCATAGAGAGGAGGCCTGCGTCCCAGCAGTGGGAACACTATAGATGGATAGCTAGCGCAAGGAGGATATTCCTAAAGGATTACTTTTTATTGGATGACGATGGTCTTTTGTTTTTATCATAAAATCTTACATCCGCGAAAATGTTCTTGGTACTGAAAGACGAAACTCAAATACGGTTTAGTTACAGTTCCGCACAAAAGTTTCAATGAACTTGTGTCTAGTTTTACAAAAACTAGAGCGCTATTGTGTAAAACGTTTCACATTCGACAATTGCGCGATAATTGTTCAATTATCGCTGGTTTCGTTATTTAGATGCTGATTGGGTTTGACGCCTAATGTTAACAGCTGTTATCGGATGTACAGTTTATATGATAAAAAAGGAACAAAGAGATTGTCACGAAAAACTTATACATATAGTTAAAATAAAAATAAAAATTGTGTAGTCTATTTGAAATTAAATATAAAAATTGTGTAGTCTATTTCTCGCAATTGGGAAAACTGGCTAGTGCAATCGTAAGATTTTTTAAAGTATTTTCATCTACTTTTGTGTCTTTGAAATTTAGCTTACGGACTTACATAATATGCTTTTTATTTATACAAGGAGGAGCTCGTGGCTAAATAATAACAACCACTCGGGTCGATCTTTTGGTTAAGCCTTGCTTGCCTAGGTTGGTCCGTGGATGGGTGACACCCATTAAATACCGATTTTCCTCTGTGCCTCGGCAAGCACGTTACGTTTAGTCCACTCTCGGCCCCTCGACCCCCAAAAAATAATGTGTCCACTGGACCCCTAACTATAGTTTATTCTGGACCCTTGGGGGTCAAGAGTGGATTTTATTTTTCAGCCAAGTTTTAGTTTCCTCTCGACCCCCGAAGTACGATTGATAAATTGATGATTGATGATAAATCATCAGTCATCATATAGTTGCGTACTTTTTAACTAAATATCCTCAATATATTTTTTACTTTAAGCCGGTCCCGGCTATAATTTGTAGATCTTTGACAGTCATTACAGGTAGTCAGTCAGTGGCCCAAAAGTCTTACCAAGGAGTATCGTATTACCTAGTACTAAGTAAGTGGGTTGTGGAGGTCAGATAAGCAGTCGCTCCACGTAAAATACTGGTACTCGGCCACATCCAGTTAGACTGGAAGCCGACCCCTGGAAAGGGCTAGGCAGATGATGCTGATTTATACAAACTAAATTGATCACGAGTAATAGTAATAAATAATTAATAAATAATAACTTAACGTGAACTAAATCGATTAGTTCACGTTTATTAAAATGTTGGACGTATATTAATTTCACGCTCGTAATTAATTATGGGTAAACTGATCTGTTGGTTATTGAAATATTTAATCAGGGCGTGGTTCCGTATAACAGTATGATAACCTTGATGATCTTATTCGTGGTAGAAAAGTCGGTATATTATTAAAGAAAATAGTATGAGCTATACCTCGTTTAATACATATATATTGCTGCTTCTATAAAACGATCACTGGGCAGTATTCCAGTTGGAATTTTGGCAATGTCTAGAATAAATATTTTTTTTCCCTTATAAAAGTCTCAGCTGTTTTGTTACAAAGTTTTGTTGCTTTACAGATCTAATCTAATTATTATAGGCGACGCACTTGGTGTGTCTCTTCAGCCATTATATTGAAAATCTGATCGATTTTCATCATTTTCACATTTTTATAAACTATCTTCTAATCATAAATCCTCAAAGCTTACTCGAGGGTTTTTAGATTACTACTTTCTCCACCGACCCCTAATGCACTGCTAGCATCATTACATTGCAATTTGCCGAGCAGCCTGCCGGTTTGCCGGTCCCCCGCGCGCCGAGCGTGAAGCACAGGTGTCGTCACGCGGCGCGCGCGCACCTGAACAGTTTATTGATTTCCACCGCCAGTCATTAGACGATGAACTGATTTGGAGGGGAGGTTGGGCAGTCTGCTGCTGAGCAAGAGTTGATTTAGTTGTTAATAGTAACAGCCTTGCAACTCATCAGCTAGTCCTTAAGCTTCCTGAAAAGACTAAAGCTTCATCTTGTTTTTTTAGACCGACTGTGACTGAGTTTGTTTTATTTGAAATAAAATCTTGAATTTATAATCAGTATGAAAGCTAGTCAAGCTCCACTCGAGAGTCGATTAATGATACAATTAATTATTTATTGTTTAATATTTTTCGAAAAATCTGTATGTTTTGACATTGTAGAAAATGCTAATTGGAATATCTGTAAACAAAACTCAAGAAATCTTGCGTTTTGACGCGTGCAAGCTGATTTGTTTCTCTCAAATCAAATGAGTGTACGACTAAACGTCGACAGACACTACGCCGACAGACTGAACAGCGACAAGACTTTACTTCGACGGGACTCTTCGCCGACAGGACACATCGCCGATAGAACTCTTCGCCGACAGGGCTCATCAGCAACGCAACTTATCTCCGATGATAAGATACTTTATTTTGGAAAACGATTATGCTTTTCTTGTAATTAAAGAATTCATAAAAAAAAAGATCTTGCATTGGTTTTTAGAATAAGTACATATATGTATATCATAATGTAAAGATAAAAATGCATAAAAAAAACAAACAGAACTAATTTATTTAAACAAACCTCTTAGTTACAATAAAATTATCACAAAACCTAAATCATTCTAATAACAACTCCTTCTTAATTAAATATTACTTTATGTTTTAAAATTAATAATATAGGATAAACCTTTTAAAAATGCGGTCACATCTAAATTGTTTTTGTTGTTCAAATGTACCATTAACCTTTCGTTGATTATATTAATTTTCTTCTTCCGTGGTTTTATTATGCCCGCTGATAGTCTCACACTTAATCTAGGCAGTTGCTACTGTTAGCTATCAGAGCCGTATAAAGTACCTTTGTACTTAGATTATTCTAAACAAAAAGCCTTCTCGTGCCGTAGCCAATTACGTTGACTTATACAGATTACATTCGTTAGTAAAACGGCACTTATCAAGATAAATAAAATTAACTTTTCTGACTTGAACAGAATAATTATTATAAATACTGAGCAGTGGCGACTGAATAATTAATGAGGGGTTATTACTACCCTTGCGTTGGGGACAAAGAGTAAAACTGTAGATGTGACTGTTTGTGTAGGTTTGGTACACGCAGTATTGCTGTCTACTTGTTACAAACTAAGTTAAGACGGCTCAGTACCCGAGGTAACGAAGTTGGCGGCTTTTATGTCCCAATTATAACCCATATTGCAAATCTCCGTTTTAGAGACGGGTCTTTCCGGCCCCCCTTAAAAAAACTATTATTACTCTGGTTCACAAGGGTGGGGCAGAGATGACCTCAACAACTACAGGCCGATGTCTGTCCGTCCAGCTATATCGAAAATCTTGGAGAAATTAATCAATATCAGGCTTCTCAAGTACTTAGACAATTGTAAAACGCTATCCCCAGCACAATTTGGATTTAAGCAGAATATTATATCCACCGAAGATGCAGTTACCGTTATAAGCAATCAACTTGATAGTAGCAATAAATGTTTAACTGACTTCCTGGATCTTAAAAAGGCATTTGCCGACAGGGCACACAGCACAGGACAGGACACGATAGTAAGTGCCCCTCATTTATGCAACAGCACCATATTTACACTAAAGGGCGGAGACATCTATGAATAAGAGCAGGTCTTCCTTGCGACGGCCAACCTGGGTCCGCAGTCTTTTTAAAGACTTCCAGGTTAGTCAAGGTAGCTCTTGTCCAGGTGGGAGACTCAGCAGGTAGAACGCATGGCTTGGGTGGGGAAGCACTGTATTGCTGCAGTAGCTACAGCTTGACAATATTGCTTTAAATCTGCTTACGAATGAGAATATTAAATTTAATACAGAATGTTTTATCTTCGGTATCTTGTTTTTAACCTTCACACTTCATTATTAATTATTCATTAATATTAATTAAACACTACCTGTGAACGGTAGGTAAGTTCAAAGGAAATTAACGCCATCTTAATTGTAAATGTGTGTCGCGTATAGAATACTTAGTGAACAGTAGCATCACCTGGCAGGCTCCGGCATACATCTACATATCTAATTTGTGGTCTAACTATAAAGTTCAATGTAAAACTGACCGATGTTGGACTACAAAGGAAGAAAAGCGTTTTAACTGAATAATTCTTACAATATACCGTGTAATGTTAACATATTATGAAGTATCCAGAATTTATCAAATCAACCGAGCCATTCTAATCTCGTAACTGAAAAACAGTAACTTCAACGAATCATTTACAAAAGTTTGCGTATTTTCATTCACAGAGGAGGCCTGTGTCCCAGCAGTGGGCACATTACAGGCTGCTTATATTATGATATGCGTTTTCATTTACGAAGACAGAATCAGCACAAAAATACCAGGTACCATATTTTAATCAGATAGGTTTTCTTGCTTGGTATTTAGGTCGATAAAGTCTTAAAGCTTTCACCGTCTAACAACGAAAGTAATCCTTTAACCCACAAACACCAAACATACTTACGAAAATTACTTCGAAAGGGTAAGAAATTCCCGGATAACAGAAAGCAATTTGTCATCACATTACTTGCCAACCGCCCCTTGACAACAAAATGACTAATACTAGGAAAAAACGACCAACTTTTTACTCTTTGTCAACCCTTCTCTTGCCGCCGTGAAGTTCATTAATCAAGCTGTTGATACACCCCTAATGGTCGTAATGACCGAGACACAACTTATGGGTAACGAGCGCGCGCAGGGTTAAGTATGTTTAATTGATATTTTCGCTTGGGGTCACAATTTTAAGGTTGTCAGTGCAAGGGTTAGGGTGTAACGCGTTGCTAAATAGAGACAGGTTATTGGGAACGTATTGACAGTTTTAAAATAGGGGTGCAGTTTATTTGTAATATTCACTGTGCGTAAATTATCTAACGTTTAATTTAATCATGTTGGTTTACAGACTACGTAAAAAGAATTGGGACAGTTTCCTCGTAGCACCTACTACTAAATTGATTGCTACGGGAAAATGCTACGGGGTTGATTTTCTAACTTTTGACTTTAGATAGAACTTCACTGTTTAAACCAAGCTCGACAACTTTTCAACCTATTTGGAAACTTACATGTAAAGCATTGAAACAATGATCGATGTTGATGTTTTCCCTTCCTATACTACTTATGGAGAAATATAGATAGAGGCATATCATATCACAAATTATAATGCGTAAGCGTCTTCCCATACTCGTATATACTTTTAACAGACTGTACTTGGGTGAGTGTGCCCAAGAGCTCGACGTGCTCATTCCACCATCTCCCTTCTTCCATCGGGAGTCCAGACGTACTGCAGGTTATCACCCAGACCTTGTCGATGTTCCACACATTCGCACGAAGCGCTTTGCTACATCGTTTATCATGCGCACAGCCAAGGACTGGAATTCCCTGCCTGCGTCGGTCGGTAATAGGCTTCTTTTGGGTTAGCTCGTTTTATCTTCGCCCTCATCTCTGTCCTCAGGACTAGATTGAGGTCAAGAGGAGACCCATTTAAAAAAAAAAACTTCTATTAACAGCGTCCGACGTGCCAAGGAAGGCTCGGTTTCCCATTTGAAAACCATCCTTTATCAGCTTTATATATTGGTTGCGCAGAAAAACTTTAACCACTTAAATTCAGCCTTCAAATCTTACAATGTACAACTAGATGCGTAGTGCTCTCTCAATTACATTAAATCCTACCAAAATCTTCCAGCGTAATATAATAGTGTATGAGCAACTAGAATGATGCCTCGTTTAGTCCGTCTAGCCGTCTTAACAGTTTCATGGCCTAGCCTTGGCACGGGGAGCTGTCTGCTTGCAGCGACGCGGCTAGGTTGTCGTCTGTGCCTACGCGTTGTGAAAAGTCTGGATCTATTAGGCTGGAATACAGGATGGATCAATGGTAGGCGGAAGATTATTTTTATGGCTCATTATTATTTTTCATGGTATTCTGATTTACATTAATTGGTCTTTTACTCTTTGTCGTTTATAGCCTCATGATCATACTTATTTTAACTTTATTAAGCTAACTATAAACTCGTACATATAATATGTACTTAGTTTATCTATCCTGATTCTGGAAGTTAGGGTACTAATAAATATATTTTTCTTTTTATTAGCTATTTGAACTTGACTGGAATCTTTTGTACTACAAGTTAGTTTTGTGATCATTTATGTTTATCATTTATACCTAGTAGAGTTATTTCCTTAGAAGACAGTGTGACAGATGAAAGATGTGAATGGACAGGATCTGCAGTGGCCAATCTGGAAATCTTTTAACAGTTCGCGGGCCCAGTTTGGCCGCTGTAGAAATAATCTGGTCAAATGGTGTAATCGACCCGTCCTAAATACAATGTCAGTGTGGAGCCCCTCTGCAGGATATGCCCCACCTCCTTTAAGCGCTTTAAACGAAGCCAACGAAAGAGCTGTGCAGGTGGCTATATACTGGTTGGGTATTATTTGAATCTATCGACACGCAAAGAAGAAGATCTAGTAGAGTTCACTTTGTAGGTGTGTAGACCTCTCTAGTCTCCAATCTGCGTAGACTACAATCTTTTCCTGTAAGAGAGCTGTAAGAGCTCTAAAATAAATACAAGCACCCTGTATACAGTCTTACGCATGACAATATCGTAGCAAAAACTTCGTCGGCCACGTTTGTCTGCGTCACGCGTCGTTTCGGCGACTGTCGGCCAAACTTTCGGCGGAGAGCTGTACACTCAACACTGGCAGTTAGCAAAGTTGTAGCCAGTTTGATTCCTGTTTGAGGTTTATGTCGCCGTTGTCGTGTTTAGTTGAAAACTTTTTATAGTTTTCTCGAGAGTTTTTATCTGTTTCGAGTAGTTTGGGGGAAATTATTTGGTTTGTTATGCTTCTGTTTAAGGGCTCTTCTTTAGGTAGACAGGGAATATCCAGTCCTTACTCTAGTAAATTCAGCTGCATTCGGTAATACTGGAAGCCGCCATCTAAGTTGGGAAAAGAGGATGTGTCTGGTAAATTCAGGGAATTAAGTTCGGAACAACAACACAGACACTTCACACAGTTCGGCTCACTGCTATTTATCTTGTTGTCAGGTAACACTTAGTACCTAGGTCCTTTAGTTTTCCTAGATTCTCGTTTGTTATTGACATAAGAACTGCATATCACAGATCCATTAATTACTCGCCTTTTGATGTGTATAATTTACATATTGCGTGCAAGCATCTAAAATATTCCTAACAAGCTCAAATGGAACCTATTCAATGCATTCATTCACTAGTTACCTATTAAAGAAGCTCATAATATAAATCACACACATGACAAGTTGCTATCTGTTGATCTAACCACCATAGAAACTCATTTCAATCTGATATCATTACATTTCTTTCTTCCATTGCTGGGAAAGTTGAGGAAATGACGACTTGAATTAAAACTGTGCGCACAGGCCGTGAGTCCAATTTCTGGATCTACATTTGATGGAATGTATAGTCAGGGAAATTCATTGTTATTAAGCAACTTGACCACAAACTTTAAGTCAGAATGTAAATATCACAACTTTTATTCCTTGACAGTTTAGGCTTAATACGCCAAATTGCCGTAGGTACGATGTCGATTTGCTTAACAAGTAATTTCTCTGATTTGCTTAGCAAACTTTTATATCGAGGTGTCTTTTTATGATTCCTTAGGTAGGTACCTAAACTACTGGGTAATATTTTGATTGAAAGTATGTACCTTCAAGAAGACTATTCGGAAATCAGCAAAACAGTCGCAGTGAGACCAGTTGTTTTTACAATCCTTGGAAAATGTCGAATTGTCTATGTAAGCCAGCAGTATTGGACGACTTTCGGCTATCAGGGTGTAAGTCTTAATATCACTTCATGCAGTTTCTAATCCACACAAATATGGAAGTTATACATATTTACATTTCCATATCAATGAAACAGTAGTAAAGATATTCAATCAGACATCAAATCTAAATATTTCTATCGTCGGATCGGTGCGATAACTTTTTCCAAGACAATAGTTTCCCGTCGTCACGTGTATTGTAGTGTTGGCGGCGTGTTCCCACATTGCTCACTGTGTCGATATTGTTGCGCACACTTTCACTGATTGCTTCAGGATGTGCCGTGTTCTTGTGTCCAGGCTTCTTGTAACTTGTAATGATGAGATTTTGGTCAACTCTTCATAATATCGTGCCTATATTCCCCTAAGGTTTAGGTAGAGATGTACCTCTAGTACTCCTACATGTCGCCAGTTATGCTTAAGTTCCGTGTAAAGGGGTGAGCGATATCAGTATGGAACGGTCCGATAATCGGTTCATCAACCGGGCTCAATTCCGAACTCTGGGCTGCTTCGGAAATATCTGATGGAAAAACCCAATAGCAACTTTAACTTTTCATCTACATAATAAACATGACTTTTCTAGAAACTTAAGGTTTTTGGTTTGGTCAGAATCTATGGACAGGCAGTTTAGAAGCTAGAATAGTCAGATTTATTTTCACGTAGCTTTTTAGACAGGTACTGGTCGGACAAAATCTGAGTCATCGATTCGAAAAGACGAAGAATCCAATAATAATTTTAATTGGAATATTGGTCACACATCCATGGACTAGTTAAGTACTAGCTAAGTGATACTGTTAAATGATTGCATTGTACTACAAATGGTTTAGGACTTCCCGATTCCCCTAAGTTATTCCTGGCCGCCTGCCAATGTCTGCCCAGCTAAAGAAACCATCGTGCGGTCGATAATAATCGTAATGCCCCGGAACAAACTAAGTAAAAAACCAACTTATTCCAAATCATTTTATTTTCTTCTCTTATTACAAATAACTTACAAAATTACGTACATTACTCATTTATTGTACAATATTTGTGGTTCTCGTATAAAACTATCGCCTATTTTTAATATTAAATACACATTTTTGGAACAAATGCAAGTTTATGAGCATTCTCTTTGAATCTGAGTATTAAGTCCTTGTCATTAGGAAAGAATTAAAAATTAGTTCGTACTGGAGTTCATTAATGATGATAAATATGGATAGATAAAACAATCTTGATGTGACATGACATTCATAGAAGCCATTGCTACACTTTTAAGGAATACCTAGTTTTTACTGGACTTTTAAACCAAAGTATACAGAATTACAGATAGAGTTGATTTAAGAATTACAAAATATTCAAGTACGATTACAAAGAATCAGCCTCACCTTTCGGAAAGGAGAATGGTGAACAATCATGTTGGTATTCCTATAGCCACTGGTATTATCATTACATTGACTTTGTCAGAGTATCAGCGTTATACTTACACAAGATTCTTACAACTCTTTTATCTCCTACATTGCTTCTTATTTACACTTTGAACACATTCCAAAAGTATAAAACAGTAATACAAAATAACACGTATATTTGTACTTGTATTTTACAATAATCTCTTATTCTAACTTAGGATACACTTACTGCGAGCTATCAGCTAAGTGGCAAAGTGGGATATGTCTTAAATTAATCATTTCATGAACAAGAATAAACTACAGAATGAATTCGATATGTCTACGCATAAATTTATATATTAAATCAAAAATAATTTAAAGCTGACGTCTTTATATCAACTTAACTTTAGGCTTCTTTACAAAACTACAAAGTTTGCGCATATTTTATCATTTACAACCAACATTTGGTTTCGTGCGCGATCAATGGCAAGGCAAAAAGATCCATTACAAATAAAACCAGCAAAGGTGTTGCAAATGAATGAAACCGTCACATTTTAAACCGATTAATCCCAAATTACTTGTACGGACATAAATTTGTCCAAACCCTTTACAATTTAAGCCTTTTATATAGATAACGATTATTACATTGTGTACGTCACAACATGATCAGACACACGCGTTGTGCACCTGGTTCCTATTATTCGCGACTTACGCTCGTTTCGCAGCAGGCCCGCCGCGCGCCGTGGCAAGATATCAAAGCAGCTAAGGAAGACTTTTTGTAATCTATCTAACAATACTATGGCGTGGGGGCTACAACAATCTATCAAAAAGTCAGTCTTTTACATCGGAGGTCGGTTCACTAGGAGGGGGAGGGGGCACGAAGAGCCAGGATCACGAGATGATGCAGTTCTTGTCGTGCTGAGCATTTTTTCTCTGTCGCTCTCGCTTGGCGCAGGCGACGGCGTCGTTGGGCACGTACGAGATGCGCACGCCGCCGTACGCACGCCTCGTGGGGAGAGTGTAGGACTCTGCTGATGACGATGATGATGAACACGTGCTACAGTAACTGCTGGCGTCCTCGTCCCTCACCTTCTCTCTCCGCGGCGGCTCGTCGGGCTCGAACGCTTCATTGTCGTCTCCACAGAACCTCACCGTCCGTCCCCCGCGCGGTTTCCTCGGAGACTTTTTGCCATCTACTAATGTTAGTTCAGGCATTGATGACGAGTGTCCTGGGGTGACGACTGCTTGCGCTTCCACGGGGTGCGGAGGCCTCCAGTCATCTTGTGACTCCTGATCTTTACGATCTTCAGACGTTGGTGTGGGCTGTATCTGATGCTCTGTTATCGACTGTTCTAGTCGTAGGTCTGCTAGCGCTCTGTCGAGGCTGAGGCAAGCGTGCGGTGGCGGTGGCGGGTGAGGGGGTGGAGGAGACTCTCGTATCAGTGACTCGCTCGGCTCAGAATCTGCGTCTATATTATTAGGAGAGGGGTCTCTATGCGGTGATCTAGGTGGGGACTTAGGCGATGGCATTCTTCTCGGCTTTGGCACTCGCGGCGGTCTGGGTCCTGGGCCTGAGGAGTCTGATGGCGTTGGTGGCTCGCCTTTGGAACACGCTATGGAACAGTATATCGCTCCTTTCCTTGGTAAAAAGGGTCTACCTAGGAGGCTTGCTCTGCAAGTGTGGCAGGCGAAGCATCGTTCGGTGGCGTGCCAATGCTGTCCCTCGTGGGACATCTGTCCCTGATCGACGCCGATGGGTTCTCCGCAGGCGTCGCAGTACTCGGCGAAGCAGTGGTCGAAGCAGGGCAGGCAGTAGGGGCGTGCTTCCCGCATGATGTAGCGCTGCCCGCCGAGCTGACGCGCGCACTCGGCGCACGCGAAGTGCTTCATGTGCCATGCGCGACCTTCTGCCTCCGTGCACTCGTCAGCTAGGATTATCTGGGGACAAAGAGAGGTATGGTTAAAAGTGCAATTTTGGTCAAGTAGATTGTTGGACATGGTTGGCAAAAAAATCCTTGCTTTGGAGACTGGGCTAAGCTAAGTTTCGGCGAATATACTTTAAAACCTTTACCACTCATCGTCAGTCTCCTGTTAATTTTAAGCAAATGATTCTGAGCGACTTCGGAGAAGTGTGCGTACAATATTCGTTATCTAATAAATGTAGGGCGATTTGTAGGCGTCAGCGAGCAGAGTTAACTTAATTAAATACAAGCCCAACAGCCTGCCACCATCCACACTGGGATGTCATCGTCACAGACAAATATTCAATTACACCATATTTTCGTGAACCGGTCCAATTTAATTAATTACCTGGATAAACACGGTTTAATTAGGCATTATTATTCATAGCTGGCCGGTGCTGACGACCCCAAGAAAGTCGGTTCGCGACAATGGCATGGGAGCGGCTCCCACGGTGCCGAGTTATATTTTGTTCATGATCATTAGTGGACTATTCACTCATTATTAATATTTCAGAAACGGTATTCTGTGTCGTGGATGCACGCCGAGTCGCGGTCATGCTGGACTGGTGCGTGTTCCGTGTTTCTGTATCTTTGAGTTGGTGCAATGGCGGGCGAATTGGGTTATTGTCGTAAGTCTGATGTAAGATGGAATGTATTGTTTGGTACGTTTACGTGCTGATCACTGAGAACTAAAAAGCTATTTGAAAGTCTGTATTTTTTAAAGATGGGGATGATTTTGATCATGCTTTCTGTGTTTGTGTTTGTATGTAGGTAAGATAATGATGGTATCACATCAAAGTCTCATGCTACTTATCTACAATTGTGGGTGTTCTTCATTTGAATGCTTTTTGTACATCAAAAAGTTTATTTTTTTAAATATTCAGTAAAATGTCTGTGTTCTCATTTATGATGTATTCAGTGCTGATGTTTAACTGTTGATTGTTATCAATGACATCGAACTGTGCTTCCACAATACACACGTTTTGTTAGTTTACAGTTATTTAATGATGTAGTCAAATTTTATTAAATAAAACAACAAAATAATTTGATATTTTGTTCATGTAATGTCTGCTCTTAATGATATAATTAATAGTTCATTCCTCATAACTGAAACCTTTTCGTCTTTGTTTTTTCATAAGTGTAGCTTTGGAAAACATTTTTAATTAATAGCTTTTAAAATCTGCATAGCAACAGCTGGCCCAATTCATTGAAAGCAGACAGTAGCATTCCCCGTGGGACAATCCGACAGACAGACCGACAGAGAGCCAGGTCACGTGGCTCCCAGCACCAGGGAGCCTGGGAGCCGCCGCGCCGCGTTATCAGCGATGTTATCACGAGCCACCGCTTTTATTGTTGCTCTTACGACGGTGTTACTATTAGGGCGTTAGATTACTGTTGTAGTATGTTTTGTGGGCTCCAAATGTGAACTAACGTTTATGATGTTTTGCTAAGCTGTTTTTATTATTTTAACGCCTTTACGTAAAGCGTAGCGGTTTTATTAGTTCATACAATGCTATTTTATATCACTTTTTGAATTCTAGAAAGACGTTATGGTTTCAGTTTGTATTTTTCCCTGACGAAATTGATGAAACTGGATTTTGTTTCCACATTGGAAAAAATCAAATCATGGATCTCAAGCATTCTTTATCTAGTTATTTTGCGAAATGACACACGATTTACGATTCATTTCCTCAAATTCGTCAATAAAATTGTATACCCAAACTGTAAGCCACATCGTTTCAGGATTGTTATTTTTCAGGATCCATCAAGTAGCAACATGTCCTACGATGTTATGGGAACCACTATCATGTTATGACTAGTGTTGTGCTTTGTTTATCGATAACATGTGACTAAGGTCGATCGACATCTGGCGGTGAATCATCGATATTGCTTAGACAAACATATTAGCTACTTAGATTGTGTATGCTGATCATGTCTTTGTGGTTATGCAACCTGCGACAAGGATCTGGTTGATAAGTTGTGTAATTTGTAAGTTAATGTTATGCAAGAACACTCGGGTAGTCATGTGGCTACTTAACTTTATTTAGTATGCAATGAATACTTGAGCCAAGGACCCTGTTTTTCTTGAGGACTAGTTGATCGAGAAATTGGAATGCAAAGTATACCAGAGTGATTTTGAAAATAGAGTATTTTCATTTTCACTAATGGCGTACAACGTTAAAGTTGCATTATATTAATAAAGGCATTTCTTTATCGTGTTGGTGTAAGTTGTATTATGCATTGCTGTGCAACTTGGCCTTGTATTAGGTCAGATAACAAGCATCGCTATGCACTTAACCTTGCCAGAATGCAACTTGGCGTGGCATGACAACTATTTATGGAGAATACGGGGTCTTGTGATTATAATTTCAGACTTACATGCATGAAAGCACAGTAAGCATTTGAAAACTTGCCAGAAATATGGCAACATTGTATAAGGACCAAGGAATCATAAAAAAATAGGAGCAAAGAGACGCGTTGGATAAAAAACAGGGGCAATTAAAAAGAGCGCAGGATTCATCATATCACAAAGGCACCTATGAAGGAGGAGAAGAAGATAATATTATTTTATATCAATAAGTAAAAGTAACCAAAGTCACGGGAAAAGTCTACAATTCGCGAGTGAACTGCACATAAATACCATTAGATCTGCATTGCCGTACTCTTGGCATTGCAGTTTAATATATAACTGGCAACATTTCAGGGCCTTTCAGCCTGACTTACTACAGAAATACATGATATAACTGAAACTTGGGCGCCGTCGGCTAAAATATGGAGACAGAAGTAGGTTAGTAAAAGTTTTCTGGATTGGAAATGGAAGATTGGCTGCACGTTTTTGATAGCTTTCTGATTTAGTGAAATATTAAGGGAATTGTAACTGGTCGTTAGTAATTTACCAAGTGGTCGTAATTAGTAAGTCTTCCTTCAGCGTGTTAAGGTACATATTATTATCATCGGGGTGTATAAAAGTCTAACCTAACGAGTCGATTTTGGTCATTCTGTCAGTAACATCATCTATGTACACACGGCGGCACATCAAGCTGTACATTTCCAGTATAACTTGGCCTCGCTTTGTATAAATTTCCCGTACAACGAGAGATCCGTATAAACTGGTTTTGTAAAGCTTGATTGGCCGTCGTGCGTACAGACGCCAGCACATCAAGATACCCGAAACTGTCAAATTTTCCCAATCAACCTTGAACCTAATGCTATAGCAATAAAGTTGAAAATCTATTACAGAAATTTGACCGATTGTAGTACCTTGACATGCTGGCACATCTGGCTGTATGCACATAACATCACGACGGTTTTCCCCGGACGGTTAGGCAGAGGTGTATCTATAGTTAGGTTTCACCAGTTGTATAATCTACTATGATAATTATTTAAGTAATTGAAAGGTTTCACAAAATAATCACAAATATCCACGAATATCAGCTAATCTTTTAACGACAGGAAGCAATGCTCAGTACACGGACACCTCAATCAGCCCTATCAGTGATGGTCGCAGTGGCGTGCCACCAGTCCATAAACCAGTGCCCACCATGCCATGCCATGCTTGCATGGGTACTTGGGTAGTGGGTACTAACCCATGGTTATTGAGTGCACCGCATAGTGCTATCGAGATCTGCATGTTACCTGATTTAATTCGATACATGATGCCTTATTGTAAGTAGGTAATTATGGGGTTATGGTGTAATTAGCTGGACCCTGATGAGTGAGAGTGTTACACATCGCAAGTTACGCGTTTTCTCTATTATTTTCTTCAAAGGCCTATTGTGTAAAGTTAAGTTCTTATTTTTTAATTAAAACCTTTCCTTTATTTTATGAACTTTGTTAAAATTACTTTAAAATATTAAAACAAATTTGTTAACAAAGTTTATTAGTATAACAACACAATTCAGGGTACAACAGCGGCCTTATCGCTAGTATGCTAATCCTTAGTGCTACAACGCGATGTAGGTACTATGTTATATCATAAAATGAAGGAAAGGGGTTCATTAAAAAGTAGGAACATAACTTTAGATTAAAGGCCTTTGCACAAAACACTAGAAATAACGCGTAACTTGCGATGTGTAACACTCATTACTAATTACTTACATCTAGACAAGATAGATAGAAAATGCTTTATTGAATTTAATGCTTTATTGAATTTAATGCTTTATTTTTGCTATATTTTGATATGCAAAGGAGCTCTGTGGTGGTAAATCTTAGTACATTTTTGAATAATTAAATAAAGGCTTGGGTTGGATTTGTACAATTTAGTCACAAAACAAACCACTTTAGTACAGTAAGATAACGTTAATGGGCGTAAAATATTCGTAATATGCTGGAATTTTCGTGACAAATAATTATAAACGTTATAAGAATAAGGTACATATTAGGTACTGATAAAAACGTTTTGGTAAGTACCTGTAACATGAGCTTGGACCATTTAGAAATGTTGTTTATGTAAATTACGTAAAAAATTAACAAAATAAAATAATTTAATTTTCTCAGTTTGCTCAACAATTCGTGACGACCAATTATTCTAATACTTGTATGAGAAGTAAAAGAAATAAATTCTACATTTTAATGATTGGGGGCGATAAAACTGTACCCTAAAAATGTTACCATTTGAAAAAACGCAGATTTTTAACACTAAACCGTCACGAATTTTTCAGTGTTATTATCAGTAAAATAAATAAAGTTCATGACTGATGGAGATAAGGCAACACGCAGGCATTTTTAATAAATAAATTATGGCCATCAGCGGGGCAAGCAAACATGAGAAATATTAATAGCCATAAAATATTTCTAGATTATTTATTATCTCAGTGTTTGATCTGTAATTATAAGTTTTCTCCATGGGGCGACGTCGCAGGGCATTAATCAATGGTGTTTTATGGGGCTTATTAGTTGTGTTATGGTATTTAAGGCTCATTAGCGAGCTTGCACACCATCGCGACGAGTTTCTTCACCCATGAAATGTCAAGGGATAAGTGCCCTATGGGATTTATTTAGCACTGCAAATGGGCTACAGATAATGTCCATTATTTTTTAACAGCCTTCATCAAAATATACGAACGATTAACCACATTTTTTCTTTATGACAGAATGGGGGACACCACTTTATATCTATAGATACCTGTGCACATTACAACTGTTATCCATCTGTTTAAGCTGTTGGTTCTCCTATTAATAAATAAATACGGAAAACATCCATGAATGAAGATGAAACTCTTATGGAAGTAATGTCTACTATTTACATCTTTTATTAAATTCCGAGAGAAAAAAACCTTTTATCAAAATTTAAATTTATTCAAAAATCTATCATCGCTATCCATCTCTGCTGCTGCAGATTGGGTTTAGTCCAGACGCAGTAATGACTAGTAGCGTATAATTTGCGTTAATTGCACAGATAGCGATACAAACTAATGAAGACATCGAGTCTCTCATGGCCTTGCGCAGGTTAATATCAAACGTGCAACTTTTAGCGTTTCCTCATCTGCTTTTGCAAGTAATACTTTGACGGTAACTTTAGTAAAGACCTTGTAATTGTAGTGAAATGTCATTTATGTTTTTTTAGTTAGGTTTCAGTGATATGATCATCCCTGGGGCCTAAACAAGTGGCCATTTCTTTCAAAGAATTTCGTACACTTGTAATGACTTTCACCTGGGTTGTCGGTAGCTTATGATAAGGTCGATCCAAGACATTTTTACTTTTCTGACATCGTTATTGTTATGTACATACAACGTGAGGTTGTCGACGCAGTTTGCTATTCTTTTAAAGGTTGTTTTGGTTGTCCTTTTCTCATCCTGAATATCCTGCTTTTAACTGAAAACCAATTCAAGCCAAGCGTGATTATACATATATATATATAAATACACTTTCTCGAAAATGGTTCTTATCGCACTACGATTAGATTCTACATGCAATGAATTTCACACGCATGGATATTAAATATTTTTCCGCACACGTGCGGAAATAAAAATTTCCACAGCTAACTAAACTTATACTAAGTCCAAATGGGTTCAATGACTACAGTCGGCGATGATAATTTTTTTTAATCTCGGCAAAGAGAAATGCGTCTTTACGGCGTAAATATTTTTTGAGTATTTAAATTGTGTTTATAAATAGAATATCATAGATAAACATTATTATTTAAAACAATTAATACTTACTTTTATTAACAAATTAACATTTATTAGTGTCCTAAATTAAAAAAAAATAATTTTCTATTTTTCATATTAGGCCGTTTAGCGGCATCATACCTTTGTTTTTTCTTCAACCTGGCTCGACACCCTCGCCTGCAGCTCGGGTGTTAATTCCGCCTCGAATGCAATAACAAAGTTTCCCCAATTATATCAAAATTTACTATTTCTCTGTACGGTCGGTTACGGAATTTTAAAAAGCCATCTCAACATAGTGACCCACATTTACATTTTATCAGTAAAAGCCGCTTGACCCCAATCCACCCCCAATCGCAGTTTACTTAGCGGACTCCAAGTACTGGTTATCGGCGCCAGATCATGAGATTCCCCCCGTTCACCCCTAATGTTTACCCCTAATGTTTCCCCTCGACCTAGATGCGGTGTCGTGTGGAGTCGAGGACCGGTGGAGGGTCGGCTGGACGCTTCCGGTGCAGACGACGGACCGGCAACTGGTCGTCGGCGTGCCACAGCGCTCTGCTAGCGTTAGTCTAGCGCCGCACTTTAATTCATTAGGGGTACTTGTATTAGATTAAAGTAGATGACCGACCAAGCTAAAAATCTTCTTTTTACTCACAACGGAATAGAGAAGGTTCGCGTTTAGTTCTCATTATTGTCAAATCTACTTACTGCCTTCAAGAAACTGAAGCTGAACCTATTACCGAGCGAGAGTCTAATCTGCTGAGTCAGTTATGATCTACCTACAAACTGTGTAGCCATATGGGATCACGACATAAATATAACACCTTAGACCCGAAACTTTCGTAGCCCTCAAATAGCCCCAAATTAATCATTGTATAAATCGTCTGACCAGAGGGGTCGTCGCACCCTTCAGGTGGCGGCCGAAGTATTTAGGACGTCGAACGAATGCTAAGTCTTTCCAGAGTTTCCTTCGGTATAAGTGTAGCTTGTTACGTTGTTTGCTATCTTGATCTCGATATTATATGATTGCCTGCGGTGGTCTGCGGAACTTTTAGGGTGTAGGTACTGTGGCGTTATTTGGCATATGTTAAAGTGAATATTCAGTGTAACGGGAAAGGAGAAATTTAATAAGATTTTCATTGTGGTTTGAATTGATTTTTGTGCGGCGATAGGGATTTTTAGAGAACAATATCAATTGCGTAGTGGCTAAATATAACATTCTTGAAAAAGAAAGAGATGAGGCTGCAGCTCTATTAATTATTAAGTTTCTGAAGGTTTAGACATACAACCCCTAAGCTAGTCGGTAGTTTATAACAGTTCATCATCGTTATCATTGACAGAATGCCGCTTTGTTCAGACCCTAAAATAAAATACTTGACTAAGGTGATACAATGACTTACAACGCCACGTCCTCCACATAACATCCACCGCACAATTCGAGACTACCATATGGCCGATCAGCATAAATTCCGCACTGGACGCGTTCACCGTGAAATGTCTGAATATATAGGGGATGTGCATCCCCCCACCCCGATGCTATCTACTTCCGCCCCGGCCGGATATTGCCAACTGCACGCACAATTGCGTCAGCGCACGCGCACGCGCCGGCTCGCCATTTTATGATAATGTTGGCTGTTGTAGGTTGGAGGGTACCAAGTAATGGCCGTTTTGTGGTAAATTAAGCGATAAGATAAAAGCAATTTGTTTTGAATATTAATGTTGATGTAATTGTTCTGATTTGTTAGTTAAATGAGGGAATTAAGGGGTCCTTTTTGCAAAGTAATTTGATGAACAATTTCAAGTTTTTTTAAACCAGAAAAATCATTTGCAGCTTTTCAATTATTTTCAGCCGGAGCCAATTTCCTAACCAGTATTTTCATGGGATATCGTTTTACCCAGCGGTCGTAGAGGTCAGATAGGCAGACGCTCCATGTAATGTACTGGTATTCAGTTGCATGCGTTAAACTGAAAGACTGGGCCGATGATGATGATCTGCCTATTTTATGACACCACCTTAAAAATATAAAAACAAATTCATGTAATCCTCACCTCATCACAAGCCGAACACCTAGGCTTTAACGTTTCCGCATGATGCCTCCCGCAGTACAGGCGGCCGTCCTTCCAGAAGTACACGAGGTCCACCAGCAGCTCCTGGCAGGAGGAGCAGACGAAGCAGCCGGGGTGCCAGCGCGCAGAGGGACCGGCCCGTGCTGCGGAGACGCACATGTCACCCGCTGACATCGACTCCTCACACTGAGGAAGAAAATTGATGGTTAGTTTTGCTAGACATTGTAAAAAGGAATTGTGCTGCTGGCTTATGAAAACATAAAAAACGTCACGTCTATATTTTCTCGTAGGGTTAGGTAGAGGTGATTAGCTACCAAATAGTACTTCTGAACTGTTCTTTTGAAAGCCATTTTGCTTTCAGCTTTTTTAATGCCAAGGAGTAGCGCGTTCCAGAGCATTGTAGTAGTAGCGTAAGAATTGGTCATAAAACCAGTACGATGTGATGGAATTTCAAGGAGTAGGTTTTTGGAAGGTCGAAGGTTACGACTGTGTGAACTGCCCAACACTTTGAAATATTCTTTTAGGTAATCTGGAGCACATGGATCGGTCAATATTTTGACCGATCCATGTGCGTGTGTGTGTTTTTTTCTCTCTATATGCTCTTCACAATAGTGAGATCTTAGGGACCTCCTGAGTCGGACAGGCAGTCACTTAAGCTGAGAACGGTATGAAGAGATGTGATCTTGTGTACTTACGAAGGCCAAAAATAAAGCGAATATAATTATTGAGAAGACGATGATATTGGACGATGTAGTTATATTTAATTTAATTTTATTAATGGCGAGCATATCGCCATCAACTTGGAACAAATCCAGACTCCGGGCTCAGTAATTCCCGATGGAAAAGCTCAATACCACTTTGTCCAATCTGTGAACCGAACCCACGAGCATATACTCGATAGCTCTACTGCTGAAGTAGAGCTAGCGAGTTGTAGAGATCATTCGCTTTTGGGTTCTCACGAGTTGCTGCATAGGTACGCCACCTTACAATATGTAGCTGAATAGAAATTAGAAATGTTTAGTACTAGTACTAAACTCTCATAAAACGATTATTATTTTCAGGTTGAACAATCCCAGCGGATACCAATTTAGTCTACGAAAATATTCTACAGAAACCGCTTCCGAGTTACGAGCATCTATTTAAGCAGCTATGACTAACGAAATATCTACTGTTACGATATCGGCACGCGCGAATCGCTTGCCTCTGCATACTAATTCGCGAAGATTAGAAAACGGCCGAACTTCCGACCACTTAATGTATTCCACTTACAATGATTGTCCATAGCTGGCGACCTTGTGCCCACCTCGCCTCCTAGCCCAGAAGGACGCCCATTGTTCTCCGTATGGAAAGACCAACGGCTGAGCGTATACGGACCAAAATATTCCTAAATTGATCCCGAGTTGTGTCATAAATTAGCCTTGTTTGATGCAACTGTAGCAGAATGTTTAATCGGTATGACAAGCCAAATTGGCAAGTGTCACAAAATTGAAGTTGACCCTTATTCAGGAGCCATAGACAAAATGTGGTATTCAGGAGGCGGAGGACAGGGAATTTCTGGCGCAGTTTGGCAGAGGCTGTTGTCCAGCACTGGACAGTGATTGGCTGTGTTGATTGCGACTACGATCGAATGTTGTACAGCCTATATAAAATCCTGCAGGTTTATCATTGATTCAAGCCGAGAATTAAGTTATTTTTGTTCACTATTTGAATCAACATCACATCTTTCTCAGAACTCTTACAAAACTGTTGACGGTGAGTCCCAAGCTTCACTTCGTCACGTCATATTTGAATCCAACCTATCATAGTACAGCCAACTAGTGTAGGAAGTACACGCGCTGGCTCCTAAAAGGGCGCGGGCAACAATAGTAGCGTCAAGTCATCGGTGCGGCATCCCCTGTGATCGCGGTCATTTTAGCTGCGCGGGCGCACTGATTCACGCGACCAGAGCGCTTGAGGTAAAGATGATGAGTTGTTGCGTTTATTTTGCCTTAATAAAAGTCCTAACTATTGATTTAAAATTACAATGAGGATGGAAAAAAAGAGATGCGAAAAATTCTAACCATTATACATTATTTGGCCTGTATGCTTCTGCAGTGGTCAAATGATATAGGGATCGGTGATATTCCAATTCATCTTCATTAAAAATTCATCTTGCAAGATTTTATTAGCTGCTCTCCAAGACTTCAAAGAGTGCGCTTCAGAATTATTCATTAAGTACCACCAGTTTTAAATAAACATCCACACAAAATACAACTTCATTGCTAGTGCAATAAATTGTTAAACAAAGACCCCTTTGCCGCATTCCAGGCACATTGTCGTGAAGGGCGCAAATTCGCGTGTCTGAGGTAAGCAGAGATCTGCGTCTGCGCACGTACGGGTACAACTTCTGAGAAGCATATAATGTCATTGTGTTTAACTTGGGACTGTCGGCCTCTCTGATCGGAGAGCCTTTGAGGTTTTATTAATACTGAGTTTGGTTGATGCGCTTGTTGTTAAGGTATATGGCTGGTTCCTGCGAATTGGGCACCAACCGTGAGATGGTGGGCTAGTAGTGCGTCTGTGCTTTGGAATCAGAAATATAAAAAAAATTAATAGTGAATTGCATTGATAAATATTACTTATTTATCGTTGCGTAATTTCAAAGACAAGATAGTGACTGCCTGTCTTTTAAGGCATTTCGCATTTCTACACCTTTTAACAGTATTAACACTGCGCTAGCTTGTGTCTGTTGGATTCATTTTGACTTTTCTAGTATCTTTATTTGTTTTTTTTTTCTAGTATCTTTATTTGTTAATAGACTGTCTGTGTCTTTAACTAGGTCTTCTGATCTTTTCATTTTAATTCTTAATGTTTTCTTTTCATACTGGTGCTTGCGCACTTCCATCGTCATCTTCGAAATCAAGTCTTAATTAAGCTTTATCTCTTAAGCTAGTAATACAAAAATGCTTAGACGCTGAGTTCAACGCTTCTACGCACACAGTACAGCGCTACCCATAGCGTCCATTGAACAGCGCTGTACATTTGGTCAGGAATGCGTCGCGGCGCGGATTCGAGGCACGATTACTACGGAGTACTGTGCGAGTGAGCGCTGCGTCTGCGCCGCCAGACGCGCGCGCGCATGACTCACTGTTCCGCCACGCTACTACCGAGCAAGGGATGAGCGGTAGCGAGGGATTGTAGTTTCGGATCACTTAGTATCCATCATAGATCTATACGGTGTGTACTCTCAACTAAGCACATAACTGAAGAAGCTTCTTCAGTTATGTGCTTAGTTGAGAGCAAAGATAAGTTTAAAGAGTAACTTTTCATTGAGGGCTCTATCCACAAGAGAAATAATTTGCTTATCTTTTCCGTGCCTTTGCCAGCACGTCTTTTTCTTCCATAATTCTCTATTAATCGTCAACTCAGAAGCATCCTCTCTATCCATATCATCTTTCACACAGTCTATCCATCATTTCTTTGTTTTTACCTTTCTCATTTAGCCATCCAAACAATCTTGTTAATCCTACTTTGATCGCGTTGGCCATCCCAAATCATTCCATGATTTTTCGTTAATAGCTAATAAATTCGCAGCTTTTTAGTCATCCTTATAAACGACTTAACAAAATGTATCTTCCATGGCTAACCAACACTTAAAAGCCAATGCAAGTAACGAGCGAAAGCGGCAAGTAGCATTATTACTAACAATGGAAGCAACTCTTAACCATAGGTACGTGTCACTTGCTTGCCTTATATGGAAAGCAGAGCTTGAAACCGTGCCAGAACGGATAATGGCAGACTTTGAAGCCCCTAGTACAATATTACGGGATTCGGATAAGATCTTCAATGTCTCACAAGCTTGTTTCCCTTGGGACCATAGCCCCGCGAGGTGGTAATTTTCTCCTTGTTTGGGAGAGTCCTGAACTTAGCCGCTCTTAGTAGACATAGCAAACATCTGTCTGTACTAAGGTTTGCGAACTTTACTTAATTATAAATCCATGTACGAGTGTACTGTAGTCCCAACTCCCACGCAAGTTAACCTAATTCTCGTCTGCGAAACCTATATGAATCTTGTGGTAATTTGCTGGAGAAAGTTCCTAATATTGTGAAGTGTTAATCTTAACAGATCTTGTTTATAGTTATTTTGTCTTAGGATGTCTAAACACAGTGATTTGAATAACTTTATTTATTGCTTTTTTCATTTAATTTATCAACAATAAAACGATCATTTTACATTTCTTGTCGGAGGTAAGGACCAAAAATAACATAGCTGGTTCTGTGATCTTGGATAATAAAGTTCTTATAGTTACGTTAAATACGTTACGGTAGTTAAGTTAGTTCTTTAAGTTAGTCGGTACAAAAGTTTCCCATCACTGAAGTTAAGTTGTGTTGTGTAGATATAATAGTGACGCGGACGTTAAATCAAAATACCTGCAAGCAGTCGCTATGTCTTCTAAACATTCAACACAACCTCGACTTTTAATGCATTGCAGTAGTACAATAAAGTAAATTTTACCTAGTTGACCTTTAGCATCAGATCCGGTCGAGCCGGCTAAACACCGCAATGTGGCGAAATTTCGCGGCGCAACCTTGCACTCCACTGTACTGGCTATCATTGATTCGTTCTATTGCCAGCCAATCAATCAGTTTCTTTGAATTGCGGTAACATATTATGGTTTGGCTCTCTCAGTTTTATGCTGTCATTTTCATTTCAAGGTTCTGGGGACTATTTTTCACATGGAATACCCAGATATTATCTTTTGCGTGAGTAATCATAATGTCATTGTGGATGTATTGATATTATTTTAAACCTTGGACTTTGGTTAACCGAAATCAGGGTATTTTTACACCGGTAGAACAGGGTAAACCCCGCTCGTTTTACCGGATAGCCTACATTTCCATTGAATTAGCAGATAGGGTATCATCAGCTCATTTCAGTAATGGTTAATTCGGCATACAACGAAATGCAGTCTCCTTTTGCAGTCACACAACTACAGTAGTCATACATTAGGTAGACACACCCAATCAAATCAATTGCATGTAAGTTGTAACTACCAAACGACAGTGCATAATAAGCAGCATGGTCCAAACACCGGCGGAACGGTGCCACCCATTCATAGAGGCGAACACCGACCTAACGCATGCAGCAGCTACATGAGTAATACTTTGACTTTCACTGCGACGTGACAGACGGACAGACGGTCAGCTGAGCGGAAACGGAGGTGACGTCACAGCCAGGACGACCATTGTTCACCTACGATTCTTGGAGCTCCCAACCGGTGATGATGAGGCCGGTAGTGATTTAGATGTCGGCCTGAGGAAATTGCGACTTCCCTGGCTAGTCATCTTATGCTAAGCGATTGTAATAGTTGTCAGGCTGTTTGTCTCATGATGCAGTCGGTACACGTGCGCTGTGGAGGTGTGCATATTAGACCGCATTGCGGGCTGGAATTTCATGGATATGGAAGTATTCAGTTTTGAGTGTGTGATTTTTGACTCTGCTTTTGTAAGATGAATTGTATTATTTGTTCCAGGTATCTATTTCGACCAAGAATATGTCTACGTTTCAGTCGTGTTTGAACTTACACACGCTGTTACACTTGCCGATCTCAAATAGATCGGAATCTCCGAATTAAAAAACAAACAAATACAGGAGGACCACACAAATTATATGAAAAACGGCCAATCATCATCAAAAAAGTCATCACGGGCGAAATAGACCCCCGCCGGGAACAAATCGGCGCTAATTTGTTAAAAAACACAAGCGGCAAAGACCAAATCAAACAGAGGACCATAGGATCCGCCCCCTGGACCATCAAAAACGATTGGGACTTGAAAAGACGCCGACGTGGATCATTCCTAATTATGAATACGAAGTATACCTTTTTGGAAACAGCTTTCTAACCAAAAATCAACCTTATTCCAATTCTAATAAAGGAGTCCCAGCTTTTCCGGGATAGCAAAGCCAATGTTGGCCAAACTCTAGCAAAAACTTGGCCTAAGTTTCGGCAAGCTAATTACAAGGTGCGATGTACTGACGATTTGTAAAATATATCGCAAATATTGGTGTTGGACTGACGGACCACCTACATGGACGTTAATTGGTGAGGAAAAAAGTGATGTTCTGGTCCAAGATACTTTGTATTTAGATAGATTGGAAGATATTAGTTGAAATGGCGTGTTTGTATAATGCTTTTATAATTCTCAGGGTGTAGAAAGATTAAGTGGCAAATGATTGGTGTCGGGATCTTTTTAAGATTTTAAGATCTTTTGACAGCTCTCATTTTCCATCATTAGGTAAACTTTTGCCACATAATAAGATTCGTAACGTTTGCCTCGGACTGTCACAGACGGATTGTGACAAACTGGTAAGATTGGTAAATATCGACGAGATATAAAATATAATACTTAACGTTTTAAAGCAAAGCGGATCTGTTAATAGAGCATCACTAATTGTAGTAATTCTATTAGCAATAATATTGGAGATAGCTGTAGATTGTGACAGCATCTAACTGTTGCATTGCTTCACAGTGTAAAGTGAAGCACGAGGCACTAAGTGTTACCATGCCATCCAAACAAGGAGCAGTCTTTACAATTACTTGAAGTATATATCTTTATTTTAATTAAATTATCATTGTAATTGTAATGTTCCTGGAAATACTTATTGATAGTCTGGTTTTGGGGTCCATTTTGATTTAATACCGAAATTTACATACTCCTTGATTGTATTTGCTCTTGAAATTTGCTTTTTGTTTTCATCCACAGAAGGATGAGTTAGACATTTGCCAAATAAGTTGATATAGGCGGAAAATGTCTTCTTCGATGTCTAATTGCACTCCATTATTCCTCCCTCCATATTGGAAGCTCAGTGGAAGCTTCTCATACGTTCATACATATTCTCTCCCACGGACTCATATCTTCTCGAATCCTTGTTTCCCACAATTCCCACAGCACTGGAGTGCGTCACGCGAAGGCCCTACACTTGTCTTATTTTTTAATTTTCTTTTTTTTAACCCAAGATACCTGCAGCGTGCCCCCAGACACTTTTAACGCTTTGACGGCGTAACAAACGAAGAGCATAGCATCGCTTGCTTTAAGTCCATTGCTGCCTTTTTACTGAGTATTACTTTTAAGTCTCTTGTTGGTGTGGCAATGGATGGTTTCTCAAGGTGTTGTGTAGTGAAGTTTTTTTAAGGAAATGCGTGGTGGTCGCGTAATATCGGGCGGATCGAACCGAGATCACGTATAGCTCGCGTTCCGGGAAAGCGCTAGCGAAACGACGGTATTGTTCGACAAACAAATTGTCAAACAATGCGCTGCCGTGTTGTTTAGATTCATGTACGTAGTACGGACGAGACATTTGAAGCCCTTGTTGTGCCAGTACAGGAATTAATTTAGAAGTATTCGTTTTTCTAGCGTACAGTTAACTAAACTTTGATAGAGTCCAAACTTTAATACACTTGGCTTTTCAATTCACTCAAAAATAGCTTGGTATAGCAAATGCCAAGAACTGGTTAGGTGCAGAGTCAATGCGAATACTGATACTGTTAGCCTGCGTCATCCCACTGCTGGGCAAAGGCCTCTCTCTATGACTACCAAATTCTTTGATCCAAGGCCAATGTAGACCACTGGTCGTTAGTTTTGTCCAGCTCGACCCGCCATCTCATGCGAATGTATGAAATAAATCCTATCAAAGCCTCAACTTGATAATGATGAATTGGAAGTTCTTTCGTTCGTTTTTGTTTCGTTTGTTTTTTATTATTTATTTATTTATTCACTCACTCAAGAACTAAATACTTTATTCATCAAGATTTATTTTCTTAATAGTCCCATCTGAGCACTGGCAACTAATATTGGAGTTGCGAGTTACGATTCGACATCGCTGCCATGTTATGCGGTATTATAAACTATTATAAAGTAACTAAATGTATTTTCACGCCATAAGCCATGGGGTCAGTAGTACACCAAGTTACCGTCAAATTGAGCAATTTTGAGCCTCGTGCAGGCATAACGTTATTTAAGTGTTGCGCGGAGCAAAAGACCAAAAAAATATGCCGTAAGGAAAAATGTAGGCTTACAATACTAATAGCAGTTCCGTTGTAGTTTCAACAATAACCTCATATGGGTTTGTTCAGGTTCATTAAGATAATAAAGTTTGTATAACGACAACTTTATGTAACAGTGAATTTTCTATGAATAATTAGCAATTGATGCCAAATCGCCGCTGGGTTCTACAACATACAACGTTTATCGTTGTGTACCATGTACATTTTACTACTAAGCTTTAGTAAAAAGAATAATAAATAAAAGCGTGTCACTTTATAGACTGTTTTCCTAACAGCGGCCACAGTTGAGCCGAGTGTATGTTTGTGTTTGTACTTCAATCGTGTGGGAGCCTCGAGGTTTGAGCTCACTTTGTTTGTGGCTCATCGTCGGTCCTTACTGCCGCGTCTTCCAGGCTCTGTGACGCCTGGGCCTACTTATTGCGAGTAATATTTTAGTTTATGTGAAGATAGCTTAATTGATGCTTCTCTGGGGAAGAAGACCTATTTTTCCGTGTCTAAGATATATAATAAAATGGATCAGTCATGGTTTCATTCAACTCGACAAGTCAGCCACAGTATACCTCGGATACAATATCCAAGACATTATTTTTAGTGTATTATTTATTTACTACGTGACACGGATCAGACTCATCAGAGATGTATCGATAGTGTGCTTTGAAGCTGAGTTGGTTTCGGGACTTTAAAGAAGAAGAATCTCTTCTTTGAACTTAATAGAATCACAGACAGACCAATAAATCGTCTCTTCATCAACAACTCACCACTAGCCTTAAACCAACTCTATCACCAGAAAGACGATCAACCTAAGAGCTTTATCAAAGCTGCGAGTTCTATCATCGTAAAACAGACATCACAATCCATCGTAGTAGTAAAAAAACGGGTCGGTCGGCGCGGGCGGTCCGGGCGCGTGTGAGAAACGGCTCGCCCGTGAAATCGCCGCCACTACGCGATGCCCTCACTAAAAAACTGTTGAAATCTCGGGTTTAGAGGGCGCGGGACGGACACGAAGCGAGATGAGAGCTGTATGATTGCGGCTCTGAAGACGGCTTTGAAATCGTTAAAGTTGAAAGGACCAATAACAATTAAATTGTAAAGAAGGTGCAAGCCACCAGCAATGTTGCTCCCACTATAAGGTGTTTTAAAGCTATTAAAATGATATCATTATTAAAAAATAACCTAGAGATTTTCCGCAACATTATTTTGTGGGGCTGATAGCATAGAATCTTTTACTATTGAGATATTTTCGTTTTGCCGAGAACGAGAAGCTAGTTGTGCAAGTGGTTCTGCCATTCGTCTGGCGCCATTTGTGGCGCTTTATATTCGTTTACCTCATTACGGTAAATAGCATCGTTACGGTTCTATCTTCGTCAAGCGAACAGCAGTTATGTTGCTTTATAATATTCAGTACATTTCTATGAATTTCTCTTCACATCGCATTAGATAAGCTATTTCAATTTCAACGATACGGCTCCGAGACGATTTTATGGGTTAAAAACGGCACCAAATTAAAAATGTTATTGTTATTTTATCAATTATAATCGTAGTTTATTCGTAATAAAAATATCAATAAAACACAATTAGTAGATAATTCTAAACGATCACACAATAGAGATGGTCAGTAATTATCTTTATCTTCGGCAGTCAGTGTAACAGATACGTTGGTCCCCGAGGATAGATTTACGCGCTGACACCAAATGGATCACTTCTACCTTCGACAACTTTATATTCTTTTAACTTTTTTCTTTCTTTATCTTTTTTTCACGCTAAACAATGCGTCGGTAAACGATAATTAAAAGTGGAGGTTCTAGCGCCTTTCCTTACTTTTTTTATCTCGTGGCTGTGGAATCTAATCCAATTGGCTTTACGGACTGACTAATTGATTGGTTTGCTGTTTAGTTTTTGTTTTCTGTGGGGAAGATAGTGTTGATTTATTTTGAATCTTTTGGTTCGGGGATATTGTCCGTGGTCCTTTTGGCCGCATAGCTAGGTATTTGAGAATAAAATATGGTGCGGGATATACAATTTTTCTAACGACTAGAATTTCGGACACTGAATTTCTTTCCGGTTTCTCATAGGTTAATAAAGGGGACTTTGCTATCAAAATACCTATTCGTATTTGAAGACTGCAATAAAACATTAGAAACATTCATATAAAAATATTATTTTGTGGCCAAAGGGTCGTAAACAAATAATGTGAATAATAATGGAATTTCACGAGAGCTAACCCCGACGAACAATTAACGTTCTTGAAAGTTTTGCACTCCGCTTAAGGAGAAGCTTATTGGAACTATATGATAATGCATAACTAAGTGTTGCTGCTGAATAGGGAATTAGGGAGTTGAAGTTTAAGCTTAATATATGGGCAATTTTAGAGTCTGTCTTTATCGTGTGGCCTAACCTGGTGTCAGAGTTTGTATGCCGCTCATGGTCTTTTGACTTGGCATTTACATTACATGCCGTCCAGAAATGTCCTTCAGCCATGATGGTTTCCTCACAATGTTTTCCTTTACCGAAGCAAGTGATAATTATACAATAGGTACGAACATGAATCCGAAAAATCAGAGGTGCATTCAAGGGTTCGAACTTTAGACCTATGACGTGGTAGTCCGTGGCACACCTATAAATTATTTTAGAGTTAGTTGCACCTTATGCCTAATATTCATATAGGTAAGATTAATCTAGAAAATGTGCGAAAAATCAAGGTAAACTTAGCATTTACACTATAACGACATGCAAATAAAGCCTTCAACAGAGAATTCGATATAATTTCATCGTTTCTTCAGACTTAACACAAAGATTTGACTGGTCCTTGCATCAGAACTTTTTTAAACTAAAATATTTTAATATCAAGCTTGGTCTTAAACAGCGGTATTCTAATCTCGGTGGGCGTGCCAACGCAGAACCCCATTTAAATTATATTGAAATAAGTGTTTTTGTCGGCAGCCGTATTGAGGGAGCTCCATTCGAATCAGGACTTGTTCCTAAGGGTATGCCAGGCATGTGACCTTGCAGAGTTCTCAAAGGAATTTTAATTGTTTTTTCGATGTGAATTTCGGAGGTAAAATTTTGAATTAATTCGTACGATACGTTTTGAAATTCATGATGTTTGTAAGCTCGTGTCGAAAATATGGCTAGAAATGGGTCGACTACTGAGATGAAGACTTATAAAGAAAAAATGCTGCATCGACCATAAATAAGTTGCGATAAGGATAGTAGTGTGATCATAATGTTGTTTTGTAAATAAATATTATCTATCAATCAGTGGCACAGCTTTAGAAAATGGCTCTAGTAGAAACAATATCAATTGTTCGTATCATCAACCAACGTAAGAAGTATCAACTATCGGAAAGCTCACTCAAGCTAAAGACTTGAAACAAATTCAGACCAAATAAACACAACTAACGATCGCTTTAACATAAACTATAAAGCTAATTCAGATGAATGAGACGGAAAATAAAAAGAGTGCCTTTAAGACCGGCGCCAGAACGAGACAACAATATGTCATTGTATTTATATAATGGTTTGTCTACAAGCGTGTACGATTGTGCTTCAGTCCCAAGTGTTTTATTTTTATTTTATTCGATCTTATTATTCATAGGTAAGCATTATTGTGTCGCGACCGAGTTTCTGGCACCGGCTGACTGGTATTAGGGTTCTTTAGACAGCAGTAGGATCAATCTTCTTAAAATTATACTCTTAAGCTCGAGGAAGAGAGAAATTATTGTGATTCTTGGAAAATTACTAGGAGCTCTTTGGCCGTTGTGGTCCTGTAATTTAGATTTACTGGAGATTTATGTACACAAAATCGGTAAAATAAAAAATACTGCGATAGTTTTGAATGATTAGATTAACTGCTACGCCTGAAGCATACCATTTAGCAGTATCACTCTCTTCCAGCTTATATGCCAATTTATGTCTAAAATTTAGCATTAACCAAGGCACCAAGGCAAAATGCGTACATAACTACAGATCCCTTCTTAGTAAAATCGGAATCACAAAGATTTTTTGTTCGCACCACGATTTTGTGTGAGGAATGTGAAGTTTAGGAGATTATGCTAGTCGGCGGTACAAAGTGGATGCACAGAGGCGCTCCATTGTTGGCACATCACCATCAATGCAGGAAACATTCCACTAAAGTTTGGAAACTAAGTCAATATTTAGACGATATATCGATACAGGGAGGACTAACAAATGTAAGAATGTATTCAAGATACGAGCTAGCTTTGTACACAAATGAAATATAATATGATCGTCATGAGAAAACATAAAGCACACACACACACGATACATACACGATATCGGCTCGGAAGCATTAGCAGAAGAGTTTTTCATAGAAAACATAGATTCTAGTGAAACTGACGATGAAATAATAGATGGTAAGTTAGGTTTAACTTACCCAATCCCTTTGCATTGATAGGTTTTAGAATGACACCTACAAGCAACATACGAACTAAATACTGAAAAACAAACCTTTCAACACATTTCGCCATTTATGACACAAGTAAACACAACTCCTTTATTTTCCTCAAGTAATTCTTTATCTATCCAAACACATTGTCCGTCGTGGGAACTGCGGCCCGTTACTGCTATCTTATCGGCGATAGCTCCGTTTGGCTCGTCTTTGTCGAGCGATACCAGTGCCCACTTGCCCCTTGATGGCTTAATTGGTTAACTTGCATGTTTTGGCAGTTTTATGGCAGATTTTTTTATGTTTGGATGCACCTCGTTTATTTTTTTGGTTTGTTTTATATGAAGTTGCGATGTTCTCTGAATGTAATGAGGTGATTGACTTTTGATATTGTTTTTGTATTGGAGTCTTATTTCATGTTTGTTAATTCTTGTAAGAATATTAGTTATTAGTATAAAAATCTCAAAATTCAGCCATGAGGAGAAAATCTCGCCCAATTATTACTGATTAATCATAAATACCTTATTTTATTATTCTAAATTTCCTAACTAACAAGAAGCACTTATGATCGCCAGTTCTAGGGCACATTTTTGTAAGATTCCTACAAGACAAATTGTTTCTAATGAACGAAATTACGTGTTTCAATACGAGGTTAATTTACAATCATCTTACTTTGTATTCATCCCCATAGCGACGGCGCAGCAGGCTGCGACCTTCACCTTGCTTTTAATACTGTCGTCTAGACTGGACGATTTCCTACCAAAGGCTTCTGATAAAGTCACACACCTACTTTATCTCGACTTCATCGCTGTTTTTGTTTGAGATCTCACTGCTTCCATCGGAAGTTAAAGATCAATGTATAATAGACTACTAAGTGAACTCTTGTAGTCAAGGAAGTTTTTTCTAAGCGTTACCGGAGTGGAGTACCCCAGAGTGGGTTATGAGGACCGCTGCTAAGGTGACCCCTTTGAAGGACGTTCTTTATGTTATTAAGTTGTTTACTCAGCGGTGTACGCAGTAAATTGGGCAATTGAATTACTACTATTGGAATTTAGTTTAGGGGAGCTGTTTAATTTGTTTTAGGTACTACAGGTACGACATTTTTTATAAAGGATGAAGGCCGTCCATTGTACTCCTGATTTTTCCGACGTACGATGAAATATAAAAGGTGTTTATTTGCTTCAAAAGGCAATAGAATTAATGGAACGTTTGAAGGTTTATGCATAATAGGGATAACATACTTAAGGTACTATCATCTCCAGACGAAACGTGCCCCAATTTAAATATTCATTATATAATAACAATCGGGTGAAAAAAACCCGAGTCACCGACAGATGACAGGAGACATGAAGGCTCGGACACGTCAAATAGAACAGTAAAAGTAACAATATAAGATAAAGTATAAGGGTGTGTTTTTTTCATTGAATATTCTATGATACATTAACATAATCGCGACAAGCTGCGAACCAGCGCGGGCGTGTCACGCGGTTAAAGAAACTAATCAAAATGCAAACATTCGTTTTGGAAATTGATAAAAAGTTGACGAGAGCGAGCTTTCAAAAGCGTTGAGAGTTCTGCAGGCACACTGTTTAATTTAAAAAAAAAAACAATAGAACTTTGTGAGGACAGCGATTATATTTGACTTAAGAGTCTTAAATTGGACCTATTTTTGCGATATTAATGATTCCTAAGGCTGACTGAGGTAGTGTGTTTAGAATAAATTGTGATCAGACCTAATTCACAACGTATAAAATAATTAGCTGAATTGCAATGATTTATATTTCATTATCATTTTTGAGTATTTCGTAAAGTAGATACTAAAACAAAACAACAACGGTACTTTCATTTTTTCAAGAAAAAGGCTTAACATTAGAGTTATTAATTTAAACTTTGACACATGACAGCACGTAACCCTAAAATGCGGCCATGACTTTATAAATTAATAAAAAATTGTCTCGTGTTGATGTGTTATCTAAATAGATTGTATAATACCTGTAGTGCTTTCGATAATCTTCGTTTTGGTTATGTTTTCCCCTCGGTGTGTTTGGATACGTAGTAATTGATTTTTTATTGCTTTTTGATCGTTTTAAATGCCTTTTTGTTGGTTTATTTATTTTATAGCATAATTTTGGATCTGGTATATAGATTTTTATAAATATGGCTGTTGTTGTGAGGGTGTAATTATATATTTGACGTAAGATTAATACATTATTATTTAAATGGTTAATATTTAGTCAATCTCTCAGTTGAACTTTTATCAATTCTAACATTACATTGCTCACACATCTCAATAATCTTTTCAAGACTATCAAACCAACTGCACTAAACGAATTCATACGTTGAGACGTCGGCGAAGGAATATTCCGCTAATATTTGGGTGGTCGTGATTACGGGTTGTCGGCCAGAGGCTCAGGCCACACACCTCAGTCTTGTTACAATGTTGTTATGCGCCGCGATATTAACTCGTACTAAAACTTTTTTATTTGCTTTGTTCGGACTCTAAAGTCATAAGTTTATTGTTTATTGATTACTCACGTTATTTAGATGTGTTTGCCTTATTTTCTAAAGAAAAAGACTCAAGTTGAAGAAGTCAACAGTTGTATAATATTGCCCTCGTACGTAAGTCAAAACGTTTGTAGAAATGTGTACTTACAATTAATAGCCAAACCATGAAGGTACACATCTAGCAAATTTCAAAAAGCCCTTTCTATATTTTGAACAGAGCAGTAGGTACCGTTTTCGTTAACTAATGCTCAATATTACAGGGATAATATTTTTTACTCTGTATTTAATTTATGTCTGTCTAGAATAAGGCTTAAATGTTTCCATACATATTTTTTTCTGCTGACTGTACTTTGCACCTGATATGATATCCAAAGAGGTTTGTTATGTAAAAAACTTTTTCCAACGACCAAAAACGTGACAGATCTGTGGACAGATCTATTTTCTTCTTTCTTCTCTCGAAATAAAAAAAAATGCCTTAGTCAGCGACTTTCGGCCATTATAAATTTTCTGTGACATGAATAATGGATTTGAAAGATGACGAGAAATCAAGAAAATGTTGTGAACATCCACGCAACAGCCGCTATTACAAAACCAACGTAGGTCAACTATTTGTGAAAACCTTAAACCATTTGTGTAGTGTCCGAGGCAACGCTGGCGACGATATCAGGAAAAAACTACCAAATAAACAAAATAATGAAGAATTTCTAATCAATATTTTTGATGATAAGCCGAACAGAGAACCCAATAAAGAGCCTTCCAAGGGGCTCATAAATAAAATGTTGACAAATTACGCACTGAGCAACAACTACAACGAACACATGTACTTGAAAGAACAGTGCGATGCTTACCATGGAGGAAAGCAAAGACCTCATGCGCCTGTGGCGACTATGTGTTCTAACAAGTTTCATACAGAATACTCGTATCGTTCAAGAGATATGTTTGAACCCCCACGTCATGAGTTGAAGTGTGAGGATTTTAATCAAGACCATAACAGAAATGAAGAATCCCCTACTAACGACATGATGAGAGACCATATTATAGCAGATAGAAATGAACAATGCGAGAAAAGCACTTTATGCCGCCCTAAAGAGAACATGTATAATCAAGAGTTCTTATACAGAACTCTGCAAAAAAACGCAAAGTTACAGAAGATAGTGAGAAGACTAGTGATTGAACGGGAAACAGAAAAACAAAGAGAAGCATGGAACAATTACATTAACGATTTGAAAAATAAACATAGATATTATAGTAACGAACCGAGTAGGATATCGCCGCAGTACGTACCGGACGACCACAACAATCCGGAGATGATCGACGACTGCTACAATACGAGACTCAACTGGCGCCAAGCTAATCCGAGTCAGCATTTGCTGGAAGATATTAATGGAGCTCTTGATAACACGCCTTCTACCATGCACGGTCAATATTCACACAATTATGATAGTACTATACCACCAGATGTCGGATTGTTTCTGTGCAATGATGATCGCTTTTGCTATCCCACTGGTTCACAAGCCAGTATGCTAAGGTTGAATAAAGAACGTCAAGCATATGCAAACAACTGGCGTGATAGGCCAACTGGTAGGTACTTTCGTGGTAACAGCGTAGTGGTTGATAACAATCGTGCATCTGAGATTGATGGTATACAAGTTGTTGCTAGATCGTATATTCCTGTACCTCTTCATACGAGAAAATCACGGGGTGCACCTGGATCTGGTCAGACAGCTAACTTACCTCTAGTTAACGAAGAAGACTTCAAGGAACTCAACGTCCCTAAAGATGACATGATCCAAGATAACAACAACAGATTTTGTCCTTATTACACGGAAGCAAAACCAAGTGCCCAAGATGAAACTTACGAACAAAGTCAATATGTATTAGAACCCCTTAAACATAAATGTTTGAAACGCCACATGCATGCTGGTGTACCCTATACACAAAAAGTAACCAAACTTGATAAGGATGTAAGTGTACCCTCTAAACATGAATATTTGAGAAATAACGAGGACTCCAGAGCTCCTAATAACCTAGTAGCTTTCAAACACAAAATAGTAGAAAAACCTTACAAGATACCTTTCGATAACGATGCGTGCATTGAAGCTGATCTTGAGAAGAACGAAAGTTTCAGAGAAAACTTCAAGAAAATTACTGATAACATTATGAAACTAAAAGCTAAAATCCGGAAATCTGAAGAAAACACAAAAATGAAATCTTTAGCTAAAATTGAAGAGAAGATAGACTGTTTAATGAAATCTATGAATTCGATCATGACAGACATCCAAGCAAAGAGAAACACTATTTTATCCAAAAGAAATGCAGCAGTATCGGTTTGTAAAATCCTCACCACCAGCCGAACTATGCTGAACAGACATAACAGCGATCCTTACCGTTACAAGAATGAAGAAAATGTGGTACAAAGCAGCTCCAGAAGTGTCTCGATCTCTCAAGTTCTGCCTAAGGAACTGAGAAGACACACAGTTTCTAGCATCTCTAAAATGGAAACAATATTACTAGAAGAAATGAAAAAGAGTGATCAAGCTAAAAGCGACATCGCAGAAATACTGAACCTGCGCAACGACAGGAGTTGTTCATTGGAAATAACATTTGATATTCCGACAAAAGAGAGATCAACTGAAGTGACTGATTCTTTGTACAAAACTAGATACAAGTCGGAAAAGAAGCCTCTATTGGAAAAGAGACCACCGTCGGAACAAAGCGCGATGACCATAGCCGTGAACACTGATCCTCTGGGATTGTTGGCGTTACTGAGGGTGTCTACGGAGACGGTGAAGAAGCTATTATCGTACGTGCCGAACTTGAACTACCACTTTAATTTGTCGCTGCTACCACCACTGCTTCCGTTGAAGCAGTGCCCGCCGCACTACACCTGTAACATCTGCGGTGCGTCGTTCAGTCAGCCATCACAGCTCAGTGCACACGTTAAACAACACAATTCGGGAAAGACAAGGTATTCATATTTATTTTTTTGATGTAACTATAGAATAGAACAAGCAACATTGGAATTATGCTGTCCAGGCTTTAATAAAAAACCTTAAACCAAATATTATGAAGTCCTTGTTCTAGCAGAAACAATTTTCAGATTAAAAGTTGTAATTGATTTAATTGGTCCGTCTTTCCAGGGACTGTTGCGTCTGTCGCCACGCGCTCGACTCGAAGTGTGCCCGCGCTGCTCTATTCACGTGCCAGCACTGCGGCCAAAGATTCACTAGAGCCTACTGCTGCGAACTGCACGAGAGGTCCTGTGCGCGGCAGCTGGGTAGGAGTCATGACATCACCTCTAGCCATCTGCTGCTGCAGTAGAAGGCAAGTCACTTACATCATCATCCTCTAGCCTTTATCCCAATTTATTTAGGAAAGGCAACACTCTATCGAGGTCAACATTACTCCACTGTCATTCTTTTAAGCTCTTGTCGTTATAAGTTTAAACCGCAATGATATTTCAAATTTAAAAAGTATTGTCAGTGCACTTTAGTGGTGGACCTGCAGTGATTTAGTAATCAGTAAAAAAACTTTAAGAATGATCTTGTTTCAGTTTCTGTGATTGGCCAATTGAATCTTGTAATTCTACTGTCACATGATTCATAAAAAATATTTGTGTTTTCTTCGATATACATACATATTTCATTAGAAAACAAACCAGTAAGCTCTGTTAATATTTTTTGTGTGATACAGTGGGTCGATATCGGTGCGGGTGGACAAAATCTTTACTTTTTCGTTATAATTGGACGTAGGGTACGTGAATGCTGTCAATGGTTCTTTTATGGGCGCCGCAACGCATCCATCATGCTGTTTGTACGGGGCTTAGGGACAGCCATTATAGTGAAATGGGCATAAAATTCCGTCGATGCATCACAATGGAGGAAAGCAACATTATAAGTAATTATGGCAGGTTTGAGGTGAAGCGTTATAATGATATTATAGTTGCGAACGATTCGCCCATTGTGGAGCAAAATGTTAAAGAAAGATGTAAAATGACAATAAATGACCATTGTATTGTTTGGCTATAAAATTGATTGTCTGAGCAAAAAATGGACAGCTTTTTTTTAAATTTACCAACCTTTAAGCTTTAAATACTGCTTATTTTCCTGTAGTATTACAACGTAGGAAGCAATACATAAGACATCTGAACTGGAAACCGTGTTTCTGAGTCCACAGTTAGCCACCCAAACCAATTGTAAACACTCGTGTATTTCCTAAACACCGGATGGTCACAATAAAACTCCTTGTGACAGTTTTCGATTATCTCTTCAAAGGTTTTTTTCGCGATTTCGGACACGGCAGTTAGAATCAGCACTGTTGTCCCACAGCCGAGGTGTAAATTCAATAATAAGGTAAAATACAATAGGTTTTTGTGCTAGGTTGGTGCACGGGCGGCCCACCGGGGTGTCTGAGAGCCCAGCGAGCGAGCGAGCCTACTAATTCATATACCGTTAAATATTTGCCACGGCTTCGTAAGATCATGTCTGACTGTTTGTTTAGGTGAAATTGTAAGTATTGTTGCGAATGGACGTGGGAAGGAAGTTGTCATAAAAAATATCTTACGTTTGAATTGATTTCTGAGAAATTGTGCAGTTTCTCTTTTACTGCGCTGCGGTTAATGTATGATAGCAATGCTGGTGTTAATTAGCTGTCGTTGGGTTGTTGTGAGTGCAACATGATTCTAAAGTACGATTAATTTTATTATTTTTATTATCTTTCCACTTACTTACTCTTAGTACAGCGTTTACGAGACAGCTTTTTGTGGTTTTATAAGCAAATTCAAGAGCGGCGGTCTTCTGCATTTTTTAAGACCACAAAAGATCCAAGATCACTTAACATTCAGTGTGACAATCTAAGGAAGTAACATAAGATAAAACTACAAATTGATACTTTGAAACCCAAGCACCTGCCCTTATCAAACAGTATAAAAAAACCTACAGTTTATTATTGAGAAGCCAATATTTGTAAATCTAATCATAATAAACACGGGGTGGCCGTGGCACGTGCTGACAATCTTATCAATTATTTGACATATAGTCTTGCATTATCAGCCGGGAGCGCTTTTTTTTTGTAGTAAAATAAGTTAATAAAAAGCTCAAATTGATAGCGAATAGAGTTGTTTTTCCTCCAGAAAAAATATGGCGTTGAGTTCTGGGGAGTTTGGATTATTATTAATGGCTTATTTTGTTCAGTAACCAGTTTTGCAGTTAAAAGCGAAATGCTGTTGGTACCTTCATTAACCACCACTTTTGAATTTTATTTAAGAAGGATATATTATAACAAAATAACTAAATATACTAATAAGCTAACACCTCTGATCTCATTTATTTGTAAAGAAAATTGCTGAGGCCACTTTGTGAGCGCATTTCAATGATTGTTTATTTTATATCAATGCTAACTTCACACTAACTTCAACCTTATTTAAGGAACAGTGAAGTTCATTCTCCTTTCGAAGTTTTTAAGATGAATCTTGATAAAGCGGATTATGACGCGCTGTCGACCAAAGGGTTACTTTAGAATATCTTAATTTTATTTTTTGAGCGCCATTTAACTGGTTTTTTGTACGATTGTGTTGTAAGCACCTTATGGCATTGAAATATTTTATTTCAAAAATATTTAGTACTTCTTTTTGTCCAGGATTTTCGGTGTGATGGACCATTGTGCATGTGATCTATCACTGATTCACTGAAGATTGTTGAAGTATTAAATAGTGGAGTAAAAATGACTGTATTGTTAGGAAATTACATTGTGTGTCATCATTTAAATTGGTTTGATGGGTGTGGATTGTGGGAGCTTTCAGCGTCGACCGTAAACTCCACCCTGATATGGCCTGCTAAGGATAGGCTAGACGTCCCCCTCAGGGAGTCTTGCAGTAGTTAACAGAAGAGGAAAGTCACCAAAGTCCTTTTCCTGATCAACATACGCTCTTTGTTCCTGTTGTTGAGCGGTAGTTCTTAGGCTTTCTCCAGGATCGCCTTCATGTGAAACTGGGATTAGAAGACAGACTATCAGGTGCATAAGTCTAACACGAAGTTACTCCCCGTTAGCCTGTCGAAGTACATAGGTATTCCATATCCACCAATACGGAAACGACAAACTGCCTATAATACCTAGTGTGACCATTACGACATCCTATATGATACGTTACTAGACTACAGTAAAGTGGGAAGGCTTCCTGTCCTCCACTCTCCGCAGTACCGAGCGAGCATGATTCAGAGAAGATCGGATGTGTGATAAACTTATCATAACTAATTTCTATGTGGCAATGGGGCTGGAAGAAGCTAGTAGGAAATTATTTTGTTCCTAATAGTGTCGTGGGTTAAAACCGGTGGTAGTAACCTAGTAATGAATAAACTTGGATAAATTACGGATAGCTTCGATCTAGAAATTATTTATCACCTATCTATCTACGATATCGACCAAACAGAGTTTTCCGCGAGATTAGGATAATCCAATGCCCTGAAAAATACCGTCGGGCTGTAGCCCCCCAGACACAACACAGTGCCCCGGCCTAGTTGGCGAATCGTCAGTTTCCCATGGAGGATCTTTTTACTGCTTGCCTCATACCTATAACATAATTAACACTCAGTTCAGAAACCACCTCTCTATGTCTACTTCTACTTCCTGATGCGCAATGACTCATCCCGGCAATAGGGCAGAGTTCACATCAGTCTCCAAGACCGATTCCCATAAGTTTAATAGCTCCATATCCTATATGGTTATAATCCGAGTGTCGGTGTGTTTGTTGGTAGCGGAAACCGATGCAAATGCCCGTGCGCAGGCGTCACGTCAGCGTCGTCAGCGCACGTCCCGGAGCGTGCCCGGTGCATGCCGAGCGGCTTGTGACGTAGGAGCACTCAATGAGAGGGAAGTTCGTGGATTTTAGATTAGTTCTTATAGTGTCTTCCTCACTCAATACTCACCCCAAAACACAACTTTTCAGTCATCGGCGCCACTTTCAGTATTCCTCTTATATACTCATTTCTTATTTTATCCATTCGCGTAACACCATACATCCCCCTTAGCATTCTCATCTTCGCCACATGCAAATGCCTTTCATTTATCACTTTTGTTGCCCAACATTCTGATCCATACAAGACAGCAGGTATAACCATTGTTTTATAAATCTTCCCCTTAAGTTTAATGGGAATGCGGGAGTCGCAGATTGTTCTCAAGACCTGCCGCAATTTCATCCATCCCGTGTTAATTCTGTGCTTTACACTACGATCTATTTCGCCATCGCTTTGCACGAGTGAACCGAGATACCGAAATTCGGAACAGACAGGAAGAAACGCGCCATCTAGCGCTATGGCTCCAGAACTGGAGAGACCGCCGAAATCGCAGAACATGTATTCCGTTTTAGTTCTGCTGATTTTCAAGCCAACATTCTCTAGATTCTGTTGCCATTTCTCCAATCTGCTCTGGATCTCAGGTCCATCTTCACCGACAAGAATAATGTCGTCGGCAGACAGCATGCACCAAAGTGCCTCTTCCTTTATGTCCGACGTCAAGCGTCCATAATCAACAGGAAGAGGTAAGGACTTAAAGCCAACCCTTGATGCAAGCCTACAGCCACACTGAACTCATCGGTGTTGCCAGCAGCTGACCGGACGTAGGTACAAGATTGGCTGTACATAGCACGAATTAACTCTACATTTTCCCAGGTATACCTTTCTCTTTCAAGGCCCACCACAACACATCCTGAGGTACCCATTAAACACCCATCAAACAGAACATTAAAAACAAAAATAAGTTATACAATAATCATGTCAACTATAAAAAATAATTAAAAGATCCAAAAATAATTAAACTATTCCATTGTAAATTAACAAACACAAAAAATTCACAAATCTTAATCCATCATTTCTCTCCGATAGCTCTTAGATTTGACAACACGTTAAGAAAACTCTTTATTATAATTAGTCATTCTAACATGAGTGTTATAATGAGTTGTAATTCTGGTTTAAGGGCGATACAAATGCAGACAGATACGCCACGGCTTTGATTTATCCTGCCCAAACAATGGCCGATTACTAGACCTATTGTAGTTGTGTATAGTAAATACATTGTTTAGACGAGTGACATCTTTCTCTTTTAGTAGTATATGATAATTACATTGTGTTTCGGTTGATATTGAATGAAGATGGTAGGTGAATTATTAATTGAATATGTATATTGGTAGTATTTTAGGTGTACTGGTCAGTAGCGTGCAGTACAGTCAGTTCTAACTGCATGGATTTCTTAGGATACACAAAAATGACTTCGAAATAATACAGGATATAGCTTTACAGTCGGTACAGCTTACATACGAGCTCGGCTTACACACAATCAAACAAAAATCAGATGACAAGTCATTCTTTAAGCGATAACGATGATAAGAAAGTCAATAATATATATAGGTTTGATATAGGTAAACTTCGGAACAGCTCGTTTCAATCCTGATGAAAGCCGTTGTAGAAATACAAAACGCTGTGGAAGCGATTTTCAATTTTATAACTTTGAAATAAGTTAGTAGGTAGTACCTATTGATTGCTTATTTTGTTATGTTATCTATCACTTATTCATAATCACCATCAGTTCTACGAAAGGAGGTTGCTGTCTGTTACTTAGTCTCTAGTGTCCGACCGAAGGTCGATTTTTGGTCGAAGCCGAAGGTTTGATAACATTAAAAAACTTCAAGATTGGCTAAAAGAAGAGTGAAATATGTTGTTTTTATTGAACTTTTAAATTAAAAGTTTTAATATTAAAATTGCCTTGCAACTTGTCTAAATAATAACAATTTGAAATGTGTGACCCTTGGAGACGCGCGCGTGTTCGCCTTTTCCATCGCTCATTCGTAATAGTTCGTTCAATTTCGGAGGTTGCAGGGAACTATACTCTATTTTTAACACCTTTATGTAATTACCCATATTAGCAAATGATTTTGAATTTGAACTTTCGGCTTCGGCCAAAATGGCCCGAAGTTTTGGCCGAAACCGCAGCTTCGGTCAAACACTATTAATATCATACATAACCATCTTTTACACCAACATAGCCAAGAAAGATCGTTCGTACTAAGAATCCACAGTCCACGCCACATTTCAGAGCCCAGCAAAAATTCGACAGCACTTAGATTACGTGTATAAATTGGCATCCTAATGAAATCATTAATATGGCTCGGGTAATGCGATATCTGGCGATCGGGATCGTTTAGCGATATCTGGCAGTTTATCTGAGAGTATCTGGGTGACCACCGACCCAATCGTGTCACAGATAAGGGCTCTGGCGCCCTACGGAATCTAACACGGATGTAGAATCCTTTGAATGGACCTTTGTTGGTTTTTGGAGATGTATGGAACTGAGAATTGGATAGGGATGGTTTTGATTTTAATCGTAGGTTATATTAATTTAAGATGAAATGATGAAGAGATGAGACCAGTATTTAGAAATGTACCTCACTAGCTCTAGTGCAATTGTTAAAATGTAACAAGTATTTGCGTGGTATACTACAACTGACACTGACAACCCGACCACTGAAAAATCACGTTCTAATTAAATTCGGGATTTACAAGGTAAAAGCGACTTCTTCTATTGTTGAAGTCGTTTAAAATGTTCGAATCGATTGACACCATATGCATCAGTACAAACATACCTACATACTATACATACATAGACTGCTAAAATCATAACCCTTCCTTTTATCTTCGTCGCAGTTGGGTGATCACTAAAGATTGTAGGCGAATCGAAGTTACATTTTTCCAAGTCCTGCCGATGCAAATTAAGTATCCTAATTGAGTTGAGTTATTATAATTATTTTCTGTCGTAGGAACACCATTGCTGAAAAGCAATTGCACATCTTATGCAGGGGTTGAAAAAGTGCAATACCTGCACGGTCAAAATGTCACACAGCAGACAGCAGACAGACACACAGCACACACCAGCTACACACACACAGCACACACACACACACACAGCAGACAGACAGCAGACAGCAGATTCTCCATATGAGGATCTAGAATCAAGAAGTACTGAATCTGAATTTATTATAGAGGCTGCGGATCGATGTCACTTACACAACCTATTTCTAATCTAGAGCGCACTACGCCTTAGCCACATCTAGCATCTCTGTTCGACGTCCCGTCGGCGCCTGCGCATATAGGTGCGATGGTTCACGAGTGTTTTTATCGTTTTCGGCGGACAGTGGACAGTGCGCGGCGCGGTGCGGGCCGCGGCGGGTCTGTGCGGGCCCGGCGCGGGTCGCGCAGCCGTGCGGGGCTAAGCGAGAATCAATGTATTGTGTTCCTGGAACAGGCTTGCTGGGGACCCACGAAGAGTGTATGATGAGGCAATTGGGATGAGATTTATTGAGTTCGGGGTTACGTAGGTGACAAGTTGATTCGGAGAAGAACAGTTGTTTTTTCATCTTATTTGTTGAAACAACTCGAGAATTTAATCTGAAAGATGTTTCGTCATCGGTCATCATATACAATCAGGCTGTGCTGTGAGTCTGTGACAGATCAGAGGAACATTATGACTACTCGTTTGCAGTGCATGCCTCATTTGTAACCGTCCCTAGTCCCCATACATAATCATCTGTTTGCCGCATCCAAATCAAAGTGTGCTCACTTCTCACATCCGATCAAGTGCGCTTGGAATGTGCCGTCCACGATACAAAATAAAAAACGAAATAAATATATAACGATCCTTTATCAGATCAGGACACCGATAATGAATTGACCCATTTAGTATGTGAATCATTCAGTGCAACCCAACCAACTTATATTTTGCCACCCAAAAACTTGCTGACCAGAACTTTTCGGCGGAGATTTTAGTTTTGTCGACTGCAAAGTTAACTTTGTCGTCAGATTTTCGATTTTAACTCTGAGTTCGGAGTGTTTGTTTTGATAATAAGACGTAAATGATCGGCAATAATAATAAATTAACAATATTCTTGTATATTGGCAGTTTAAGATCCTTGATATATTTATATTGGTTGAGTGTTCACTAAATTGTGGTCGAGTGTCGGGGACAACGCTTTTCAATAACGAAAATTGTCGGAATTGAGATGTTTTGTTGTAATAATAAACTGATTTCTGCTAAAAAGCTGTCCTTACCAAAAAGGAAATGAATGAAAAATGTGACCAACCAGATACCCTTTTAAAATGATTCAGAAATTGGTTTAGGGAAACCCGTTGTTATATTTCGCGCCAAAATCGTTTTCCTTCTCTTATTTATCAGAATCCAGATGGAATTAAAGAAAATCTAAGAAGAAATCTTCTTTTTCAAACCTCCTTTCAGTTTTTCAGAATATTGCACTTTCCATAAGCACAATACCTTAGGAAACCTTTTTGAAGTTTTATCAACCGCCTACCTAGGCACTAATTTACCTTAGGTATATGAATCTTTTTGGGAAGTAATTTTCAGCACACTGTAGTAACTGAAGGCTGAAAGGCAATTATGGCCGACTGCTTCGATTACATCAGGAGATTGTGGATCTAGAAGTGGAGCCAATTAATGTAGCACCGGGCTGACCGGGCAATTTTATAGTGTTGTACAAAATCTAGACCTCACGCGATGCTAGGCCGTAAAATTAGCAGGTTGGTAATCGGGCCTAGATTTTAGTTTAATATATAATATGGAATTTACAGATTCGCTCCCTATTACACGGGACTTTAACATAACTTTAACATAACGGCGATGTGCAGGGGACCTCTGCGGCCTAACCTAACCTAACCCATCGGAGAAAACAAACGTGATGTTAGATTTCTTTGCATGTTTTTGACTTAGCGAAGTAATTTGGTACTTAGACACAAGCAGTGTGCGATTGGAGAGGATTAAGCGTGATGGTAAGGACAGGTAATGACGATAGATGTAGCTAGGTGGTCTTATTCTGTACTACTTTCTGATCAGTATAGACAGTTGTAGCAAGACATACGGTTAGACAAAAGATTTTAATGAAAAAAAAAATAGATAGAAAAGAAGATAGAATCTTTCAGACATTTTAATAAATCTAAAAGAGCCTTGCCTTACAGACTAGGCTTTTAATATTACACGAAACAATTGAGGATCATAAAAATGTACTGCGTGACAGGTCTTAGGCTGCGTTCGGACTTACGACAAGTCGTGCGACACTTTAATGATGGTTTACGTTGATTAGTTATTTAATATAATAATAATCGTGCGTCTGGACACGACGACGTTTTTATGTGTTACTAATATTGTGTATTTTAATTGTAAATGCGAAATTATGTAATTATGTGTATGAAATTATGGTGTTTTACAACATTGCTTATTTTAATTTGCAAGTTGACAATCAGAACACATGTCGCCTTTGAATATTTAATTATTTGTGTTCATGCAAGCAGGATTTAAAGTAACTTTAGCGATGTAGCTGAGGTGTTTTTGTTTTTGAGTGTTTTGTGTATTAATTGGTATCAATTCAAATGTGTACTTTTTAAAGTTAAATAAAATTAGATAGCGAACACGTGACACTATCTGCAGTCGACGAACATTTTTTTTTTCAAAAATCATTTTTGTTTCCGTTTTTTTCATGTTTAGCTAAATATAGGTAGGTATCTATTTCATATATTTGCCGAGTTTCGAAAGCTAATTTAATTTTTTCCTGTAGTAATCCTCCCTAAACCATAACCCTAACTCATGTTTTCCCAATATAACTTTCCTTTCAGGCCCAACCAATGTTCTTACACAACACAACATCGAACATTTCAAGTGTAAGCAAAGAACTGATCAATCATTGTCGTTCATTCATTCTCGTTCATTCAATGAGGTGTTTGTTCCCCGGCATGTTTGAAGAACACACCGTTGTTTAGCGCCAACGAGGGACATTCCCACCAGACTGTCACGTACGGGATGGCTAGGACCTTAGGTCAACAATGTGAACATGGTCAATGTTTATTGCATTCATAGGAATGGTCCTTTGAGTGTAATACTTGCGTCAAAGACATCGTATTGTTTCTAAATACGTTTGTCGTTTACCTGTGATTTGTTTTATTTATTTATGAGACAGCTAGGTGAAATGAGTGAATAGTTCAAATGAAACCTGAACAATTGTTTTCCAAATTAATAGTGCTTACTCCATGGCAACAAAGCGTCAGTGTATGGAGATTAGTATTACTAGAAAAACTAACTACTCGAATTGAAAAAATCGGATCAATTGGTTTCTGATTTGGTCGCAAAATCGCAAGCGTGCACGTTGCCTAATTTTATTCCATCTAATTTTCGCTAGGCGTGGCGCGATGGCGTGCCTAGCCTGCTGCCTAGGCCACAAGTAATTACTGCCAGACTAGTCGACCTTCGCGTTTCACCAAATTCGCCCTAAATTATGTCCACTCATATATTTTGTTTAAGATAATCGTCGCAGCTTTTATTATTGCGTTATTATAGGCTAGTTATATATATGTGGCTGACCTTAGTCTGCCCTTTGGAACATGTTAGTTTTCGGGCCAAAAGTACTGGGAAATAATTCATAGGAACTACATCAGAATTTTATATTATTTTTTGTTTCCTCTCTGCACATTGGCTAAGATTGAAATATCCATACAACTTCTTCACTTTCATGTATGTACTATACTACTACTATGACTGCAGCTTACACTAGTGTGTTATCTAGACATTTAAACTCCATAAAATAACTAAAAGCAACTACTTAACAAAGAACTGCAGGATACATTGCTATTATTAATCCCGTAAATCAAGCAGAACACAACTATTTATGTCAGCTTTCAAATTAACCAGAACAGGTGTCACATTTCATAGAAAACACAAAATACCTGACAAAATGCTTGTCCTAAAATGCGAGCAATGCGCACTATAACTGTAAGTGAGCAAATTATTTATATTTCCATGAAAACGAAGGTTAATTTCATGGTGTTTCAACGCCTTTAGCGGCACGCCATAGACGAGTGGACAGGAAATGTCATTTGTTTTATTGTGCAATTAATATTAAGTTAGATCATCTGACAGATTGTTTGCCATTTGTTAAGAGTTGTGTTACAGTAAGATTCAAGGCTGGCGTTAGAAGAATGAACACAATAGATGCAAATGTAAAAGCTTAACTTCATGTGAAATCCATATTACAAATAAATAGTAACGATGACATCTGCAAAGATTAATATATTAAGATTAGGATCTACCTGATTGCAAGAATTTGATAATTTAGTGATTACACATTTAATTTTCCGAATAATTCACATAACTAAGGATGTCAACAAATTATTTAAATACATTGACCCAGCCTTGTATGTTATGTGACTTACAGATCATGTTGCCAATCATAATCGTAAACAGGTAATTTTCGTAATTGGGTCACCCAGTTCAATTTCCTATTGATAACAACGCTTATTAAATTATGCTCGATTTATTTTAACCAAACGGATTTAAGATTGGCTTTCAACGGAAATGTCATATAAAAACTATTAACCAATGTCCTAGTGACGCTTTTAAGCAATATGATATCAGGAAAAAATACTTTTTCTTGTTTTTTAAGTACTTTATTTAATATTTTTTATTATTCCTTACTGTAAATATGTTTCTTCCAACGGTACAATAAATTGTACAACCAACTGTACTCATGTTGTACATGTTTTCTCAAATAAATTAATAACTGCCAGTACCTACACTTATACAGAGAGTTTGTAACTAGTTGGTTATTGCAAGTAGATTAGGACCTAACCTACCTATTGTGGTACCTACGCTTTGTCCTGTCTATCACAAGTATGTTACAGCGTCATTGGTTTTAACGCAGCATAGGTTTCCTGTGCACGTGTCACGGTCACATTCTGCTGGAGAACAACATTGCATTCGGGTTGAAAGATTCATTACAATGCTTTCATATATTTCTCTAGGTTCATTCCAATCATTGCAAGTTTCTTGCCCTTCGTCCATCCCCCATCATTTCACAGTTGAGTTCATCCCCGTGATTGCACCATCCTAGTCGTGAACGGTTGCAGTACCCTCACACCTGTCCCCTCCGCGGTCAGGCAGGCACCGACGTGATGCCGGTAATTGATTATATTCAACAGCTTTGATTGAAATAACAAAGTCTGTAAAGTTGTACCGTTAAATTGGTAAAAGATGTAGAAATATTTTGTTGTTGGTATTTTAGCTTATCTTACACTTTGTGTCTTTGGTGTGTGTAAGGCTTAATCCGAAATAAGATTCTAATTGGAACGACAAAGGCATCAAGGTGAACAGAAAGTATATTCAATGACTACGGAATTATATTTGGTTAAAATTGAGAGGGATACTCTCATAATATTACAAGTACCGTGTGTGATAGATACTAAACAGATCAATAAGAAATAATTCACCTAGCCTTATATATTGTAGGTACCAATCACAAGGCAATAAAATATTTTTTCTGGCAAACATTTACAACTTCACCACGATAATCCACAACAATACCGCACTACTCACGTGCTGCGCCAAATGCCATCATTTTTTGTAAAACTTGCAAACACTTACCTGAAAAGAAAAAAACACATTAGATATAAATTGTATAGGGTCTTTAGAAAAGGTCGCCCACCTCGCAACAGATGGTGGATCAATAAAATTGGTTTCCGATATAAATCGACGAAAGGTGCAAAAATCGGCAGAAAGGGAAACGGCAACTGTGTAACTCGATTGCAGACATACACTAACTGATGATAAATACAAATGATATAGGAGTTTGAATCTTGTTGATAAAGAAATAAATGTTAGCGAAGATGCAGCAAAGCTGTCTGATACAGATGCAGGTAACGGTAATAATAGTGATACAGAATGTTAAATGAATAAAGGTTGTACACGTGTCGGTATTTAATACATATCTGGTGGTATCTGTATAACAGTCCATGACAGAAAAAAAGGTCGACCCTCGGACAATAGCCCTAGAAAATACAAAGCTGCAAAGCATGTTCATAAAGTTAGGGCAGCTATAAATCCTAAGTCGTGTTTTCGCGTGCTAAGATCTCATCGAAAACTAACAACACTGTAATATCAATAAAAATATTGCCCCAAATAACACGGTTTGGCTCATAATTCAGAATAAATAGCTCCCACCAAATTGTATACTTTCACCGATAAAGAAAAATCTGTTTTGTTCCTAAAGTTAATCGTACGTAAATAAGAAGTTCGTAGTGAAAATATTATATCAAAGCAGAGCGTGTCTCGCACACCTTGTGGACGTATCGTTTGTTCAATCATAACCGTAGGGAGCTTACGACTAAATATAATTCAATGTACACCCTCTTCCTGCCAAATATACGCTTGTCACTTACCATATTACAAAGCAGTTCAGTTTAAACTTATCAGAGGGGGCTAAAGATCATTTTTGCCTAGACAAAACGTTGGTAAATTCGTATTGAAGGCAGGTGTGCTACAAGGGTCTATACTAGGCCCGCTTTTAGAAGATATTCAGCATATTTTGCCACGTGGCGAGGGGCGTTACTCGCAGAAAAACCATCACATCTTTAACTTCCGTAACTAGCAAACACAAATAATGTCTATGATGTTTTTCCGGTGCTTGTAAGTGTTTGCTGATTTGGTAGTTCTCGAGTGGTATTTGGGCGTCGAGTGGGTCAATGTGGGACGGCTGGGGTCAGTAAGAGGCTAATTCGAGTGAATAATGGCTGTTATTGGACTCTGTGGGTGGTTGATATTTATGTGAAATTATTATGTCACTACTTATGCACAGATTTAATGGTCTACTAAGATCTAAGTACTTCGAGTTTGTGCTCCCTATGAATACCACATGCTTTATTTTTTAGACTCTAATCACACTTGAAATCAATACTAATAAGAAACTAAGGGAGTTTTGGTGTCTGCTTAAACAGACTTGTAAGTTGCAGAAACAACACGGATTTAATGAAGAAGTCAAGATGAAACATTATCGTGAACTTGTTGAGTAGCAGTGAAATAGCAGCTAACACAGATGCTGTTATCTGAATTGGATCAGTTACTTACACTAACTTTGTTGATTATTACTTATTCCTGTGAGGATAAGTGGGTTAGTGTGTCTAAGCAGCTGTCTCTGGTACCGGTTCCAGGGTTTATAACTAATAAGAGGCACTGGATAAAGTGTGCTTAAGTACCGGTATTTTGAGCCGATACTTTGGGCGAGATCCGTTAGAAATATTTTTTTTTTAAAAGGTTTTGAATACATCTGTTAATATGTTCCGTTGGTGAGAAAACTTTGTCGTTTACGACCAAAATACTGTTCGAGCATATTAAATATAAATGCGCTTATTCGAGACACCTTTCAAACACTCAAAATTAAGTAAATTTTCTTCAGAAACAGTCTTTAAGAAAATTAACATAAAAAATAAAAACTGAAAATTAAACGACTTGTTTATGGCACGCACGTTTAACTCAGGGCGGCAACGTTTTTCACAGTCCGTACTAAAAACTGAGTCGAGATTGTGATCTCCGAATTCCACCGTTTAATGGGAACTCCTGGTCGCGTGAGGATATGATGAGGGGGCTATGGTTTATACAACTTATGGGAGTATACCTCATACGGATTTATGATTCACCTAGTCAGATTTTTTGATGGCTACAATCTTTATACTGCGGTTGGGGAATGTTGGCGTGTGATAGTCGGGGTTTTACGCATTCTTTTTTTTTGAGACTGCAACTCTTTCCACTTTGCGATGTTGTCGTTTTTTGAAGAAATGAAGCTAATATTAATTTGCATAATAAATCAGTGTGAATATTGAAATTTCCGCAACATATTACACGTGCTTCACTTAAACTGTTGTTTAGCATGCAACGCTAATGCAGCACTTGTGGCATATAGTTAGCAAAAACTTTAATTAGACGCAAAGTGTTTATACAAACGTGTTGAAAGTTTTGTATTTGTAATAGTTTCGGTCACACGCTATTTGTTTCTGAAAAATTACCATTTCATATTTTTATGAAATGGTAATTTAAGTTATTGTAAGATTTAAACTCAAATGAGAACGTTTGCATGGGAAAATATCATAAGAGATAAGGAAAATCGCCGAAAAGGTTATTTATTGTTCTAGTTTATATTTCATAAAGCACCAAAAAGTCTATCGAAGCCAATTCTCCATACCCCAATAACACGTCGGCCAAATCCGGCGTGAGATTAAATCGAGCGGGTTGACAAATGGCCGGAGTCACTCACGCTACATGCCGTGCCTACTGCCTACCCCCCAGCGACGACGGGGGGACATCGTGCTGTACGTACGGGAAAACTCAGTATTTTTCATACGAGACAGAACGAAAAGCTATTTGGAAAAATATGGAAACGGAATTCGATTTGCAGTCAAAGGGCTATTTGCGAGCAATATTGAGTTGTCAAATGGTTTGATTAATGGCCCGCTGCAAGTAAATAGAGAGCTGTTGATCAATGTTCAATATGAGCACTGAAAAACTCATTTTCTAAATGGATAAATAATTTCTATTGATCTTATATGCTATACCCTCGTAATGGGCACTGCAAACTGTTATTTCCTGCAATAATATTGTTTCACAGGCGTATTTGAATAGTTTTGCTCTGTAGTGTTGGCCAAGTTTGCAATATGCCTTATGGCCTCTGATACAATGGACTTCTGGTCGGCCTATCAATATCAATATGAAAAAACAAAGATTCCAGGTATAGGAGTACTGAAGGTAATAAAGTCAAAGCCAAAGGTATTTACTGAAGCTAAACAACACAATGACGAGGTAAAGACAATTCCATTGAATGATTGCGACGACTACTATAGAATACAATGTTGCAGACGATTGGCATTCATTCTTCTTCGATTAAACAAGAATGAAAAAGTTATTGAAGGCTCTATGGTAAATAACACGTGGTCTATTTGTTATTGAAGTTAATCAAGTGACGTATTGCACGTAGTAATTAATCAACTGACACACTCGTCGTGGCTTTTTGATGTCTTAGTATTATATACAATAATATGGGGCATTGTTTTAATAAATAACCAAGTATTTAAGTACAAGTTTGCAGTTATAAAACGATTGCGTCGATTGGTAAGCAGAGCTTATCTTCTGCTTTTTAAAACTAAAAAGTAAATTTGAAAAGAGAGAGAAGGAAAAGGAGTGGAAGGCCAAGGAAACAATGCATGGCTTGTGTGAGAAATGATATGAAAGCAAAAGAAGTACATGATAGTGTGACGGTTGACAGAGGAGAATGAAGTAAATCTGAAAAGTTTACAGGAAAAATTTGACTTTCTAACTCAAATTTTTAGCTCTTTTTGGTTAGAACAGCATTGAAGCCTGTATCAGTATCTCAAACCCCGATTCACCCCATGTAAGGGGGTATTAGACGATACACATCACAATTTATTTAATGCTAACTAAACCTTAATTTAATGATAGCAATTATCATTTATAATCTCCCTATAAAAACACTTTAATACCGTTCAAATTATTCCTTATTTCAAACTCTATTTCTTTGCAATAAAGAAATCATCGCGTTCTCTTGCTACACCTTAATTTTATCCATGTTAATTATAAATGAAGCTTTTGTTCTGGGAGATAGAGTTCAAAGTTAACTGAAAACTGTTTAAGAAACGTAATGTTAAGTTTGTATAGTAATTAAGGGGTGTATATTGTAAAAAGTGGTTTCAAGACGTAAGGGTTCTCGTTCACCAGATTAATAAAACCACCAAAACAAGACGTTCACGTTTTGTTTTTATTTATATGAATGGAAATTCAGCTAGAGTTGCCATTTAACCTTAGTTACAAATATTTCGTGACAGACTCATAAAAGCTATGGGCTAGCAAAGAACAGGCAGATTAATAAGCTATTTCTTTGATCCTGAAAATAGTGTTTTTAGATTTTATACATTATATTTAGACATATGTACTTAAGTTCAAAGGTACTTCATTATCTGAAGCAAACCATACCTAAATTATGCCTAGTTTTTGTATATGTTTTGTCGCGACAAATTAACTACTGCTTGCATATCAACAGGTGATGTAATTTAAGTACCTGTCCAAATATCGTGCATCATATAAAACTCAACACTGTTCAAGTGCTCAGTGTTACAGTCCAGTGCATAGCAACCCTTATTCGACGCGAGCGTACGCCAGATGGCGCTGCGGGGGCATTGACTCCTTAAATATTATTTTTTCGTCCAGAAATCGCGACCCCTAAGTGCGGTTAGGAAATTATAAGAACTACTACGTTTAATACGATCTAAGTAGCGGTTTTGTGGTTCCCATTATTTTCGTTTAGCGAATTTAGAATGATTGGGCTTTCGTTTTTGTAAATATTAAAATAAAATGTAGTACATGCGAATGTATGAGTGGTTAAACCTACTTTTATGGCTTAGGTGGTTTGTAACGTTTTTATTTACGATACTTACGTGTTAAATTAATTTTGAGGCCAAAAATGTATGTTTTAAATGTAGGTAAATGGCAAACAGAAAACGTCTTATTTTACTAAATCTAGACTCGAAGGAGTTAAAACATTCTTGCGATATTTTTTCTATCTTTGACATTTCATGTTTTTAATCGAGATAAAAGAAGAGACATACAGCCTGCGAATTTACGACTTATTTTTTTTCTCAACATTATCGATGCCGAGGATACAATGCTTAAAAAAATAAAAACAAAAATCAAGCAATGATTATGGAGCGAAAAGTTCAAATTTCAAAAATAGAATGCGCGCGTGCGTTCGGATACGCGTCGGAGTGTAATTGTACGGTATAGCTAGTGATGGCGGCACGACGGCTCACCTGCGGTGGTTACTAACACGCGAAACATCATCTTTTTGCAAGTTAACTTGTAAAATTAATAATTAGCGATGAAGCTAAACGCGTCTGATGTACTTTCAAGGTTAGTAGCAAAAGACAGACCGTCTAAAATAAATAACAACATCGGAAAAGGATAAATATTTTGCAATTTTTTATCAGTCTTGTAAGTTTTTGGTGTTTTAATTTCTTCCTAAATATTTTATCGTTATGTTGTATCTTTAAAAAATCAAAAATAACACAAAGAGGGAAAATCACTACCCCCTCTATGCCCTAGGCATCATTTCAAGGTTTGTTTTCTTATCTATAAATCTTAAAAAAACAAGCTTTCAACATTCTGATCCGAACAAATCGTGACGAAAATTCGAATAATCGTATTGATTATCTAAAAACACGATGATTATCAAATTCTAAGCATCCAAACGATATCCCGAGGCAAATTGTTGCAAATTTCCATCGAAACTAATCAGAAGATATCGTGTTTGGCGGCAATCATGTCGTTAGGCAGCCTCCTCGGAGAAGATCGGGCCAATTCGGCATTTTCCGTGTTTATACTGAATTATTCATTGTAGTAAATAACCTTTACGTAATAAGTAGTGATGGTTCATGTCAGCACGCGAATGAGGAAGGAATCGAGACACGCTCACAGGAAATTGTAGTGATTTTAAAATGAGGCATTTTTAAGTTGTTTTGATAGTTTCAAAACATCTTACATCAATGTCTGTTCTATTCTCAATTTGCATGAATCCTAACATTCCAAAGCTATTTCACCGCTTTTAATTTCTCTTGTAGGTAACTGAAAATTTTAACACTTTGATCAAACCAAAACTATGCGCTCTTAAACCACTGTCCAGTCCATATTTTTACGTGAAAAGTCCTGCAACCTGTAACCCCTAATATCCTGCAACTCCTGCTACCGAAAATTCCCTGCAATTTCTACAACCCTAAAGACCCTACAAATCCTATCGCAAACAACAATGCTGCCATGCCATCCAAATACTCCCAAACCTATGAACTAGTCCATTATCTTAGGGCTCCACTTCTAGGATGTTTAAATACACGTCACGTGTAATATTCCTATAATACCCAATCCTCATCTCAAACAATACTATCATCCACATTGGCACCAAAAAGTCCCTGTATGCAGGACTATGGTCTAGCATCTCTTTTCGTTCATCCCAAGAAGCTCCTTGATCCAGACCTTCATCTCAGGGCTCCACATCTAGGATCTATTAATACCCAGTCACATGTTTGGTCCAGCTGGTGGCTGCGTACTGTTAGCGGCGGCAGCTGCGCGTGCAGCTGGGGGGAGTTTTTGTGCGAGCGGCGCGCAAGCAGGTATAGCGCACGTGCGGACAAGTTCATGCGATTTGCATGTGCCGGGGAAAGTGCCGCATGCCCAGCTAGCGGGCATTGTGGGATAGTGCCCTGTTGGACTTTGTTTTTAAAGTGTTCATACACAAAATTATCATGGTTCGGTATTTGCACGGTGCACGGGTGCATCATCAGTTTTGGTGCATTAGGCATAGAAAATTCGTAACGGTACCTTCTGACTTTATCACGTGACTTATGACAGTCTTTTACTTTCAAGATTTTTCAGTACCATTGATTAGGCTCAGGGTGGCGCAGTCAGTACTGTAGAGTATGAAATCGATAAATTGGAATGAAAACTATTTATTCAAGTTTTGAAGGTTGTCAAGTGGGCGGACTGGGCCTATAATTGTAAGACTATTAAAAATGAAACTAGGTAACTGTAACACATTAAGGTTGGAAAAGAAACAAAGTGAGTGAAGTAACAAAAAACATCAACATCTTTGAAAGCGAATGCGAAACCTCAAGATGTCTAAACAAATAAGTAGAACAGAGCCCACATTCTGGCCAGACAACAACTTATTAGTAAAAGTCAAGGGAAAAAAATCCCAACAACTAGAAAACTAAACGGAGCTTAAAATTGTGTCGTCACTACCCGAGAGACGCGTGCGCAGAAATTAAAACAAGCGCGCATCTGCCGCGAAACCCGACACGCTCCTTACCATATGAATTATGCTACTTCCGAAAAAAATCACAAAAAAAACTGCCCACACAGCAAAACCAACTTTATTACCCACTAGTAAAGCTTGATATTTATTTAGATTATCCTATTTTTATTCCCAAAATCGTCAATCTAATTTCGACTTTACATTCGTTCAAATAAGCGCAAGTATGCACAGTGTGCCTGCACGCTAAGTCATCTGGACAAAAAGACATGTGTATGTTTCGCGCGGCCCGCCAGATGTCGCGTGTAGTTTCGAGATGTCGTCTAGAAGCTGCGGCGTTTTTTTCCCCAACATTACAATGTGTAGCGGTTTATCTGATCCTGTTAGTCGAAGCAATGCGCTTTGTTAAAATAATAATGTTTGTAAATTATGTGGGTCAAGTTTTACACGGAAAAAGTTTCGATTCGTATCATGTTTGCGTCATAAAAAGTGTAAAAACGCCTTTTAATAAAAAAAAGGCTGTAAATATTAATTTTATGTTGGCAATTTGTTAAAACAATCATCATTTGTTAGTTTATCTGTGAAAGCATGCGTGTCAGGTGTCAGCTGTCTTCGCGTAAGTTGTTCAGTTGTTGTAAGTGTCAATGTTAATGTGTTAAGTTGTTAACTGAAGTGATGGGCTTTACAAACTTGCGGTATTTTGTGTTACAGGTTTGTTAGAGTTTGGTTCTCGTTTATTGTTATGGCTTTTAATATAAAGCTGGATTATTCGCCAAAACAGTACTCAGCCCTAATCTCTCCAGGATCTCCTTAAAAATAAAGTATATTTTAACAGTTTTGTTGTCAAAGTTAGTTTATATCTATATTATCTATGTATTATGAATACTCCGTTTTAATTTCAGTTAGACTCCTCAAATACAGCTTACACCACTAAAAGAGATAGTACTCATAATTACCTATTGGTCCACTAAGATAATGCGCAGACAGAAGTTTCTGCCAACTGAGACGTCGAAACCAATGAATTATATTATCTAAATGCGATTTGATATTCAATGGCACACATTTGATATGACCAGCCGACATGGCGTGTAGGCGAACGTAACTGTACCAACAATTATTGATAATTTGTATTCCATAAACGATAGTGTAAGCTTTGTGTATGTCACCGCGGCTCTACGCCGATTTCCGTCCGTAACTAAATTACACGAAAAAAACCAATGTCTGGCAGCCGACAAAAAAAAAGAAATGTCACTTGTCGTTAGTTGATTATTTTATAAAAAGAACAATACGAAACTTGCTTTATATTTGAAAAAAGAACAGTTTACTTTAGTTTATAGACTATAAATCTAATTGTGTTCGAAATACGAACAATGGAGGTTATTTTCAGCGACCATTTCTTTGGATAATAGGTACAGGGAATGACTAGACTTTACTATGATTAGCACAGCATTATAATAAGAAAGAATCGGCGAGTGATTGGAACACCCACGTGTGTTTTAGTATATACGAAATTTCCTTAAAAAATCGCACCGTAACCTTCTTTTGTACGTTTGTTCCGAAATAACTTTTGCCCTGTGGTTTAAGGTAAAGGAAATTGTGAAAAAAATTGACTAGACTAGACTCTTTATTCGACTTTAATGAAATAAACTTTTTTGCAAGCTACCAATTATTGCAAGATAATTAAAATAGTCGGTCGCAAAATTTCAAACTCTTGGAAGGAACAAAGGATTATTTTTTAACAAATATTATAATTTGGCCCAATGTCTTTTAAATCCTCTCCAATTCTAATGTGTGGGTAAACTCCTTTTGTATTTCGCTCCATTGATTTTTGTCCGGTTCCATAACCGCTACATCGTCTGTCTTGCGGCATCCCGCTGTCTGTAAATTTGCGTCGCGTAGGTGAAGTATCTCATACCTCAGTCTTTGTGTCAAACTAATATTTCGCACTATTGTGAACAAAAGATTAATATTCTAATTTATTTGCAACTTTAGAACTAGGCAAGGCCCCGATTTTGCTTCGACGGAAAAAGCCACAATATTTTTTTTTCATTTCATTGTAGCTTTCAAAGTTAAAGTAATTACAACAATAAGAAAAAGGCTTTGTAACTTTAACATGTTTAAGAACATAGTACCCTATCTTTTTTACGCATCATTAATGGGTTAGTTACTACTTAAAGGGAAGTCTGAGGCAAGGTCTGAGGTCATAGACCACACAGATTATATCATAACGCGGTGTCAACCGTAAAGTTTATGACAAATCCCTCGACGACAGTCCATTGTAGTGGTCTACGGGATAATCCGTATTCCAAGGTCGAGTTCAATGAACGCTAACTGGCTAATATTGATATAGTTAACTCCAAAGAAAAGTCAATTTTCGGAGAACTAGAGTAGGTATTTTTCTACAAATCCTTTGAGAAAAACGTAGAAAGCTTAACGAAGATATGAATAAAGGATGATAATATTACTCTTGTACTAGTGCCAACATATTCGTTCGATTGCCGAAAAGTCAGTCAAATTGATTGATTAGCTTGTAGACAATAGACTCAGGAAGGATTGGGAGATTATGTGGGCAGTCAGGATCAATCGGAAAAGATAATTTTTCAGGGTTATTGCTTTTACAAACGCTTGAAGGATACTACAAATAGTTCAAAATACCAAGATGGTAGAGAAATAGAGGTTGGATATAAAGACTTGACTATGCTTCAGACAACCGTACTGTACTTATTATTAGAGATGACTATGGCTTTCTAAATATACTCTTAGATCGTAACAGAAACATATATCAAGAACCTTTCTATATATGCGTAGACCCAGCATTTCACAATACTTAAACACACAATACTAAAGACAAACGAGTCGGGATCTTGTATGATAGCCCAAGCCCAAGATCAATTACTTTGATTAATAGACGACCTTGACTTTGGCTGGTCAAAGAATGGAAAATGAAGGGAAAATGGTGAAAACACATCAAATTATGTAGCATAAGAACTTGCTACAGTCTTGTGTTGTCGCATATTGGAATATCAAGAGGAGTGTTATCGCAAGTTATGGCGAAACATTACTCGGAAAGCTCTTTTTGTTTCGTAGTATCCGTTTTCTCTGCAGCAGTAAGCCATAAATCTTGTCTAATTTCCCAATATTTTCTACAGTTAATAGATATTTCTATTGCTTATTTCAGAAAAAGAAGTCGTTTTCCTTTAAGAGTCTTTTTAATTACAATTTCATGATGGTCAGAATCGCCATATATCATATATCATATATCATCATACGTTCATCCCATCGTTAGGCATAGTTAATTGCACCCAGAAAATGTAGGAAATGTAAATGGCTTTAATGTGAAAGTGTTTCTATAATTAGTGTCAAATACCGACGTATTCTTAGCCAGTCGCCAACCAAAGATGCGTTGGCAAAGGTCGTTCAATGTCTATTCATTGTAGATATCTGGTCTACCAAGTTAATTGAAGACATGGAAAAAGTTGAAAATGTCACAGCGGAAGACGGATACTGGCAGTCGGGCACCAGACAAGTTTAATTACACCGGACATAAGAACGAGACAACGCCGTATTTATAGTCCCACATTAACATTCTCCTTTCCTTCGATACCACACTAAAATATGCAAGCTTGTACCTCAATATGTTTACAAATATCAATACAAATTACAGACATACTCATTAAAAATGTATTTGCATCCAATATTAACCCATAAATTGCTCATCAATACTCCCACATTACGAAGTCAATCATTGACAATGTTAATGATATTCAATAGTTGCGCGGTGCATGCAAATATCCGCAGCAGGCGCCATGGCGACAGCGGGGGTGGGGTTGGGGCTGCGGGCGGCGGGGGCGGGATGCGTCGAGACGTCGTCTGCGCATCCCGTCGCGTGGCCGCTTTGATCTGCGCACGAGTAGCGCTGCGACGCCGTAGACATAACACTCACGAATATTTAACAACGGTTTTTTCGTGTAATTGGATGTTGATGGGTCGTTAAATGGTTGTGGTTGGAATTAGTCGCCAAATGTTAGAAAATAAATATTTAACATTTCAATTTTGTAATTGATTTTTTCAATGTTCTAGTCGCTTTTACAACGCATTAATAATCTCTTAAAATCAGAATATTTTTTCCTTTAATTAGAACAAGAAAAAATTATCTATTTCCAATAAAATTGCCAAAGATCTACTTTTAAAATATAATGTCAAAATATTTAAATATTTTTACCCAGTTGCTTTCACTTCGTAACTCTGTGCGGAGTCAGTCTGTAGGGGGCCGGAGCGCCTGCGTTTATTTGCAACGCGGCTAAAAGCTACGTTCAGTTAAATGCTATCAAAACAGTCACAGACATACTAAAATAGAAATAATTTCGCGAAATGTTAGACAAGCAACATCGCCATACGTTCGTATAGCGATAGTGAATGGTCAAGTTAACTTTGATCAAGTGAATTCCTGTGAGTTTCGCTGAATTTACAGTGGTTTGTAAATATTGACTAGTTTAAGGCATTGTTTGTAGGTTCCATTGTGTCTTCATTTGATCATCCTAATGGCGTAATGGCTTTACTAGACAGACAATCAAGGGAAATTTGTGAGGAGTTTGTGGAACTACATCCTTTGATTGCTAGACAAGATCAGTTATTTTCTTCGAAAAGGAGATAATAATAAACCTAAATCAATAGTAAATATTTGTGTGAAAACAAGTAATTGGTGATTATTAAATCATAACTACATTATGCCCATTTTGCAAACAGTTCTACATGCAAAATCGCGTGCCATTTCCCCTATTTATAAGTTCAAGTCGCACTCACAACTTTATTCTACCCACCGCACTTCAAACGCGACACAATCAAACGCTAAGCACTGTCATTTCTTTTCAATCAAGAAAAGGCAATTAAAGTCAACGTCAAAGATATAATAATGAAGATATGGAACGGCGACATTTCCCCGTCGCGTTATTGAAAGTCTGGTGTTTAAATAGCAATCATTTTAACTTTAATTGTGTGAACCGATCGCTATCGTCGAACCTTGCTCGTAAAATAAAAGGGTAATGAAAATGTCGCCATTTGCAAGTGAATAATTTTTTCCTTCAAATGTACCGAGGTGTAACACAGTGCGCTCTCTTTTTGAGCTCGTTTGATGATTTTTGCGATAAATGCAATTAAGTTTTTATGTGTAAAAGTATTTTTTTGAAAGCTTAATTGTAATTTAATTTGTGTAAAATGCGGGCCTGTTTGTCTTTCTGCTTCAAATATTTTTGCTTGATAAAATGACAGATTACGACACTGTACACTGTACAGTGCATTCTGGACGTCAAACTTGTGACGCATGCCCAGTGGTCATTACTTCCTCTACTGGTCAAAAACACCGTGAGCGCATGGTTACAATTAACTCTAGTGTCGAAACACTTATTAGTGTAGCGTAGATATTAACTGCATACGACATTTTCAATTAGTTACTAGCTAGTCTGTTATTTCGTCACTTTATGTCAAAGGCCTGACCATTGATATCTTCAAACGTAGAATCTGTGTGTGTGAATCGTAGTCTTCACAATTAGTGTTGCCTATTGGTACATATTTATCTATGATCGTGACTGTGTAAGCCATAAGAAATGAATGAACAACTTTATGAATTAATTTATTTACACACAAAACGCCTACAAGAAATAACATGCAGACATAAGAGCACAAATGTACTGCTTATTTCTTTCAGAAATCTTTTCCAGCATACTGCGATAGGAAAACAATAAACTTATTTTTGAACTTTCATGGTACTCCACAAACATATAAACCTAACAAAAACAGAATAATGAGATAATGACTTAGCTGAATAGGGTTAAGCTAGTCCAGCTCGTTTACATCAGTGTCACTGTAACTCATGACCAGTGATAGGAATAGGTAGTGCCTATTTGCCTAAACTTCGAAGAACAGAGACAAGAAACGGAGACTTCCTTAGGACTAAATTTTTTCCGAGACATCTGTCCCGAAATTTTGAGACAACACATAAATACATTTAAAAAAATTGTTATTTGGAATAAGTAATTCGTCTATATTTACCTAAAGTTTGCGACTAGATATATCGTAATAAATAACATACATAGTCGTTACAACCATAAAATTTTCTGAATTTTTTTTTGGAGAACATTTTGTAAATGACTTGTTGATCGTAATACACAATGAATCACAATGTTTGAATAAGAAGCCGTACACGTTTCGAAGTAAATATCTTCTTTCTAGCTCACTCTCGGCTACGTTTAATGAGATTTCTAAAGTTCAAGTGTAAAAAAGGCATTTTGTCTTTAAAATAATAAAACGGTAATTTTTTATCATTTTAGCATTCTCTATAGTAGAAAGAATTTATCATTAAAAAAAAGGTATTTAAAATAAATAAATAATTCATTTATTTGCCAGAATGTAGGCATACAAAGTGGTATGATCTTAATATTAATGAGGTCCCTTTACATTCTACCATTATACATGATGTGCAAATATTTAGTTACAAATGAAAATACAAATACCTTTTTTTCTTTCATCTTAATGAAATATATTTCTAAAGAAATATTTAAAAAATTGAGTAATGAACATCCATACACACTATCACATTTATAGACAAACTTTAGATAAATATAGACGAATTACTTATTTCAAATAACACATTTTTTTAAATGTATTTAAATGTTGTCTCGAAATTTCGAGACAGATGTGCCGGAAATAATTTAGTCCTAAGGAAGTCTCCGTTTCTTGTCTCTGTTCTTCGAAGTTTAGGCTAATAGGCACTACCTATTCCTATCACTGCTCATGACCATTCCAGAATTTTTAGGTATAGTAAAACTCTCCAGGCTATTTATTCAATTTTAGAGTAAGTTTGGCACAAGTTAGGCGGAACAGCAGCGGACCGCTAGTAAGACTGGCAAGTGCACTTCCAATCGCTCACTTAGCTACTTTTTCATCAGCTGGGAAATATGCCCGTCTCTCATCTAATGGCCTAAGCATTCATTACATATTTATTGTGACTAAGTTGTCTAGACGATCGCTAAATATACGGGGCTAACACATGGCGCAAATATACGCGAATTCCTTATTTAGACGTGCGCTAAACTTAGATTAAGTGCGGCTTATTTTTAGTGCGTTCAGCTCTTGATCCGACGTTAATGTGGATTGTGACGAATACTCCAGATGATTTAATTGGTTTTAATTGTTAGCTTAGATAGCGGAGACAGTGTCGGGTTCCTTTGGCATTGTTGATAGATTAGACCTGTCGTTGACGTCGTTGTGAGATCAAGTTGAATGCTGGGCTGTTATTCATAGAACTTAATATAATATCACGCCTGTTTTCCTCGAAGGGTTAAGCAGTGGTGTAGGTGAGTACCCTTTGCCAAGTACTGGACTGCTACTTATAAAGTTCCTGACGCACACTACACGACCAAGAATTCAAACTCAGGACCTCATTCTCAGCAGTAGCTGTAAGCATAAACCTTCAGAAATGACCCCTCCTGGAATGATCTAAAAGTAAACCTCATTTGCACTTTCAGTGCAAAAAAATGCAAAAGTTTTTTCCCAACCTTCTCTACATTAATTCTAACGAATAAACATAAGACGTCATACTATTATCATTGTAGTGTATGATTATCACGGCCGCGTCGAGGACTGTGGCTTGAGGAATTAATCAGCCCTGCTTCTCATTAGCATAGTGATTGAGAGGAAATAAAGCGGAGTGAGGGCTGATCATCGACGATATTATTATGAATGGGTAAGATGACTTGGATAACTTGGCAAATCGGTCGTAGCCGAGAATAGGGTGAATTGTACGGAGGACGTCGTGATTAGCTACAGTTTTGTTCTTGGGAACTTGTCAGATTGACTTCAACTTATCATTATGTTGGGGTGGGCTACTAGACTACGTGAGCAGCTATCAGTATTTTACATGGACAGACTGCCTTTCTGACCTCGATAGCTCAGCTACTGGGTAACACAACACCAGTTCGTAAGTGTCGTTGTTATACTTACGAGACACTAAATACAGTTATTGCAACTTCGTTGTTCAATACGTCAGCAATGGGACAGTTTTAAACCGACCAAAAAAACTGGAGTCGAAACAATAGACAATTGTACGCATATAAAAACTTTCGAACATAATTCATAGTTGCCAAAAACCATGAAAATAATTGATGGTACAGACTTAAATAGTAAATACTTACAATACGTCGTAGGTATGTACATAAATCTAACGAGTGCTAAGTTTTTCCATGGGGGTGGGTGTGACCACGTCCCTTGCCAAGTTGATGGCCACCAGACACTCACACTTGGCACGCCAAGGACACTGCAGGCTGTTTTATGTGCCATGCCAGTGGTGGGATTTTTATCGATATAGTTATCAATCACTTTTTAAGTAGTCTAATAGTGATGTGAATGTAATGATTCAGCAAGCAAGACTGAACAAAGTAGAGGGGTCTAGACGAAAAGCTATAAATTGACGATAAAATGGGTTTATCGACTTTAGAAAAGTAAGTAAGTCTAGTCAGTATTTTTTTACTTTGTACCGCCTGAATAATATATTTATAGATCATCGTTAATTTTTGCTGAATAAAAAAAAACTAAAGGCTATGCCATATTAGAAAACATTTCCACATTGATTTCATCGATACCTAACCATCGACCCACCCGCTCACTATCCTAGACCGCCTACCGACATAACTTACAAGGGCTAGAGAGGGGCAACAGAATAGAGCTGTAACCAAGCGCGGCGCTTGCCAAAACACATACGTTACAGCATCACTAACAATGAGATATCGAGATAAAGGTCGATGACCCGCCGCCCGCATTCATACTGTCGTTATTACGTCACTGTCTCGCTCATTGTTGTATTGGAAAAGTCGGCTTTGACTAAATGTTTGCGAGTTTCCGATAGTAACGAAACCACGCATAAAAGAAACATATTCGAACTTATTGTAATATTGAAATTGAGGCAACACCGTAAGAATTTATTCTTTGGCAACCCCACGATAGTGTACTTGCTCTAACTGTGGCTGATGTTGGTCTAATTTCAAATGTTTTGGTCACTATGTTTTTCCAACTTACACCTGTTTAACATCCTATCCTGTCTAACCTAACCTTCGCTTAATTCCAGTGGGAACTTTAACTTGGCCCGTTCATGTGCCCACTGCACAGTTAGAAATAGAACCCCTTCAAATCTAGGAATCTGGTCCTTAGAATCATTAGCGAAAACTTTCGTAATCAATCAGGATGCCGCAAAAGCCGGCCATCTAAGTTGCTGTCATGCCCATCACAAGGTGGACAAAGGTGTGCATGTCGTGCATGGTCATTTCCTCGTAAAAACAAGCTGATTCGAGAATGGTCTCAAACTGTGACGGATACTGATTTCAATATGACCTGAAAGTAGCATAGTACGTAGTGGCCAAATGCAGCCAGGTAGTTTCTAGGTATTGGAGACGGGGGTTAGGAATTAACGGGTTATTGGAGGCTTGGCTGGAGACGTGTGATGCGCATTGCAGCAGTAGCGGGTGACTAGCCTTCCGAAGTAACCCTCCTTTCAGATGCAGGGTATCTATCTATGATGATTTCCACACGATAAAAAACCTGTGGTGACGGTATGCCACGTTCAGACATATCCCCATAAGTGCGAGGTCGTTGGTCGTCAGTGGGCGACGCGTTTGGCGCATGCGCGGGCCCCGCTGCGTCTGCGCACCTAACTGACGACACTGACTGACGTAAAGGACTGATTATGATTTATTTATTTTATTAATTATTGCCTTTATTTGCTTTCATTACGTATATAGGATAAGAAGTAGCGTCCTACAGTCTGACGCGGTTTGCAATTCGTCGGCTAAGCGGGGCAACTTGCCCCTCTGGGTGAATGGAAGCCTATTTACACTTGTTGATGTACCTGTACGGTCTGCTATAGCTAAGATTAGTCTGTGTCTTAGCTGAAGATCATAATCTGGAGATTACTGGCTCTGCTGACAAATGGATTCAAAATAATATTTACCTATTTGTTTTGATGTATGAACGTGGACGAGCGTTATGTAATATCTGTCTACTACCCCCATAAGAAAAAGGCGTGAGTTTCCGTATCTTCGTATTTTTACTACAATCTGCACAAAACATAAATCGTAAAACTATTTTTCCAACGCGGGACTAGAGACGAGACATAATAACACGTAGGACATAACTTTTATCGATGTCGCATCGTTTCATTACCAGAGCAAATCCGTTTACGTTATATTTATCACACATTTACGCAGATTTATCGAGCTATAAACTATCGCACATAACCATTGTAGAGCGGAGACGGGTAAGGTTTTATATCAAATTACACTGGAAACTTTATTACCTAGTTAATTAATGAACTCGCTATCTTGTAAGCGGGTAGTTAGTGTTCGGTGCCAAGAGATTTTCACATTGAATAGTTTTTCCATGATCTACTGAATCTGAATTTTCGCCGGAATCAGTTTCATCTGTTAATTTATAGAAAATACCATTGTTATTTAAAAATTCCAACGTGTAAATAAATAAAACCAATAAACAAAAAGCCCCTTTCAACACGTTAACGGGTTATAATTATAAAACAAGAAAGCAAATTAAGAAGTGCTAATCCCACACACGCATTAATTTAAAAACCACCCCAAAGATGTCGAGACAGGGTTTAAAAAAGTCTTTTAAAAATATAATAGTCACCCCCGACGGCGCTCGCCATAAAGTATGCTTAAACAGCCGTCGTAATGGCTTGAAAAAAGCAACAGGCGGTATTGAAAAAGATGTGGCAAAAAACGTGTGTGTACTAGTTGAGAACACCCTGTGGATGTGGATGTGGGGGTGATGTCAAGGATAGGCTGATTTTGTGAGGAAGGAGTAAAATAAGGGCCATTTTGGGGCCCATGCGTATCTACAATAGAGGCTCCTCCCAGGCTTTCAATAAAATGTTAAAAAACAGCACATCTAATGCATATTAGAACAGATCAAAACTTAAATAGTTTCCAGTTTTTTATCATAAAATGTTTGTCAAACAGTATTCAGAGCTTTTATCACAAACATCGATACATTTTGATGTAAAACAGGTGCTACCGTAACAGCGTTAATGAAGTTCAGAAAAAAATAAGATCATTGCAATACAGCAATTACATATTCCCCTTTTATATGATCCTATCCCTATCCAGGTCGCCTGTCCGAGTGGCGCGCACGCGCATAATACCACTTTATTTGTTTATTACTTTTTAATTTTTTCCAAAGGCCAGACGGGAGTCTACCGACAAGAAATAATACCAAAAAAAATAAACAAAAACCCACAACAATATTCGTCTGCACACATGCGCCATATTTGAATTTTGAGTTTCGAATCGGATGCGAAAAAAACGGACGCAATGTGCGAGCGCACGCGCCGTACGCCGCGCGCCATATGTCGGGAGAAGAAAAAAAGTTTTTTTTTTAGTCATCAAACACAGATAAGTAATAGAAAAAATAGTAACATAAGCATAATGTAAGATGTAGAAAAAGTGCAGCAAAAACTATAAGTTTGAGGTTAAATAGAGGATGTTACGGGAGGCGTCTGAAGTTGTAGGGCTGCTCGCGCTGTGGCAGCGTTAGAACTATCTGCCACGTAAACACAACTAACTACAAAATAAGACACAGTTTTTGCAAATTTAGGAAAAAGACAGCAAAATTGTACTTTATGCTCGGTTGTTTTGTCACAATTTTCAAGATTTTCAAACAAGTTCACAATCAAGACTCAAGATACAGTTTTTAACAGTTCCTGCAAATGCAACAATATATTTTCAAACAACACATTTTGTAACAGAGAACCAATTAGGACCATCTCAATCAGATCTATCCAGCCATATTAGCGGCCATGCGCCCGCGCAGCACATCTGTCGCGGTCGTCCGTCACTTGCGCGGTTTGCGATCACTACGATTGTCGTATTGTCTTTCATTTTATTAGATATGACATTAATCATGCTTGTTACAAACTCATTGTATACGCTTGTTAACTTTGTAGGTTTGCAGGCCTTGGTAAGTGGGTAGGCATTTCTTTTGCTGAAAAGTTTGATCAGTGGCTTAGGTATTTGCGTTAAGTTACTGTTATGATGGTGCTTTTGGGGCCTCCACAGGGACAGTGGGGATACACATTGATGCATACTGAAGAAGTGAAAGTGATACGTACTTCTGGATATTTCTGACTGCCAAACGAAAACCATTTGGAAGAGATTACATTTCTAGACAAACTTTTTCTGTAAATCCTTAACAACAGAAAAAGTTTGTCTTCTGACTGTCCGCTAACAAGCTTTCTTTCAAAACGCCTGCTCCACCCAAAGTGCAACCTAAGTCGCATGATCATTAATGTTCTTAGGTTTTATTACATACTAAACCTTTTTGATTCACGTAACACTATAAAAACCGCCATGATTACCAATCGATAGCATGCGCATAAAACGATGGCTACTAATTCACCCCAGCGGCTACAGAGCTTTGATCTTAACTATCTTATGACTTTGGTAAAAACCCTGCAGATATTTAGAAGAAATTGTTACTTTTAGTGCGCAATTTGTGGCCAAGATTGAGCAGTTTTTTTGGGATCCTTTGAGTGTTTGATACATTGGTTTTGTTAAGTGCCTAGTGCGGTTATTTGTGAATGCTGCAGGGCAAATTAAATAGCTTTAACTAGAAGATGTATCCTGACTTGGAAATAGCGATTGCTGTCTATCCTCTTACAATCGTCACTTTATAAAGTTCTTTAGTCTTTCTTTATCGTGTGGTTAGTGTCTAACCTGTTGTCATAGTTTTTATGCCGCCCATGGGCCTCTGACTTGGCTTTACATGCTGTCGAGAAATATCTCTCAGGCATGCTGGTTTCCTCACGGTGTTTGCCTTCACTGAAGTAAGTGATAATTATACAAATGAGGTCTTTAGTTACTGCATCGGTTCTTCATCTACACTTAGATCTTGTACGTGGCACTCGGTCCCCAGAAACCGCTTCCCCCAGAGGGTATGTACTACATAAAGCCTCCTTATGTGTTGTGACCGTCAGCCGCTATGTGGCAGGTGGTGCCGAGAGGGCAAAAAGCCTCCCTCACGATTTGAATACGATTTTTTTTCCACAAAAAAAACGTCAAGCGCCATCAGAGGCTTTTTTGTTAACTGTTGTGTTCGCCTTTATTGAAATTTTATTAACAATCATTGTTTTTTGTGGTACAAGCGTTTTATTACTGTCACATTGTTAATCTATGGTCTCCAGGAGTGGTTGGATGTGAAAGCTGATATTATAAATAAAAACTGTTTAACCGACACACGCCGAAACTAAGCAATGTGGAAATTTGGAGAAGAATGATCATTTGAATGAGAATGATTTTCTTCCTTTTAAATAAACAAATGGAGCATGATTTTTAAGAAAACAATTAAGACGAATGTTCTAATTATGTATTTGAGTTTAAGCAATAAAGGTTTCCGTAAGGGACGGATTATGGTTGTTACTTTCAATGATTCTAGCACATTTGTAAGCCATTCTTTGTAGTAGGCGAGGAAGATCAGTTCGAATTGATCAATGATATCCATGAGTTCGTTTTTACTAAATTAATTCTTTGCTTCTATTTCTAAGTGGAGTTTCTCCAGGCCTCATCGAACCTGAACTAAGATTGCGTTGATACTTTTGACTGACGGCGCCACAGCTCTCCCATTTTAATAAGACTTAGTTTCCTCTAGCACTTTTTAAGTAAGTAGTAAGTAAGCCCCAAGTACAGTTAAAACCTATTTTAGCTCAACTCCACGTTAACAGTGCCTCGTATGAATGGTCAGCGGATTCCTGACTTTATAGCCTCGAATGCACCGACAGCGAGGCTAAATATAGCCGCGCTAAGTTCATTCATAACGTTGGCCGCTTGAGCCAATGTTGGCCTTGTCAATGGACTATTGTCTAATGTCATTCATGTTATGTGTTGGACCAATGTTTGGGACATGCTAATACTTCATTGATTGACTTTTGTATGTTAAGCTATGTAAAGTTATGTTTTGGATACGTGCTTAGCAGGTATTGTCAAGCTGTGCTTAAAGCGGTAAGATTGTTGACCCTTACTAGCACAATATTAGAGTCCTCACTACTGAGGTCACATAACAAGCCGACCAACCTCTCTACAAGAGGGAGTCCACGAAGCGCTCAGTGCGAGTTGACCTGTTCAATGCTTTAAGTGTTTACTATTTTAGAAACACTAATAAACTAAGCCTTATCTTGTGATTATTTCATCAAGCAAATAGCGTCTTTGCAATATCTAATTGATAGTTGACAAGGTACGGACGTCTAACGGTATTTACTCTGAGAGCTTACAATATTTTCAACATTTCGTACTAATCTACATATAGTAAGGTTGGCCACGAACATCACTGGATAGGGCTAAGTCACGGGAGGGAAGGAAGGCCTCTGCCCTGCTGTGGGACACATATCGCTAAAAATAATAAGAATACATACCTACACCAACTAGGTATTTGCCAGCTTTATCCGGACGCTTGTTTTCAGACTAATTACCAAGGTACCTAAACCTTATTATACAGATCAGTGACTGAAGTATGTTGAACTTGAAACCCAAGTGTCTTCTTTCACGAGCAGTCCACACCAAACATCCGTGAAGGACTTCTCAAACGTCCACAAATATCCAACCTGCCCATTCAACTGTTTTACACCATAAAAAAACCCATTGTCTAAAACCTTTACGTCTTATAACAATGGAGTAAGGTCGAGAATTGTGTCGAAAGTAGATTTATGTTCAATTGAATGAATATTTTTAGATAAAAGCGATGTTTTATTACACGATAGTGTGTGTATTTTCTAACTGGGTTAGGTAATCATAAAGTTTTGTGCTACAGTTTTGGGTAATGAGGCCGGCGAGTGTAGAGTTTTGTCTATTCTTTGTTATAACTGGGTAAGAAACGTAGTTTGAAAGTTATGAACTTTTATATTTTCCCACGGGCGAGTCGTGGCTAAGTAGGCAAGCTTAATGTCAAGTCGAGTGATAATTAAGTAGATTAGCTACCATTTACCAATAAATTGGTTTTACATTCTATTTCTTGTTAGAAGTTAAGCAAAAAAACAAATTGATCAATAAAGCACTTTATTTCATAAAGAAACAAAGCTCGAACTCGCGTATTACACAAGCGTACATAAAAGGCATGCACTAGTTCTAGTTTCTAAGTTGAGACAATAAACTTTTGTGCGACTCCTTTGTCTTCGCACAACTTAAAGTTATCTAATCGGGAAATGGTGAGACGATTCGAAATGCCACGTAGGACAAGCTCGGCTGGCAGACGAACGTGATGCAACTTACTCCTAAACACAATAAACAACAATAATGCTACGCCATCGGTTTTACGACGCTTTATAATCTGTGATACACACTACCTGCCCGACGTTCCCACGCCAGGGAATAAAAAAATATAAGAAGAACAAAAATCATTTTCACACCTTCGCGGAAACGTTTTAAGACTGTTTTATTATGAATGTAAAATAATAATGGATGCATAACTTTCTTTGGTTTACAAACTTTTGAGAAAGTGGGTTGGAGCGACATCTAGTTTCGATTCTTTATATTTTTTAGGCCAGCGCCATCTAGAGGTATGTGTATCTTTCCAACAAAAGTGCACTACCTAGCGGCGAGTGGATAAACTAAATAAACTCCGAGTCTTCGAAATGATTCTATTCAAAATAAATAGATGGCGCTTTCTTCAACAATTTGAATTTGTCTAGATATTCTAATATTCCCACTTACCTGAATAATCTCCGTTATAATAACACTTTTGTGACTCATTATAAATAGTCAAAATAATATTAAACCTGACATAGGACCTTTCCGTGCAGTTTCACAATAACAAATGAGAAAACGTTCAAACATTTTTAAAGTATTGTACCTGTGCGGTTTTACAATTACGACTAAGTACACATTTATGGTTAAAAGTGAAAATATCATCAGTGGATAAGTCATAAAACGATAGACAGAAAATGAAACTTTCACGTAGAAAACTATTTGTCATTACTTAAAATTATGTTTTCTTAGATAAATTAATATGTACCTGACTGGCTTGTGGTACTTCTACTTAAAAGGTATGTTTTTTACTTACACGTAGGCCCAGCACAATGAGGAATTAGGGATATTTGCGGTGCAGTAACGTCACAGCGTGTAACGTAGTAAGTAACACATTGTCATGTGCATTTAATGAAGGTATTGAACACGCCTGTATTCCTCGAAGGTTTAGGCAGTGCTGTACTGACACACCCACATTTTGCCAGTTTTATTTAAGTCCCATGTGTATGTCTATGTACCTAATATGGTGAGTAAAATGGGGAAAACAGATATAAGCAGTCTATTATTTTTTCAGTATACGTTTTACGAAATATAAGACTGTATTTCTTCTCTTACAGGGCCAACACGGTACTTATCTGCTTTTGATATTTGCGTTCGTTTATAACGCAATTAAATAAAAATTATCGCTAAAAATGTAGTTACAAGCTAAGCGTACTCGGAAATGCAATAAAACAACCATAACCATCCAATTACTACCAAAAATACTTCTCAAATATAATGCTACACACATTTTCACTCAAAGAAAACGATAAAATGTTTGTTTAATAAGCATTTACATGTTCTGCCAACCCCTCTGCAATAAATCGGCAGGAGCCTAATAAACAACTCAGTGACGCCATCTGTTGACGACACGTGCTCATTACTTGCACCAATAAATCACTGGTATCATAACAGAGGGCGCTGGAAGTTGTGCAATTTATCTTGTGAAAAGTTGAGAAGCAGGGAAAGATTGTGTTTATGAGTGTAACTGCGAACGATGGGCGCAGGTGTGCCGGGGAACTGTCGGAAAAGTTTAGAAATGTTTTGCAGAATCGTTGGTATTTTTGAGGAAAAGGTTTATACTTACGAGTTTGCCTTTATTTGTAGGAAATGAAACTTTTTATGAGTGCGTCCATTTATGTTACATTATGGAATATTAGGTCATCTTTTGAAATAGAGTCTAAGGGTGCTTACATAAAGAAGCAGGTTTCCGGTACAGACAAATCTGTGTGGTTCGGTACCGCTCGGTGCAGGGCTAACTTACATATAGAAACCTGTTTCTTAAACCTGTTTCTATAAAAGTGAGCGCATAAGATAACATAGAAATAAATACCTGCACCGATCGGTACCGACCCGATCGGTACCGGAAACCTGTTTGTTTATGTAAGCAACCTACTACTGGATTTCAATCCTCAGTACTCAAAAACTCCAAACTTCCCTGTCGGAGAAGTAATAACATAACTACATCACGCCTGTAATCTCCAAAGGGTTAGACAGAGGTGTAGGTACCTAATAGTTCACCTGCATTTCGCCGGTTATGTTTAAGTCCACTGTCATAGGGGGCGAGACTATTGTCGTCAACTGGGCACAAATCCAGACGATACTGAGAAATTCCTGATGGGTAAACCCAATAACACTTTGCCCGACCCGGGAATCGAACCCAGGACCTCATGTTCATGCATGAAAAATAATAAATCTCCTAACATCCCAGACGACATCCAAAACCTAACAATGCCTTATCCTAAAGCAATTACGCCAACCCTAATCCAGTCCTCACATCTCCAGCTGTGATAGCTCCGCATTGTATGTCGTCACTTAATGGGCTATTTAGCAACCACACGTGGCGAGTGTCTTTGTAGCGCGTAATGTATGAGGTGTACGGCGAGATAGCGGTTGAGGCAAGAGATTTATAATGGCAGGTTTGTGTCTAGACTCGGTGTGGGATGGTGCTTTACTTTGCTTTACTGTGCGACTGTGGGTATTGGAAGGGTTTATGTGTTTATTGGGTGTTGATTTGTTCGTGGGGAATTAGAGTGAGATCTTGTTTTGGATTTCGTACTGTTGTACCTATTGTTGTTCATAACAAAAAATCAAAAGTAGAACTAATGGGGTTGATACCATTTTCTCCTTCTTTTTTTTTTGATTGCTATATAACCTGGCACCTCATCCTCACATTTATGAACTTTTCACTATGGATGGTGGTGTCTTCCTGACACTTCTGAGATACTAGCTGTTGCCCGCGACCTTCGTCCGCGTAAAATTTTATAGCCCTTCCTCGATAAATGGGCTATCCAACACTAAAAGAATTTTTCAAATCGAACCAGTATTTCCTGAGATTAGCGCGTTCAACCAAACAAACAAACTCTTCAGCTTTATAATATTATATAGTATAGTAGTATTATATTATCTGTGATATAGATAAGGCCCTGCGTATAAGAAACAGCAAATAAGATAATCAAGCCAGATAAATCAACCAGATTTCCCATAAGCTGGGTACCAGTTACACACCTGAAAAACAGATGGCGCTGATTGCAATCTATGACAATGTCTGGCGTGTTGTTTCACATCACCTGAAGCGGCTGTAAACAGAGGGTGGAGCTAACAGCGAAGTTATGAGTTTGCCAAACTTTGCCGAACACGTGTATGTAACGTATTACAAAAGCACGATAAGGGAAAGAAATTAAAATTACTTATGCGAAATAGAACACAGACGTCTGGTTCTTTCGTAATTATGTAGGTAATGCAATGGTACGTTTTATTATTACCTAAAGATGCTTTTATTTTCACTACAGAATGGATCCAGGTTTCAGCTTGAAGAAATTGAATTACGTTAAACCAGAACTTTCTTAGGTTATCATTTTCCTTCTGGAAAATTTAAAATCGGGGCTTCGTCTATAAGCAAATGTAGTCAAGATTCGTTCTTTGTTTTGGGCAAAAGTATAAACTTTACCAAAGGAAAATCATAATGACGAATATAAATTCAGTGAGACCACTCTCGACTCGCAGCTTCACTGCGCGGCGTGGTGCAGTCAAAATCAGTGTTGTTTAGCGACGAACTCTTCAAAGTAAACGAAAGTTTAGTCGAGACAAAAACACTCGACAAAGACAAAGTGCGTTTGCATTGCTCTACGATGCACGTTACCGTTGAACTTTACAGTCACGAACTAACTAAGGTAATAAGTAAGGAACTCTAAGTCATGTTTGTGAACGACCTACGAACAACACGTGTAGCAAACTTGCAATATTGTAGAGGTTGGGTACAAAGTACTTATATGTAGCTTTGTAAGTACGAAATTAGAATTCTGTGAGTATTTTTGAAGCATTTACAAGTAAGTATAAACTTTGCTCAGTTTATACATAACATAACATCACACATGTAATCCCTGAAGGGTTAGCCAGAGGTGTACCTCATAGTACACCAATGTTTCGCCAGTTATGTTTAAGTCCCATGTAATAGGAAGCGAGCCTTTTGCCATCAACCGGGCGCAAATTCAGACTCCGTGACTGCTACTGATAAACTCCTGATGGAACAACCCAATAAAACTTTGCCGACCTGGGAATCGAACCCAGGACCTCATGTTCAGCAGTCGCGCTTGCGACAGTCAGCAAAGTTTAAAATGATTGAGATTTCTAAGTTCAGGCAATTCTCGGAACTCATGTCTTCTTCAATCAGTGTGACTTGATTCTCGTGACACCTACAAATGGAAACGCACCACCAAAGAAAATGAAAGACTGCTTTTCGTTTGTGGAAAGTGTTTCCAGCACATTAACCGCTAATTGTGCGGGGGTGAGGGGGGTGATTTCACGGAGTCGCGCACACGGCCATATTGCGATGGTTTTCATAATTATAGTACAATAAAACAAAGTAAAAGACGTCCTCTGCGGAACGTTTTCTTAAAGACGCTGTCTACTGCGGTCCGACCGGCCGGGTGGCCGTCACGACACGGGGGTGGCTCTGTGGCTTTTGATTTTATTTGCTCAGTGCTCTGCCCACCCCGGGGCAGCCTGCTGCGCGACTTAGAAGTAGTAGTGATGGGGATAACTGTGTGTCGGGGTTTTAAAGACGAGTATATTACTGTCGCGGTGCTGCCATATTTTATTCTATGCTGTAACACATCTTAAGTTAATGTTATTGGCCGGGGGCCTTGTTACTAACAGTTTGTATATTTGAGAGTAAGTTTTAGGATATTATTATTGGATTGATATTATTAGATAAGAATATACATATTGTAGTAATCGGTATAGACCAAGTTAATAACGAATCTAACGAATCTGCTGCTTATGGATACTTTCAGCAACGTCGCAGAAAAATCTGTTAGCTTTTGTAAACTAACAATCGTTCTGACACTGTGGAATTCCTGCCGGAGTGTTTATACACGACCAACATCCCATGAACGCAGGTACTTCCACAGCAAAAGTTTCAGCTTTTATAGAATGCCGTATGACTGGCGGTCACAGGGTCCCTCTACAGGTGTTTTATTTGAGAAGACCCAACCCAAAGGGTTTTTCCATCAGGTATTTCTCAGTAGAAACCCAGAATTTGAATGAGTACCTAAGTAGTAGATTTTCCATAACTTTCCTTTTGACACAAAAGTGCACAGCTATCGACTTCACTGTCTGTTTCACTTCTCTACACTCCTCCCAGTGACCGGCATGACATTTAAATGAGTTAGACAGTCTCAGTCTAGGGGCTAGGGTTCAACTCCCGAGTGAGGCCCGTCGTGAATTATTGAGCTTTACTTCACGAATGGTAAACTTAAGACTTATGTATTTCTGCTTTCGTGAGGTGAGTGACTTTAATATGACACTTTTGATGTTATCTTCTTAGGTACATTCAGCTCCAGAATTGATTGCGCTCTCTTTGTTTCAAAATCGTAGAGTTCTAAAATCTTAAGTCGCCATTTTGCTAAAATCTGATTCCAAATCAAAACAATGCTGGCAAATTACTTTAATATTACGCAATTACTAACTAAGCGCAAATATTTTTAACAACTTGAAAGTAATAGTCAGACTTCCACAATTAGAATTAACGAGTTTTAAAATTAAAACAAGGAAAAATTCAGTCATCAGTTGAAGCAATTTAAAAGTTCAGTTATCTGAGACGTCTGGGAGTCGAACCCGGGACATCGCGCACCGGTAATTGTTACTGCACACTTTAATTGCAATTCTTAATTATTTCAGGGGGTGGCTAAATTAATACTGCAGTCAGTCTTAACAAATTTTAAGGAGATAACTTTGCATATTTTTGAGACGGTAACGGTGTCTTACAATTAAAGAAAAGTGATTAAATCTATAAGTCTCTAGGGGGAAATGCTCTCATTATTTTTCTTTCCTAAACGCAGGATAAACTTAAGGACAAAATCAGAAAGAACTTTTACTTCAAGGAACATAACCTTTCAGAAGAAAAAGTGCCGTCTGTCAGCGATAACGATACTTAATGGAAAAGAAAGAGATGCATTCGATTGACCTCAGTGTCCTGAAGTTGTGGATATAAGATACGCTTTCTAACCGATCGCCGGCTGTCCAGGCCCTCTGATGAGCTCTAATTATTTATGATTCTTTGTAAAAACATTTCAAATTAACAATAATTTTCAATTAACTTAATCGGGATGGTGAAAATACGACAAGAGAATATCTATTACTAATATTATAAAGAGGTAAAATTTTTTGTAAGTTTGTTAGTTTATATGTAGGGGGTAATCTCCGGAACTAATGATCCAAGTCTAAAAAAGAATTCACTGCTAGAAAACTATATTATTCGTGGAAGCTGTAGGCTATAAATTATATTTGTATCACATTTTTTGCGGACGAAGTCGCGGGTGAAGTGCGAGTCTGTAATAAAATTGTATTTCCCTATGTATAAGCATATATTTCAATTTCACTGTCCTGTGGCCATCTGTCCACGTCAAGAGCAGTTTATAGTAAACAAAAACACTGTTAGCTCAATATACTGCAAAACAACTGACTGTACAACTTGGGGTGGGCAGCACGCCAGGGGCAAAAAATACGGGTTGGTATCAATTGTAGCGGAGAGTTAGGGATCCTATGATTTATGGGGTACGGGATTAAAACGTTGCGGTGAGGGGTGCGGGGGAGGGTGGGGGCGGAAAGAGTGTTAATTTATGTGGACTTGATGCTATTGTTCTAAGGCATCATTATATTATTTGGTAACTTGTGAGACTGGTTAGAATCTAGACTTGCATCGTTGTGGAAAACAGACGTTATTTGCCTACGCTCTGCTTGCACTACAAATCAATGGGAATTGAAAAATATAAAAAAAGATGTATGAGACCAGCATAACGTTGATAAAGTTGTTGTATAAAAACAGACAAACTCACCTATAAGTAAATGTTAAAGAATGACTAAATTCAGAAGGTTTTAGGCAAAACCAACAAACTCTGTAAAGAAAAGTATCGTGGCCGAGAGACCAACATACTTTTCGCCAAATTAAGAAAATCTGGCATAAAGATCTCAACATTTATTCCAAGACCGCCAGTTTCGCGCCCTTGGCTTTGCAGGATAAGTATATAAAAGAGCGCAGTGCTAATACCGCCTTTTGAATAAATTGTCGGCTTACGATACCGCTCCTTAATCGCACAGAGGGATAAGGATCCGCTTCCCAGAGACAGTGAAAAAACGAGGTTTATGTGAGGAATTTGTGAGGATTTTAGCACTTACACTGGAGAGCTGTCAAGGTACATGAGGACTCTGCTAGTATATTCAGTAATTATTGTTATATTTCGTAAAGAACTAGATTTTTCATGCGTTGAGGTCAGTATCCTAACTATCATCATGTGCTAAGCCAGGTGATGGTCTACCTCTGTGCCAATGTCATCGCAATCCGTTCAACTGTGAAAACAGACAGTTGAAAAATCTATATTCCGAATCTAGATTTTTAAACGGAAAATTCCTTATAAATGAGCGATTGATACATCTCTATCTAACCGTTCAGGATATCGCATAACATATCAAATATTTGAGTCGTTCCAAAGTGCTGAGGTAAAACACAAACAATATTATCCCTAACATGATATCCTAACCAAAACCAATCAAGGTACCTTCCGCCTAACTAAAAGTATCCCGCTCCATCCGTGGACTGCATCACTGATGAGCCATCCAGAGGAATGCAGGGGGATGAAGCGGGATGAAGTTATAAACGCAAGCGACGTGCCCGGGGAGGTAAGCAGGGAAGTAAGCGCTAATCAACACGTACTCGCGTAATTGAATGAGGAGCTTCTTGGGTGCATGAGGTGTTAATTGAATATTTCGTATTCTATGTCTTAGTTTGTGTATTAGGTACTAATTTATGGATAAGGTGTGAGGAAGTTGCTACTTATTTACCCTTTATGTTCTTTACAGAAAATCCCTACTATTTTTCGTATTTTCGCTGAGGTTCATTATTTTTCTTATTGATGGTCGCAACTGAGTTACTTAATAGTTACCTTTTACGTTTTCGGAATTATTTTGTTTGAACCTAACAAACATAATTTGGAATCAACAAAGAATAATATAATTGTTTATTAATAAGCAGGTAATAAATAGGTCAGAAGTAGAGGTCAGAGAATGTTCTGGTAGCACTAAAACACGACCAAGCCTAAAGTATGAAATCCAAGCAGGACGACCGTCGCAGCATTCAACTTGAAAAGTTTCAAATCACGTCCGATACTAAGAATAATATTTTCAGTAATCATTCTCTGCTGGAATATTCAATTAATTCTAGGTACGTACCCGATCACACGGCGCGGGCGTATGCAGCTGCCGGGCCTGCCCCCTGCCCAGCGCCTCGCGCTTCCTCTGAGCGCTGAACAGCCTCAGCTCCTTGCGTTCTTCATCCGACAGCGCGTGGCAATACCGCACCTGAAATGAGAACATGGCACGTGGAGACATCGTTGTGTAGGAGAATAACTGAGGATATGCTAAAGGTAATGGGTGTAAAGGGTCCAGATTAAGTGAATTTCTGTCGACGTTAAAAGTCCAGAATGAAGTAGATTGAGATCAGTTAAGTCAATCCTATAGGAAGTCGTTGTCGAAATACGAAACGCTTTGTTCTAATGCAGGTATTTTATTTATTAATAACAACATGTTTTCCACCGTTTATTTGGCAAATATACACAGTTTAATATAATATTGACGGGAATTACATAAGTCATTGGTGTCAAGATTGGACTTACTACACATTGTAGTCAAAATATTGCATGCATTCTTTCTTAGAAGCATGCCCAGAGCTATTCATTAGACTCACATCACGTTGACAGGTCTTTTTGGTCATCATCAAATCCAACCTTAAAGTAGCAGATTGTACAGAGAAAGGTGGTTCTCTTATAGCTGTGCAATGACATCTCACGAGACTTTGTATTCATCGATAGAGTGCTTTTGAAGAAAATTTTGCGGTGATTGCTCAAGCCAATACATTAAGAAGAAAGTTTCCGACATGCTGGTCTCCCATGCATCCTCAGTAAGTGGCAGTTACCTTAAACTTGGGGGGTGCGGTGGTAGTTACCTCGTTGTCCTGAGGAGGCAGTTGCTGCAGCAGCTGCTTCAGTCGGTACCGCTCGCCTACGCTGTTCACGTAGGGCACCTTGTCTTCTGGCAGCGCTGAGAAGTATAGGTGCACCTGGAAAATGAGGGAAATTGGGTTAGAAGAGAGTCACAAAATCAGCTTCTGGTGGAGCTGCTTTGCGGAGCTAGGACTACTCTGTGTGAGAGGCAGTTGGCAATAATTCACCAAGTGTGGGCATAGTGTGGGTCGCTGGATGTAACATTTCCCGAACTAAGAGGAAAGTTTTAATATCTTTTAAAATGTTGCAATTACGTGCTAGTCAGTGTCAAACTAGCCCGAGTGCCTGGAGCTATTATAAAGTTAAGATTAACCCTAATAGTGTCAGAATATCACCCTTAAGACAGTGGAGAGGTCGTTTGCTTGTTTTCTAATAAATCCATTCGTCATATCCAATTCACGTTCAAAATCAGAAATAAACAGCTAACTCATTCTTATCACAGAATGCGCTATACTCATATTCTTTTAGTTTTCCCAAAGCAGCCATAACAATATATTTCTTGCAATAATATGACGCATTAAGGTATTACCGTGAAGACACATAGCTCGGACACCGGACAGTGTCGGACACCGGACAGTGTCGGACAACGATAGTGGAATTATGAGATTAGTGCAGGAAATATTACTGGAGACGTTGGAGTAATTGATTTAGTGATGTGCTTGGGGGTGGGAGGGAAATATTGGGCTTATTTATCTCTGTTATGACACTGGTTATTATTGGTTTATTTGAAGACCTAAGGATGGGAAGTCACAGAGACAGTGATTTTCGTACCAGATTGAACTGCTATTGAAACCTGGTTAGTCTCCTTTTTATTGCAAAATGGGCCTGCTCTTGACTCGATCACGCCTGATGAAGCCTTTATCACGAGTCAGTATAAAAAATACTTTTTATATCAAATTGAATTAAAATTCATATTTGCCTGCATATTTGAAATATTTTTTTAAACAAAATGTGCTTGGATGTCAGAAAGACCAACTCTAGTAGGATTTCATTAGGTACATGACAACTTATATTAAGATCAAGTACCTATGCATACGTCAAGGGGGTGGTAACGAGCGATGAGGAGCGGTAATGAAAGTACGACGTGAGCTGAGTACTTATTGTTCTGTACGCTTGGTCTGTGTTTTCGTTAAACAAACAGTACATTTGTTATTATTTACTGGTTCGAGGCTTTTACCTAGAAACTCTCTTGGATCCCAGGTTAGCGAATGGGTATGCTAAGATAAGATGTTAGGCATTGTGTTCAAAAGATTCTGTTTAAGTAGATAAGTCAGTTTATAGCCTTTAAGGTTGAGAAATGTAGACTTCTGGCGCACTGGCGCAGTAGAACCTTGTCTCACTATCATGGGAGCCAGAAAAGGAATTAGGCAATCGCAGAATTTGCCTCAAGAGAAAATGTGTTTTTTACAAAATTGCAGTGTCCGACAAGAATACGAAAACCAACCCTTGAATACCGCAGTGATTTGATGACATTTGCAATAAACTTAAATAAAGTCATTCCCTAACTTCAAATTCATTCCGTTCCTCCTAAGACCGCGAACCAGAGGTTTATTACCGAAGGGGCACGGCCGGGGCCCGAGGAGACGTTTTAATTTTTTGCTCCGTTGCGTTCGAGTTAATGCTTTATTTTTACCGTAATTATAAATACCGAAGATGTCTTGTATTCAAAGCGCGGCGGCGTCGTTACCGTGCGGCCGCGGGCGATCCCCTCCGGGGTACAACGCAGTATTTTTAAGGTTTCTGTGGATTTTGTTAAGTGTTACTGCGATGTAGATGAACGATATAACGTGGGTAGATACTGCGCCTAATTTGGCTAAAAATTGTTCACTTTTTGGTTATAATCATTGGCCATATCCTGTGACTCTCAGATTATGGCCTACATTAATGCGTGCTGGTTTTCCTTTAATTTTTAACTAATTTATATTATTGATTGGTTGACCTTGTTATGGGGACAATGAATACCCTCAACTTTAGTTCCAAGAGACCACAACAACAAATTAATAATCAGCAAATGAAAATAACGTTAAAATTGTGATACACTTCACAATTGTTCAACAAAAATATCTCATTGTCGTTGATTAAGATCCACGATATATGGCAACTTTTTAAAGGATTATAGCCGTGTCTGCATAACGACATAATAAGTGCTGATGCACTGAAATGATACCTCAAATAATGACAGATAACCTCTCCGACAGACGCGTAATGACATGAGAAGATTAACATCAGCTGGCATGACTCAAGCTACGGTGAATTAAAATATCCTCGGCGTTTCTTTACGAAAATATTTTGGGAAGCGTAACTTTTTAAATTAGTCGTAAGTTGCAATAAAAATTAAAAAAATGAAAACATTGTAGAAATTGGAATCTATTGGCTCCTTCCTGCGCTAAAGTGATTATGAACTAATTGATGTGTATTTTAATACATAGTTTCTTTACAAAAAATCCCAAATATTTCTGATGCCAAGGATGGCAATAAAAATGAGAAAAAACAGCAAAATCTCAGCGGTCTGCCATTTTAAAATAGGAACATTGAGACTTGCCATTTCCCTAAAAACAGTTTCATTGACAAGCCACAAAAAGCCTTAAAAAAAGAGTAAACTGTGGCTAAACAATAGCTCACAGGGACAAAGGGACCATTGTGGCTGTGGTTACAACACTGCCCACTTTTGTCCCTCTGTGGGCAAAGTTGTCCGTCTGGCGGGCAGACCTGCGGGCTCCTATGTAAAAGGGAATGCACAATACTACGCGTAGTGCGTCGTTTGTGGTCTGTTTTGATTTTCGTTGATTGGGGATGGGGGCTTTGGTTTTAGATTAATTATTGTAGAAATAAGTTCTAGGAGAAGTGGATTGTTAAGTCAGGTTATAGAGGAATAGATTCTGGAATAAAGTACAAATCGCTCATCTGATATCGAAATAAATCTGGCACTTCCTGTCAACAAAACTACCTCTACCACTAAGATGAGTTAAGGGTACTGCGACTAGCAACCGCTGCAAATCTTACTGACATCTGTTGCTACCCGAGAAAAATCACTTAAAATAAGCTATGTATTTACCTGTTCCGGCCTCAGCCCCGGCGGCACCCACGTGTACTCCTCCAACGCACAGCCAGAGTCGTCATCACTCTGCGAGTGCCGGTGAGGGTCCCCCGGCTTCATCAGCCGCTCCGCATGCTCCAGCAGCCCGCGGAACTTGCCCTGCGGCACCGGGTGGGGAGACAGGGACATTGCTGATTGAGGAGACTGCGGCGACTGGTAACTTTGCCCAGGCTGGTTCAGCTGCGACACGCTGTGACTGTGCAGCAACCCGAATTCTGGATAACTTTGAGCCTGGACTGGTTGGCTTCTTCTGAAGTTCGGGTAGGAGTATGGGTGAGGGGAGTTCGACTGGCTGGGTGCGGAGGAGCCGCTGTGTGATGGCTGTGGTGATGGCAGCGATGGGAGGAGGCGTGGTGATGTGGGCGGTGACGCTGGCGCCGGCGGTGGTGGTGAGGATGTCTGCTCGTGCAGTGGTGGTGGTGATGATCCGGTTGGTGATACCACACAGTTCCGACACACGGGTCTGGAAAGAGAGAACTAAGCGTTAGTACCTATTTGAACACGGGGCGGTGTTATAGACTATTGTGCAAAATATCTCTTGCAATTGTAGGTACATTTGGCTGTAACAGAGGTTTGCAATTGGGAAAGATATTACAGAATTATTTAGTAATACGTACGTACACATTAACATGCCACAATAAACAGTATGTCACCAGTTATATCGCTAACAAGTGTCGTATCGCAGCTTCAATTCCATTAATACAAACAATAGTTTCGTGAGCACAGCATCACTGTAGGTACCTAAATACCTACCTGATCCCTCCTGATTGAACCATTATATTGGCTGATCATTAATCTCGCAGATAAATATCTTGTTTTATGACATTCATTGATTGTTATTCGCCATTATAATAATGTTCTGTATCGCCTCGTTAGGCTAAGTAGTTGTTTTATTGCTAAACATACCGATTTAGTTTTGTAACATGGTGGTCAGAGTAGTGCTATCTTACTATAACTGACGGTACCTCGTAGGTCTAGTAATCGCAAGCTCTATACTGCTGAGCATGAGGTCCTGGGTTCGATTGCCAGTCGGGCAAAGTGTTATTAACAGCCACGTAGTCTGAATTTGCGCCTGGTTGATGCCAATAGGCTCGCCCCCTGTTGGACTTAAATAATGGGAAATGTTGATGTGCTGTATAGCTGCTCCTTTGCCTACGGGGCTTACGGGCGTGATGTTATGTTAAGAAACCACATACACAATTTTTTTAATATTAAAATAGGCTTACCTGCAATTAATTGTATTTTATTATTATTTTACACTAGAAACGGGATATTTACCATGTTTACTGTTTTCTGTTTTGTTTGTTGTTTTTTTTGTGTTTATTCGTGATCATGGTGCTTGCAACAGCGCCGAAATATCGGGAACTCAATGAAAACAGTAAACATGGTAAATATCCCGTTTCTAGTGTAAATAATAATGTTAGTGACCATGATAGTTTAAAATCTTAAATTGTATATTATCTATTATCGCATTATTTCTTCCGTTCTACATATTGACTTGCCCCTGTATCCAATGCTGTGGCTACTAATATGCATAAAGAAAGAAGACTTCAAATAAAATCTAATAAAGTGTTTTCAAAGTCACGCTACCTCGTAATGTTAGTACGTTAAATTCCCGTTGGCAGTCAATGGAACTACATAGTTATACGCGGTTTATATCGGCACTAGTGCGACAATGTACTGACGTAAAAATACCTTCAAGGAAAGTTACAACGGGCGCAACAGTTGTGAGCGAACAGGGTTGTTAGCTTTCCAAAGTAGGTTTGTAACATTACATGTTTTTATTTTGTATATAGGCAATATTATGACAGCTGTGAGATAACAATACTTTGTATTAAAGTGTAAATGGTGGATTTCAATCACTGAAATGCAGAGAGGAAATAATAATATTTTGTGTTGAAAATTAGCTCATAATTTTCATCCTAAATCAAACAGAGGGAGGAAACGAAGCAGTTTCTGGTCAGTGCATTCCCCAAAAGTAAGCACCTAGAGAAATTATTTTTTGCGATTAGTGTAACCTACACTAAGTAGCTTCTTGAATAAATCGTTTCGAGTTTTCAGTTGAGATGAGTCGGTTGTACATCGTTGTTTCAATCAAACACTGTTTTTTCAACGCTCGTCCTGGCGCCTAAGTGCCTGTGTTTACGTATTCTTTACGGTGTCACCTAGAGTTCGTGTAATAATATAAATCTACTAGCTGTGCCCGGCATGAGTTGCAATGCTACTTTTTTACCCTACCCTACCTACCCCCTTATCACCTAACGGTGTGGTGAATTATACTTTACGACCTATTCTCATACATACCAAATATACATAAAAGTATTTCATAAAAATCGGTCGAGCCGTTTCGGAGCAGTGCGACCACAAACACCGTGACACGAGATTGTTATAAGTAAGAAGATTAAGTCGAATAGAAAATAGAATATAAATTTTAATAAACAGGCATTTTCCCTCTTTCTGCAACTTTAAGCAACCTCCAAGACAGTCCCATGAACACGTAGAGTGTAGACGTGTTAATTTATTCTAATCGTGCAAAGTCGCGAGCAGGCTATTTTTATGGCCACCACTTCGTGACAAAATGTCACCTTCTGGTTTCCAAGTAGCGCAGCAACCCTGTCCCTTGTAGTAAGTTGCAGGAGATATGCGCGCGGGCAGACCACGACCGTAAACCAACTTTATTGGGTGGACACACTTAGCCCTTAGTGTTAGCAGTTAGCACGCACTTCACTTAGGCTGCCAGGCTGGCAGTCTGCTAAGGGGATGACCTGCTTTTAAAGCAGTTTCTGTTTGAGGACAGCTGGACTGCTTTTTAATGCGACAATTTTAATCAGTCTGGTCCGATTCCTAGGACGGGCAGTGTCTTTTGGTTTTCCTTCTGGAATTTGTCATGGGATTTAAACTCAACGGATAAAATATGAGTGTACTATTAGGGACATCACCGTTGAACCCTTTGGAGAAACAGGCATTATGATAACAGATGATACGTACGTAAGTACTACTTGTAATATTGTAAGTTGTTCTCTATTTCTTGTAAATTGAATCAATCAAAAAACACAAAATCATTCTATACTAACAGCTGTCATTTGTCATTTCAAGACCTGCCACTAAGCGAAAATGCCACTGTCATCCGTCAAACCCTTTGAGCCAACCCCCGACTGCCGCGTCGGTCCTACCGACCGCTATCCACCAGAGATCTCACGACCTACGCGTACCGATACTATCGAGAATCGAATACTGTCGAGTATCGATACATCACTCGGCTGCCAGTAATTGCTCAGTAGATGCCGGTGATATTAATAAAAAGAGCGCGAACCGAGATCTATTCGATTGATTAGCTCGTATAATTTTATAGACAGAGTATAGAAAATGGCTGTTTTTGTACAAGTTTGTGAGGTGTCGTGAATGTAAATGTTTCTTTTTGTTAATAGGTTAGGTTCAAGTCGTAAAATATAAAGGTAGCTGCCGGTAGCTGTGTTAAAAGATATTTTTTTGCAGTTTCTGCTTTATGGTATGGTAGGTTTATGGTAGGTGGTCCTTTTTGCAGTTATTTATTTTATGTTGACACTTACGCTGTTAATTTCAAAGTCTTTTTAACTTTTGTCTATTTTAAGTATAAATATACATTTTCGAATTTTATTCTTAGGTTTAGTAGTCTTTTTAGTAGGTACGTCAAACACGCACTCCCCATATTAGTAAACATTATACAATATAACATATTCCTACATTTCCCTTCACACGAAATACAAACAATCCCATATTAATTCTATTTTCACATTCGCACCCATCACTTAACAAGGAAGGTCAAATGTCACTCGACCATTTAACGCACCTCTTGTACCTCCACACTCCACGCGAAAATCGCCTTTATGACTCTCCACCTAATGTTCATTATCATCTAAGTTCATTCGAGTAGGATTTATGTGCTGTCGTGTGTGAAATAAAACAAATTGGGCGGACATTCAGAGCGTGGGGTATTTACGACCCCCGAGCGCGGTGGACGGTTGGATCTTTCGACACGTATTTATTGGACAGGTTCGAATGTTTTGTTTGCCTCATTTTGTATGTAAATGAGAGGGATAGCAGGTTGTTTGATTAATTTACTGTGAATTGGAGGAACTGTTATGATAGTTTGTTGGATTTTGTTTTGTTTTGTTTATTTATTGTTATTCTCTAGCAAAGATAGACAAGTACTTCAGTGTACATCGATTTCAATCCTGTGTTGTAGGCAAGCTTCCGTGATGTGTCCAAGATAACATGTTTGTGCAAGTACTGATAACTAACAGACCTATTCAACTTTGAACATGATTACTTTCAACTTACCAAACGAGACAAGGGACAAGCTTAAGGTGGCAGCGCCGGGGTAGCGCGCGAAATTCAAATTTTCTTAGGTTTTTTGAAATTTGCAGGTCAGTGTCAACATATGACATCCTTCGACCGGCACTGCTGGGCCCACGGATGGATGGATTACGAGCCGTCTCCTCTCACACAGAGGAAGCCTTTGCCACACCGGGATCGTTATACGCTGATTTTACAATGCTATGAATAGTCCTGCCTTAGATCGCGCCATATCCGTGCATCGAATGATAGTTTTATAGCGTAGGCGCATCTAATCTTCTAATCTTCCCGTTAACGTAACATAAACGCGATGTGACGCGTTGAGTTAGCGCTTAACGCATAATTTCACGACTATTGTCCATAGTTATCAGCGAGACATCTGTATTACACTCCGACTGGACGGAATGAATTATGTATGAGATGACGTGTAGGAGGTGAGCAGGATCCGAAGAGGTGAAACTGATTTGACTGTAATTTAATACTGCAGCAGGTGTACTTGTGGGAAAAAGTGTAAAAGTTAGATATAATAATGGAGGGACAGCTTGGTAAATTAAATTACTGTTAGCTGGTATTTATTTTATTTTTTCTTCTTAAGTTTCAACTTGTGTTCTAGTGTAGATACAACAGGAAAAAAACATCGGAATGTTATGTTTTGCGTTGGATCTGAACTGGAGGTAGGTAACGTATTCAGCATTTCAAGCTAAGATTGTCATAGTGGTTGCTTTATCAAATTCTGGCGATCTGCCATCTTACCGCTCAGTAACCGAGGTTAACTTTTATGACAAGAGAATTCTTTGGCTCAGTCTCCGTCAGCTTGCTACATTATCCTTAACTCTAGATCCGGGTAGACCAAGCAAGAGAATTCTTATAGCATGTAAAAAACCTGGAGGATACTACTTACATGTTCAGATCGGCGTGGTGTGGCATAGCCGCTCGGCTGAGCTCAAATTGTACCGAACCGACCCTAACATGATTCAGCTATGGTAGATGGATAACGAAAAGTGCCGATCGACAGAGCCGAATAAAAATGGTGAAATAGTTATTACTTAGGTCGGCTTTGTAATGCTCCTTAATCAAATCCTGTATCTGCCGTCGACAAAACGCGTGTAACACCATTAACTCCAGATCCGGCTAGACCAAACGTATCACATATAAAATAACTAACGGACCGAATGTCCCAATTCTTCTATCAAAAACCACGAGGTGACTAAAATAATGTCACCGCGAGTTTAGCAGCTCACCACGGACAGACGGATGAACATTCCCGCGTCGGTCGCGAGTGAGCCGCATACAAACAGACACTAGTTTATGTAAATGTGTGTTGTTATTACATACAGAACACCTAACGTGCTGGTTTTCATACAGATTTCAATTTAATTTTGGTTTGATGTGTGTAGTTTTCGTTTTGAATATGATTTGAATTAAAATTAGCGTAGTAATATATTCTACATGGTGTGTATTTTGGAGTTGTTCATATGCTTAACGTACGTGTGTCAAATAGTTTGCTACAAAACCACTTTATTTTTGTTTTCTTGGCAGAACATAAGGCGCACAAGCTCGTTTTTAAGAATCAACATGGTATTGTTTGAAACTAAACATCAATAATAGTACATTTGCCAGAAGTCGGTTTCGCTTTCGTCGTCCATTAAAAGTCATTCGCATCTACTTTATAGTACCTCAAAAAATATTCAAGTAAAATATAATCATAGGAATGCACAACACTTGCAGTGTGAGATGCAATAACCGTAACCTCACTAATTTCAGGTCCAGTTGAAAACCAGCGTCGGGCACTAGTTGTCCGGCATTTTGCTGAACTGGGCCTATTTGGCGCAGCCGTGAGGCACACAGTGTCGCACTATTCTATATATATATTTTGTTTTTGATTTAAGTTTTTTATTTTTTTTGTTTTTTATTTGTTATTTTTTTTTATACTGTGTGCACTTGTGGCGTGTGCCAAATAAATGCATTTTCTTTCTTTCTTTCAATTAGCGCAGTCGCACAGTTTCAAGCCGAGGTATTAGTGCTACATTTCCCTGCACGGAGTCACTACTTTCACAGTAAAGCTGATAATTGAATAGGGTCACAACTTCTAAGTCATTAGTAGACTATCTACATAGATATCGATAAGTTTCAAACAGGTTTTAGTTAATAAATTCAATTAGAAACACGCTGATTAGATTATTATCAGCCTGTATCTTAGAATAGATAAACGCCTGTACCAATTTGTCGGACTGCTGAGCAATGGCCTGTTCCATACCTACTGACACAATGGGCATGTGGTCATAGGTTCGATTCCCAGGTTGAGCTGTGTTGTTGAGTTTTTCCACCTGGAATTTCTCAGTATCATTCCTGAGTCAGCGTATGCGTCCAGTTGATTGCAGTAGGTTCGCTCCCGCGTATGGGACTTAAAACATTACTGGCAAAATGAAGGTATAAAAACTATAAAAACACATCTGCCGGGTCCTTCCGAGGAAACAGGCGTTACGTTATATCACATACCATGTGACATTTAGAACGGACCATAACAAAACATACTCATAAAAAAATCATAACTTTTATTAAAACATGTTCCCAACCCTAAATTCCAGTATCACTTTCCACATAATAACACATAATTATAATAACGTAGCAGTTATCGCGGCGTGTGACGGTAATAGCCGTTATTTAGTTAATAACGTTACCGGGCCGGTCGGTATGTTGATATATAACTTCTCTTAATTCGAAATGCTCATTGGTTGTGTACGACAAGATGTATGGGGCGGAATTCGAGTTGTCTAAAGTTAATTGTGGGTAAAATATTGGTTATTTTTCGCTTCCGTATCAATAGTTTTATTAATTTACCGGTATCTGATTTGCCGACGCCCCGCCGCGTGTGGTTCATTAAGAACTTACGTACGTTATATGTTGGTAAATAAGCAGCTTTTTCGCCAGTATTGAAACCATTTTTTTCCTAGCTGAGCGTAATTAATCGCACGATAAGACTTAACTGTCTACTTTAAATTATTTATAATTAACAGTGAAAATACTTTACTAAGTCACAACTCATTCCACGGCTGTGCAAATCCTCTGCTCTCGACTTCCAGTAGTTCGATCCTGGGCTAATGTGGACCACAGGTGGCTGGGTTTGTCCAGATCGTGCCGTCCTCAACCATCTATCATCTACGTGGCTAACTTAACTTTCTTCGGAATCAGACAATATTAAAGAGGAATTAGGTAGGTCCTTCTCTAATTGAAGGAACCACGAATTACACATGATGCTCGAAGCAATAATGTCTTAACAATGTTAATCCAATTTGAACCTTATATTCTCAATATTTCACCTCCCTGCGTTAATTTCCTCCGCCCCGTTTCACAAGAGTTCAATCTTCACGCATGTAATCCGTAGCATTTCTCATCAGGCTTCGGCCATCATCGGCAATCATCGGTCATGTTCGGCTTCCGATTAATTAAAGATTGGAAGCCAATGACCCTGGTGCATCAGACCGGAAATATGAAGACTCTGTGCTCAACCTTGATCGTACCCGATTTGGTAGACTAAACTTACCATTTTCGTAGAAAACAATGTTTTTTTAAACATTTTTTTTAATCTGTGGAATGACAATGTTTTGTATCGATCATCATTTCGTGGAATGTTCATGTAACTGGCCGTTAATTGCTATGTATGAAGAATGTTAACACACGTGGCGAATTTTTATGTTATGCTTTTTATTTACGAATTTAGTCGAGTCAAGTGTAAAAGTTTTATTCTTCTCACATGTGGTCGTGGCTTGGTTAAGCTGCTCTTGCTATGGCATGTACTGGTTTGGGTGACCTAGTCTAACATTAACGCCAAGCACAATGGTTCAATGAGTTTGTCGGTCCCACTCCACATAATAATGGCATATATAGTAGAAGTTTTGCTCTAAATGGTTACTTGTATTTTGTAATTAATAGACGGCTTCTAACTATCCTCTCACATCGCTATATTTATGTATCGTAATAGTTTCAATTAGATTTGATTATTTGAGATTTCTCTAGTTACTAAACACTACTATATTCATTTAATTAAATGCCAATTTCGATGGTATCAGATTAAGATTAATTGCCTGGAGTTAAAGATTAATATTACAGATTTCTTAATCATTCCTTTGCCGCTAAGCTATCGGAGCTAATAAAACACTGTCAAGCTATTGATGGAGAGGCTATTCAGGATCAGATTTAGCTTGTAGCGCTTGTAGTTAATGTTGTGTGTAATTAAATCATGTAAAGCTGGTTATTTAATGTGCGAGTACGGTGTGGAAACTTGGCTAGCGTGTGTATTCGGTAATATTGACGCCCGTAAAAAGTTGAATGGGAATGGGAGAAAAATAGCCTACGACATACGCCTTTTTTGTTTTGTAAAACTTATTTTATTTGCATGAAACCCGTTTTGCTTACGGGCAGAAGAACGTAGTTATGAAAAATCTATCCCTGCAAATGTCTATCATACTGGCAAGCATTTAAACCAGTGGAGTATCTGATCTTCTACAGGCCGCTTCAGTTGACACAACCTTTATTCCATTGAATCGACACAAACAGGGGTTTTGACGTGCAAATTGAGAAAGGAATAGCAACCACTGGCACAGGATGTCAGTCTATTCTGTCTTCAGTAAAAACATGTTTTGAACCTACACATAAACTAGAAAACAAATAAATGAAAGAATGTGTTCCATCAAATAAATGGCACATAGACAACGCGCGACACTGAGTGATGTCCTGCCTGTATAACAGTTCCAACAGTTACGAGTATCGAATACTCAAACTACAGAACTAATCAGAAGGTGCAAAAGGACATTTGTTTTGTCGCTCGTCCCGCCAACTTCTACTAGGTCTGCAGCTACGTTTTCTGGCTGATGTTGGAAACACCTCTCTTTATAAACAAGTGACGTGTATTCTGTGTTCATTTCCGCGTGCGAAAAAGCAAAATGTGAACAGTGATGGTAGATGACAAACATAGGTTTACGCGCGGCACGAGCCGAATGAAATGTACGTAAACGTACGTAGTACGGTACCTGCGTCGCGTTGGCTTTTTGTTGTTCAATAAATACTGCCGAATCGAATGTGGCGTCCCGACCGAGTGCGTAGCACCTCCAGGGTGGGGAGAGGGGCGGGTGTTTCTTTTGTTTTTGAACTTAGTCATTGGAACATGATCGTGTGCGCCTTCTGGTGTGTTCTGTATTCCGAGTGGTACTGTAATCTGTGGCGGTAATGGCAGGAACCGGTCGCGGTCACTATTGAGACGAATTAAATAATTATGAACTGTTATTAAACTGTTGTTTCCTGTTCGCGGAGTAGGCTCCGAGCTGTAGCGGTCAGCTAATGCTTTGAGAACTGAGATTTGGTTATTTTTCGATGTCTGTTACTTGATGAAGAGATTAAAACAGATGCTTACATCCGCAAATAATGTATTAGGTGTCTCGATAGTCGATCATGACACATAACACTTGATGTGTTCAATTTAGATAGAATGAATCCAGCAGGATTAGGTATACACTTTTCTCTTGATTATTATAGCACTATGGTCGTTCTGTATGCCTGTTAGGGTTGACCTATGGTGTCTGAGGTGCCTCATCATCATCATCATTTCAGCCGAAAGACGTCTACTGCTGGACATAGGCCTCCCCCAAGTGTCGCCACATTGACCGGTCCCGTGCGACTCGCATCCAGCGGATCCCTGCAGCCTTCACCAGGTCATCGGTCCACCTAGTGGGAGGCCTTCCAACGCAGCGTCTTCCAGTTCGCGGTCACCACTCCAGAACTTTTCGGCCCCATCGACCATCCGTTCTGCGAGCAATGTGCCCTGCCCACTGCCACTTCAGTTTGGCTATTCTTCGGGCTACGTCGGTTACCTTGGTTCTCTTGCGGATGTCCTCATTTCTGATTTTATCACGCAAAGAGATTCCGAGCATAGCCCTCTCCATTGCCCTTTGGGTGACTTTAAGCCTTCTGATAAGGCCCATAGTGAGCGACCATGTTTCGGTCCCGGATGTAATCACTGGCAACACACACTGGTCATAGACTTTCGTCTTGAGGTGCCTCAGTAGGACCTATTTTTTGGTGTGTGCTTATTTTCTTTTTGTGATTACAAAGCACTGATAGTTGCAAAGCACGTCACATTGCGATGTGGGGATGAGGAGGGGTTAAGTAAACAACATGACGTGTGTTACTTTGAGAGTCAATTGTGAACTGAGACTCAACTGTACTCAACTACAGTCCTCAACTCCTTTAATAGGTGGTTTATATATACATAGATAGTACGTGACTACGTGCTAATACTAAGCCTACAGAGAACAGTATATTTACCTTAACTTAACCCTGAACAATACGTGACATGCTGATGTACAACATACGTGCCTTCTCACCACAACATGACTGACATTTTTAACTTTCAAACTTTCTTGCTTCACAAATGTTAGATTAAGATTCTGAACTTGACCGCAACAACCTCCCCAGAGGATTCTAAATCTAATAAAATATTCAACTCATACTCCGATGGCGTTACAAGCACCTTGGGATTGCGTAATCCAACCGTTGTTCTAACCATCAAGTTTCCATTGTCCGCACTTTTAGAAACAAACGTGTTATATTTTACTAGAACATAAAGAAAAACATAGAGATTGGGATTAGTTTCACACGGACGGCGCCATGGGTGAAAGTTTAACTATAATTACATGTTAACTATTACAAGACAAAGGGAGTAGCGGTAAATAGTTGTTAAAGTTAATACGTTTTTTTTGTTGTTAATTCATTAACGTTTTAGTGGCAGCTAATTGAGTAGCGTAAGTGTTCCCACTGCTGATGCGCAGGCCGCCTCTCTGTTGGATGGAATGGGCTGTAATCCACGACGCGGGCGCAGTGCGGGCTGGGGATGTTACACACGAGATGTGAGTTTGAATTGTTGGTTCTAGGACTAGACGGTTTCTTCACGATGTTTTAAGATCAGCAGATCAGTTTGGTAATTAAATAATATATATTATATAGTGGGTTCGTACCCACGACGCAGAGTAACGCCCTAACTGGCGAGATGCATACTCACAAGTCAGGGCCGATACCACCGGTGGCCGAGCTGGTCCGCGATCATGGGCTACAATATTGCCTATTCCTGTCCATCCAGGTCTTTGTCCTCCTTTCTATCCTCCCCGCTGCTCGCCACTAGCTTGGCTCAAGACCAGGTATCTCCACATGACAGTAAGTCAGCCGAGCTATGCAGGCTATGCCAGGCTACGTGAGCTATGCGGTAGAGAGGCTACAATTAACGTCTCACCACGCCGAGCTATCTTAGTGCAGTCGTCACATTGCGCTGTAATTAGTTCCTACCTACACTTATATCTTGGGGTTTTTCATGTTGTTGAGAAGCAGGAATCCCAGTTGAAATAGAATGTCAGTTTCCCTAGGACCTCTGTGATACCTTGATGGGTTGACAGGGCGACATGCAATTCTGTGTGTAAATGTAGGTATAGGAATAGGAAAATTGCTCAACTGAATCCTTAAATTTTCGTGGCGATAAGTCATTGAATTTATTGAAGAACAGCCAATGCCTCACAATGTTACTTTATCAGTCCTGGAGCCACTCTTGGGCCTGTATTCGGTACTACGGTAATTGATGGCGTCTACCTGGCGCTTCATTTTATAAAACACAAAAATAAAGTAAATCACAATTATCTTCTAAAGAAACACTCGCATTCAGCAATTAACACACTTCTTTTTACAACTAATTCAAACCAAATTCCTCCAATAAACCTTATAAAATATTACCTGTATCAGGAATAAACTATTTATTGTGCCGACGCCGTCAATTGGACGTTTATTGGTTTGAGTATTGCACCGAAATGAAGAGCGCCTAACGAAGCCAATTCAATGTGAACATATTATTTACAACCACTATACTCTGACCTTTACGTGCCAACAACTTATCGGTGAAGAGGTGTCTTGTTAAAAAGGCGTGTTATAGTGACAATGCCGATTAATGTTGAGCTCCCGTCATTGTATATTGATACTGGAATGCGGCGCTCCCTTGAATGGTGTATTACATTACATTACAAGTGTAAGCAAGGATCGGTATTACATTTTATTGTTCAGTTTATTACTGGAGGCTGTTGGGAGACAGATACTTTCACTTTGGGTGAGAAGTAGATAAATAATTCGTGGCTTAAAATGTTCTTTGATTAAATAAAACAATAATAAAGTGGTCATAAATCTAATGTTTCTGTTGATAGCACAACAAGTCGGTGAATGAACTAAAATTAACCGATATTACTTTATCATTATCAGTCAAGTTAGCTTATAAGATAAGGGAAAAGTGAAACTGATTTCTATACAAGTTACGAGTCTTGCTACGCCGTAGCACTCGGTGCGCTACGAGCGTAGCGGGAGCGTCGGGAGTGTGGGACGTTTTGAGAAACTTTCTATTTGCAGTTAATTTAGTTTACTTGTTCTTTTGAGGGTTGTGAAAAACTCAGTAATCTTGGTTCTTAAGCAGTTAGGATATCCAAGGCAGCAGTAGCGAAGGGTCAATTTTTGTAAGAGGTAAGCCGGATTAAATCGCTTTAATGTGATAATATTATTTGTCTATAGAATACTGACTGTGCCACTTCTCAAGGGAATCCCGTAGGAATCGAGTTGTATGGAACCTTCGCCACTGCAAGGCAGTGTTGTTGCCAAAAATATTTTTCAAAACACTTTCTCGAAAACTGGTTCTTATCGCGCTCTTATTGGGTTCAACATGCAATGCGGGAAAATAAAAATTTCCAAATGGGTTCAATGACTATAGTCGGCGGTGATTGTTTTTTTTTAAATCTCGGCAAAGAGATGTGCGTCTTTACGGCGTAAATATTTTTTGAGTATTTAAATTGTGTTTATAAATAGAATATCATAGACAAACATGATTATTTAAAACAATTATTTATACTTTTATGAACAAATTAACATTTATTTGTGTTCCTAATTCAAAAATATTTGCATTTTCTATTTTTCATATTAGGCTGCTTAGCGGTATCATAACTTTGCTTCTTCTTTAATCTGGCAAAAGCAAAGCGCGGAAAAAAGCAAATTAAATCATAGTTTCCTAATAATTCCTGACAAAAATACTTTCCCTTCTAATAAATATTTTATTTCTTCTAAAATGTAGTTTGATACGCGTGGGGATTTGTTACTGCAGTTCTCGGCTACATAAAACCCTCGCCTGCAGCTCGGGTGGTAATTCCACCTAAAATGCAATAACAAAGTTTCCCCAATTATATCAAAATGTTATATGTGTGTGTTGTGTTAATGTTCCCAACTGGTTATCGATAACACTTTTACGCGTGCAATTTAGAAATCTAGATGAGCTAGAAAAAACAAACTCAGAGGTCACAGGTTCTTTTAAAAGTCTAAAGTTTATTATGGTTCAAATAAGGCAGACCATTTTGACATAAAACCGATTTCAATATAATCATCGTGTAGTAAAGCAATTTCTCTAATTTCCTGATGCAGGTTAACGATAAGTCGTAAACGAACCAATCGCTTTATACATATACTCCGGCCTTTGATGCACCGAACGGTGTAGTTAAATATTTATTAATGTTTCCAGAAGTGAGAGAAAGCAAAGTTACTAGTGGTTCGGTCAAACCGGTGCGGACAAATTGGGGAGGACGTGGCTCTGGACACGGACACCTACTTATACAGGGTGGAAGGGTTACGAAAAATGGTGAAAGTGCCGGTGGTGGAATGGTGAAAATATCTATGTGGAACACATAGATATTTTTCACCGGTTATTTAAAAAAACCAGCTGTTTCCTACTAAAGTGGAATACCTACACAGTTAAGATGTATGGAACAGCTGTTTTTTTTTTAAATAATCGATGAAAATTTTCTATGTGGGGTTATCTACTGACTACGTGGTAACCGTGTTCTCGTCGGTGACCCTTCCACCCTATATACAAAATACTAGTGTCAGTGTTCGGTTTCCGCCGCCGGTCCTCAGTGTGTCCGCACCGGTTTCACTGTTCTTCAACTTGGTCTGGACAAGAGGCTATCACTTTCAAAACTTTTTGCTTTTCTTCGACGACCTTCAACTAGATTGACATAAGCTTTTCGGGAGGAACTTATGTTTATTGTTATTTTTGACTTTTGCATCATCGTGTTCGCTGATAAAATATCACTTTGTCTAGGCCTAGCCCTAAGATATGTTTGCATTGCTTTTTTAATGCTGAAAAGACTGGGAAATCTTTAGCTTCTAGAAAATCTTAGAAAAATCTAAGCATAAAGTACATAAGAGTCGCACACGATCGGTATAGAAAGTGACTGCATCATACACACGCAGCTATTAACTGCGCTGGGAAACGCATTAACTACTCTAATGCCTACCTAATGATGTATTATTTACAACTGGAAAAGTTGCCGCCACATTGAAAAAGAACCCTTATTTTCCGGGAAATAAAGTTTATGTGAACTGCATTTCTCACGATGAAAATACAAAGCTAAAAAGTGTAACTAAACACGGGAAATTACTCTTTATGTGCTAGAAGATAAGGTTGTGTTAAGGTGGTTTGTTTGTAAAGTCTCAGAAAACAGCGGTACAGTTAAGAGGAAATGGTAGATTAGCAATAATTAACGTTTGTTTTGTGATAACTGTGAGCAGCGCCATCTATGGCGTTAATGACGACTTTTAACGCAAATGAAAGGTTTACGTAGAAGTAACGAGTGAATAAAAATGATTTACCACTCCGATACCTTTCATAGGAAGCTGTGGTAGCAACGCTTATAGACATTGCTTTACTCGTAATAAACTGACACAACTATGCAGCAGGGTTTTACAATCCTTCAAGATGAAACTCTAAATTCGTGATAGTTCCTTCTTAAAAAAACCAAAGCTGAAACAGCTTTGTTCAAACATAACAGATAGAGAACTTAAATTTGATTTTTTCAAGTTTTTTTGCCAGTGACGACAATTTTAATAGCCGGTAGCATTTGCTATATAGCTAATTACCGTAGCTAATCCTTTAGCCAAGCGTTCAATCGGTAATGGTCTTTCATGGTAAATTATGGTGAAGCAATAGTTTTTACCTTACGTACTCATAAATCAGATACTACTTAACATTTGATAATGACAATATTGTATTATCTGTCTATTATCACGCCAATAACTTCATTACCAGTATGACATCCATATTTCAAGAGATTCCAAAGCTTGTACCGCCATCAAACCCGGGCGACACGCATAGTGCATAATTGAGTATGGGGTGCATCACCACGAACCCTTCCAACCTTGACTGAATTAATAATAATATTCGCTGCTCAAGGCCAGGGGGTCTTAGTAATGGAGACCCCTTGGCCTTAGTTATTATTTTCTTTTTTGTTGTTCCCACGACCCGTTTCCACTTCCTGTTTTTTTATACCACTTCACACTTTTTACTTGACTACTAAGGGCTAATTCCAATAAAGAAACTTGGTTGAATTAATTTCTAGATTCTCGTTTCTACCTATATTTTCAATCTAAATTGCGTTCAGCAGCTATTAGTGTCATCATTGCTATGCAATATTGACTCTGTCAGCTCTTAAATGCGGTTTAGATTTGTCGATCGCGTTGTTTCATTGGTGGAATTCACCCTTAAATACTTGAGCTAGCCCCTAAAAAGGATTCTTAAGAATTAATTAAATATGTGAATAATAATAATTCTATAATCGAGTAACTAGATTGCTTTTCACTCAGTTGAAGATGTTTCCTCAGTCTTTATATTAAGCAATACTTGACCATTTAAACTTTTAAATAAGAACAAAGCTTTAATTTTCATGAAACACATTCCGTGACCACCTTTTTGCAGTTAAAAGCGAGGACACAAACAGGTGTGACCGCGAAAATGAACTTTTTGATGGATGGCGTCATAAATTATGTGACGTCACATTCAAGATGGCGTCGCGATAGTCTCGGAGTGTGACTGCGGGCTTAATAAAATCAAATGAGGAACAGACGCTTCATTCTGACAATAGTAGTAAATCATCATCAACAGGTAAGACTAACGCAGGCCTTAGCAATCGTCGTCGTCGTCGGTCGTAAAATTGTTTTTCCCGCAATCTTTAATGAAATAGTATGATATAAACAAACACTAATAATACCAATATCGATCATCATCTCTCAAGGCAAGCATTCTTGGTACGAACCAAGGAGGTTGGCGAGATTGCATAAACAATCTCAGTATGTAGCTAGAGGTTCTAATTTATCTAAAGCTTGACTTTTGCAGATATAAGGCCCGTTTGCACAAATAACTAAATGCAGATTTTAAAGTGTTCAGTGACAAATTATTTTTTTAATACATTGAACAGTGATTGGTGGTGCAAGCAGTGCTAAATGTACTTTTGTAATGACTCATGACTTCATGAGGCATGTACGGTCTCAGCGCCATACATTTTTCTGCTTAAGCTGTGAACTACTTTATGTCCACTACGCGCAACTAAATTAATATTTAAAATATAACAATACTAACGTTATTTTAATATAGTGATCTTATGAGTGTGTAACTGTCAACAATTTACTGAGAGAATCGCCTTTTACTATAGGTAACACTGTAACCTTTGCCTAAATAAACCTAGTAGGTAAATCTTGGTGAAAACGAGTTTCTCTACTAAACTGAACTCACGACATATCAGTATACGGAGCTAACGGCTACACCCCGTACAAGGTAAAACATATTTAATGTTTTTCAAAAGAAACGCACGTTTATTGGAATTAATAGCTTCATCGGTTTTCTGACAGTTAAAGTAAATGAAAGACTTTAACTCGTGGTAATTCTTTATAGATTTTCCATTAAACGCCGTGTTAGTGTTAGATGGGCTGTAACTATCAGGTATAATACCTCTGTACTTGGATGGCTTACGAAGTGGTTTTAAGTTAGAAGAGCTAATTAACCACTTGTTTTATTATATGTTTTTAAACTATCATGGTCACTAACATTATCATTAACACTAGAAACGGGATATTTACCATGTTTACTGATTATTTGAGTTCCCGATGTTGTTGTTTGTGTCGTTGTCGTCGTTTCTTAGTTTATACTTGTTTTATTATTTACCTGTCTTTAAATGAATCGAATTCAATTCAGATTTTGCGACAAATTGGAATAAATAGGAACAACTTTTGCACGACATTTCTTATTTTCGTAGATACATGAATACAACAAGTACTAATCAAGAGAAAAGTAACAAGTTTAAAAGGGAAGTAACATAAAACTCAACAACTAAACAATAGACAACCTAATCCCTTCCTATCTGTAACAATAGAGTGACACCCGACTCGTCCCGTCCGTCACGCGGCGCACCTCTGCGGAAACTGACACGTTAACTTTCACGCTTCACGCCTTGTCTGTCTGTCCGTCTGTCTGTCTCGTCGCGCACTAGTTGATTCGTTGTTGAGATAAACTTACATTACAATACAACAGTTTTGTTTTGTGAGATGGAGTATCATTTTATGTAGTAGGTAAAAAGTAATAATACTTTCATACAGAAAGTTTTATTCTAAGCATATGGATTACGACGCTTTTCAAGAATAGTTTTGCGAACTCGTTCGGAGCTCTTTGTCTATACAGCCAACCTATGAATCACTTAGTGAATTCAAGAGTGGTTTTGATTAGTGTAGAGAATTTTAAATAGGATGTTAGAAAGCATATCTTACGATCCAATAAAAATAATAAAAGAAGTTCTATGAAATCAAAAGTTCTGTGGCACGATGATACTTATTTATATCTATACAGATAATTGCCTGTCTCTCGTCTGTAGCGCATCTATTCTATAGACATCTAATTGCTCTGAGATGTACTCATGTATTTGTCTGTACAACAATGATACATAACCTCTTAGTGTGACGTCACCGGAGCCTGTCACCCGACACGCTAACTTTCACGCTTCACGCCTCGCCAGTGTCTGGCTAGCCGTCTCAAGTTGCGTGTGCGCACAACATAGGATAGATAGAGTAAATTCACTTGATAGGACATATGACCCACTAGATGGATTGTTTTGAGAAGAAAATATATAACAAAAATCAAGTTAAGCGGAGATTACGGGTTAACACATAAAGCTCTAAGCTTGGCTAAAACCGTATTGAGAACCATAGACCAGTTGCAGATTGCATATACTCTGCCAATATTTGCTAATTAGATAGAGAGTAGAGAATAATTGATGCCTGTCATAGTCTTGGAGTACAGTGAGAAGGAGTGGCTTGCATTACCTGCCAGTCCTGTCTGGATTGAGTCTTTTTATTTAAGAGTCTTTGAGCTATTTAATAATTATGAAAATAATGTACCTTGATGATCATGAATTTCAATTTATCTATTTGGCTGCGGGACTGTTCGAAAGAGATACCGCGGCCCTGGAACACAAAGGGCAAAGAAGGAACATGGATGGGTTTTAGTCAGTACAAGTCTGACACTCCCTTCCGCTCCGCCAAGAGCGGGGGGGGGGTCATTTGATGATTTCCCATCATAAAAAAAAGGCATCATATTTGCCATCTAATTGTAGTCTAAATGTTAAATAAATCTCCGAATTATTATCGTCATTACTCTATTTATCGCAGTTTAAGTATAACTGAACCTACTGCCCTTCCTTGTCATGTGACGAGTGCCCTACTTTACCCGTTGTCTTGCTAATCGTCCACATACCCGGAGATCACATCATCTGTCACAAGTTGACGAGACAAGGCGACTGGTGCCGGCTGTAACGTGTAGATCGAGGCAGATAACATTAGTCATAGTTTTGATCCAGCCGGCCTGAGATTGCATCGGTTTGGCTAATTGTGCGGCCTTGTGTTACTTTTTGTTGTAGATGTTTCTTAGAATTTGTTTCTGTTTAGCTGTAGTTCAAAAACCTTTACCAATGAAAACTGTTGTGTTATTTGTGAAACTAGTAAGTTATAGGTCAGCATTCTCATCTCCTGATCTCGATGTATTTGTAGTCGGCGCAGCCTGTCTTCTACTTCCATACTACGCTAACAGCGTCATCTCACTTCTTCTATGTCGTCTTTCAAACAGTCCATCCATCCTGTCTTTGGTCTGGCCTTGCCTTCTTAAAGACATCATTCCTCCGCATTCTCATTTCTCCCACTGCTACGTCATAAGTACCAGCATAATATAAAACCAATATTTTGTTAACTTAATTTGCTTTATATATATTTTACTTGAATGAATCCAAAGTGTGTGTTATTTGCTTTTTAAGCTCCGGAAGCCCGTAACGGATGATGCTAATCTCTTTGATTAGCGCCGGTGATTAGGTTAATTACCAAGCATGTTTCTTATTAACTTTGGAAAAAATATGTAGCTGGGTAATAATGGAATGTTAATTCTATCTGATAGCTTTCGGTGCCTGTGTTATACAGGGGTTTAATTCTTGAGTTAGCTGCACAGGTACTACAGGTTCTATTGGCCAAAACTACATTATTCCCGTTTTCACTCATACTAGCCGACGGGACTGTTAAATGTAAGGTCCGATTCGACTTTCAATTCTGGGCTTTAGGCCTAGCATAGAAAATCCGATAGCGCGCTTTTGTTTAGGTTTAAGTTGTCGCCTAGTGTGAGTTGATATATGTGCATACTTATTTGTTTAAGCTTGCTGCGTGTGTATGAATATTTAAGTCAGGCTTGTTTATTGTTTAGTCGTCATCTTATTTCATCAGAATGTTCATTAGTTAGTCGCAATAAAGTAACATTCCAGTAATAAAAGGCGAAAACAAAAACAACTTTCCTTCATTAGTTTTAACGAATCAACTTTAATTGTATAATTTTAATGGGAGAGAGTCTGTCAAACTAGTTCCCTTTAATTATAGAAAAATAATGTAGTTCATTATTGTCGCGAGATAAACCGTCGTAAAATGGCGGATTGAGCGAAAGGCCAGTCGTAAAGATTGCCTTGACAGATATAGCTTGAGACGCGACAAAATATGGAACTAAGCTCTGCATAGAACATACCATCAAGACTTTAATATCTCCTAAAAGACCAGGTAAAATTTAGCCAAACATTCTAAGATGTAGGGAGCGAGCCCTATGCCATAAACCAGCCACAAATCCACACCACGGACTGCTTCTGAAATCCTAATTATAAAAGCCCAATAGTGATTTGCTTGAAGGATGGAGAGGGAGAGGAAGGCCAAAGAAAAGATGGATGGATTGTGTGAAGACTGATATGAAAGAGAAAGGAGTAAATGATGCCGAGATGTCTGATAAGGGAGAATGGAAGAAGAAATCGTGTTGCGCCGACCCCAAGTAGAATGGCACAAGGACAGTATGATGATTTGCTTGAACAGGAGCGAATCACCTAGGATTTCAAAGTCAACTTGATTGGCTAGCCAAACACTAAATGGTTTCTAATATTTTACATCAATTTTCAGCAGGATTATTAAAAGCTTTTTGCCAGTTTTAACCAAACCAAATACATTGTTGATCTTTCCACCATCATTATCGCCAAACGAGTCCTAAGGGGCAATGAATCATTTTAAATGTATGGAATATTATGACAAATTGTTATCTCACCTTTGCAATCATCGCCGTTCTATGTACCAAGATAAAATGGACACAGTGTGGATGGGAATATTAATAACATGCCAAAGGAAATTAAGAACTGGTTGGAATAGAGAGATAACGAATGTGCAGGCAGTGTGTTTAGATAGCCGAGTGAATTACTTGCATATATTACTGGCCTGTGTGTAGGATGGACAGATGTGTGATCTAGTTTCGATGTAGAACACCATAGATAGTGAGTTATTAAGACAAGAGACTGATAAGGCAAAATTATTCAAAAGTCAGGCTACAAGCTTAATTGGGTGATGACTATGTTTAATCTGCTTGTGGAATTTCTTCGCTGATGTTTGAGGTAAAACATCTTCAAAAGATGCTACAGTTCAGCCAGGCGGCAGAGTTAGAAGCAGGCCTGAAAAAGCACAGAGTGCGAATCAAAATGTGGAATAAAAGTAACTAGTATTTTGACTTACTTACGATGTTCATTTGGCAATTCTATTAAGCAACAATCGTTGTTGGTTTAACTTACCTATAATTATTAATCTATACAAAAACCGTTTAAGCATTAATGAAGCATTTTTCAAAATGATTCTCATTATACCTGAATGTAGCAAATAAATTATAGGCAATAAACTAGCAGAAGGGAAGTTAAAAAGTACTAAAATCCAAAATTAGCACAAACAGCCGTGCTCTTTACCAGCCAGTTGGTTCAGGCGCACACGCATATGACAACAAAATCTACTTCAAAATGGATTTTATACATTAATGCTACCATAAATTGTACACTTTACAGGCGGCAGACGAACCCAAATGAAGTTATTAACGAGATAATAGTGCTGGTTACCAGGGATACAGTACATTGAAGGCATTTTTATAATAATTACGGCAAAGATACTAGATCTGTTATCTGTACATAATCGTGTTTGTGGAGCTATAAACATAACGCAGGAATATTAAGTGGTCATTCTAATTTGAAAATAATATTAATAATGCGAGTGAAAATAAGTATTGAAGCCTGAATGATTAGAGCAGCAGGCTGTAACAGTAAATATCTACTTGGAATTTCAAGTCGGAATTAACAATGAATTAACAATGTAAATTCTAACTAAACCAAATACACACACATCTCACTTGTGCTTCTCCAATATTTTAGAGTCGGTTTCTAAACTAAATAACATAACATAACACCTGTAATCCCCGAATGTTAGGCAATGGTGTACCTAACAGTACACCCACATTTCGCCAGTTATGTTTAAGTCCCATGTAATAGGGGGCGAGCCTATTGCCATCAACCGGGCGCGAATCCAGACTATACGACTATACTACTTAGAAATTCCTGATGGAAAAACCCAATAACACCATGTCCGACCTGGGAATAGAACGCAGGACCTCATGCTCAGTAGTCGTGCTTGCGACTACTAGACCAACGAGGCAGTCTACTTCAGTCTTCGTCTAGTTCTACTTTCGAGTCTAACATAAACATAGCTTCTAAGAGATCTAGATCTTGCTAAGAGTATCTATGCAATCACATTACAGAACTATACACTGAGGGTGCTATCAGCCATGAATGTGATCAAACGGATGCCTTTCTCCAGTTTATAAATATGTTTCAACAATATTTATTGCAGAAACCCGATGTCCGTCTTCGATAAAGAAGATGTACTGTATACCTCTTCATACGCTCCGGACGAGATACCGCTTAATAAGGCTCTTAAGAAAGCCTTAATACCGGCCGCGGAGCAGAAAAATAATGTATCGCTTTATGGATCTCAAGTAAGGCAAGGTTAGGATGTAAGCGGATAGCGGGAAATGTTTTTACAAACAACAGGCTGGGCAAAATCCAACCAGCGCCTCCGCCAGCCCTTACAGTACATTTCTAAGTTTAGCCTTTACACCAAGTTGAAAAAAAGGGAAAAAAGCAACGAGAAAGACCCAGCAGGATCTCATCAAATAGACCGAATAGATTTGTGGAAATAACACTGAGAGTAGATACTAGAATTTCCTGAATCAATAACATGGAACACAGCAGAGGCGGTAACATTTTAAGCTCGATCAAGTTTCTGAACTGTTGCAAAAAGAACATAACAATCATTCATATATACTTTACGATGATATAGCTCTGTTGTACTTAAGAGAATGTTGTCTACAATAACTTATATACTTTTATTCTTCAATCTTAAATGTTTGTACTGTTGGCTATTTTAAATAAATATAAGTACGAAGTTGATTGGTAGCGGTGCTATAGTTGACAAACAAATAGAAATCAAATCTTTTATTGGTCGACTTTAGCCCATTTTTATACACTTGCCTCAACTATAAGCGGATCCACTTGTAAACACAGACGAAGACAGAGTTATACCTAATCGATAATATGTATAGGAATTAAGGTTAATAGTCTGACAGGTGTCGTCACGCGACTTCTCTTGTCTATTAACAAGTTTCTTTCTAATTAACGCGTCTTCACTCATTGAATTTTATTATATGAGGCTTCGATTTCATTAGATTTGGTTGGAAAATATCGTTAGTAGAGAAAACACGTTTTTAACATACCAAAAAGGTAAGACTTGGAATAAAAAATAATTGGGAAGTGAAATAAGAGAACTTTCAATTATTTAGTTAAACAATAATGTTCAAATGTATTCTTTCTCTATTAATTTCAGATAAAAGGTTTTTTTTAAATACATCCGCTTATCGCCTACTGTGCCACCCCACCCTCAAAATCATTGCCAATGTAACTGTACTCCAGTACAAAGGAAATCCATCCTTAACTTGTCCCTATAAGAACTATCTACATGCAAATAGCGCTGCACTCACTTAATGCACTGCTGATTTATTTTTTATCCCTTTTTGTCATAAGACATTATATTTTTTTTGTCCTTTTTCCTCGCACGACATCGGATACTCCAAAAGTTTTTGCGCAAAGATATCAAGTTATGGCACTGAACGCAATCAGTAAGGTTGTTAATTTTATATGAGGACCAAAAACATTATAATAACATAAAAAATACGTAAAAACGTTGATTGCACAATACAGTTACTTTGAGGAATGAAACAATATTAATAAAATCAAAATGTGTGGAGTGAATCAGCTGCGTCTCACGATTTTTTTTCGAAATCCTTTCTGCAAATTCGGGTTATAAAATGAGGGAAGGAACCAAGAACAAGTGTGGTTCTCAATGTGTTCGTTGCTTGTTGAGTTAAATCAGGACACCGTGTGATGGAACGGATCTAGTTATTAACAGTAACAACACAGAGGAACATAGAACGAAATCTTAATTTACTAGCCGATCAAAAGTATTGACGCGAGTAGTGTTATGTAAATTGTAAACAATTAAATTCGGATGTGACGACCAGAAGAGCAATTGCTTGAACAGTCGCAATCTATAATCTAAATTCGGTTTCAAATAAAGTTTACTGCAATTCGTGTGATTGCCATTTGCCTAGGCCCTGTCCCTTGGCCCATACATTGGTTATGATCAACAAACGCATTCTACAATGTTGTATTCCTAAGTTAGCTATTAACAAGAAAATTAATAACATTACAAGGACCATTTCTCGCAATACCTTCCCAGGCAATGGGGGACAAATATCCCGAAGTAAATACTAGCAAAGTCCATGCAGCGTCACATACAAGCATTTGTCGTCGATCGTCGCTATCGGCGATCTAAAGCGGGCCATTCATTACGCGCCGAGTGTCACATTAGTTGCGACTAGCGACTAGCCGCGCCGCTATCGGCCCATCGTCTGGTGCATGCACAGACTTAGATGGAATGTGGTGCTCAAAGTTGTGTGAATTAGCGGATATTAGAAATTGGATTGAAAAAGAGATTATTAGAAATTAGATAGTAGAAAATCTTTTTCTCTAAAATATATGGTAAAAATAAGACCACTACAAGATGAACAAGTCGTTTGGAATAATAAGATGGCTCTGTTATAAGGCACCTGCGATTAAAGGCTGCCATTGAATGTTTAGGTACATACAAACACAAAAGCTTTCTTCTTATTATTAAACGTGAAGTAAGCGATTAACCACTTATCGACGCAGAATTGCCCTGAGTCGGTGAAAATGAGCTTGATCTTCATGTAATAAAAGCGAAAAAGAACGTCGTCTGTTCGGTTCGGTCTCCACAACGCGTCGGACTAATCGCTTTTTTTAGATGGACAGGCAGGTTTTCTTACCGGCTCAAACCGATTCGGCATCGATAAGTCTTCCTGAAGTTATTAGATAAGTAACATCGGTTTAACAATGTTGGCTTATCTTATTAATGGGAAGGAGTGTCTTCATCCTCTAATCCTAATCAGCCTTAAACTTTGACAACCACATCCTAGACAAATACTGTACAGAGTACAAGATACAGCGAACATTCACTTTGATGCACTCGTCGCAAGATACGAGCATACGAAACGACCGTGCGATACGGTCGCGCGACTTATCAACATATGCGACCGTGTCGCAGTCTCCATTGATTAGGATTGTGTTGGGACTGTTAGGTGATTGGTAAGTCACTGGGAGTGTCTTGCAGAGTATTTGTTTGTGTAGTTAGGCTATTAGATGATTGGAATATGGGCGCGTCTTTGTGTCTGCGTTTAGTATTATCATGTCAGATTAATTTGAATGGCGGAGTGTTCTTCCTTCTGCAAGATTGCTGTGAAGACTCGTTTAGATTTTCCTGCTTGTTGCTGGTCATTAATTTCACTTTTGATACAGTCTCAGTTTTCCAAATTGAAGTTGAGCCAATCCAGACATATTTTACTAACTTTGAGTTCTTAACGAATTTGATAACGCGTTACGACGTTATTAATTGGCAACCATCTATAATGAGTTATTCCGTTTGCATTTGAATCAATTAATTTCTTTCATTAATATTTCTTCACAAATTGTGTAAGCTTTCAACAGCTGTAGGCTCTCCTTGAAAGCCATCGCTAAAATAACGTATTAATTTAAAAGCTCCTGCCACATAAAGCCACTGACAGACTTATAAACGGTGCGTGAAAACGGCCATTAGGCTCCCCGCACCACTTCATTACCGCCTGATTGATGGCGACTGAGTCGCGGCCTTCAGCGACTAATTACTTTAATTGAATGAGTGATTGGGAACGTTTCTGTTTCGATTTACAGGAATATAGGTGTGTTTGTGTAGTGATCGGTCATTATTGAGGTACTTGGGTTTAGTGTCGTAGATTCACGAAGTGTTGGTTAGTTTTATTTGAAATAATTAATTGCCTGTGGATTAACTTAACATAATTAGCCTTTAATGTTTTAGGCTCACAAACGTCTCTATCGGGAATAGGATGTATTATAACGCGAGGGCCCAGTGCCGGTTTGTAGATATCACATTTACTTAAAGTTTTGGTTGCAGGATATGCCGGTTTGCTCACAACGACGCCTGTGCCATATTGTGAACTCACAAATATAACCGATAATAAAAGATTGCCAATAAATATGAACCTTTCTAGTGAAGAGAGTAATTATAATAAATTCAAAGTAATCTCCGGTCTCCCACCCCCGGAGAGTGGTGGAGGAATCGTGCGCATACATCAAGCGCGTCGCGTCGTGTCGCGATTCCGTGCGACAGATAGTCGCACCGTGCGCAGCGCGCCTACGCAACGTGGGCGGAGATTTAACATGGCGTTTTGAGGAGTAAACAAATTATGCACTTCAGGTTTAATATTATTTTCACATTTAATAAAATGTGTGATATATTATTTAGTAGGCACAGTAAATCTAAGTGTAGTAGTGGTCTTCTGGAAATAGCAGCGATTTGTAGTTTGTAAGTCTCAGTTTATAATCCAGACGGGCACTTTGCTTTATTAATATTTTAACAAATATAAGTAATAACTCATCAACACTGATCTCAAACAGTGACGGCATAAAACATCGTGACGAACCCGGCATGTCCTAGAACCAAAAATACGAAGACAGGTGACATCTCCAAGTCCACCCCGCTAGCCCAGGTGGCGGATGGCACGGCACTCTCTAAAGGTGTGCCAGAAATGGGAACAACATTGACTGATTCTGTTTATGTTTATAGGTACTACAGTAAACCTTACTCCGGGCCTAAAGATTAAGGCCCGGAGTAAGGTAACACACAAGAAGTTACGAATAAAATCAAAACATCCTCGTGTCTAAGTCAGTGAGCCCATGGGATTTAATGGACACAAGTACCTACCCACACAACAGCCGCCCCAAACATGACTAGAGGCGAGGCTCTTGGTAATGTCCACAAGTACTCAACATGAATGGCTTATAATCCTCAAAGCCATAAACTTAGAAAATTAATTTTCTCAAGGCTTTAATAAATCGGCTATAAAATTCCTAATTAGCTCGTATAACATCCAGGCTATTACTGTCCACTGCTGGCCGTGGCCAGCGGCCATGAGGGCTTTAGAGGATATACATCGCCTATGCGATGAAATTTTAATTGTTTTTGCTAGAGGTGGACGCGGCGCGTTAGCTCATAAAAATATTTGTGGAGAAGCTTTTAGTTTCAATCCTGCTGTAACCTGAAAATGTCGAGTGGACTTAACTTTATGGGTTTATTTCTGTAGGTACTTAAGGATATTAATTAAAAGTAACTGTTAGTTATGTAGCGAAGTGTAACTTTGACTACCTCGGTGGTCTAGTGGTCGCAAGCGGTCGACAACTGAGCATAGGGTTCGATTTCCGGGTCGGGCAAAGTGTTATTGGGTTTTTCCATCACTAGTTTGTCAGTAGCAGCCGCTGTCTGGATTTATGCCCGATTGATGCCAAAAGGCTCGCCCCCTAATACATGGGACTTAAACATAACTGGCGAAATGTGGTTGTACTATTAGGTACACCTCTGCTTAACCCTTCAGGGATTACAGGCGTGAGGTTATGTTACGCGTAACTTTAAATGCCCGTTTTCACTCACCCTCGGCGACACCTAATTGAATGCCTGAATATTTTGTTGGAATTTTAATTCTTAGTGTTGAGCGTAGAGGCAATGCTAGAAATATTCAATAGCGTGCTTTTATTGAGGCATTAACTTAAGCGTCGCCCGGTGTTAGTGTAACTAAGTAGGAGCTGTCACATAAGAATTTGGGATCTACGGTAGAACGCACACTGTTTTAATTAGTCGAATAAATTGTCAGTTAATCTCAACAAATTACGGAAGGCGACCAAAGACTAGGAAGTTGATAATATCTACAATTATCTAAAATATTGATCTAAATGCTTCACGCATAAATAGACACATTACCGTTCCGAGCATTCCTAATAGAGTTGTCATTAAAAAGCTCATCGGAATCGTTTCATTGATAACATCGTTCCATGCGATTACACATTGTGTTCCGAATCGTAGGCTACTTACACAGCTACGATTATCTGTCGATCGTGCGGCTGTCTGTCACACCGTGTGTCGATGCCTTAATTCCTACCGATGTGATGTAGAGATATTATGTCGTTTGTGTGACGTTTATTCTTTTAATTAAGTTTTTTTTAGTGTCTGATGGTTATCGACCTGATTGAGCTATTCGTAACGCTGCGGCTGCTACCGTTTCCTAAAGATTGGTCTGGTTCTCAGGCTGGGCAATGTTTAATAGAGAATTTAAAGAAAATATTGGTACAGTTTAGGCGTTATTACCACACGAAAAGGGGAGATCTTAATTAGATCTAAATAATAGTAAATTGGAAATTCTAAAAAAAGCTTGGCTAAAGCGGACGCCGGAGGTAGTTTACTGAATAGGCCAATGTTTGATTTGATTTTAATTTGATTCCGATAGAGTACACGGAATCCGCGAATCGGCAAGCGTAGCGTGATTAACCTCTCAGCTTGAACCGACGACCTTAAAATGGTGGTTGATTTTTGTTTGTTTATGTGGCGCAGCATAGGATAGGCCTATGTCCAGAAAACAGTTGGACTGCTTCAGGCCAAGTAGAACGACTGAATGATATTGTGGTAATTTAAGCTATGTTTTATCCAGCAAAATGTTACAGTTTTAGTTGATGGACGGTTTATTTGGTCTCCAAAACATTCTCCGTTATTGTATTCATTATGCACTCATGTAAATCTTTATACCCGTCAGCGCACTGACCCATTTCGCTCCGTCGACTGCAGCGCCCTGCACCGGTTGGTAAGGGACGCACAACTGAACACATTTGTTAATTAATTAAATGTCCGACACGTGTTGTTGTGTAGTACTCACACTCCACAGGTAGTGCCGGTGCCTGTCATGCATCACCTGTCAGCGAGTTGATGGACCTTGTTTGTTTTTATTGGTTTGGATTGTCATTACGTAGTTAGGTTATTCTAGTGAATAATATACGTAAAGGAAAGTACTCTTCTGGGCAAACAGTCTAAAGTAATTTGTTTCATTTCTTTACTAAGCTTTACATATATTTGGCGTAGGCAGGATTTCTTCTCATGATGGCAATGCATGAATGATTATCACACGAGAATCATTCATGCTGTGATTAAAATTGGCCAACCTAAAAAAAAAAAAGCCGGCAAGGTTGGTATTGAGGCCAGTACTTCATGTGCATAACACCCTAGCACTTTGCCCCCGACTTCGTCCGCAAAAATTGTGATAGATCGGCTAATATGTATGATTCTTCTTAGCGTGTCGATGGCAATTTTTTGTTAATTTTATTTTTTATTTAGCCTATAGCACCCACGGATAATGTATCTTTTTATCAGGAATTTTTTTTTCAAATTGGTTCGTTAGTTCCGAAGATTAAGATATTACTTACAAACTTTTCCTCTTTATAATTATAGTATAGATATTTTCCTACCATAACAACATGTAAAATTCGTCTACATATCGATAGTTGTTGTGTAATTGATGTGTTATGTAATTAGCCCGGTACACCCGCGATGTTAACGATCAGTGACACGCCGGACATCATTTCAGCATCTTCATTGGTGCCCCTTTCAAAAGGCCTAAATAGCCGGACCTCACCCATATTACTGCATAATCCTTTAAGTCTAAAGCACCTTGCAATTTATGCAGATACTGATATAATATAATACAAATTCATCAACTTAAGAGCTTAGAAACGTAATATTTTTATTAAACGTCGTGATCGCATTAGCGCTGCACACGTAAGCTCTGCGTCGGATCGCGTCTGTCGTCAGCCGCGAGTAATGTAATGGTGTGGATTAAACCTCACGGGCAGTCACGGGGCATCTGAAAGGGCTTTATGTCATGTATGTGGTAGGGATGTCACTTGATAGGGGTTTTTGTGGACATTCGCGAGTGACAGGCATTCGGGAGCTTGAGTTGCGTCTCAATAAACTGGTGGTTTTAAAATAAGAAAGGGTTCTTTCTTATTATATCTACGTTTATTGGAGAATTTTTGATTAGTTTCAGGAGCATTTATTAAAGGTTTGATAAGGAACCTTACTAATAGGAAAAAAAAATGTAATGAATGCTGAACATAAGATTTACAATTTTATTAGGATAGCTTGAAACTTTTGAGTCGTTCTCGAATGTATTTTAAAATGCAATTGAAGTGTATAAGGACCTTTATTTGCTTTAAGTTCCTCTACAAATTTATGTCCTTTTTACAGCTTTCAAGATATTTGTGCTCGCCCCGCCATCCCTGGACCATTTGCCCGCTGTACAATATCAATTTACCGCTTAAATGTATATTTTATTTGTACTGGCGGCTCGAACTCAATGGTTCGATGTCGGCCGGTATTGCCAACATTAAACTTTTATTGGTTGTGTCGTGCGTTTATACTGATTTCCATAAACAAGTATCTAATCTAGTCGTGATGTTGGTAAGGTGTAATTAGCGGTATTTTAATAGAGGGGCATAAAGAAGTATAGTTTTTCTATTTTTAACTGAGCTAAGAACAAATCCAGGGAAAGATTATATTTGCAAGATTATTAAAACAGTTTGTTCGTATACCATACAGACATAGACCTAGCACCATGTTACATGTACCTATACGATGTATTATTGAAGTAATACTAACTAAATTAATATTTTTAAGCTTGATCATGATCATGGTTATTCCTAATCCAATAGTCACAGAGTGCAAGATTAATAGAAAAACCTACGCCTTGTACACCATGATCACCGTAATATAAAAAAAAACACAATTAAAAAAATATCTGTCAAATCTGACAGCGCCATACATCACGCTAATGGCAGTCAACAAGACGTCGTACCTACTGTCACAATAGATTTGAGAACGCCTTTATCGGTATCAGGCCATTAAAGGATTTGTCTGTCCACTTGAAAGTGTAATTAGAACCACTTAGGAGAGATAAGGCAACTTTCGATGTCAACCGGTTATTGTAATTCCTTTGATTTTTATTATAAATTGGGTTATGCTATTGAAAACGCAGCAGTCTCTTAATGGAAGCTGAAGAGAGAAAAAAGATGCTGGCCTATTCTTATAGGCAAGTGACACTACTTATGTCACTTGCCTATAATATATGTATAGGATCTTTAATGTTAAGAAAACTTAAGGTATTCTTTATAAATGATATTTAATTTAAACAGTCTCTCTCTTAGATCGTCGACACTCAATATCGAATATCTTTCCGATGACTCACAGACGAAATAAAATATAATTACGTTTTATAATCTCCTGTCTAAGTCGCGTGCACGGTGCATGCCTGCAATTCTCCAAAAGAAAAAAAGTCACTTAACAGCTTCATACCTATTTCATCTGATATCAGATCGGCTATTAAAAATATTATTAAAAGAAATAACAAACTTATAAGCGGCCTCCTTCGAGATAAGGCTGTGTACAAAACGCCGCTTCTTTAAAAGTAAAAAATAAAATGGCGTAATGCTCGGATGTCGTGGCGGCAGCCCGCGGCACAGGGTTGCCATGTGAAATATATGTGATTAATAATTAATCTCCCTTCATAATGAAATAGTAAAGCCGTCCAAGATATAAATTATTATGCAATTATCAGGGTTGTATAGAGGCAGTATAATAATTAAAATATTGGGTAGTTAAATGAAACAAGATTCTTTGGAGGATAGTTAACCTGTTCCCACAAGCTTAGTTACGTCTGAAAGTTATAAAGTTAAAGTTTTAATACATTGTGGATTTAGGTAAAGTAACTTCTCTGACAAAAATATGCCTCTGTGCTTAACCAGTTATTTTTAAACTTATAATTATAATTTTATGCTAGCAACCTATAAAACCTTCCCATAAAATACAACACCCACCCCTTAGCTCCACCCCTGCGCGATGGCATCTTATAATTGAGAGGTGCGCGCTAGTGACGCGCTTATGTGCGCGGGCGCAGAAGCCGAGGTAATGATCACTGTCTGACACTGGACAATAAAAGAATGCGTCTTTTTCTACCATTTGATGGGTTAAAAAAAGTGGTAGATGAGTGTTATCGATTTTGAAATTTTTTTTGTGGGACTAGGTTGTTTGGGCACTGAGGGCCGAAACTTTCTATCAGCGACAGTGATGAAGTTGAAGACAAGGTATTGTATAAACATAAGCTAGCGAAACATAACCGATATTTTATTGCGGAAATTCCTACAAAACGCTTTCAAAGCGATTAAAATTAGTCTGTTAGTCGTGGTTATAATTAGGACCTTAGATCAGAGAACAATTTCTACAATTATAGGGCCTGAAGTGTGATTTTTGGCCAGGGAGAGAGCAGCTAATAAAAAACTATTTATAGGACAACGACAGAATAAAAATTAAGTAGTCTGCGCAGTCGGAGTTCACCCACTTTCATTGTTACGCAGGACACGGAAACTTGACGCTTGGCAGGGTCAGGTTTCCGCGGTGGAGACAAATATTTGAACGGGATGGTCCTATTTGTTCCATGCCTAAGTGCTGTTGTACTCAATTTGTGTTTGCTTGGCACCTATGTCTCACGAAATCAAAAGGAAGCTGCTTTGTAAAATCGAAGTGCTGTTTTTGAAAAACATTCCACGTCTTTAAAGTGCTGTATAAAACTACTTATCAAGTTTAAACTACAGTTATTCCATCAGCTCATCTTATCTTTTAAGGTCCAGCCCTAGGCTGTGGCATCCCATAATTGAGAGGTGCGCAAGCGCCTTCCGACTGCTCAGCCGCTCACTGCTCACTGCTCACTGGGAGCTGCGGTAATAAGCGATTACTCGCTCACCACCGATTCGGAGTTTATAAGTGTTTCTGTTTTGTCTTTATGGCCAGTTTACGCGGCGAAAGAAATTGAGGATGTTCAATTAGAGACTTTATTATCATATAGTAGACACCGTTGGGTACATTCTTAAGTCTTCGGAATTTCTAGATAAAACGATCTGAAGTGTTCAAAAATTCGGAAGGCGGTATCTCGTCTCAAATTTATTAAATTTTCAGAAACGTTTGGTTTTAATACCACATTACTACGACAATACAAACTCTATACTTTTTATGTTGTACACATAAAACTTGGTTTGGTTAAATATAATATATTTTATTGCAATTGCGCGCCATTATTGATCTAAGAGCGATAATATGTCAAGACTGAAGACCAAGCCTGTACGCACTATCGATCTGCAACCTAACCTAGTCGATGGATGCACCACTCTATAACTCGTTAACAATTACTAAATTAAACACATAAGGATCCTCAGCCGGCATGTTAATGATTGTCAGCTATAATGGTGAGCAAAACACGATTGTGTGGTCATACAGTGCGTTCGGTTGCGTGTGCGCATCCGATGCGCCCTTTCTCGTCAGGACGGATGGAGCATGCAGCGTTGTTGAATTGTTCCTTTTTAAAAGATTTCCTGTGCGCCGTCTTACTATGATAAGGAGTGTGTTTATTACACCACGCCTGTAGTCATTGAAGGGTTAGGCAGAGGTGTACATAATAGTAGGTACACCCACATTTCACCAGTTATGTTTAAGTCTCATATAATATGGGGCAAGCCTATTGCCATCAACGGATATTAAGTTTATCACATTACACAAACGTTATACTGCTATTCAGCTGCATCCGGTTAGACTGGAAGCCGACCCCAATATAGTTGAGAAAAGGCTAGGCAGATATGATTACACAAACATTATCTCTTGATGGAGAGCTCTCCTCCATGTTATGAAGGACCATGAAGCTGACTAGCATCGAGCAAACAGCACGTTTTGTTGTACCAAATTATGGTGCAAAATCTATAAAGTCGGCTGAAGACCAAGAGCTAGATAATTAGTTTAGCTTACCTCGGATAATGTTTAGTAAGTACTTGTGTTTAGACCGCAAACTCCGAGTATGAATGAAAATAATGATGAAAAATTACCTCAGTTATGTGAGCTAAGCTAGCTTAACTTGCTTAACCAGATAAACATTTATGTAATGTTGCTGTGAAAATATTTTAATTTTTTTTTATTTCTGACGAGGTTGGAACCATTTTTGTTAGTACACACCTAAAAAACAAAACTAAAATAAACTGGAATTAAAAACAACTTAATTCGCTATTGCTCAGATTTCTGATTTGTTCCATACTATTATCTCAATATCGACGAGAACAAATTAGTAAGTGCGATCCTATATTCTGCCAAGATGATATTATTGATGATTTCAAAACACTCATTATCTCTCATTTTCTCTAATTACAAAAATAAATTGATTTCAGATGGTTGGAACAAAAAATATGTTCAATTTTAATAATATCTATCTATGCATGTCTACACACTCACTGGCTGTGTATGATTCCATTGAAAAACGGTTTAGCGTTGGATGTTCTATTGAACCTGGCCACATAATTCAATGTATTTGTACACTTGGTTCATGTATTATGTTAACAATGATCCAATCAATAAGTTCTTTGAGCAACTCGAGTTCTAAAAGACAATGTTTCATCCGATCAATAAAGTTTGAATTGCCCAAGTTTTCAAGAAAATATCAATACAAAAGACTCAGTATCCACACTGGATATCATATATTTTCTATTGTTATCTTATTTCGTAGTTAATCAATGAAAGAAACTTAGCTGGGAAGGTATCTTTACAGCTTTCTTTGAATCAAGTTCTTAAAAGACCTAACACGACGCGGAGTGAACCTCGGACCGACATTCTTCGCCGTGTCAATGGAGACGGGCATACCCGTTCATCAATCATGTTCCGTCGAGGGCCGACATATGAACTTATTTCATTTCTAATTCTATACTAATCAATATTAATGCCGCCATCATCTATGCATATTAATTTAAATTCATAAGACTTGTTACTTGACTGTAGAGTGGGAGGTAATAGTTTACAAGTGTTCGGAGATATGGTACATGGACACAAGATAGTATTTCTTGAGCAACAGAATCGACGCATGACATTATTTTGTCACTATAAGAAGACCCTAAACCCCAATTGACCCTTTACCTCATTATTTCGTAAAATAATCATTTAATTGGACAATTTGTCTGATTTTAATGTGCTAAATATGCTGTAAATACACAGGCAGAAATAAGAATCGCAACCGTAACAATCGGTCGCGAATCTTATTTAGATCAACACGCAATCTGAACCTGATCTAAAAATTACAAAAAAAGTACAGTAAAGTATTAAGGTAAGATAGAATATCGCAGACTACCCTGGCACCATTGCCTAAGGAACTAAAAGTTTCGGTTAGTCTTTCATCTTGTTTGTACTTATGATAAAATGTAATTATTATACCCAGTGGTAGGTACTTATTAAATACTTGTAATATTTTTTATAAAATTACCTTTCCCGTATTTTCACATTAATTTTCAAGTAAGTTGCGAATGCATGAGAATTAATGTTTGCTGAAGTATTGAGCTATAATTGTATTTTCTCGTGTACGTGTTTACCTTTGAATATTATTATGATAATTTTAATCGAAGTTTTGCAAGAATAATAATATACTGGCTGAAATGCAGAAAATGATGTTCTTTGCAAGGGTTATTTCATTTGTTTATTCAAATTATTATCGACTGCATTTGACATTATCAACACAACTTGTTAACCGATTGGTAAAATTTAATGTTTACCTAACAGAAATCCTGTGCTGTGATCACTAATAAAAAGAAAATACGTATTTTCAGATTATACTTACGAAACTCTCGTACAAAATAAGACAGCGTTGAATTACGATTACTCACCTGAAACAATACAAAATGAATCATTAATAGATGATAAAATAAATTAACAACTACTAAAATATTTCTTAAGTAATTAAGTAAAATTCGACTTAAAATTAAATCAGTAAAAACAAAAAAAGAATCATCAAAATCGGTTCACAATTGGCGAAGATATCGCTGAACATAAAAACAAAAAAAATAAAATAAAATTCAGTCGACTTGATAACCTCCTCTTTTTGGAAGTCGGTTAAAAACTAAAAGAATACCGAGAGCCTTCCACACTGCTAATCAAATTATGAACGCTGTTATGAGAAAATATAAGTATTTGTTTTTTGCCAATTTAGCAGCTTGACAGGTAAAAAACTACTTCAAGTAGCTACATAATAAATCAACTATTCAATACTATGTGCCATAGTCCTATCAATATAATAATCATTATTAAACAAAAAAAACATTCTCTAAGTAGATATAAATCATTGTCTATAGGCCATACCTGTGATAAATTTACACTATTGAATTACCATATTAATAATGACCACAATATTTCACCACCTTTTGTGGTCCATCTATAAACATTCTTACAAGATACGGTCGTATACCACACCAGGGAACACGAAATACATTCGTATTAATGGTAGCCATTAACATGCATAATTAATTTAAACATATTTGTCAGTATATTAATTAACTTATAATTGATATATTTAATTGCGTGGTGATTGCTTGGAATGTTTATAATCCTTGGCTCTGGGGATCACAGAACACAACAGGGGGTCACAGGGGTGGGTCCACAAGATATGTTCGTCATTATAAGTAAACTTAACTTTCGTGTTATATGGTGGAGTCGACATGATCATTTCATTATTTTATGAGGTAGAGCCAATGTTAATCACACAGAGAAAGCTTGTTTAGGATTCCTATTGTAACATTCGTGGTTTTGTTCCTTAAGTTACAACTGATCTGCTAGGAAGGTGACCTCGCGGAAGAAGATGATAAACAGTAGCGACGTTCTGCAATATTCGCAATAGACTTGTATATCAGGGGGTTTTAAAGCGGAAGGAGCCCCAGGGGGTTGCAACGAGCTGCACCCGGAGACCTCTGTAGGACCGTATCTCGACACGGTAACTCACAAAACATACACAAATCTTCATGGTATCCAATAGCTTTCTGTCTCATTAGCGCTTCTTGTAATCCAAAAGAACAAAGAAGCCATTTCCAAGTTGGATACAAACCCAACCTTAAACTCGATTCACGCCTGGATGACCTCGGAAAGAACGAGCCTCCAATCAAACATGAAGGAAGGGCGGGATGGGGCTCGGCAGTCCTCATAATGTACTGTGTTTATTGCCGAAATGTAGGTAACTTCCGTCTGTGTGCGGTGAATTAGAAATGGTTGACTGACCATTGCTCATGAAGCATCGGCTCTGCAGTCAGTAGTTTTGGAAACTCTTAGAACGTTTTTATGTCTATTTTTGGAAACGGTTTTAGTACCTAAAAAGATAGAACTAAACTGATGTAGAATACCTAATGCATTCTTAAGTACCGAAATAGTTGAATACAATTCCACTTTGGATTTATAATTTATAGTAGAAGTTAAAAGTATTGTAAAGCTCGTATTAACTAAATAAGAAAAACTAAGAAAGAAGTAGAAGAAAAAGTACTAAGTCATGAACAGAACACGCAACAATGTAGACTGTTTCGCACAGCACCATGACAACTTATAAAAATCATCATCATCATCATCATTTCAGCCGAAAGACGTCCACTGCTGGACATAGGCCTCCCCCAAGTGTCGCCACATTGACCGGTCCCGTGTGACTCGCATCCAGCGGATCCCTGCAACCTTCACCAGGTCATCGGTCCACCTAGTGGGAGGCCTTCCAACGCAGCGTCTTCCGGTTCGCGGTCGCCACTCCAGAACTTTTCGGCCCCATCGGCCATCCGTTCTGCGAGCAATGTGCCCTGCCCACTGCCACTTAAGTTTGGCTATTCTTCGGGCTACGTCGGTTACCTTGGTTCTCTTGCGGATGTCCTCATTTCTGATTTGATCACGCAAGGAAACTCCGAGCATAGCCCTCTCCAGCGAGTCCTCTCGAGCGAGCGGCGTGAGATGATCCTGCAGTCTTCAGACGAGGCGTGGAAATACCGGCAGCTCAATAGACGGATCTCTAAATCCTTGAAGAGCGACCTCCGCCACTTTAATACCGAGCGTATTAAAGACGCTATTGAGCGGAATAAAGGCTCCAAGGTATTTTCAAGAGATCTGGCTATTGGGCAGAGCCAGCTCACGAAACTGAAGACCGACGATGGCAGGATCGTATCCGCCAAACCGGAGCTGCTGAGGGAGATCGAGAGTTTTTATGGGCAGTTGTACACTTCAACTAGAAAGCCCGTTGCAACTCTAGCTAACGACCCAAGAGCTAGACTGACCCGACACTATACCGAAGACATTCCGGATGTCAGCCTGTACGAGATTAGGATGGCTCTTGAACAGCTTAAAAACAACAAGGCACCGGGTGATGACGGAATTACGGCCGAACTCCTGAAGGCGGGTGGAAAACCGGTGCTTAAGGCCCTTCAGAAGCTGTTTAATTCCGTCATACTCGAGGGGAAGACGCCGCAGGCATGGTGCAGGGGTGTGGTGGTACTCTTCTTCAAAAAGGGCGACAATGCCCGGCTGAAGAACTATAGGCCCATCTCACTTCTAAGCCATGTCTACAAGTTGTTCTCAAGAGTCATCACGAATCGTCTCGCGCGCAGGTTTGACGATTTTCAGCCTCCCGAACAAGCCGGATTCCGAAAAGGCTTTAGCACCGTAGACCACATACATACGCTGCGGCAGGTTATACAGAAGACCGAAGAGTATAACCTGCCTCTCTGCTTAGCGTTTGTGGACTACGAGAAAGCCTTCGATTCGATCGAGACTTGGGCTGTACTGCAGTCTCTCCAACGGTGCCAAATCGACTATCGGTACATCGAGGTGCTAAAGTGTTTGTACAAAAACGCCACCATGTCAGTCCGACTTCAGGACCAGACCTCGGAACCTATCCTTCTACAGCGAGGCGTGAGACAGGGAGACGTCATATCTCCGAAACTGTTCACCGCTGCACTGGAGGATATCTTCAAGGTTCTGGACTGGAGAGGGCTAGGCATCAACGTCAATGGCGAGTACATCTCTCACCTTCGATTTGCCGACGATATAGTGGTCATGGCTGAGACCATGGAGGACCTCAGTACTATGCTCGATGACCTTAGTAGAGCTTCCGAAAGAGTGGGTCTTAAAATGAACATGGACAAAACCAAAATCATGTTGAATGCCCATGTAACACCCACTCCTATCAAGATCGGAGACTTTACACTCGAAGTTGTAGACGATTATGTCTACCTGGGACAAACGATCCAGTTAGGTAGATCTAACTTCGAGAAAGAGGTCAATCGTCGAATCCGACTCGGCTGGGCAGCGTTCGGGAAGTTGCGTGGTATCTTCTCGTCCAACTTACCGCAGTGTCTCAAGACGAAAGTCTATGACCAGTGTGTGTTGCCAGTGATTACATACGGGACCGAAACGTGGTCGCTCACAATGGGCCTTATCAGAAGGCTTAAAGTCACCCAAAGGGCAATGGAGAGGGCTATGCTCTTATAAAAATAACTCCTCGCAAAGCAATAACGTCATCATTGTATGCTATCGACAAGCCTGCGTGGATATGAAACCTGTGTCAACTTCAGTCAGAGTGACCTGTAACCCGGCACGTGCCGACTTACCTACCGCACGTGTACAGTAGTGTTCACGGTTCAGTCTCTAAACAAAATTATTGGAAAAACAACTTTAACACCCGCCCACAAAATTCAGATTTTGCTACAAGTTCACACATTTTTCTAACTTTTGCAATGGGCTAGCCATTCTGAAATTAACTTAACTCACAGTAGTATAAAGTTGGTATTCGTTTAAGTGAAAATAACATACATTTGGAAAGATGGATTTGAAAAGACCCTTTGTTATGATATCGTCAGCGACTCAGCTTGTAATGATTCGCAAACAGCTGGTTATTGTTTTACCCTTATTTGGGGAATAAGTAGGTTTGTTTACTTTCTTATGTTTTCATAAGATTGTATTTTTTGGAATATTTCGAATAAGCAGTTTGTTGATACCAAACTGTGGTCATTTTGGAATATTCCTAACTTATGTAGCTTTTCAGCAATTCCTTTATGCTAGTTGCCATTGTCTAACGTCTAGTTAAGCTATTGGAACAGGCTGTCACTTGGATTATCAATCGATCTGTGACAGTCGTACGAGGTAGTCATAAGCCTGAAAGTCTGAGGACCAGTCTTACCGAGGGATGTCGTGTTCCCCAGTAACTGGGTTGCGGAAGGCAGGTTAAGGTAGTCGCTTAGCGAAAATTAGCCCCAGTCAGTTGCATTCGATCAGACTGGGGAACAATCCCAACGTAGTTTGGAAAAGGATAGATAGATGATGAGTTCCGTTCGATCTGCCTCCTACCCTGTATTAATGTCACCCACTCATCTGCTCCACAAAAGCTGATGCTACTATTGCACAATATTTTTACATCGTAAATCACCTTGACTCGATGATCATTGCACAATAATGTCATACGGATACATATAAATTTCCCATGATGTGTGCCAGATCCACTACCATTCATGAGTAACCAAAACTCACCGGACATCATTGTATCCATTGATCATCAACAGGTCACAAGGACTGTCAACCAACATGATTTAGATAGGGAAGGGTCGATTAATATCGTAGCACGGTTGCCGGTCGGGCAGGCGCTAGGCGTGCAGCATATGGGCTACCATTTTTCCGGATTTGTCCGGAAGTGGACAGCTTTTTGGCTTTACAGTTTTGTCCAACTTTGTCATTTGTCTGAATTTTGAAAGTTAAATACTAATACTGAAGAAAGGCAAGTTGAGGCTTTTTTGCAAAGCTCCGCTTATGAAATGAGGCCACCATTCCCAAAGAAAAGTCCTGATAAAAAGCTAGACAGGCGTGGCCGGCAGGCTGTCGGTCACGGCTACTACAAGCAAGGTCGGAACACTAGCTCACCGACATAACTACTCATTTACATAGCCGTCTATAATCTAGTGTTCGAGATAAAATATGAGGTGTTAGCGTCGTTTTGCTAGCTCGATGAAAGTAGAAACAAAACAGGTTGTTTTTGAAATTATTAAAGTGGCAAAAATGTCGATTTAGACTTATCCTCTGTAAACCAGAACAGACAAGAGACCGAATCACAGAAGACATGACATATGTATCTAAGTATCTGTGGTGGCTCGACCGCATCATTAGTATTTGCGAGCTTTAAAACTGGCATTATTCCGGGACGTACGCGAATTGAATATGACATAAACTGTGTATAGTTAGTGAAAGACATGAAGACGTAGTCTTTGCTTTATTAAGAACAAAAACATTGTCCAACAAGTGACAGGATTGCGAATCTATCAGAACTGTGGAACTAGTTTATATCTCTTCATCGACTAGGAAAGAGGTGATGATCTTCAAACCGCTGAGCAGACTTTCTTGAAACATAGCTAAGATCACACTCGATTAAGACACCTTTTAAACGAAAAAAACTTAATAAAAATCGGTTCTTCCGTTAAGGAGCTATGATGCCAGTGATGCCACAGACAGACACTCAGGTACACTCTTCAAATTTATAATACCCTTCTTTTTTGGCCGGGAGTTAAAAAGAAAAACATTCTGAGAAAATGGAAGGAAACCTGACAATCCGAGCTGGTACAAAAATAGGGTTTTGTCATGCTGTGAGAGAGAACATAAATCTACAGGTGGATATTAAAAATTGACGTCGAAATTATCATAAAACACAGAAATATCGCGAACCGAAACCAAACATAGAATCCGTAGAGCGATTGTGATCACCATTAACTTAATATGCATTATTTATAGATAAAAGTTCTCCGAGTTTGTGTTATCATGTAAATGTGTTTATTAGTCCGATGTTCTACGTTTACCGTTTGTTGAATATTTCGTGTTTTTGTATTGACACCGATTTTATTGATAGCTTACGTTTATAGCTTCATCGGTCGGTGGCTTTGACACTCGCTGTGTTGCGAGTGGGATGTTAAAGGAATTTATGAATTTTAGAACGTTTTTGGTGTTGTTATATGAAGACAAGGGAACCCGCCGTACAATAAAGAGCTTTTTTAAAGTATATTGAAGAAAATTCTATTTGTGTTGTTAGATCGTAAACGTTTTAGTGTTGTAAACTTTATAGCGTTTCGCTAGATCATTTTCATCATAACAATTTATGTAGCTACTTTTGAGTAACAGTGCGGCTACAAGCCAACAAAGGTACCTTCTATTTGACGGATACAGCTAGGAACTTCAACCTGAGAAAGCTCATAAACACTCTCCAGCTTTTATACTAAGGAAATATGAGAGATAAACGCGACTTTTACAGCAAGAGCCAGATTTTAACAGTCTTTCACGCATACTTTTATCAAGGCCCTTTTCCAAACGTTTCCTCAACTACTTACTAACTAGCATCTCACGCAGACCCTCTAATGGTTGAACAAGCATGCTAACACGCCGAACAGGTACCATTTACTGACCGAACTCCTCAGTCGCGATCTTAGATACAGTGCTATTATAAGTAGTTGTGAGTTAAACAAAAGAGGTCCACTCAAACTAGTTTGGACGTTAAGTTAATGGAGGGGTCACGGGCTTCAAGATATGTGCTTGGAGAGGGTTACTTATGTTTTGGGGTTTTTTTTTGGAATAAATAAGTGGACGTGAAATAGATGTAAGGGATGGACTGCAATTTGATATTTTGTGAGGATTTTAGCTCAGTTTATATTTAGAAAACGTGTTGTGCCGACCCCAAATAAAATGGGACAAGGGCAGGAAGATGATGATGTATTTATTTAGTTTTTATTGATTTATTCAATCAACAAAAGTAGACTTTAGATACGAGCTAAAACTATAATCGTTATCGTGTGGTTAGTTCCTAACCTGGTGTCAGAGTTTTTATGCCGCCCAAGGGCCTCTGACTTGGCTTTACATGCCGTCAAGAAATATATCAAAGACAACAAGATAACTATAATAAAGTAGGGAAACAAAATTACTGAAGTCGAAATCTTATAATTAAAGAACCCATACACAAATGATGTTGCGAGTTTGTGTGATATTCTCACATTTTGCAGCCTTTCAAACACCTCATAATTGCTGTTTTACCAAGTAAAACCAGAAAATGTGCATAAAACATGTGCGAATCAGCTAATAGGCTCCGTATATGGGCTTATCTAGTACATAAGATCGGTATAGCAGATGCAGCGTTACGTATCTCGATCTAAGTATATAATAGAAAGTAGCACTTTCGACTCTCTCCGGACCATCGGCATTTAAATAAATTGTACTTACAACGTTTTTCTTACATGTCGCTGTGAATATGAGAGATGAAAGAATAAATAATTTGTCAATAACTTTTAATTATTGTTATTAATAGGTTATTTATTTATTTATCCATTTGCATTTCATATTTGCATTGGGTCGAACAACTAGCCTTCTCAAGTCCAAAATCGATAACAGACGGATTAATTTTATCTGCTTATGAATTCTTGGATGCAATTCTTTTGACAGTTATAAATTCAAGAATTTATTCAAAATTCTTTGAGCCACTAAAATGTTAATTCTAGTTTTCGGTCTGGTCCAGCGGATCCAGTTTGGTGAATGTGAAACTACTAGACAATTTGAGTGAAACAAGTTACCTACATTATCGCATACTACCGCCATCCACTATCTGCCATAGTTGATCTCAAGTGTTTCCAAAAAACTCATGGAATTACCGCTTGTTACTAAGCCATGCTAGTTCTGTGAGCAATGGAAGTTGAACAATAACACCATTGAAGCAAAAAAAAAGAAACACCACATATTTTTGGATGGAAAGATCTTGAAAATGGTATGCTTGGTGTTTGCAGGAATTTGTGCAGAAACCATACGATTACAAGATTCATAACTTGACGCAGAAGAGGTAATGCAACTGCAAGTTGCTGTGCCATAGGGTAATAATAAAGTTCAATTCCAGATTATTATCATCACCAACTTTTTAGCTAAACGCTGTCCACTGGGGAGGCTGCCCCTTGGGACAATGTTCAGAATCTTCGAATGCTCACAGGAGTAACGTATATTCTTTTATTACTTAGGAACGATATATACAACGATCTGTTATAGGATATCTTGCAAATGTCATTGTTATGGTGATGAGTGCAGGTAAAAAGGTTTTAAATGTTTTCGGAATTTATTGCTTGTCCGGGCATTTCACACATTTTAGAACTCAACTTTTATTATCACAGGAAATTCGTAATGAGCTATTTAGCAGCTGACGATGCATCTGATTTATATGTTACTAGCTGACCCGCGCAACTTCGTCTGCGTTTGGATTTTCCCCGTTTTTGCAATCTTTTTTAATAAATGCTCCGCACCTATTGGTCGTAGCGTGATGTTATGTAGCCTATAGCCTTCCTCGATAAATGGGCTATCAAACAATAAAATATTTTTTCAATTCGGACCCGTTGTTTCTGAGATTAGCGCGTTCAAGCAAACAAACAAACAAACAAACTCTTCAGCTTTATAATATTAGTATGTTATAAGAACATTAAATATAAGCATCACCTTTGTACTATTTTCTGTTCCTTTCTTCTTTTCTGTATTTAGTGTGTACATAAACTGTTAAATAAAATAAATAAATATGGTGACCCCTAGTTAATGTTCTTATAACATATAAATTATGGGCACGTTTTCGAAAAGGTGTCAATTGCATTTGCAGCTAATTAAAAACCTAAGAAATGTACTCCAGACTCTGCACTACAGACCAGGTAATATTTTTTACAAAAGCATGAAGCTTTGTAACTCTATGCGATTGAAATTAATTGCTAAACTCTTCTGAATACCTCTGAACTAAATACTTGAAGTTCTTCGGAAGGCAACATTCCAGATTATAATGAGAACTAAGATTACCGTTTTAAGTTGCTTCGGATTACTAAAGGGCAAATAGTAGATGGAGCTGACGAGTCCACAGAAAATAAAGAAAACATGCATTTATTTAACACAGACTAAAAGGCACAACACATTATACCCACTCCGAATATAAACAACCAAATATGAACGTTAAAAAGTCATATCTAACCCTTCGGTTTTGCCATATTTGGGTAAAATATAGCAGGAATGTGTCCCACACGACTGCAATAAAGAAGATAAGGAGCAGAAAAAAAATCACATATTTTGAAGATCCTTTTCCACCAATTAGTAAACTAATAAATTCTGCTTTAATTAATGAACTAATTCTACCTAATAACTAATTCAACGCACGAACATAATTAAAAAATAATTTTCACATATCGTCAGTACATCACAGACATGAAATGCCACGTGTCTGATGAGCCAAGTAAAGTATCTCCATCGTTTTTAATTTCCCCGTAGATAGTAATCTTAATAACCGATTTAACTTAATCACCAGTGAGTGGGTGATTAATGACGTCACTCAATCACCGGGAACCAGCTGAAAGAATCACGTTATCTTAACTCTTATTGTCGAAGATTAATCGTCGTCATCAGTACTGGGTGATTAGATTTGATATGAAGGGGAAGGGCTCCTGATATGCTCGAGTTGTTGTTTTATTTAGTACGCTGTGTGGTCCTGAGGAAGATGATACGAAAGCCCGTTTCACGAATACTTGACGAAATCGAATGAATCCTTAAGTTTAAGCGCACTACTCGCATGGTTTAGTAGTACCATTCGTTTAAATTTTAAGAGTGCCATAATATCTAGGCCTTTCTTTAGATGTTAGGTACTTTGTGTTAGTGAAAACGGGCATAGGGCTAGGATACATAAACATGACTATTCACGAGCTAAGTTGGCGATTGGCTCAGCATTTTTTCTGTCATTGATTCACAATGATAGAAATTTTGTAATTTGTCATCCCTTCTCTCCCATCCTCTTGGATAGTACTTATGATAATTATCTATTAAAGGCAAACTATCTTGCTTAGGTAACGTTAACGTTATTAATCTCAACCTGAGTGATTCTATTCTAGGCAATGTTATAAAGAGCAACCGATTGATAACAGGTGGTCACACCCACAGTTATACTATAAATCCGTGAACGTGTTCTAGTTAAGTATCATAAGTAATACGATAGTGACTCAAAGAGAAGTGATGTTAATGCTGATTGTAAGATTTGCCGGTATATTCTAATTTGACCTTTCGTGAACATGAATTTATGATGCAGAAAATGGACTTTTACGACTTCGGTTTGGGCGTATGTCAGGTCAAGAGCTGCGGTAAAATTGACATATTTAGTTCCTGAAAACAAACGAGTATCTGCTGCATCAAACAATTGTTTCACAGTAACCCAACAAGATAATATTACAAATATTGGATAGTGTTTATTTTTCTCTCTATCATGATCGTTCTCCTGCCTTTGTATCTATTTGCTTGTCTTCTTCTCCCATACATCTCTAAATATGTTGGGATAATAAATATGTTGGGAGAAATGGGAGGACTGTGTGACTAGAAAGGGGGTGAATATCAGCCCCATATTCACCCCCTTTCTAGTCACACAGTCCTCCCATTTCTCCCAACATATTTATTATCGTTCTCTTGCTCTTATATACCCATATATTTGAGGTAGACGCAACTATTCTTCTTCTTCCATTCTCCCCGAATTCATCATCATTCTCCTGCCCTTATCCTAATTTATTTGGGGTTGGCACAGCATGTCTTCTTCTTCCACACTTCTCTATTACTCGTCACCTCATCAGACACCTCCTTTCTTGCGATTCTCCCCTAATTGTTCCTTATAAATACCAGTTCTTCACGAAAGGAATCTCTCGCAATAGAAACGGTCTTCCTAATCATGGGAACCCAGCCTATCTAGCTCTAACATAATCTAGGTTTGATTCAATGGCTTATTAGGCTGGGGGCACAACTACGACTGTTCCGACGCGCAAACGTCAATTAGTACCAACTACTGGTCTTTGATTAACTAGTTGTATGTAGGCTCGTGCATTTGATGGTAATTAGTAAGTATGTGTGTAACTAGATTTACTTATGGGTAGGAGGCAGGGGATTTGGCAGTGACATCAAAAGAGCCGTCTGTTCTTTCTTATGTACTATAGTTAATCGTCTGTCATACTCAGGGCAAGTATTTCAATTAGACCGAGGGTATTTTGGATTGCGTCGACGTAAGTTAGTTGCCATCGGGGGAAAAACCTGGATGAGGCTGGCACAAGACCGTGGGGATTGGCACGAGAAAAGAGAGGCCTATACCCAGCAGTGGGTGAATTCCGGCTGTGGATGATGATGATGATGATGAAGTTAGTTGACCAGATAGGCAAGTTTGTTTCCTCTGATTTACAAGTCGAAGACAACATTAGATACTTGTACGTACTATAACGTTTCGTGTTAGGCTTAAATTTTTGTGAACATGTTAGTTTTTTTCTGTTGGAAACATGTCGCCGTTTGCTAACCAAATAAATTAGTCTACCATATATCCACAATCTCAGCTGTTTTATGGTTGAATTTTGGAAAAAGCACTAGTAAAACAAATGAGAAGAACTACACTTATTGTATCATCCTTTTTCAATCCCAAAACAACAGTTTACTTCCTTCAAAAGTCCACATACCTAGTGGCCAGTCTATTATTACCTGCGATCACATAAATGTAACACTCGAGAACCGTGTTCCGAGCTGACCCGCATGTAATAGTGGACCCGGTTATTGCCTGGGGATAGCGCGCAACCAATTTCTGAGGAAACATACGGAGGGATAGTGTTACCGTGCCTGCTGTTGTCAACAGGTGGGTGGATAGTTGTGTTGTCTAATATATACAGTCAAACTATTTGCATCTATTGATCTATTGTCAATGGGGACCTTGAATGGGCTTAGACTAAGTGATATAATGAACGATAACGGAAATAATGTATTGGATTAACATAAGTTACCGAAAGTCTGCTGTAACACCATCGAAAGTCTTTCTATATTGTCTATGTCCAGGCTCCTGATCTGTAAGCATTAAGTTCGAGGACAAGTCATGTTTAAAAAAAAAAACTCTTTCGAGTAGGAAAGAATTGCTATACAGAAAAAGTAAGTTTTGAAAAGAAATGGTGTAAGTTCCTTCATTCAGTATATCAGGATCTTATGAATAGCAAGCATGTTTTTGTCTTAGTACTACCAGAAACCACTTTAATTCAATTTAAGCAGGGCCGCCACAACAGTCCACCCGTATCCGAAGCCACAGGTGCGTTATAAACTAAAGCTCGTTTCGACTAATTATCGAGCAGTTGTGAGCCGAGCCAGGGCCGGCTCGAGCCAACTGTCAGTGGAGCAGTGCTCGAGCCTAGTGTGTGGAGCCGGAAGATCTTAGGAATGCTATAGTAATTGACTGTTAGGAGTTTAGATGCAGGTAATAGAATTTATTGTGTTAGCTGTAAGTGTTAATTAATTATATTTTGAAAAATTGTTTGATTTGTGGGTAATGGAAAGTGCAAACGGGTAGAATTTGATAGTAAATAATAATAATAATTCATTTATTCAGGTAATTTACACCCATTGCCAATTCACACAATACGGTCAGACTATAATCACATTAGAAACACAAAAAAAAGACAAAAACATCACTATTTGGTTAAAAATAAAATAAATTACTAAATAAATAGAATTGATTCAAATACAATAATATTTTAAAATTCAACTCAACTCAACTTAATTAAAATTCAATCAAAATTAAAATGCAATACACAATTAAATAAAACTTATCGATTATCAATACATTATGGATCATAAAAATAAATTAACAATAATTACAATTTTCTAACCGGTAATGGAACAGCAACATGCCTGCCACAACAACGCCGGACATAAGGGCAGTCCAGCCTGTTTGCGATCATTGCCAGGATAGTGGTAACCGATTTTGAATCTTGACATCCTCAATTTTCTTAGTCCTCTTTACAAATTGAACAAGATTTGACTGATACAGCACCTAATTGAGATCCATAAAAAGAAAACTGATAATCTTCAAATTATAACAGATGTAATCTGATTTAGAAGAGATTCCTTATAGAAGCAACGTGCCCTATAATTTCAAATTATCCAAATTGGATTCTGATATCCCCTCGAGAACTTGGACCACCTCGGCCCAACTTTCTCCACACAACTACAATAAGTGGGTACATCCACAGGCAAGCCTATGTACTCATTAGCAGGATATAATGAGCACAGCCTCACCGTGAACCGTGTACCAACCTCTACACGGTACCTAATTATCGCACTATTTATAGATTGGGAATCTGAAATAGATGCGGCTGCAGATCTGAGATAGGCTACTTAGACATCAAGTGGTATGCAATGATACTAATTAATAGGAGATTACAGGGATAGGTTTAGCGGTTTTAGCTTTCAAATCAAATCATTTATTTGCATATAATGTAGGGATTGTATAATACAGTTGTTATTAAATATAGTGAGCCGGGTACATTCTGCCTGAGTTTTGGCATGCAAAATTTAACAAATAATGTTAGTTTCAGTGAAATTATGAAATAATAAAGAAAATGATTACAGTACTAATAAATTATTTTAACAAGTCTATAGACGCACAAAAATTGAAGATCTCAAATAATAATTTATTTATTTATTATTCAATAACACATACATTTGTTTTACAGGTAAGCCCAAGCTAACAAAGTAGTCATAAAATAATAATGTCAATAACTAATAATGTCAATAATTGATATGAAATGTCACAAACTGGATCAAAAAAATAAAAAAATAATCACATAAAGAATAACAAAATTTCTGTATAAAAAGTATAAATAATATTATGAGTAATATTATAAAATAATTTTAACAAGTCTACAGTAGATATTTAATAATGTCAATACTATAAAACTGTTGAAATGTCACACATAGGGTCATTCAAAAAATGACTTAATGAGTAATAACATTTCTGTATCAAAAAAGTCTTGAGTTTATTTTTAAATTTTTGGAGAGTGTAATTTTTTATGCTGTCTGGTAGTTTATTATTGGACCCGTGCAAAAAACACTCCTCCTCAGTAGAGCTGTTTTATAACCACCGACAATAAAAAGATTTTAGTATTGACAATCTTTCTTGGCGTCCGAGACTTAGTTAGCAAACAATGTTTTATTTCTTTTTACAAAAATTGCCTTTTCCAAAAGGTACAACGACGCAACAGTAAGCATTATCAAAGACAAACAGAGGTTCACAACTAACTCTAGGTTTAAGACTACACATAGCTCTAACACAACGTTGCTGGGCTTTAAATATGTTATCTTTCTTATTCGTGCTTGTGATGGAAAGCAAGGGTAATGAAAACTTGCGTTGATATCCGGAAACATGTTTCCTATTCGTATGGTGTTTTACGCAACCAAACTTGTCAATACTTAGTACATTAAAGTCGTCAGCAATAAAACTACTATTTAAACTCATGATACTATTAACCCCTTCAGTTGTTTGCAGTTTATGCCCAGAATTAACTGTTTCATTCGCATTTTTTCATTTCAAAGATGATATTCACAAAGGTCTCTATACTCTCGATTGCCATCACACCTGCACTTTATCTAAACGGATCAGAAATAAAGTAGCCACGCGACCATCCTACCATAATATCGTTACATCATAATATGGTAAAAAGCTGCCACTTACCATTCCTGGCCGACCAGCACCTGCCAGTAAATAATTAGTAAAGCTAACGTCACGTCAAGAGCATCACAAACATATCGAGCTACCGAGAAACTTTACATCTCCATCCCTTTTTGACACCATAGGTGTGAAAGAGATGGAAGATTAGAAAAATGTGTGAACAAACATGGGAGCTGAGACAAGTTGGTGTGTAGTTGTGAAATCGGGATAGCCAGTGTGACTAGTTAAGTGATCTTGTCACGGAATTATAATGGTGACAAAAATGTTTGATTGATTCTGGTCTTAGAGAGCATTTTTCGGAATTTTGGCACCGATTTGTTTCCAGGGTTATTATCACATTAACTCATCCCTTACCCCACAATTAGGTTTACAATACGATATTTCAATAGTTCTCCATATTCTCTCCAAAACCCACTCTGCTTCAAGTTCGGTATGTTTATTGAACATCCTCATCAGACACATTGTATAACTCTCAACTCAGCTTTCACTACATCCTGCCGAAGCGGCGCAAGTTTCTCGCGGCTTTAATTGATTGAGGATCTATCTAACACAGCTGCGGAATATTTTGCATTCTTTCGGATAAGATTACTTGCCACGCAAAACCACTTTAAAGCCAAGATACCTTGGATAAAGAAGAAATCAATACTTTTCCTAGCTTTCCTTCCTTAACTTCCAATATTGAATTAAGTAGCATGTACACCGTCTCAAATAGGATGGAATTTGAAAAGCTATCTACTTATAGTTTTACCACTTCCACTAAATGATTGACGATGACTAGAAAGCGCTTTAAAGCAATTTCCATCGAACACGAGATAGGGATTCACACATAACATGGCTTCAGTCAACGACCTATCACAATCGCGTGCACATCGAAACCAGCCCATCAGCGAGCGTCAATCTATATTCAAAATCAATTAATCCCCACGTGTTAATACGACGGTTATTATAATATCTACGCGTATCAATTAATGGCTAGCGTGGCAGATTTCCAATTTCCTTGAAGCTGTGCGCACTAAATCATGCGCGTGCGCTTGTCGGATTTATTACGGCGCTGCACGGAACGATATATTGTTGTGATATTCAGATACGGGTTGTGCTGAAATTGGAGAGTCATTGACTTTTGGAAAAGATAGAGAAATAGATACGTCTATTTGTCACTGAAGACACCTTCTTCAAATAGTAGATAGGTAGCAATTACTGACGCCATTCCAGCTAATTTATTTTTCGGATAGGAGAAACGTTCGCTGTCTCATAAATTCTGTGGCGTGGCATATCTTATCTTAGTAGCTTCCTATTAGCTTATCCACAAAGATGTTTTAAACCCTCAGCCTCTCGCGCTATGACATCAAAATTCGACATTCCTGCAGATATACCGACAGATTTTTCTCGCAGAGCAATTGGAACATGTCTCATATCAGTACCCAGCATCCGTTATAATAAGTCAAGTATACGCGGCTTAGTTAAATCATTAACTAGATAATTAAGTGAGATTACCGCTGATTGATAAACCGCGCTCGCTTCGGAACTTCCTCATAATTGATAAGGAAGCTGATGGTACAGTTACTTTAGTAACTTCATTATAATATCGTGTCAGTAGCAATCGACACGGAATCAAGTTATAAAGCTCATGTTAATGGGATTTAAAAGCATGTCGTGTTAATTAGGTTACGGGTGTTAAATATAAAGTTTCTCTAGCTATTAAGAGTGTAATGGCTAAGTTTAAAGAGAAGATTGCAAGGTCGTACATCATTGTTCAGATCACCGATCAGTGTACTCTTAGACTAGAAATTAAGTAAGATTTTAACAACGATGTTTTATTATCTTATCGTTAAGTTAGGTCCTTAACTAAAAAAAATTACTACACATCTTCCGGTAAGCAGATTTGCTTTCACAATGCTTAATGTTCGATAAAGATCTCTTCTTCATCAAGTTTCTAACTCAGGAACTGCCTGCAGCACCACAAGGCACTGCATCATCCAATCCTATTACTATTCAACAGCTACGAAACGTAATTCACTAACGAATACCGCGGCGTCACTCGGACCCCCGCCGCCAAGCGGCCTCGCGGTGAGAATGACCTATGATTTATACACAATTATAACCATTTTAATGTTTATTGCAGTTACGTTCAAAATTCCATGCATAATGTAAATGTCTAAGGTGTATTTATTGATTAAGGAGTGTATAGTGCTGCTTCCAAACACAAATCTTGGGTGGAGAATGACGATGTAGTCCGAGAAAATTTTATTTAAATTAATATTACGTCGTAAACTACTAGCGATAGTCATTGTAAACCAGCCGAGCTAAAACATCTTGTACGGCCCTTCGAGCTGCACAACAGTACGTCTCTATTTATTGCGACGCCAGAATATTCGCGGCGCGAGCACAAAGTGTCGAACCGCACAACAGTAACGGTTTATAGTCTGCAATGGAACATAAACCAAAGAATGTACGTTTGTTCCTTAATCTTATCATTCATGCATGCCTACGATGATACTTCCGACTATTTTAACTCAATACCCATGAAAACCAATCCTGTAGCATTTTGGATTATGAATATCAATTAGGCATCATTCATTTCATCAGCTTCCCATTGTTTCTGTAAGATCGGATGATCACCGCCATGAATAAGAAATAGCAAAATATTAACTTACTACCCTGTATCATCACATAAGCCGTGTAAACTCGGTTAGACGAATCGGTTCTCCTTGCACGGTTGTTGTTAAGTAGAATTAACTCGTTTAGATTGATGACGGCCTGGTATTGACATCCTGTCACTATATCACGGGATTTCTACTACTGTAGCCTGTCAAACGAAGTGTCACTTAGACAGCTTTGACTCAAATCTGTCAGTTTGTTCGTGATACGTGTATTCATGAGAAATTGCAACTCTTCTAAAGCCTAACCTATAATCTGAAGTATGTTGGTTAAGTATCCGATATACTGTATGATTTTCTAGCATTACAGAACTCCTTAGAAACTTGATTTCTTACATGTCGTAATGGGTAATTTGAGCAATTTAATGAGTCTCTCTAAAATTAAACACGATCGTGATTCATTAAGGAAGGATGTTGTAAATAGAAGCCTTATTGTAACGGAAGGCGTTTATATGTGCTTTTATTGGAGGGCCATTACATTTTGTATTACCTGCATTGATGATAACTTTGCTTTTGATCCTAAAACAGCTGTAGCGAACCAATGCAACACGTTTTTGAACCATTGCGATTACAAAGTTATTTTCCGAGCCGGTGAAGAGAAAATTGCAAGCAGTAGCAACACTTTATTCTTGAGTAAGTACCACCTTTAGTGTTTACTGTCTTTGCTTCCTCATTCCAGATTTTTGTCTTGAAACTTTCAAGTTTTGCTTTCTTTATTAAAACCAACAGTGATCAAATAAATTAACGTGGTTTGAGCCCAACTTTTTTTTCTGGCAGATGAAGTCAATTAGCGAATGTTATCTTCTTATACAAACTGCGCGATTACTTTATCAAATTAAGTGTGAATTAACAAATAAACTACAGAATCTGGCGACAACATTAAATAAAAACTGTTTAAAAAGAGTCATCGATCACGGCCCGTCGGTGTCGGCGGTACATGACTACAAGGGACACAGCCGTTGTAAACGGTAGCCAAGAGATAACATCGCCCGTCCTCCGCCATGTTGCTTTTTGTTTTTACATTTTTTGGCGCGCAAGCAAAGGCGATTCTTAGTCTGCCGGGTTGCCAGATTAAGTGGCAGTTTTAAAAGCTGTTATTTTTAATTTTCATTGTTTTTTTTATATTTTCATGGTTGGCACAAAATAACTCTCATCTTGTTGTATTTCTGTTAATCTTTCAAGGAAAGTGTTAACGATTTACAGCTTAATCTTTCACAATCAGGGTCCTATGTAACCTACGAAGCCTAGTGTTTTACAATTATCATATAAGTAAGTGGACAGTAAAAAGCTCTATAAATTGGATTTCAAGGTTTTTTTATATCGATTTTACGACACTGTAGCATGGTAGTTAATTGTACGCATTAAGGAGCATCGGATTACATTGTTCGTTTCAAATCGCTCCCGCGCCGCAATAAATCGTACGATATCAATCTACTGTTTTATTGAATGGAATTATCTTTTTTTTACGTGGTAACTCATTTTATGGCGGGCTGTCAATTTCAAGATGGCGGTTTTTTTATGGGCTTTTACTTTGTGGTGGGTAGATAAAGTACTCTTTGATGAGTTTTTGTGATCATTTTTATGATAATTAGTGGAGGTCATGAACATTGTAAAATGTAAGAAAAAAAATGCCCTGCTTAACAACCACATACCCGAGTCATCAGCTGCAGGATGGAAAAGGAAAAAAATAAGAGTTGCACTAGAGTTCGTTTACAATAACTTTGAAAAAAAAAGATAACTTAATTTTGTATTTCTAAAGTTAACGTCGCTTGCTATAATTATTTCCCTGAAACAGGTACAGCAGTCACATCGCCCCTACCATGTTCCAAAACCACGAGACCGCAATCATGGCGGATTCCAATAACGCCATTACCGGAACTGCGTGCGGCTGCGCCCGCGTCGCCTCCAGTGCTGTACGGGGCTCTGTGGCGAAAGACTTGGCGAGGGAAATTGAAGCCTAATGCTAAAGTACTGTTGGTCAAATTAGAGTGAGTGTAGGAAGTTGTGTTATAAATTGATGACAAAGGGAATTTGGTTCAGACATTGCCATATATCGGATGTGATTGATTATGATCAAAGTAACGTAATAGTGGCATTTAGAAGGTAAAAGTGTAATAAACTTTCATTTGTATGGTCAAAATACAGCTGAAAATCACAATAGTTATTCACAAATAAAAAACGAAATACTCACTCATTGCACGAAGTCATGGAGGTCTGCGTGACCGTCACCAGCGTGGTGGTGGTCGTCGTCAGCTGGTCTCCGATGCACTTCCTCCGGAAACACTCGTCCAACACTTTGTCCTCCTTCAGCGGCTGAAGCACTTCCTTTACTTTGTTAGGACCAGTCTTTACCGTAGACCTCTGGAACTTCAGATTCGCCGAAGTCCTCCCATCCGTCGAGATTTCAGTTTCTTCAGTAACTAAAGCCCCTTTTTTCGTCCTACAAACTGTTCTAGAATTTTTCCCTACTGTATTCCCATTTCTTACTACTTCTTCTTTCGCATCAATTATTTTAGATCTTTGAGGTAGTCCGTTTTCTAACATACTCTTAATACTATCTGCGTTGAGATTTGTATTTAATATTTTGTCTAGATCGGTTGTGTTCATGTATTCATCGTAACTTTGTTGTATGGGTTGTCTTCTTTGGTCTTTTTGCCACGTCGTTTGGTAATCGGAGCCATAGGCAGTCTCGGGTTCTATTCCAAAAGGTATGTCTCTTGGAGCGTCTACTTCGTCTGGCGCGGGTTCAATTTGTGAGCAATTGTCTTCGAAGAAATCATCTGTGAGTTCTGTTATTTGCGCGCCGGGTCTTTTGGTGTCCGTATCGTTGAAGTTTAAAAAAGTTGTATTTAGATTGTTAAGTTTCCTTTTACCATAAAGTTGTCTGTAGTATTTTTCTTGGTCACCGTACATCCAGCACACTTTCCACCATTGTTTGCACATTAGTATATTCGCCGAATTGGACGACTTTACATGTCTCGTCGCGGTCGCCGACATTTTGCTGCTACAGAGATATTTGCGAATGAAATAATTGAATGAGAATGGTATGACGTAGATTACGTAGACGTAGAGATAGGATGCGATACGGTTTGCTATATGAAAGGTAATATAGACAAATGTTGCTTTCTGATTTATAGTTTGTTATGCCGTGCACTACATAAAATAAAACAGTCGTCAAACCTTGAGGCCTGCCTACCGTGGCTGCCTCGGAAAGCCATCATTTATGTCATTACGTCCGCCTGCACCGCGGTGGAACCGACTCACTCGACTCAATCCGTGCGGTTACCTCACCCACAGCCTATTGTGCACTGCTGGCATTTTGCTACGTGATTTATACGCTCAATTGTCTTTCCACACTGTGCTATGCTTTCTACGTTTTAATTGATATTTGAATAATAATCTATTGGAGTCAAAGAAAAGCTATGAATGTTGTTGTGGCCTTGTCATGTTGATCGTAAAAACACCGTAATGAATCTTACAGTAGGACATAGAACTGATGGTAAACAACTTTGTATGACAAAGATACCGTACATGAAGGTGTACACAATTCTTGCATCGCTAATAACACAGTTATGGCAAACAACAACCAATATTACTAAAAGCCATCGTCATCGGTGTTTCGTTTGAAAACTGTTCGCTTCTAAAGTCCTGTTTACTTGTCCCGACTTTGACAATAATTTACCAACTGTGGACATCGAAATGACTAGTTCAACGTGCATCATGTGTGAACGCGGCATCCGCATCATATGACTTGCGTGTTGAGACTAAATTAATCTTATCTAGGATATCAATTATTCATGTATGGTATGTGCAGTGATAACTCATTAATCTCGGACAAGTAGCTGAGTGTTTTATAATGGTCGGTTGTACCTTACGGCTACTATAGTCGGGGGGACCTACAGGAGATATGATATAAATATTGCATTGCAATTTATATTATTTTTAATTTTGTTTATTATCGTAAGTCAATCTACCTCTACTCAATATTATTTAACTAGGCCACAATACTGAATTCATTCGACAATAAATCGCAGATTTTTTTAATTTTACGCAGAACAACTTCGTCTGATTTTAGAAATCTATTGGGCTATTGTCCGTAACTCGACGTGCAAACTGCGTGTCTTCCATACGGTTTTGATTGAGATCGTTGTCTAACAACAATTCATCATTTCATTACTAACAGTCTGTGTACATTCTGTTAGCAAGGTAGGTATCTCGATCAATCGGTTATGTTCAGTCAATGCAGTATTATTTATTATTTGCCGTGCTGCTGCCGCACCGCGCCCTGCGTCATTACTCTCCGCGCCGTGGTTGCTGGCTACGCGCTCCGGAATCTCCGGAGATTATGATCGCATTGTACCGGCTGGCTCTGCGTGATTTATCTTATAATTGGATATCTTATAGTTTTCTTTGAGCATTTTCTTTTTTTCTAGACAGAGTGTTTGAAACGTTTGTAGCTATCAAGTCTTAATTGTTGACAAGGAATTTTTGTTATGATAATTACAAGTTTTTTCCCTAAAGGAGAACAGCATAGTTCTGTCATTCCTACGATTACAAAGAACTTTATAAAGAATACAAAGAAACTCTCATTGTATCCGTAGGAAACTAAGGGATGGACCAGCTTGTAACCTCTGTTTATTCCTGTCTAAGACTATGAACAGGATTAATTTATTACGTAACTACTTCAGAACGACGCTTTAAATCCTATTGAAACTATAATTTAATCTAATTTATCAGGTTTCTAGCTCTTTCCTACAACCTTTTGCGTCACTCCCAGTCTTACTATGATTACCGCGGCAACCACTCAATCTGCCATTATCTCGACTATTGTTGCCTCCAGTACTCTGTACCTACTCTCGTGGTTTATCTGACAATTGTGTTCCAGATTGTGCTGCACTTTCTATTTCAGACGTGGGTGTGACTTTAGCTGTACTGTTACGGTGTGAGTAAAAAGGTGAGACTTTAACAGGTTTTATTGTCTTTTCATTAAACTTTAATGGCAATGTGTCACAGTCGTAAAAAGTCTTAGCGTGTGATTAAGAATTCTGTATGATTCGTTAATTTTAAGAACGATAGTTATTCTTTGTGCATGCACTGAGTCTCTTGATGGACTTTCAGAGTGATAAAAGAGATTTCTGACAATCTATGAAGAGAAACTGCGAAAACTATTGTGGTCTTCAGAATTGATGTAGTAAGTATAAGTTATCTTTATGCTTCAAGCTTTTATATTATGTAACATTAAAGTTAAGTAAAATCTGATAAAAAGTCCCACGTACACTAAATTTTCTAAACATGATTGCCACATAATTATTTCCATCGTCGATAGCAGATGTTTGCGGAGCACCTCTAATTATAGTCTCGAGGGTATCTCGCAATTATCGATGGAATCGAGTTGATACGGCGCGGGGCGCAGCTCTATTGTGGACTCATATGATTTGTGGCTCATTGTATATCGAGCAGCTCTAGCCTATCTGTTATTTGTTTAGCAAACATTAATACAATACAATCATTTATTTGTTGATCGGTCACTTCCGTACAATCGGAAAAACAAACGGTAAGATGCAACTTCAAGATAACCTGACATAACTCAGGCTCAGCAAGAAGTTACAATTTGTTTCCTTTATTGCGATATGCTATCGTTTCGAATAAAAACAGATATTGTGCTGCTGTAAGAGAAGACATTTCTTGTGGTGGTCGAGTTATTAACTTTATTAGCTAAAAAGAATGTTCATAGTATTGCAGTTGTTGAACTTGAGCTATGATGGCTCAAATCAATGGTTGTATATTGGCGAGGATTTATAAGAAACAAATTACAATTTGATAAGAATTTAAAATAAATGAATGGAATATCAATGGACTCACAAGACATAATTTGTTTTTGTCTAGATAATAGGCAGAAGGTATTAGGTAATCGTATCTGCAAAACGTAAGGCAAATTTCTCTTAAAATGAAAAACATCTTGGGAAGTTTATCTCGGAGATACAACCGTGACACATTAACAAACGTATTAACAAAATGTCAATAGAATCCAACAGGCTGTTCCACCGTTATCGTATTTTATATCGTCTTATTAACCCCGAACACGGCGCGCTGCGCTTGCGTCGCGTCGCGTGTGCATGCAAATGAGCCGAACAGCAAGAAAAACAACAAGAAATAAATCTATCTCACTCTCACTCGGGAACACCAGTAGGAGGAAACAAGATAGATGCGTGTCTTAACCTTCGTCGTTGAAATTGGTAGTCGAGCGTCGGTGATTATGGTAATATCAGATTTTTGTTTCTGACCGCTACCGGAGCGAATTTTTGGGAGCCCTTAATTTGGTAAAAAGTATTTTTTTATGGCAACTGACCCAGAATTTTTAGTGCCTTAAGCCAGTTCCCACCGCAAGCGATTGAGTGATAAAGTTTTTGTTGGTGCAGAGGCGAATTAAGTTCCCAGACATACCGACGTAGTAAGACAATTTGGGAACATTAAACGATAGAAAAAACAAAGCTACTCCTACTCTCTAAATCACTAGTATTTATATTAACTTACACAACAAAATCAATACAAAAAGAGATAAAATGGAATCCATTACTACACGTAGAATTAAAGATATTATTAGCAACAACAGTAACTGTATGAGGCAATCAGTCAGGTCGTGCTGCTCAACGACGATGATTAACTAAATGATGATAATGATTAACTCTACAGATGCTTTATGAAAATAAAGTTTTTTAAATTTAAAAAAAAACTGACTGTATTTAGTATTTGTTTATAACATTAGCTATGTTTTGAGGTTATTAAAACGGAATCAGGTTTTATTTATTACTCGCTAATATAGAATTCGTGAATGAATTTTGATGAATCGTGCAACTCGTAGAATTAAACTACGACGAAATCCTCTCCTATGGTCTCACTAACTCACCCACTCTCAGCAATTTGCAAGTTATTAAAAACAACTAGTAACCAGTTTATGAAGATTGAGTGGTTAAATGTTTGGGCTTTTTTCAGACCTGATAAGGCTAGAAACAATTAAAGTGCTCACACACTACAGAAAACAGGATTCTATGGTGGACATAAGAGACAGAGACAGTTTTAAAATTAATGTTTTTTTGTTGAAGACGACGACAAATTGTGTGATGTGGCTAAACATAAGGGAGGTCTAGACTATAGTCTTCTCTTTAAAATTGAATGATGTTTCACTATTTTACCCATCCATATTTTCACTCTTTCGATTCGATTATCACAGCCTGGAATAAAATTAAATGTAACTTAAATACTTCATGGATTGCCAAAAGGACTATAACTGTGCGTTCTCAGGCCCGGCTCGTTCTTGTAACCCATTTGTGCCATTACTTCAAGTACCTCAGCCAAGTGCCCTGTCGTTTAACTTCAATTGGTACCGGAGCCAAGACACGGCATAATATTGTTACATGTCATATTGTGTCCTTTAATTTGTTTTGCACACACTTTAAAATATTTGCTCGTAAAGTTAAAACGGAATTTTAGTTTAATTAGACTTTGCAAGTTATGGCTGCTCGTTAAGGTAAGAAATTACTGTGAGAATCGTGGTTATATTTATCTTGGAAATATGCTTAGCGAAGGCTTGAAAGATTCCTTCTTAGAGCTCGAATCACAGCCGATGATCCCATTTTAACCAAACCTTTAAGACTCTGTCTACCCTTCATAATTGATATAATTATGGTTTTCTGTCTCATATCATAAAAGGAAATCAAACAAAAATGCCCAACAAATAATCTTGATCCGAATTTCAAGAATCATCCTAACAACTCTAAAAGCCATTAAAAATCAATTACAGAAAAAAACAAGGGTACCACAATAAGCAGTAGTCTTAGGTGGCCCCTGGCCAACAGGCCGGGCAACGCGAACATTGAATTTGTCAGGCTATTATCAACTATAAGGCTTTAAGATAAGGTATCGTTATTGAGTCAGATAATGTCTGTTCTTACAAATTTTGCCATGTGAAATTTGACCTTATGACTTTGAGATAAGGGTGCAGTAAGTAGGCAAGTAATGACTGCCCCAGGTTAGGTCCTGTTTAAATTACAGTGGACCGACACCCGGTTCTGAATGAAGGCTGTATTATTGTGGTGGAGCATGGGGCACTTGACAGACGCACTTTGTATTCAACAGCTAATGCTGATGGAAAAAACTCGGTAATAACGGCATACGCTAAGACAGACGGTATTCGTCAGGGCGGAGGTAAACTAACTGCTGTCACAAGCTAAATACGTCAGAAGGTTAATGAACTAGAGCATGCAATCTTTAAAGATATGGAAGACTTTTTGTTCCACTATTTATGAAACTTTTTGATAAGAAGTCAAATGAAGTTTTGATACTTCATTAGAAGAGGAGTTTGCTATAATTCCATGGCTCGCTTGGTAAAGAATTTGGAAATCTTAATGCGCCTTATAAACAATATCTACAAAGTAAAACAACAAAAATATCTAAATATGTAAGCTTCACAAGTTTAACTTCTCTACTTCTATACCGTGTGATGTAGTGGCCTAATAGCTTCAAGGGGAATACTTTATGAATAAAAGGCTTCCGTACCGACTAGTTATTAGTAATCCATCAGACGCTAGTGTGGCATAACCGTCAGCTTTGCAGGAGTCGAGACAATGAGTACTGTATCTTCAATAATTTTATTAGTGACATTTCCATTTGACGAAACAGAAGCTCCGTCAGAACTTAGAATCTGATTTATAGACTTTCCGTCTTTTCATCTCTGGAATACCGGACTAAGCAACTGTGTCTTGTCAGTTGTTTGTTAAGTTTTTTATGGTTCTAAGAATTGTGCAGTTTTTTGAAAACCTAATCGTTATTCCTTATGACTACATTATAACTCACAAGGAAAAGATTACTTTTATAGGTGGAGATTTCTTGATACTTCGTCTATTCATATTTCCTCATCATATAAATACTCCAGCACTGTCATCTAGTCAACAAGCCCATAATCCCACAGCATAACGCATTTAGTTTAAATATAACCGTACATGACATCACAGTATAATCACGGAGACATCATACCAGCGCAAAACAAATTATAAAACGAGACTATACTTTCAGTTAATCAACCGCATGCCATCGTAGAAACTAATAGTGATTGCAGTAAAAAATGGCGGCGCTGACTCGAGAGGTAGTAGGATAAAGGAGATACGCCACTAACGTCTGTTGTTATAATGAAAGTTACTTTTAGTGCATACGATAAACCTAACTGAATATTTTATGATGTTGCTGGAAATAAATGTTTTGAAGACGATAAAGGCAACGGACTTAGAAGAGACCTTTGGCCATCATTAAAAACAGCACGCACTAAAGAAAAACAGGCGAAGGCGATATTTGAAATGATACAAAGAGGTTGTAAATTCGAAAAGCAAAGGTAGAAATCCGCAGTACATCCCCAAATTAATGTTTTTACTGACTCCTTCAAAATTTTAAAATAAAACGCAACTTTCTCAGTTATCTAAATTATAGGAAGTTCTCCGTCTACAGTTTACACCACTAGATCTTTCTCACTATCTACCGGTAAATAATCAGTTAAATTAGTATTAATTTGCTCAGAATTAACGACTTCTGCACTACCTACCTTATTTTCTTTTATATTTATGTTAACTATCTGTTATATCACCTGATAAGATATATTACTTTCTTGTCTTATGTCGTAATTTGCTAACGATTTGATTTGGATCGAAGTGCTGAGGACATTGTTAGTACTGGACAGATTTAAGGAGCTCATTATCGAAGCTATTGCATCTGATTGGTTGAGGCAAGGGTTAGAAGTAATTATGACCGCTGATTGGTTGAGGTACGAATTGTCTGGTTCTTTACAGTTAATTGTTGGAGGAGCAGGATTGATTGCAGTTATTTGTTTGTTAATTGTTGTTGGTCGGTTATGTATGGGTTCGTTAAGTTTGTAATATACTTAGTAAGTTGTGGTCCGATTGTGATACCCGTGGTGGGGATTTCAGGGCTAATGGATACAAGGAGCGTTTCGTTTATGCTTTTTGACCAACATTTATTAATCAATTTATATGATTAAACGCGGCAGGCCCAGAAGGTGTTGGCGGGACGAACTCGACACTTTTCTTAAAGATTGGCTAAAAGCTGTAGATAGGGACTAGTGGAAGGAGGGAAGGGGCGCATTTGCCCTGCAGTGGTACACAAATGGTAAAATTAAAATAAAAAAATATTGAGGATTTGGTGTTTAGTTTTTTATTACTAGGTTTAATAACTGTCATTTTTGCCATCTGTATCAACAGATTAACACGATCATATAACTTCCATCGGTCTTTTACGATCAATTAAACAAGTACGTAACCTACTCTGCCAGACGTCCCGTAGTTATCGCCGTGACTAAAATCTCGCTAAATCCTCTCCACCATAACCTTATCGGCTCAGAACATGACCATTTCTTAAAGGGAATGTTCAAACCCGACAGTCCCGTAGACCACAAGATACGGTTCTTCCTCAGCCGTGTCCGTACTTCGCAATAGAGCCATGTACCATATACTCCCTTGTCCCCATATATTGCCTTATACAGCACGCGCTCGCCGACTGTTTTTACACCATTTTATTGGCCCTGATTTATTGAACACGCTTTATAAGGTAAAGTTATTGCTTATGGGATATTAGTAAAAAGTTTAGCTGGCGACTGAATAGAAATTGGTTGTATTTTTTCTGTAAAATTGTACACTTCTGGTCATTGTTGGTTTTTTTTGTGAAAATTGAGTTTACTTTCTCATTGTGTTTCTGACTAATAATATTCATTTCTTATTAGGTAACATTTTATTAGATTCTTAACTATTATTATATTTTTGAAAATCACTTTCATTACAGACTAGTTTTCATTTCTCTGGCCAAGGAAAACATAATACTCCTTTTAGGAAACAGACATGACCATAATTTAAGATACAGTCTAGCATTATAACCTTACGAGGAACCAACATAAAGTTATTTATTAAAAAAGAGTCTGCAAAGATGAGACCATTTTTGCAGAGTGTAAATGTTTTGTTGCTGGAGAGATCTTTTAATAGACTGCGAACTAAATGATCGTAAGAGAATTAAGCCATTACCACGTTACCTTAACAATTATTGCCATGGGATTTAGAATAAGAGAGATCAGCACCCATTTATCCTGGCACTGAATTTAATCAAACAAATATTTCTGTTGAAAGGACAAAAGGACAAAACTTGAAAGGATGATGTAATTCTGAATTGGTCTGAAAATAATAAAAAGGTTCATGAGGCATGAATACTTGAACAGTACAGTTGGGAATATGTGAATAAAACACTCGCACTCAAGGATGTTACTGAGATACTCCTGATGATGAACCCGGTAACAATTTCAGAACTGTCGTACTGGAAATGGTACCCAGCGTGGCAGTCAAGTCATAAACCCTAGTACTTTAGAGCAACATGGCACGCTTGACCTGTTGTTATACATAGCATAAACCATTATAGGATTAAATCACCAAACTTCCGCCAAAGAACACCTTGCACACATCCGGAAAACTTTCCAATGGTAAAAATTCCATTAAAATCTGCCTAACGGTTCTCGATACAACACGAACAGACGGACAGACACTTTCTTATCGAGTGTTATTTATAACATATTTTAATTTGTAGAACCGTGGCGATATGAAATATGATTTATAATCACTTCTCCGTTACTTGCATACCGAGTACCGAAGTAAAGCAATACGTGATTCTATTAAAGAAGTGTTCCGTTCAGTTCCGTGATCTGTAGCCATTTGTATTAAATCTGTTGGATTTTCAATCAGACAATTTATTGAAGACATGATTTATAAAACAGGATTTTTGGTGACTGCTTGTATGTGAATGAGAGCATTAGTCAACGTAGGTTATATGCAAAATATTTAACAGACTTTCTTATTACTTCTAAAAATTTGTTTATTATAGCAATTGATAATGTGAATTTAATTATCAATGCATTGAAATGAAAACTAGTAACAGTATAAATGTGAAAGTTCCTAATGATCTATGTAAGTCATAATTATTAGATAAATAATAATAGATACTCTGCAATATTAGTTTTAAGTTACCTTACTGCGCCCTAACAGGGCCATGCACTCACTAGCTTAGCGTGTAAAATTGGTTGTGTACATTGTGCATTAAAATAAATAAATAAATAAACATCCCCTATGATGTAGTAGTAGTCTCGTTACTAGTTAGAAAATAATAAACTACTGGCATCTTTTCATACCTAACATGAGAATTTGTAGTAGATAAATTATATTTACACTTCTGCGTGAATATTTTGAATATATCAACAGAAATTATCTAGCTCTAGAAATAACACTAACATAAAAACAGTCGTATTTATGATAATTTTAGTTCTCATGCATACATTTGCATTTGACTCTACATCCGATTATTTTGCTTTACATACTTCAAGAACTTGTGAAGCTCATGGCATGTATCTGTGAACAAGGTAAAGTCTTTATAGAAAGCCCCTAGCTTGTGACCTTTGGACCTTTCGCTTGTGGTAGGTGATGGGAATAAACGAATGGTAATTAGTTAACAGGGGTCGAAATTTAGATGAGACTGGCACTTGACTTTGGAAATTGGCTCAGCCAACTTAAGCTCACGAGCAACAGAGTGTGATAACAGAATGGTTGATGATGCTGAATCGGTTAAAGTAAATGACTGAACTACGAACAATGACCTACAGTGAGTAGACCCGCTACAATAGAATAGAATCTAATCGCAACATCCAAAAAGGCAGTTTGAGATGCTGATGTTGGCAAAATAAATTGAAAAGCTTTGACAGAATCATAGCCTGAACTAAAATAGTTCTTCTGCATAACAAAGGTTCACACGAGTTAACTTTACTTCGGTCGTGTAACAATAGTTCGCTCACAATACGGGGTTTTCTCTGAACGTGTCATAATGGCCAATTTGACTTCGTTCAGTACTGTCTTTATGCGAGGTGACCCACTTGTGCCCATAACTCACTGCTTTGTTCTCGTCTTTAACCTTACGTGGCATCGTCTTTTTGACGTTAAATGAGGTTTTAAGAAACTGGAGTACGTGCTTGCATGCAAGCTGATGTGTATACCATCTTTGATTGCAGGTTATCCTCCTTCTGCCTTCCCGTCTATTTAATTTTGTGTTGGCACAGCATGTCTTCTTTCTACATCTCTATCGACCGTCATACTGTCTTATCCTATATACTTGCCATGTAATCAACATCTTTAAAAATTGTGTTGTAATTTTAATCAGATATATTTATTAAACTTTTGTATTTAGTTTTCTTCTTTGATGTAGTCTTTACCGAGTAATATGTTACCTTAAAGGACCATAACTTTACCAACAAATCTCAAAGGCTGCGCATGCGCAATGTGCAACACAGACGCACAATTAAGTAGCCGTTTTAATATACACATGAGACAGTAAAAAGCAATAAAAACGTAATGTTATAGTTATGGGTGTGTTTAGTTTTATTTCTAATATCGTATATGCCTTATAGCTACATGTTTATGGACTATTAAGACTCGTGTATTTCTTTATGAATAATCCTATAATACCGTACACAGGGTTGTAAACGGCTTTACTTGATCATAGGGAGCCGGTGAAGTTAGTTGCTTCTAATGGAAACCTTGACAGATTATGGTGTCTTAAATACTGAACGTTTAGGGGTTATTGGCATGAATATGATAGCTTTCGCTAAGTTAACTCAAACGGCTGAGAAAGGCTTGCTTGCGATCTGATACGTAAAGGGGTTTCGCGAAAGATTTTTTTTGTTTTTTTAATTTGCCGATTGTGTCCCACTGTTGGGGAAAGGCCTCCCCCATTCCTTTCCAACTCTAAAATGGGACTGGGCGGGTCACATTTCCAGGATGGGTTAGGACAGGTGGGCCAGAATCGTCACATAGTGGGTGCCTGAAGACGGTCGTCGTTACCAACGCAGGTCCAAGAAACGCTGGCGTGAGGATTTGGATTCAGTGCTGACTGGTGGGCCAGAGAAGGCAAAACACCGTGAAAAATTGATTTATTTAAGAATAATCAGAACAAGGAAGAGGTGTTGTTGCATTTGTAGTGCGGCTTGTATTACAGTAGAAGTCTTTCACCAATCAGTTTTGTGTTCATTTCAACTTACTTTAGCAATTTTCCTCCACTTCAACAGTCTTAGGGACAGATATTAAAACGTTTTGTCCTATTTGGGATTCATTTAACCTTCACTACCTACTAGGTATTGCAAATATTCCCACGTCTGGTGTCTGCCGCCTCCCCAGGGCCCAGTAGAATGTGCCGCGCATTTTTATTATAACTAGCGTCATCCGAGATGTTATCCACCTCGATATTATTCCGTTTAACTTCAGATAACGCTGTCAGACCTTTTTGTTTTCCTTTTAAAGCCTCTATTATAAGCTCTTGCATTTAAATGGATGAATGCGAAAGTGACTTTCCATTAACGGTGGGTGCATTAAGGTCTTTAGGGGTTTTTAGATGTAGGAACGTTTTAGAAATCGCGTGGGGAATTATATTGGGCTCAGTAGTATTAACTACAATTGAGTATGCCCGCATTGATGTCTAGGTAACTCTCTATGAAGAGCACACAAAGCAAGCTCTAAACAAAAATCATGAACTGAGTTATGAGATTGATTTTAAGTAACGTCGGAATGTGTTTTACATAAATACTATAAGGTACAAATGGGGCAGTTTCAACCTCTTTTCGCTTTGTGCACTTACAACCACTGGATGATAAAATGGACAATAAGGAGTCACGTTCAATGTAAGAAGAACCCATTAGCGATAAAAAAAAAACATTTTACACTATCACACGAATGACTTGTCTTTAATGCAAACCATTGAGTCTACTATAAAGGTAGCTGACTAAATTACTTAAGAGCAAATATAAGTATATTTGCGTAAAACAGAGCGATAAACATTCACGTTTATAGTCTGGACAGAAGGAGCTACACTTAGTACGTAACCAGCAGGCAATGATACAGGAGCTGCTCATTACAATAATGTAAGAAGAATAATAATCAATTGCTGTCTAATTATGGTAATTAGGTGTCGTATATCAGATTGATGAGGTACGTACGAATATACATAGAACAGCAGTAACGGGTTTGCCTACAAACTTGCTAGTTAATGAACTCACTGTTGGTCTAAGTGAAGATTATCATTTGTTACTTGACGTTATAGAGAGTACTATAGGATTTTCTACCAAATTTCCCAGTTCTACCGCCTACATAGCTATGTACCAACATACATATACAACGTTGGATTTAACGAACCTTAGTTTTAACCCTTCATTAGAAACGGAACCGACAGGTGATATCACACCTGACAGAACACATATCATTACCTTCGCAACGTGTATGTTTCTATATCTCTACTGCCTACTGCCAGTTTACGTCATAACCCATTCTCATTCCCTTCCGCGCGCTATTAATTAGCCAATAGTTCTCACGTGTATCCACAACAACACTGTAATCCTTTGTCGGGGCTTCACTTTCTACACAACACGAAACATGGCGTCTAGACGCACGTCACCGTAAACTCGCTGAACGCACCTTCTCAACACTTCACCTCATCCAAAAAGTCCAAAATTCAAAATGAAAAACGAAATATCACTGGCCAATAATAGTTCGCGCGAAAAGCGTTCGATTTTCAAACGCGAACGCTTCCCGCGGCTGCGTGTGCGCAACTGAGTGACATAGAGCCAGCCAACCGTTGCGCGCGATGCCTCCAAGACAGAGATAGAAAGGGAAAATTTGCTTAAGTTAGATAGAGACGAATATACACGGAACCATCCCTTGAACAGCAACAAATAATCATCTGTTTTATTATTTTATTAATTGAAACGGGTTGCATAGTAAAATATATCATGTTAATATTACGAGCATTATTAAAATTCTTGTCAATTTTATAGTTACCCTGATTGGGAGTTCTATACCCTAGTTGATAGTACTTGTTTTCAATTGATGTAGATGGATGTAATAAAAGCCAAGCAACAAATACTATATTTAATTTGTGTACTCTTCTAGTTATAAACTTTATGTAACGGGAGTTAATTTAACCCGACGTTAAGCTAGATTTCTCCGGCATCTATCAATGTTTGTTTAAACCGCTAGTTCGTGTATAAAGTTCATCAGAAAAGCTATTACATCATAATCACGAATCATCTGATTGTAACAAGCTACCTGTTGGTGGAGGTAGTTTGCTCGGAAATACGACCTTTTACTGAGTTAAGCAGAAATCCAGGTAACTGATATACGGACCTATTTGGTGAAGAGGAAAAAGCAAGCGGACAAACATTACTTCGAGTAAACATCCCTCTTGTGGCAAAACGACCAAGCATTAGATTTGGTATAAAAGCACCAGCTTCTTCGTGTTTACAACGACGGGATGGATGCCTGAATACAGAAAAAATATAGATTACTGTAAAAAAACAACCACCAAAGCAGTTCATAACCATATCGGAATACGTCCTCCACAGGGTATCTAAGTAGGTGATCAATCTAAGCTACAAGATAATCTGCGACATTCTTAGACCAAAGGCAATCAATGTGAACTGTAAGATAATTTGAAACTTTCATCCACTCCCAGAGTAGAACATATCCAATCCAGCTAACTCCTCATCCACTGGAACCCGTCCCGATGTGTGTCATCGGATAAACTGACTAATCTCACCACTTCTAATTAATAAGACCCGGTAATGAAGAGAAACGCTGGAAAGCTCGAGATATTATTTATGAGACAACTCGTCGTTTATCTCACAATTTACCGTCTTTGCCTATATGAAGCTGCATTTGAATGCGACTACATTAATATGGTAATTTCGAATTGGACGTGTGAGCTTGTCTATATGTAGATACGAAAGTATGCGAGTGATTACAAGTGGTCCGCCGCCATATTTAGACTTACGAATAGGACTGCTTCTTTGGGAGACGAGTAAGGGATTAAACGCTTTACTTGGATACATACAAATTGATGACACCATCCGAAGCTTAATATAGAAACTTCGTTGTTAATCAAAAGCAAAATCTGCCAACCATCCTACATAAATTTTGTAATTGTTTCATTAGAGTTTTAAAAAGCACCCGAATAAAAAAACATGATAATCAACTTCTGTTTTATTAACTGCAGGTTCATTTATTATGTCAACACCTTTGATCAGATTACAAACTAATAAATAAACAAAAAGAGCTGAGCCATTTATAAACCTGCGACAACATTATGACAGTGAGCCGTACGCAACAAATGAGTTTCCCCGAGAGCGCGTTACTTCATAAATAGCAAAGGTCTTCAACACAAAGCCTATCTATTGAAAACAACAATGTTACACACAACAACCACCTGCCAAACGGTTCATTTCGATCAATTTCATGCTCTACACGAAAATATGCCATAATAACTGGAACGAAGTATTCAATATAGCGTGGAGATAATTTGCGAGTTATGATGTTATTGATGTTTTGTTGAACTCAGTCTATGGCAAGCAAAAAAGGACCATCTCTGATGGTCTTAAGTCTGAAATTCAAGAAATAACCATTGGTAACGGAATGGAAGCGCGTGCGCCGAGCTGAGTTACCATTGTTGTACGTTGATAGGATTTTCGTTTCGAGAAAAGTGTGTTAAGAATTGGAAAAGCTGTAAAATTTAACCGACTTAGCCTAGAATCTTACTCATAAGTTAGTGCAAGAACTTTTGAAGTAGAAAGTGAATATCATTGGGTTTTGTTAGAAAATGATTGTCATTAGTAGTTGAATTTGAAAGAAGAAGAAGACAGTATTAGATTCTGTCTTCTTATTTATCTTTCTTCAGAAAGGAATGCATTACAAAATGACTTGATATAAGAATAAGTTCAAAATATACTACAAACAAATAAGTAAGTATCTCAACGAATAGTGTAACACAAAAACACTCTAGCAACAACAAATGACAGAAACACGACACAATTTATCTACAAAACGACATCAATTGAATCCAATCTTAAAATAATAAAACTAAAAGGAAGGCGACATGCGCACGAGTTGCAGGGATAGCGCGGCGGTTCGAATCATCCAGTGTAGTTATTACGCTGATTGCGGTAGCAAATGATACCTCCGCCCGCCGCCTGCGCCGGTGTGCCCACAATTTTCTGGTTGGTATGGGCATACCTTCCTACAGGCACGAACCTCTGAGGTCTGGGACTTAGTAGCTTGGTTGTCTGTTAAGTTTTAAGAGGATTTGTCATGTAGTGTCGCATGTAGTCTAAGATGGGTTAATTTGATCATTTACCTCGGCTACTTCTAATTGAGCAATATAATCTTAAAACTTTGTTCAAAAAGGTCCCGTGCTGTTTTGTACTCTTTCTTTTGTTCTATCTCGGCCGTAGCAAAAGTATCTCTTTACTTTTGGTTTCCAGAAAGGACTACTATACTGACGACTATACTGGGATATACCCGTATTTCAAGGTCTGGATGATTTTTATGACCAATTACCAAGAGTTTTCTTCACAGAAACACTTAAAAGTACCTCCCGTACCTGTACACTGCATCCCATGATGAAATGCTCCATTCACATCTACAACGCAGGAGGTTCTACTCAGGCTCCATAAACCACATATCTAACTACGTTTGGTCCTGTAGGCCCAGCCACCGTTACCGACAGTCACGCGAGCTCAGCACATGCCACATTGTGTGTAGAACAATCGATTCTAAAGCAAGATCAGCGGTTTTTGCATCGGCTTGGAAAGTGTTTGGCGACTGATTTCATTTGCTGAATGTGAAAGTAAGATGGGGTAGGTATTTGCATGAAATGTTTTGCGTAAACTGTTGTTTTGTTTAATTTTTAGACAGGTACTGCAGGTAGCTTTTGTCCCTTTCTAAAACGATATAAAATTTTAGATAGGGATCATCAAATACCAAAAAGCAACTAGTTTAGTTACTTATTAATTTTATCAGCCTTTTGTGTTTCTGTACAGAGCAAAGGGCTTCCCTTCTCTCTATCAACGTCCACCTCATCATCTTCCTGCCGTTGTCTCATGTTACTTGGGGTCGGCGCAACACGTTTTTTCTTCCATTCTCCCCTGTCAACCGTCACGCTATCATTTACACATTTTTTTCATAATATTCCTCACACCATAATATCTTCCTCTCCCTCTCCATCCATCAACACTTATATTCATCAACGTCCACCTATAAGTGTGCAAATTAATCTATAAAAACGATACAAATTCGTTTTGCCATCTGTAACGCAACATTCTAAAAACATTATCATTTCTAAAAGATGCATGGAGAGAAATGTCTTCAGGTGTAACGATGCTCACGTCTCCAGATCATGATCACCTAGTCCTATATTTTCAAATTCACCAACGGTATCAACTGGTATAAATGATTCCAGAACATGTCCATCGTGCAAATTGTCACACGTTCATATTGATCTGAACTCGTCTAGGATCTAGATCAAGGCGCGTAATGGGATAAAAGTAATCACGTTCGGAGACACATTAGCAGAACAAGTTGGTATTAAAGTTTACAGTTTACGCATTTGAGCGGAAAACTAGAAGATACCAGAGAGTTTCTGAGATATGTAAAGGACTTATAAGAGACTGTGACCTCTGAGTTTGTTTCGGCCTTTATTCTCAGAGTAGTCAGGTACGAAACACCGGCCCCATCTAGTTTAAAAAAAAATAACGCGCAAAAGTGTTTGTGAAAACCTATTTGTATAATAAACATTATTTATCATTAAAGAGATTTTATAGCAATAGCATTATTAATGTTGGTATTGTTTCTTATCTGGCTTCTGTGCCCTGCATTCATTTTGAAAAATACAAAACATGGCCGCTTCGACACGTGTTACATTAAAGGTTACTACTCTCATATATTTCGTTTCATCCTAGAACAAGGAAAGCAATTAATAATTCGAAATTGTGGCACTTGTTGCCTCAGACGGACGTTAACACCCAAACATAGCCACGCCCGTCCCAAGTACGATTCTTTATGCCCTAAGGCTCGGACGCAATTAGGTAGGCACGCTTAGCAAAGGAACTTGAACTTTGTTATAAATGAATTAAGGTTGTGATTAGCTGGTGTAGGTTAGGGTCAGTGGTATTTTGGGCTCGAGTTGGGAGAAACGATTTGTTGAGTCACAAGGTGCGTTGGTATCGATGAATGAAATATTAAGGATAAGAATAATATCTGGCAAAGCTTTTATTACTTCAAAATCTTCAGTTGATTCTTCTTGACTTCGAGTGACGAACTTCTAAATTCTTGCATAGTTTGATTATATTTTTATGATTATTAAGAGCCAATTCTATAAAGTTCTAGCTAATTCATCACCACTGCACTCTTAACGGCGAAGAAACCGGAATGTCTTAGAACAGAAAATTCGAAGATATTGTGACTAACCCAAACCGTAACGTACCCGCGACCGACGTGGTGGATGACAGCCTGTGTCCCAGCAGTCGAAAAATTATAAGCTGATATGGCTATAATGTTATTCGTAAAAATGCTATTATGATTCAGAGAAAACCGGCTAAGTACGAGTCGTACTCACACGCACCCAGGGTTCCGTAGTACCAAACAATATAATAAAAATAAAAGATTAAGGGGGGGCTCCCATACATGGAACTGAAACTATTTTTTTAATTTTTGTATAAAAATCGTAAAGCGGTTTACAGATTACATCTACCTACCAAGTTTTAACTGTGTGTTCCTAATAGTTTCGGTATAAAGTGGCTGTGACATACAGACGGACAGACAGACAGATCGACATGACGAATCTATAAGGGTTCCATTTTTTGCCATTCGGCTACGGAACCCCAAAAAGCTATCGAAGATAAAATGTTCACGCACTTTATGGTAAGCGATGTTACTATAATGATAGATGTTTATATCTAGTACGATCAGGTTTGTACACGGGAAACCTGTAATTTGTATTTTTAATCCAATATTAATAATTAACATTAATTAAGATTACCCTATCAATACTAGATAAGTAGAACATAGGCTTTTAGCGAAGGCACATCATAATTCTTTAGAGATTCTTAAGACACACACACACGCTTTATAAATTGTAGTAGGTCTTAGCGACGCCACTAAGTACATTATCAATACAACAAATTACCAAGGAGTTTTCCAGACTGATTTTATAACATTGGATAAAAATTAAACCTAATTTTTTAATCTGACACCTTAAATTACAGCAAACAAATGGACATTAAAGGGAAAGCGCATTTGGGAACCAAAGTGATAAATACTCAGCTGAATGTGGACTAGGATAAGTAACTTGTGATAGCCAAAAAGTGAGTCAAAACTGGCTAGGAGAGCAGCGATTCACCCCGCAATTGGTTGCCAGCACATCAAGCTACTTCAATCTGTCAAATTTCTTTATTAGATTTTCAACTTTATCGCTAAAGGTTCAAGGTAGATTGGGAAAGCTCGACCGTTTTGGGTAGCTTGATGTGCTAGCGTCTGTACCTACAACGTTTTATTATTAATGCATACTTTGTAAGTCCCTCGAGTATGTACTACAAACCTTTTTATTATACACTTGTCAGTTACGTCATCAGGCTCGCGAAGTATTCTAACGTCATTTTGATGACATAACCCGATAAAATTTTCATTTCTTTTCCATATAATTATCCCATCGCAGAGGACTACACTTCCCCAGTATTAGTAAACGCATGCTGGACAAGCTCGTTCGGTATATTCGCGACACTTTATCTCTGGTTTCCGTCCCCGATATGGCACAAATGGCCATTTTGTTCCGCTAGGAATTTACGCCATGCTTGTTTGATTTAAAGGAATCTATTTGTCTCCTTAACGCCGAGTTATTTCAGCAGCGCCTAGGGGTTACTAGGCATGAGTTGGATCCTAATTTTCGTCCGTTTAAAATAGTTACAAGTATGAATGTCGATCCATCTAAACTGCTGGTTTGGTAATCAATCCCTAAGGCTGCACACTTTACTTGTCTTCATTTTTTTCAGCTCGAAGTCCTGACAAACGTAAACTTCCCCCAGTTATGTTTAGGCATGTAACAGAGGGTGAGCCTTTCACCATCAACCCATGCGAAAGTCCAATACAAACCCGGTTGCTACTGGTCCCATTATCCAAAAAGTGAAATTGGGCTATTTCACTTTGCTCGACCTGGTGATCGAACCCAAGATGCCATGTTCAACAGTTCAACAGTCAGACAGCCAGGTTGTAAGTAAGATCGGAAATCAACAATGCGTAGAATTAACTTGTAAATCACAATAAAGCCAATAACACACCTACATAAAACCAATTTCATTGCTACGTGTAGATATTCGAACCATTTGTGGTTATATCCAAATTGTCTATAACATTGGTGGTATCTTAATGCCAGACATTTGTTTTCAATACAAAGCTTGTAATGCTTTCAATTTTTAAAACAAAAGAATAACGTTTTATGAACCACAATTATTGTATTGCGCCGAAGTTCGATTGCGATCAGACGTAAGTGCTTTAATTTTGTGAAAAGAAACTTTAAGTATTGACTAATGGATATCCCCGTAGTTTTAACTTTTTTAAATTCAATAACTGTTTGTGCTTTATGTACGCACGGCGGCCAGTCAAGCTATGCATAAACAAATTAAGCTGGTCTCTCATTGTACGGGAAGCTCATACAAAGCGAAGTCAGGTTATACTGGTTATGTATAGCTTGATGTGCCGCCGTGTGTACAACAAAGTAGGTACTTGCGCATTTCTGTTTTAGAATTAAAATTCAGGCAAACTTAGTCACGCCCTTGCCTTCCTATGACTAATGCTTTTAAAGTAAGTACTGTTACATACACGATTTTACGACCAATAAAACGAACCAATAGAAGAGTAAGACTTCTGGGTTGTGTCTGCGGCGCTTCTTCATTCCCGCTTAAACACTAGAAGTTAAAGAAGCGAAAAAGCGCTGATGCTCAGACTAATTTGATACAATTTTGTATTTGGCTATTTCAGAAATCTATTTTTAATTAAATTAGAACCGCTATAACAATCAGGAGCTAGGTTGCCCTCTAACCTGCCAGTACGTACCGGCATGAGCGACCTACATCCGTCACTCGTGCGCACGTAGGCCGTAGCTCCTCTGCGAGACATCTTGTTATGTGCCTTGTTTCAGATCGTGATCTCGTTCTGTAGCCGCTCGTTAGGGACATCTGACCTTAACAATGTTCATGGAGACAAGATCAACTTGGCGCACAATTAGTTGCTACTGAAATGGGCGTGCAGGTGGAATATGGTGGGGAATTTGTTAGGAAACGCCTTTGGTTTAGTGATTGCAAGGGCTACTGCATGAGGTTCGAGTCCCAGGACGTCAGTGTTAATATGTGTTTATACAAGAAATTTTTCGGTAGCAGCCGAACCTGGAGTTGTACTATCGATGGTCATGGGTCGTCCCTGTGGGGGCATAATGTACACGTCTGCCCAACCCTTCGGGGAAAACATACGTGTTATTGTATGTTCAATAGAAATGGCGGTGAAGAGATGTGTTTGTATGTAAGGTTGCTTATGCCTACTTCGTGGAGTCAGGGTTTTAAAAATTAAAGTAATAGTAATGCTACATTGTGAATTAAACATTCACGGATACTTTCCCACCTGGACTCGACCATAATGAACCGAACATTACCAAGTAAACGGTACAAAATTCTTTCTATAAACGAATTAAACGTAATGATATGTTTTCGTATGAAATTCATAATATCTGAGAGAGTTCAGCTTACAATACAATAATTTTACCAAAATGGTGAGCACTGGACACTACACCCGAAATCATTCAAATTACAAGCAATTTTAGAGAAGGCCGCAGAGCAACTTACAGTTTAGTGTAGGGCTGACGATATGTGCTCGTGCATGAATCTAATTCGGGCAGAGAATGAATAATACATTGTAAGTTACCTAACCGAAAATAGGAAAATATGAAGCAAAACACTTTTCTCTTCCTTATATCTCAATGGGTAAGATTAACTTATGTGTTTTATAAGATAAGATGATTTAATTTCCTAAAACATAAGTGACACAATTGAAGCTGGTGTGGCAGCGAGACAAGGAAATCCATTGAATATTTACCAACTAAGTAATTCGTTCACATTGAACCTGCATCGAAGATTTGGAGGTTATGGGGGAGGCCTTTGCCCAACAGTGGGATGACACAGGCTAACAGTAACAGTAAGTAATTGGTCGCGATCGATGTGAGAATAAACTATGGAATGTCAATCAGTGAAATTGTATTCTCATGTTTTATAAATATGTGAAGATTTAGAAGCTAAATCAGTGTCAGCCCTGGTGGCTCGTGTGGAGCCGTCGAAATTACACGTAATGACAGCTAGCAGCGAGATGTTTTGAATCTATTAACATCGTGATACGGGTCGCCGCCCTCCGACGCAGAGCCTCACACCAACGCATGTGAAAGGTCACAAGTTTTGGAGAAGTGCCTCACAATTAAGTCAGTTTATGAAAAGAAGGTTCGAGAAAAGGACAGAGATTTTTTTTGAACAGAATTGCTAGTCTGCTATCTTTGGCAGTCGTTACGGGTAGTCAGAAGTATGAAAGTCTGACAACTAGTCTTGTCCAGAGGTATCGTGTTGTCCAGCAGCTGGGTTTCGGAAGTCAGATAGGCAGAAAAAATTCTGGTATACAGCTGCGTTCAGTTAGACTGGAAGCTGACCCCAACATAGTTGAGAAAAAGCGAGGCAGTTGATGATGCTCTGGACAAAGCATACCACTTCATACCAGCAGTCGCCGTGGTTTAATTAATCATTTTCTCTACAAGTTATTACCAAAAACTACTCAAAATAACAAACTGATTTGTATTCTAATGTTGCCATACATTGCCTTACGGCTAAACATTAAAGAAAATCACTACAAAATAACTTGTGTATAAGAACTGCGTAGGTTTTTTAATTAAATCTAATGGCGTGGCCTTCGATTTATTAATATCAATATTAACAGTTTTGTAAGATAATTAGGCGTAAATTACTCCTAGACGTAAAACTAGGATTAATTGATAGTTGGCATGAAATTGCAATCGTGTTGCCTGCAGGGCTTAACTGAAGCAGGGCTATATGTGGGTCTAGCTGGCTGTAAGTATAGCCCGGGGCTATTGGATAGCCTATTTGTGTAACGGGTACCGGATAAGGTAGCGAAATAAAACGATTCAATCTAGGGATCTGGGCAATTTTCTGTTTCTTGGTTATTTCTGTAAAATGTTACAGTTCTTTTGAGATGATGTGGTGTGGAATAGACTTATTTCTTATATTATACTTACAAATAATGTAATCTTAGCTGAATACATACCTGAAACAAAAAGAACGTGATTAAGAAAGTTTTCAAAACAGGAAAACAGGATTAGTGTAGTTTAAGGCAGATTTATCATTTACATCAAGAAATGAGCATACCAGAAACAACATAAACAATTAACAATGTTAACAAGCACGACAAAATTATAATTGTCAATTAAAAACTATTCCATGTTCATATCACTCGTTCCTAGAATCTTTTCCTTTAGGAAAATATCAATAAATGGCTTACTAGAACCAACTCATAACTGGAATTCTAAAAGTAAACCCTTAACCCATTATAAAGTTACAAGATTTCATCCCGCCATCCCGCCAACATACTCGATACAAATCGTAATTAAAAACTGCACCAAACTATTATGTAGTTGCATTCCGTACGATCCGGTTTACCACAAAATGACTAGAAAAAAATGTATCCCACATTGCTGGGAAAGTACTTAAATATAATACACAAAGATTAATAAAAGCAGCAATGGATAGTGTAGTACCTGAGAGTTTTTGAACTGGTACACCAGTTAGTTGTATAAAAACTAGTTAGTGTAAATTTGTAGGCAGTGTTGAGGTGTCAGAGTTAATTTATAAGCTCGAGCGTAAATGGCGAAGAGATTAATACTGTCCATTGTGGGGAGGCGATGCATCAAGACGACGATAACGCAGGAGATACAGGAGCGGCCGATAATGTACGCGAGAGAGGTTTTAATAAGGATGATAAATTCATTGGCGATTAAAAATGATTGTGAATGCGGCTTTTATCGTGTAGTGTAAATCATGTGTGTCGTTAATGTCATTGTGGCTTTTTAATATTTTCAGACTGAGATAAAGAAAATGTTTTAAACTTGATGCTTTAACGAACGAATCAGTAAGACAATGTTATTACGTTAAACTTTAATATCAAGCAAAAACTCCTACTTATGTGTTGCCTGATAATCCCAAAACACCTTAACAAGACGTCGTCACTATCCCAACCAATAAGTAGGTACCTGTAGATCTCACTCAAGAGTTTTTCCCGTCAGCGCATAATTTGACACCATCGCATCTACAAGTCAATCGGTTACTATTATCATTCTTGCTACATTCATCGCACATGATAATATTATTCGCGTCGACAGTTCGACACTCAGTGATTGACGGCCATTTTTTGTGTAATTCTACTTATTAGTGCTTGCTTTGAGTTATAGAATGGGAGCAGGATTTTTGTTGTCTGTGTAAGGTCTGTGTACATTATCATCATTGTGCCTACTTTCCCCTTGTGAATAGGCAGAGGTGAGTACACCCACATCACTAAATGAGTAGATCTGATTAGTAACCTAATCTACTTTTCCTTTACTTTTTACATAACATCACGCCTGTTTTCCCCGAAGGTTAAGTCAGAGGTGTTTTAGCCTATTAATAGCTTATACTCGTAGTTTACAATTTATGCTTAAGTGCCTTGTAATAGATGGCGAACCAATTGGCGTCAACCGGGCACAATACGAGACTCCGCGGCTGCTACTGGGAAATTCCTTATGGAAAAACCTAATTACACTTTGTCCGACCTGGGAATCGAACCCAGGACCTCATCAGGCTCAGCAGTCGCGCTTGCGACCACTAGACCAACGAGATACTCTTTCTTGTATTCCTTAACTTTAATTAGAAGTAAAAAAACTCAGGGTACTGTGGCGTTTCTTTTACATAAATAAAACAGCTCGTTTCTAATAGAGCAATCGCCTCATCTACAGCCCGATGAGTGGCTCCGATAACTTCTAGATAAAGTTCCCAGCGCGACTAATCCGTTGATCGAATGAATGCCATAAATCACCTCCTTATTAGGACAGCGTCGCGATACGCATCTGTTCCATTCATTATGGTCACACTTCGGTCTGCGGTTCAAGAGGTCGCCCGAACTGTTGGGAGGTGTGAACAGAGCAATGACTGTGTTCATTAAGATAAGTTTGACTTCGGAATAAAAATAAGTGTTTTGATGTAAAATGATCTTTGAAGTAAAATTTAACTTGACTTAATATCTGGCTAAACAGATTTTTTACGGACAGATATCATCATTATCGTCATTATCATGTATGCTTTCAGAACTACATAATTATGTTTGCGTCGACTGCCAGACTAACTGGTTGCAGCTCAATATCAGTATTTTACAGCGACTTTTTTTTTTTTTTTTTTTTTTAAATGGATCTGACCTCCACATTTCCACAACCTAATTACTAGGGTGTTATGTATTAGTATTATTAAGGTAGATATAAATTATTGTTAAGAACTGTATATTATTATATAATATGTGGGTAGGGTGTGTCAGTTGTCATATACTTGTAACCGTGATCAGCTGTTTTATTCCTACACTCCGCATCCCGACATCCCGGTGTGCTCCAAACACTCCACTAGGTATAACGGACATTCAGTGTAAAAACTGTATCGGTCGCATCTCGGTTCAGTTACTTCCAGTTTTCCTGGTGTTAATTTCTGTTTTTAATTATATTTTTAGGTTAAGACATTTTCTAAGCACATAGGAATGTACAAAGCTTTCGTCACTCTTACTCTACTCTACGTATTTTGATGACGTCATCTTCAAAACCGTAATATCAGCTGTTGGAATGTACTCAAAAAGTCAGGTGCTAATTATGTGATGCTCGTGCATGACATAGTATGATGATCGTGTTGGATAGCGTGCAGCTGTTATCACGACCCGCATCACAATGAGACCACACGGGGCGAACTATTTCTGTAACAGCCACGATCACTTATTATAATTATTTGCTAATTGTTTAAACCAGACATTTTTTTATTAACTGATTTCTGTAACATATTCGTTACATTTTCGGGGCAAAAACCTTTAAAGGATTTAAAGGACTGGTATGCATTGCGTAACTAACTCCATGTGAATATTAGCCGAAATATTGCTGGAAATAGGCATCTTCCAAGTGTCGCCGCACAGCCAGGTCTTGTGCGTCTCGTCACCAGCAGGTTACCGCCGCGTTCATCAGGTCTTCGGTCCAATAGTCCTTATGGTAAGCCTTCCAACGTTGTGGCTCTTATGGTACGCGATCGCCACTTCTGAACTTTTCGGCTCAGTCAGGTATATGGTTCTATAAGGCCCTGCCCTGCCACATAAATTTGGCATTTCTTCGGGCTACGTCGGGTCCCGTGGTAAAAATTGTAGGTATTGGTGAAATATGTATGATGGCATGTCAAGAGTACCCTGTGTTGATGAGGACCACATAATTCATAGTGCACGTTATCGCGATGACCTTACTACACCTACCGGCATTTGGAGCTGTGACCCAATTGTGTAGAGTGAGGCTGTATAACTGTATTATTTAGTTACTACTGCGAACACATCGATCGAGCCACGACGTGAGTAATCATTAAAACAAAGTTTTATGACTGGTCAAGGCGTCGGCCGTACTTCATAGGAAATACCAGAATAGCTTAGCAGAACTAGCTTTTTATGGCGTAGTTGAACTGGAAGAGTGACGTTATAGTCAGGAGCCCAAAAATCTAACAGCCAGTCCATAGCCATAGATATATTGTTATCCACTAACTGGTTGTACGGGTATTCGCATCCGCTTAAACTCCAATATAATAATGCCATGGCGCTGCAGTGCGTCGGGATGTTTGCTGAGGGACGGGTGGATGGCTTTGCTATTGTTAGGAAAAGATGCGCCTCCCTACTCGCTCGCGTTCGTGGCAGTACCAACACCATACTAGGTGTTTTCACTGATCGGTGGGAGTCCCCCATGCTGCAAAGGTAGGTGCGGCTTCATGACGTAATTTAAATTTTGTTTTGCCTATACTAACATTAGTTTTTTAAGTACATTGTTACTAACAAAATATGGACCTAGTCTAAAATAAATGTACTGGAAGGCCATCCCAATATAGTTAAAGGCAGGCAGATTGATGATGAGGTGATGTGAAAGGCGGACAAGAATGTTATTACTGCTTTAAGCTGATGAATCGAGTTTCATATCCTTACAATCCTGGTTAGCCAGCTTAAAGCCTGCCACAAAAAGCTGATGGACATGTTATTTGATATGTACCCAATTGCTACTGCATGCACGCATTTCTTTTTCTTTTCCATAGATCCCTAAGGTACAGATAAATGTTGCAATTCTTTACACATAACATTAAAAAGATCCACAATAAATTACCAGTGTAACATAAAAGCTCGCGTGTTTTCAAAACGTAGGAATAAAATTAAACGAAGCCTTAGGCACAGTGTTACAAATTGCGCAGGAGTTGGACAAAAACGTGAAATATATCGCCGTTTTATTTCCAAATAATTACTATGCTTACCACTATGCGTGCGTCTGTCAGGGGATGACTAACGGCTTTGTTTGAAGGTCATCACTCAAGAATGTTATAAACGGTAGCTAGGTTACAGAAGACATGTAGGTATGAAAATAACAAGTTTGAATCTTGTTACGTAACAGATGGAGCTATACAATTTGCAAGTTGTACCTGTCTACTGAAGGAGCCCGTGTGGATCATCAAAACACCATATCTTCTTCACCTTGTAAAATCTTTGATGAAGAAGGCCAATTCATGTCCTCAACTCATATACACATAGATAGATAAAGGGCCATTATTTTGGCTGATGGCTGACGATGCTGAACTGATGACTGTTCGCCGTCCAGTAGATCGGCGTAATCCTTTAAAGATAAAATGGGGCGCCATATCCTATGCAGGGAAATATTCAGAACAAATAGACAGAATAGACTTACGCAAACAACGTTATTTATAGCTTTTAAACTCCTGCCAATGCTAATCCATCGTTTTGAGCCAAATGAAGGCGTAAAGCGAATCGGCCAGGTAGCATGGCCCGCGGCCGCGGCAGCCATGCCACTAATTAGCCGATCGGCTCCGAAGCGCTCCGACCGAACCCGATCGTATCAGGCTTGCGTGTGCGCCGATTGCCCGCAACTTTGCCCGCTTTCAGTCTTTTTGCCTGTTGGGCATCGAATTGAATTCTAAGTAGTAGTCTAATGCGAGCCTATGGAATTATGAACTTGTTTAGTTTTGTTTCTCGTGAGGCGACTGATTGGACCAGTGTGCAGTGGGGTGTTTTGTGGAATCAGCTCTATGATTTGTCTTGTTGTAATATAGGATGCTATGGCTAATTTCTAGTTAATATAATATGGTTCGTATACATACAAATCAATTCAATTCAATTAATTTATTCATTAACGATTTTTACATCATATCTGAATTCCTATAACTAAAATATACTATAAGAAACATTATACATACCATCCATATTCAAGAAGCAGTTATTGGCTAGACAAATTTAAGACAGAAATTTTTAATTGATCACTGAAGGAAAACTTGTTGTTGTGATGTTAACTGGGAGTGGTATATTTTCAGAAATAAACAGCGTAACGCAACATTACTGAATTAAAGATAGTCAAATTAGTGTAAACATAAGTAACCGCCGCTACATGGATCAAGACCATGAGCTACAATGATCGCTTGGTCACCTGTTCGTGTATTAAGGTATAGGTAGACGGAACAGTTTCCCGTTGGCAATAGCGCATTACTCTGAGTTAATTATGGGTTCAATTCATTACCGCGGTTATCTGTCCTGGCGCACGTGGGATTATCCTCATCGTTCGCGATATGTACGTAACAAATATATTAAGTATTTTTTCCCTAAACACTCGAACAATTCATATAAAGAGTTACTTCATAAAAATAATTACTCAATGACTGAATCTGCCTGTGTTATGACGAAACTCCAATCTTCATCTAGGTACTCAGTTCTCCTTACACACTTTTTCACATGGAGATAAGCAGACACTACAGAACGCCACCTGCTACGGTCCTTCCAAACACATTTGTTTATTTATACATTTGGTCATACACGCACACAGGTTGCTATTAGGTACCTACTGAGTACGCACCATATCAAAGAAATCACGGACCATCAAAGTAAATAAATTAACACCATCGCACTAATATCGCAATTACATCGCCTCACCATCCCACAATACCACCACCAGCTGGCGACTATCATCGATCACCAATTCGCCACGGTTGTCGCCCGCGTGATTTACGTGCGAGGATGCGACGTACCCACCCCTTTTTGTTAAGGAAATTAATTTCATTTTAATTTATTATAACTCGATAGTGAGTTGACCGTTATAAAAGGGACCGTGGTTACCTCATAAGCTCATAGTTTATCATAATATTACATGTGGAATTTCCGTTGATAGATTGTGAAGTATTGGTGGTCCCAATTACAGATTTGATACAGTCAGAGTTGAAGAGTTATGACAGCTCACATTTCGAGTATATTTCGTAATTGGTTTTGACAATAGAAAATCTCATATGTAGTGCCGCCAGTGGCAACGACAGGCAGCTGCTTTATTGAAAATCAATATTTCTATTAAAGTAGAGGGTCCTATGAACATTCCATCAATTTATTTGTATAAAATATATTTATTTTTATTTTTTCAATCGCCTTTTTTTTAAACATTCTAAGAGTACATTAATAGACAGTAAAATACAAGGAGCGCCGACCCCAAACACATTGTGATAAGGGCAAGAGAATGATGATGATGATGAAGATGCCGATTTTGAGTACACATACCTATACATTCATTTGAAACTTTACCTTCACTTTGTTTTCGACTTACAACTACCAAAATTCTTTCAAACATCCACTTACCCGTGGTCCAGTTTACCTGTGACCACTACTATTATCCGCGTCCCGTACCCCAGCATTATGTGCCATTACGCACCTCCGTCTGATTTATAGGCGCCTGGTACCTTCGACACCGGATGGAATCTTGTAATTGTTTCTAATATCTCTCAGATCTAGTAGAACGTATGTTTTGTGAAGTTGAAGGTTCAAGTTTGTGGATTGTTTGGAAGTTAGTTAACATTCATATTCATGTTAACATCATTTTTCGGTGTCTACTATTGAGATGGAAGCTGGATTAACCATAAACGACTCATGTCATTCTTAGAAACCATACGAAGGAAATTGTCCTAGTTTATATTTTTGACTATTTTAGAGGATCTTTTTGCTAAATAATAACAGCCGATCAGGTCGATCTTTAGGTTAAGCCGCGCTTGTCTAGGTTCGATGGGTGACCACCCATTACATACCGAGTTTTCTCCGTGCCTCGGAAAGCACGTTAAGCTATTGGTCCCGGCTGTCTTTTGTAGATCTTTGACAGTCGTTACGGGTAGGCAGAGGCCCGAAAGTCTGACAATCAGTCTTACCAAGATATCGTACGTATTACCCACTACTAACTGGGTAGTGGAGATCATATTCAGCTGCATCCGGTTAGACTGGAAGTCGACCCCAACATAGTTGGGAAAAGCTAGACAAAGCTAGACAGATGGCATACTTGTGACGATTTGGTTGATAAGAAGAAATGCTGCTCCCATAGTTCCCTTCCGTGTAAGTTTGCGAAGACCGCATTCGGAAAGAAATATTCTCGAAGAAAAGTAACGATAAGAGGGAACGATTGCCACATACAGTGAGGCTGGTCACAGACACGATTGTGCATTACCAACAAGATTAATTATAATTACATGCACATGCGCTTCGGTGCCCATTTCTCCATGCACTTCATCGTATCTCTTATCTTAATTTTCTGTCCGTACATAAGTTGGTTTATCCGGAATCTTTGCCTGCTTGTTTTAGCAGTAACATGCGTATTTAATATCAGTAATTAGGAGTCAGTGGGTGGTGTACCACGCCGGTGCCGATGCTGGACAAAATATAAATGGGCTTCAAACGAACGAAGGGCTCGCAGTGGGCTATTAATATTGTATCTTGTGAGGCAAATCGATGAGCGCTTTCTTTTGTTTTACTTTTATTCACCTATTTACCATAGGTATGTACTTACATAGCGAAACTCATTAGCAGTCGTCGGAAAGGTTGTCTTCATGTGCAGCTGGCAGTCACAGGTTTAGTCAAATGTTCTATGAGAAGGGATAAAGTCATGTTATAAAGTACTATGAGATACAATATTTTAGAAAACATTTGTTACTTTAAAAATAACAAATATTACAATGAAAAAAGTAAGTTTTTGAACCGGGTTAAACATAATACGATTATGATTACGTCTCAGAAGGCAGGTGCAAAGTTAATGAGTTGAGTGCACTGCAATATCATATCGAAGTATTACATTGTATCAGGTTCATTAGTTGATTACCATCTTTTTATGTTTAGAGGAACCTAGACTTTAAGTACCAAGTCTTCGACAGAATGTCAATTGATTTTTTAGTGTGGTTTATTCCTAAGAATTGCACAATGGTCAGTAATACAGTGTCGCCGAAGTTCCCACAATAACACACTGAGAACATTCCGGAATTTCTACCTTCCTACATCGCGGTTATAGTTTTTTTTTTGAAAAATACTAAACAATGCGGCTTGAAGAACTCCGCAGTTCATACTAATTATGAGTTACCAATAGGAAATTCATAGTTTATTAATTTAGTTTAATTTGTATAACGATATAAATGTGTCACACTTTTCACTGAAGCATCATTGACGAACTGCATCTTCTGATGTAGCCTGTGGGTTGATGTGCCAAAATAAAACAAAACAGACACTGACAGAAGTTTAAACAACCTCCATTTGTATATAAGGTCTAACTATTCATACACGAAATATTTTCAGGGAATCATCTAACGGCTATAACGAAGCCATTTCAAGGGATTATTTTTTTTTATCTGATAAAAAATAAATAATTTAAAATTACTTGACCCACAAAATAAATACTAGCTCCTTATTTTTGAACATCCATTACGCTAGTTTACTACGTCGTATTCACCTAGTGTCATTGTTAGCATATGGAAGTAAAGATATTATGCAAAGAGTCTCATTTTTAGAATTATAATAATTTCGTAAAAAAAAAACACTCAGATAATTTTATTTTTCGTTGCTATGGCGACTTGACGACTTATAGAAGTTACTCTTAAAATATTTCGTGTATGAATAGTTAGACCTTATATACTTCTTTATTTATTTCAGAAATTTTAGTTGGAAAAACGATAGATGATTGTGCGGCCACAGTAAAGTTTTAATCAATGCAGAATATGAGAATTTTTTATAGTAGTCTTGCCAACATTTTCTATTTGCTACAATTATCTCACTATTTTAATCACTACTTATGCAGTGAGAATGTGACGTAGAAACTGCATGCGTGCGCGCACCTGAGCGTGTGCACGTCACTTGCTGCAGGCGCGCGGAGCACATATCTACATAAAAATGTACGCTATTTCCTAAAGACGGCCCACGTTTACGATAGCAGCATGGAGGACGGTGGCTGTTTATGGTGGAGTCGGCAACTCTCAATCGGGGTACTTTCTCGGTCGTGCAACACTGTCTTATCGAGAGCATACCGTAGCAGACATAATTGCTTTAAATACCTATGTCCATGCAACAGAAGCGAATAATCCGACACGGACGTCCGTCAAGTCGCGTTGCGCCGCCCAGAACGAAGGGAAGGACGATCCTATGATTTTAGCAGTCTAAGTATGCATTTTATGTTTGTATTTACGTAAGTTCCTCCGTAGCGCCTCAACTATTCATCTGATTTTGATGAATAAGGTGCCAATTAATTCGTTATTATGGCCCAGGTAACGTGCTACATTTTAACTGACCTCAATAATAGGAGAAGTCGATTTTACCTTGTAAACCCCGAATTTAATTAGAGCGTGATTTTTCAGTAGACGTGTTTTTTAGTTGTCGTATACCACTCAAATTCTTATTCGATGATCAGCTCAAGCCGAATCCGCGTTAAAAAGCGTGATTATTTTCCAGTATTCAGAAAAATAATTATCATCTGAAACTGCAACTTCCAGAGAAATAAAACTTTGTGACCACGTTGAATGCAGTCAAAGATTAATTCGAAGGAATTCCGCGTTCAAACGTTCTCAGAAGACTATCCTCACAAAATATACCATATCAACTGCATCATTCAACTGCGCTTCGTATCACTCCACGTCTATCACGTCAACACGTCGACGTAGGTAAGTTTGAATGACAGGCTTTACGGACGCGACGGGAAGCGAACCTGCACTCATCCGACAGCATGCCCGCGCTGATCTTAAGGTACGTTACAAAAACTTGTTGATGCGGTGCGAAAGCGTTGACGTGGTGTTTGCGGAAGATTTATATGTGGGTAAGTTGGTGTGTAGCTGGCACATGACGTATTTTTATGGTTCTAAGAAAAAAACGAGATGTTAGCTTTGATAATTAGATTAAAGACGTCGAGTTGTGACATTTCAATAATTATTAATTTGTGATTATTTTGTGTATTTTTATCTATGGGCCTCAGTTGCCTGATAATAAAATGATTGATTGATTGATTGATTGATTGATTGATTGAATATGACTACGCGAGAGAGTAGGGGTACCAGTCTTACCAAGGGGTACCGTAATACCCAGTACTAACTGGGTTGTGGAGGCAAATAGGCAGTCGCTCCATATAAAATACTGGTATTCAGCTGCATCCGGTTAGACTGGAAGCCCACCCAAACAAAGTTGGGAAAAGGCTAAGCAGATGATGATGATGACTCTACGAGAGAGAGTTATTTTATTAACACACTACTTAGTCTACCTTTTCTCCTTTAGTATTTGGTAGTTGTACCGGACTGCCGGCCCCACCCACGTGGCAGTGGCCAAGGAACGGTACCTTCTCTATCATCCGACCTGCCTCGTGCGTTCAGCAAATCGCTTCCTCAACTACCCGTAACTCTTACAACTTACACCCCACAATACCCGATCAACTCTATTTTCTCTTTCAAATCGGCAGCTATTGGAATTAATATTTAAATTGGCTCGCGCAACCGGGGCTACTAACTGAACAGGCCGGGCGGTGCTTAAGAAGTCGGACCCAAAGCGCCGCGGTATCGGATCAAACTTAATCCCAGCAGTGAGCAGGGTAGGTAGCTGCGCAGGAGTTTCACTCGCCGTTTACATACAGTAGTAGATGCCATAGACTTGCACACGTCCGGTCAGGGCTGGCCTGAAGATATTCGGTAAATGTACTCATTCACAAACATGTGATATGTTCCACAAATTTAAGAGTCATTTATACGCTTTGACTTTGATTCGCTTTTGACCAAAGGACACACAACAACAACAACAATTTAAATAATATCATCTCTACGTGGTCGTTTTCAGAATACCTCTAACTACAATATAACTTTGTAACATTCGTCAAAAGGTCATCGCACATGATGACTTTTTCACTGTATCTGAGAAAAGAGTTCACGTAATTTTGGACAAAACATGAGTAGTTGGATCTTTTGCCATCGATCCGCTAAGAAGAAGACGTGTAACATTAAAGAGAGACCTTATTATGATCGATAAAAATGACGATGTACCAGAAATCTGTTGAGATTTACAAATTTAGCTATGCCTAATTCTTTTTACATCTCGCAGAGACGTTCGGAACTTTGTATAAAGAAGACTTCGTAACCTTACATCCCTTAATGGTATTTGCAACACCTTAACATAGAACGATGGTGTTAGGCAACCCTAACTCCACGCAATCGATAGCTAAAAACATCTCGCTTATCCTTGTAGGGGTATGGGCAGGTAATTAAGGATTATTTAATTTGCACATACACAAGTGCCTGCCCATGTAATGTCCTACATAAGGGTGCCTACTGCCTGCTGCCTGCTGTCTGCTGCTATAGAATGTTCACCTAATTGTTACCTAACTTGGTTCACAGAGACTTGCTAGAGAAACTTTACTGGTTTTAATTAAGGATTCAGATTCGTTTGCTTATTGGTTTAGTATGGATGCTCATACAAACCCACTATACATTATTGGGTATGTATGAGCATTAGGTATAACCTTCGGGACGCCTTAATGAGTGGAGTTCAGAATGGTATTTGTTTTCGGTGTGATTGACTCAGTTAATCAGTGTTTAAGTATGAGGCACTATGACATTTATGACTGATCACATTGACGTTAAATGACACCTAAAGGAGTACCTAAATAAAAGTGCATTGCTGGATTTTAAACGGGCTGTTCAGCGCCGATAGGTTTCACCAAAACAAAAAAGAAAATATCCCGTATTGCACTGTTGGAATTTCTTCCAACAGTGCAATACGGGATTTTGTTTACATGTTCCTTTATTATTTTCGCTATCCTAAACTTAATTGAAGATTTCTCGGGACTGAAAAAATCTTATCTTGAGTAATTCAATCTTCTTTTATGAAAATAATCAAAACTTGTTATGAAGATCCATGTCGATACCAATCTATCTACTTGTCGGTATACTTAAAGAATTTACTTAAATCCAAATTAATTATTCTCTTCAACAAAAACTAATAAATAGATCGATTTCTATCGCCTAAAGGTAGACATTTCCATGTTTGGCTCTGTTAATGATTTGTTGAACGAGTTCCTCTAACGAATGAACACTTTAAGTTGAATGTGAACCGAAAAATCAATTTTGTAATTGATTAACCATGTCACTGGCACTATAGCATAAATCGTTGCCTACCTGCTATTTAAATATACACTTTTTTGTGCCATTTGTTATGTTGGCTACTGGACAAACTGGCTTTGGTGAATTTAGAGTTCTGAAGAGTAAAAACTGCTTTATATTTGTAATTGTACCTATTATTACACCCAGGAGAGGCCTGCAAATGGTTATTATTACTGTCCCTAACAAATAAATAATAAAGAAAACATTATTTCTAGCAAGTTGGGTGGGATTCAAACTGCAAATTCAGTCTCATGCAGTTTTCCTACATTCCTGAATCGGAATAGATATTACTCTTATTGAATATTCAAAGCTAGACGAACATTAAATTCAGGGTGAGCAAAGCATTCCGATACTTTAAAAACCGATTCACCGTACAAGAGAATTTGCATTCTACTAAGCTTTGGTAATAAAGTTTTACGACGCTAGCGCTCTTGCGGCCGATAGCAGAACTAAAACGAACAAAACTCCGACTCCCGATCACAGATGGCGGTATTTCAAATAACTGCACTAACCCTTAACGGGATCGAATTAAAAGTAATTGCAGTGCGGTCGAGTTCCGCCCATATTTTCATTTATTATCGTTTTTGCTGCTTTCTCGCTTCGGTTTCGCAATAACAGTGCGAAGCCGGCCATTTTGTGAGCAATAATAATTAGAGTCCATTGTTATTGTATATTTAATTTGAGTTAGCGTGTTAAATGCAATGAGCGAACCACCAGGGATTATTGTTAATTTCTCAATTATTAAAATGAGCATCGTTATGAGTCGTATGTCATAACTAATGTATGGAAATTGCATATTTATTTAAATTACGTACGTACTTATGTTTATAGGTGTGGACGTAAGAATATATGGAAACAGGCATTTAAAATCACCATTTAAAGAAGATTATTATTATTTTGTTGATTTGTAGGTAGGTGTGACAGTGAAGGATACACAAATCAGTATACCTATAGTAAATACTGGTTTGTGTGTCCTGTTCGGTAACACCACTGACACCACTTTGACTTTGACTATCTGAAAAATCTGTTCTGTATGGAGTCCGGACGTAAAGAATAGCACCATCCCATATCTTCCCGTGGGTGTCGTAAGAGGCGACTAAGGGACTTACCAGAGAATGGGCAGCAGCGTTCTCTGTGTTTTATAACAACCATACTGCGATCGCCAACCCGCCTGCCAAGCGTGGCGATTATGGCAAAACCCCCCTTCTTGGGGGAGGCCTATGTCCAGCAGTGGACGTCTTTCGGCTGAAATGATGATGATGATGACCTGAAAAATGTAATGGTAAAATATTTTAACTTGTTATTTGATAATTTCCTTTCTCACATTACTACACAGGAAAACAATAAATGTTCAAGACACAAACTCGTAGGTAATAACTTTAAAGTTATCGTTAAAATAATAGGTTCAACACGGACACTGAAAATTGATCAATCTTCAGATTATAGTACGTTTATGTCAAAGGAATTACGACCTTATTTACATAGACTTAAGTTAATAATGGTTGATATATTCAGTGATTCCGAGAGGCACATTATTGTTTAAATGCATCCGGAGACAATTTGAAGTAATTTTCTAGTGATGACAAAGTTTTAAGATGTCTACAAAAAAGATAAATAGAAATAAGAACCACCCAGGAAATGCGTGAGGTATGGCATTTGGAACTTCCATTTAGGTAGGGAGAAAGCAAACAAAAAGATATACAACGTATACAACGTTGTATTACCTTTTTTTTTTGCTTCTTTTCATAATTTTGGTTGATGCCTCTATAACTCTGCGTAACTTCTTTACCTTTTAAATTAGAACTCTGGTCTATTCAGTAAAACTTATATTTACTTAATCTGCACAGTTTGACCGCGGTGGTGGATACAAAATTAAGCTGGATGATAAATATAATAACAGAACAACGACACACAGCCGAGGACAAACATAAAAGTGAGTAGTTCGGTAATCGATTGAAAGACACGTGTCCGAGTTTCCATTACTTAGTAGATTAATAACTAGGTAAACGACGGTACTTAATATTATTAAAGGGCTCTTCCATTAGAACGTATCCATAATAAGTAAGTACAAAAATATTTATTCGCATAAAATGTGCTATAGATAGGTATTACTAAGATACTACAGTACCGACCTATATCGTACTGATAGGTAGGGTGATACCACCTGAACTTTAACGTAAAACAATATGTTTATCTATTTATTTTACTGTAAATATCATTCTATCGAGCAGCTGAAAACATTACCTACCCACGTAAATATCGGTAGAGTAACGAATTTCAAAGTAATAATTACTAATTCACCATTCGGGACAGATTCGTGCAACTTTACGCGAACGTGGCGCAACTGGAATGTCGTAAAATCGAAGCAGTTCATGAATTTATAATATATTGTACAACTTTGATCATGCATAACCGCTAACGGTATTATTTATGTACGAATGAATAAATTCTCGAGAGTGAAATTGAGCGCCTGATAATATTGTGTTAGGAGATTTGAAGATGTGTTGCTGTTACTTTTCAAACAGGTGGTCTGACTTTTCGAAGCTAGTAAATTGATTTATTTCAATTTATTTAAAACGAAGTGATAAAACCAAATATCAATCGATACCAATGCATGGTGCATTTTTATAGTAATTTGCTTACAAACCCTTCACACCACAGAATAACGCTGCAAATTTACCTGAAACAAATAAAATTAACGTTAGTACTTGATTGAAATCCATTTAATCCGACATGTGTACAATTTCAACATAACGACATGGTGTTTAGTATCTGATTGAGTCGTTTAATGTTAACATTGACTACGATTGCTGGCACGAACTTCAGTTAACTGTCTGAATTAGAAGTAAATTAATGCCTTACGCGTAAGGTTTTATTCATTGATTTAAAAGTTTTCGTTCGATGAAATTTTTGTCAAGAGTTTCTGTTGTGACCTCGTAAATACGGTAAAACGTGAAATCAAATAGTTTGAAATGAATGATTGAGTACGTTGTAGCTCTGCATACCCTTTCTAGGAAAACAGGCTTGATGGTATGTTTAAACCAGCATTCTTCATTCTCATACTAACTGCAGGCTATACGTACCTTTGCAGCGTATTATTCATAACTGGCACAACGTAGAAATAATAAACTCGCTGCTACTATGGACACAAAACTGCGCTAAACAGTTTAGCATATGTAAAGCAGATGCAACAGTTAGCATACTTGAACTAAATGAGCTATTTTGTACAATTGTAATGTTGCGAATAAAGCAAGTATAACTTTGTTATTTTACAACCAGAGACAAAAATATCGGGACAAAAAATCGTTCACACGAACGTAGGTAAACTTAATTGGTGAAAATACTTGTCATTCTGTAACAATCATAATTAGTAATAATTACAATGTTGTCACTGATTCCCCTCATCTCGTGTGCGTTTCCCACTGGCAGGTAGAGAATGGTTTACAATAATAGCTATTACATTTACTCGATCTAGGTTGATACATGGCCTTTCAGAGATGACGTTCATAGACGGTCATCTATCAACGTCATCTTTGACCTTATTTGACATTGTTTCCAGCCCCATGGTCACATGACAATAGAATCGGGACTCATCGTTTTTGTTCAGGGCTAAGTCGAGCGCTCCCTTGAGCAATGTGCCGCTCTGTTAATTCCCAAAGTAGTTGCCTGTCTACTACTCGACGACTCGACGCTCTTCCATTAATTCCTAGCTTACTCAAATTCAAAATTCAAATGTTTATTGCTCAACACAGTACATAATCATACATTTCCAGAGATTTCCAGAGAAAATAAATCAACTCAAGCATTAACCTTAATTAAATGCTTTATCCACACAAATTTCTATCTCTCAGATATTCATTTATAGTGTAGGTAGTATGTCTTACCTATCAGTACATTATTGAGTTGTTTCTTAAATACATTTATATCTTTAATATTTAACAAAGCATTACGTAATTTATTATAAATACGTGGTGCCATTCCTAAGAGATTTTTATAGAATACCGCTTTTTTATGTTGCCTACTGCTTATTTTATTTGTGTCGCGAGCTGTGTAGTTTCCCTCCACTTATTTGAAAGTGGAGGTTTGTCTCCACAAATACAGCCACCTCCCATATGTATAGGCAGGGTACTGTTAACATACCGAAATTAGCAAAGAACGGTTTGCTGTTTTCCGTGCTTTTTATACCGCATATCGCACTAACACACCTAGTTTGCGCTCTAAATACTGTCTCCATGTTCGTGGACTTGCCCCAATTTATGACCCCGTATCGTAATGTAGACGTAACATATAGGTACATGATACGCCGTAACTAAAACATTTTGATTTACCTCCTTTGCGAGAGTACGTAGAGCATATGAATGTTGACTCAGGCGTTTACATTCACTGTCAGAATGAGTTTTCCACGACATGTCTCTATCCAGTTCAAGACCTAAACATTTTGTAGAAGTCGTTTCTGAAATTATCTAGTCTCCATATTTTATGTCAGATTTTTTATGATTTGTCCTTTGCTCAAAAGCCATTATTTTAGTTTTTTCAATATTAATTTTATAATTATTCGCGCCCATCCATTCTATTAGCACTTGGAGATAGTGGTTTATCTCTCCTTCAAGAGTCGTCGCATCGTTATTACCACTAAATACGACCGTGCCATCGTCAGCAAACAAAACCATCGGGTTATGTGTTTCTCTGGGCATGTCATTAATGTAAAAAATAAATTCCTTGGTGTAGACCGTAGTTATTAGCTCTCTGACTCGATACATACGTACGCTCGGCTTTTGAAGTAACGCAGACCTTGTCTATATTCGTAACTTGTTTTCTGTCGGACGAGTACGATTTCAAAAGGTTCAATTATAAACAACTTGTAATTGATACCTACTTATTCCTTTTTATGATAGACTACTATCAACATCAACTGCCTGGCGTTTACCCAACTAGAATGAGGTCAGCGTCCAGACACAGAATACCGCGAATAGGTAGGCATTCCGTAGTTACAGTTCCAGAAAGTCTTGGTTGGTTAGGATGCGGTCGCTGGATGCGAGAAATATAGGAGAGGTGGATGTGGCGATGCTTAGGAAAGGCATAATGTAATGTGTGCAATGGACGGCTTCTGATAATGACAGAAAGCTTCGTGATTGCAAGTATTCAGCAAATTATTTGTTTCCGACAGGTCATGCTTCTTTGTATGTGTATGTGACGACCGACATGAAAAGAACTTATAAAATTTGTCTCTTGGAACTCAAAACAATGGCCTAACAGTAAACAAGCAAAACAAAGGAAATAAACAACAAATTCTTAGAGTCGGAGACATAGCGCGGCGAAGCAGCGGCCGCGGGCAGTCGCCTTACTGACAAATTGTGCATACCTCGCGACTGTAACACATAGTGCGAATCGTTCTAATTATTGTGCTAGTAAAGTGAAAATCAAGAATACATTTACTAGTAATGAATATAAATAAATAACAATATAAGTGGCAGCAGTGATAAACATAGTACAAAACTAACTTAATATTGACAGTTTAAAGAATTTAAAGTTGAAAACGATGTAAAACTAAGGTAGCTGCTAATTGATATGAATATACTAATGGAATTGAACCTCACAGCTAGCTCTGAAACATTTTCAACCCCTCAACACACAACTGTTCAAAATTTCTCCTATCAAAGTACCTGCGAGGTTCATAGTAAATAATGCACCGGATTCCTTCGATTTGAAAGACGTCTTCCCAGCAGAATATGAGGGTGCAATGAGTGCTAACGCCACTGCAGAATTATGCAAGATATGTGACGGACGCATCGAGTGTGCCCCGACAGCTATCCTGCTGATATCCCTGGTGCATACTCTGTATGGTCACGTAGGACCGGAGCCTGACTACTTCGGCAAGAACAAGAAGCTGATACAGGAAGAGACGAAACGAAAGGATCCCGTCAATCCATTAACGCACTTCAATAGGTTTTCTCAACAGGACGACCGGAGGGGTGGCGGCTTGGAATTCGATACTGAATATGATTTCATCGTGGTGGGCGGAGGCACAGCTGGTTGTGTGCTAGCTAGCAGACTGTCGGAGAACAGGAAATGGAAGGTAAGGAATTCATGTGTAGTCTAATTAATTTAAAATGCACTCCTCCCTAGGCTACATGTGTATTTAAAAATGTACCGTAACCATAACTCTTGTTAAAATAAAACTTTTCAGTGACCAGTATTAAGTCTACAAAAACTTTATTTTATTTAAAAACAGCTGATTTAAAAATACTCATCTTATTTCCAGGTTTTGATGATTGAAGCAGGTCTGGAGGAACCAAAGATGGCGCTGATCCCAGGACTTACGACCGAGTTCAAGGGTTCTAACATAGACTGGCAATACTCCATGAGGCCGAAAAAGGGGTGAGATTCAGTCCACAGTCTGAGGATCGGGATTTGTCAAGAGATTGGCTTTTAGAAGACTAGTAGACTACTAGTGTGTAGAGTTCATGTGCGTTTCACTCGAGCAGTGAAACGCTAATCATTTTATTTTCCTTATTTCTAAGTTTTTCAGACCAAGTTCCTAAAAATCAATCTGTCGACAGATCCTGAAAAAGCAACTGTAGTTTTTATCAATCATATAGCTATATCACGTTACAGGTTCTGTCAGAATCGAGGTCCAAGAGGCTGCGAAGTAGTCCAGGGTCGTGTCCTGGGAGGCTCCTCCTCTATCAACGACATGGCATACATGAGAGGAAGTCCCGCCGACTATGACGAGTGGGCTATAATTGGGAACGAGGGTTGGGCTTACAGCGAAGTTCTGCCTTATTTCAAATATTCAGAAGGAAATTACGATAAGGATATATCCAAAAACAAGTTTTTTCATTCAACACAAGGTCCGCTCGATGTCGGCAGGTATCCTTACGTCGATGATAACGTAGACGTTCTACTGAGTGCGTTAAATGAAATAGGATATAACTACACAGATGTGAACGGGAGGCATCAGCTCGGGTTCATGAGAATACAGACGATGTCATACTTCGGTGAAAGAGTTAGTGCATTCACAGCTTTCATTGAACCTATTAGGAAGTTAAGATCCAATCTAGAAATAGTGTCAGAAGCGTTAGTTACTAAAATATTATTCGACAATCAGAGAGAGGCAGTAACTGCTCTCGGTGTAGAATATATCAAAAATGGTACAAAAGTAAAAGTGAGAGCTACGAAGGAAGTCATTTTAAGTGCTGGAGCGATAAACAGTCCTAAGTTACTGATGCAATCTGGAATAGGACCTAAGGAATATTTAGAATATTTAGATGTAAAAGCGCTCTATGATTTACCAGTAGGCGGAAATTTTCACGATCATGTGTCAGTTTGTTTGCCTGTTATAAAACTAACAAAAACAGCAACAACAGCAAAGTTCCCTGATAAACTAAAAGATATCACAACTTATTACTCTAAAGGCGTCGGCCCTTTGTCAGCCAACTTTCAAGTTGTAGCGTTCTTAGAAACCTCAATTTCAGATATTTTAGGAACGCCTGACATTGAGATAAGGTTCAAAGGTCACGACTCAAACATGTATTACGACAAGATTGAAATGTGTGTATCGTTATTGACTCCTAAAAGCCGTGGTCAGGTAGTCCTGAATGCTACAGATCCTGTCTTTGGAAAACCATTGATATACCCCAACTTTCTTAAAGACCCGTCGGACGAGAAGAAATTATTGGAAGGAATTCAAGAAATTGTGAAATTATTTGATACAGACGTTTTCAAGAGTGCGGATTATGTGTTTGATCCCCGCAATATACTCAACAATGACTGCAAAGACCACGAGGGCGTATCTGAAGACTTTTGGTTGTGTATCATCAAACATTTCTCAACCCCTCTGCACAATTACGCCGGGACATGCAAGATGGGCACATCCAAAGATCCTGAATCTGTTGTAGATGCGAACTTGAAAGTTTACGGAGTGAAAAATTTGCGAGTTGTTGATGCGTCGGTTATGCCAAAAATAACTCGCGGTTCTACAGCGGCACCTGTTATAATGATAGCTGAAAAAGCCAGTGATATAATAAAAACGAATTGGTATTAATAAAATATTTTATTTACTTAAATGTAATTTTTGTCATCGCCTATTGTAATAATGACCGTTGTTTTCCTTCCAATCTTTTATGATCATCTTAGCTCCTTTCTCTGCTATCATCATTGTGGGGGCAAATATTCCGCCTCTAGCATGTGTAGGCATTACTGAAGCGTCCATAATTCGAAGACCTTCGATCCCATGCACCCGCAATTGGTAATCAACAACAGAATTAGTACTATTTTCCCCCATTCTACATGTTCCTACGGGATTACTCATAGCTTTAGTGTAATGTCTAGCGATACAATTCCATTGATCTCTGTTACTTAGTCTATCGCAAGGGAAAAGGTCTAACGGTGCAAACTTTATATCAGTTTTCTTGAATTCTTTCGTGTCAAGTAATTGTAGTGCTATATCAATACTATCAACAAGAGTATCTAAATCCTCGGTTTCCTTGAGGAAGTTCGCTTGGACTATCGGTCGACCGTATTTAGGGTTCCTTTTATTTAGCATGACCTTTCCTCTGCTTTTAGGTCTTAGTAATATGGGATTGATATTAACTAAATTATAGTATGGCAAGGGCAGGTTCGTTTCTTCAGCCGCATGCACACTTACATTAGTCAGCATAAATTTATCGCTTCTAATAAAATTACCTTCTAAAGCGAGCTCCACATCGGGAGCGTTAAAGTTCTCGTAAAGTTGTATGAAGGCTGACACTTGGCCGATGCCCCTGGAAGCTAGAGGTCCGCTGCGGTTTTGGAACCAAGTTTTGAAATCGTTAATAACTTCGGCTTCAGTGACGAAAGGGACATCGTTTAATACGAATGCAAGACCACCAATCGTCACTTGATCTTGATAGTTATGTCCTACCGGGAGATCGACAATTGGTGTAATATTATGCTTCTTTACATCAGCTTTAGGGCCAATACCGGACAGATGTAGTAGCCTGACATTGTTAATAGCGCCTGCGGCTAAAATTATTTCTCTCTTAGCGTAAGCCGGTCGTTCTTTTCCTTTCTCTACTTCATAAATTACGCCATCGACGTTCTTTTCTTGTTTATCAATGACTATCCTCGTCACGTAAGCTCCTGTTATCACTTGAAGGTTCTTCCTGTGTCTCGTTGGCTTGAGGAAAGCGCTGTTGGTACTCAGCCTGGTGTTGTTGGATACAGCAAACTGGTTGTTGACGACGGCTTCCTGGATATTGGTGTTTATGTCTAAAGTGCGAAGGCCCATTTCCGTGAAGGCGGCGGTGAAGATCTCCATGTACCTGTCGGCGTGCTTGAAGCGCTGCACGTGCATCTCCCCCCCTCGGGAGTGGTAGTGGGAATTCATCAGCACGTCGTAGTCACCTTTAAAATATTAAGATATATGAAGTAAGAGTGTAATTAAGATTAAAAAGAAGAAAGATTAAACGAATTTAGGTGATGAGGATTACCTTAACAGAAAACAACTACTGTCAAATAGTACTTGTCTGTTACTTACTTCTAATACTAATTAAAGGGACATTCGGCACATGGTTTGATAATGAAGTGAGTGAGATTAATATTATGACACCCTTTATTAAATTGTTCCTAATTGTATCACTCTATTGTGACCTAGGTGATATCGATAACACCTAATATGTTAGCAATCAGCTGTGACTTATCCCAGATGAGATAAACAGCAACAAATATTGTAGAACTTGTACTTTCACTGACTTAATGCCAGAGGCATTTTCTACCAGTCAACCAGTCAGATTAATAATATAATAACTAATTTCTCAAGAAACTTAGAACGCAATTTCAAATAAATAGTCGTGGCTACTGTAACCGAACTAAGCAACGCTTGTATCTCGGCTCTCAGTGCCATTGTCTTCCAATTTTTAACAAATCAGGTGCCAACAAAGTGAATATGGTAGGTTAGTGGGTAACCTACCATATTTGCTTTGTTGGCACCTGATTTGTTAAAAAATTACATACTGTTGGTTGTACTACTTCACAATTTTCATGATATCTATTTATTAAATTAAAACGTTGGTAGTTCATTTAGTAAATCTGTTTATCATGAGGAAAATGTTTAGAATGTAACACCATTCATTAACTGAACGAAATTAATTAAGTTTAATCAGGACAAAACACATAACAGATTATTTCCTGGACTGTGAAATTATTAAGGAAAAAGCATTTTTTTTTAAATAGGTATATCTTTGAATCGGTAATAATCACAAAAATCTTGTCAAGTACTAGTTATTACGTAGATATCTGTGTCCGGAAATGTACGTAAGATTCCAATAAAGGGTAAAGGGTTGTCAACCAACACCAGAAACAGTTTCATAGCTGACAGTTTAACGTTAGTCAAAATGGAGCACTACACAACAGAATAATACATTACCACACAGCCCGTGAAACAATTCAATAACACATTTCTTTGACGTGTACTCTCTCGTTTCGGTGATCAGAGTTAGCCCACTAGATCTTGTGATTTAACAGGTAGGCATATGCCAACCGACAAGCCCAGTTGGTGCGTTAAAGGAGGAGATTCAGCACCGCATTCAAAATGGTCAAAGAAAGAGTGCGTATGTGCCAGCTTAGCTGTGGAGGCCATTTACCCCATGTGGTATTCCATACATAACCGTCCGTACGTATTGTGTGTACTTTATGAATAAATTATAATAAACTAAAACTGTATTTTCCATTTAATTCAAATCTTGCGTACATTTTGGGGTACCCTTAATTAGATCATGTTTTTATAAGTTATTATTGTATTGCATTAAAACTGTCTGTCTGTCTGGCCGTCTGTATGTCACAGCCACTTTATTCAGAAACTATTAGGGCTAAGTACAAAGTTGAAACTTGGTAGGTAGATGTATTATGTAAACCGCTTTACGATTTTTATACAAAAATAAAAAAGATTAAGGCATGATACATGGAACTGAAACTATTTTTTTTTTCATCAAACCTGTACGTGCGGGTGTGTCTATAGATAAGTCTTTAAAAATTACATTAAGGTTCCTAGAACCATTTTTTATCAAACTCAATCGTTTGAATGATAGACACTTCCAAAGTGGTAATATGTGTCCCCCCCTCTAATTTCTAAAGTAAGAAGACGAAAATCTATTTTTATTACATTGTTTGGTGCGACGGAACCCTGTGGGCGTGTCAGGACGACTCGCACTTGGCCGGTTTTTTTTTCTATTTTATTCGCCGACTAAGAAAATAAATTGGAAATCAACCACAAATAGAAATAAATAATTAAAAAAATACATATATAATATATTAAATATAAAAATATCAGTATTAAATATTAACTGACCAGATAAAGTAAAAAATAACTCTAATGAGTCTGCCCACTACACTACACCGCACCATACCATGACGGTGCTATGAACGTATCGGGCAAGCAGGCAACGGTGTTGCTCGCTGACGGAACGATCTAGTGGGCATAGACTAATACTTTTGAATACAAATAATATAGTTTATAACCGCATATGATGACCGTTCGGCCGGTATGATGACCGTTGTAAACAGGTATGATACGCTGTCGATACGTTCTAGTAGGGATAATAGTTCGTGTCATGGTTCTTTCCGTGCCTGATTTTTTCATAGCACGGTAAATCGGTCATGGTATGGTACAGTATAGTGGGCAGGGTCCTTTATCCTTACCATTATCCTCAACACTTTTAAAATGTTCTATAACACCATCGAACTTCCAATCTAAGGAGCCCAGGGCCCCCGTGCTGTGCCACCCATCATAGTCCGTCTTGGATCCTCTGGTATACTTCATGTCATTGGTCACACTGGATCCGCCCAGCACCTTGCCAGTCTTCACCTCACAGCTGCCTCCAGGTCTTGAGAGGCAGGAGTAGCCGTTCCGTTCAGTCCGGTAGTTCCAGAGGATGGGGCGGTACTCTTTTGTGGGCACTCCTGGGATGTCATAGTCTATGTTCTCGTCGACGCCTGCTTCTAATAAGAGAACCTGGAATTGGGAATCTTGATAATTATCAACTTCGTGATTATTATAGAACTGGTTTATAGACAGGGAGGCATTTAAAAGTGTATATAAGCTCCTGTCGCAGGTCTGTCGGAAGATTTTTAATGAAATAAACAGTAGCTTTGTGCTTTGCTATCTTTATGTAATCTCCTTTAGTATGTGTGTACCTAAATAAGTAAGCCAAAGACAGGCGAAGAGTAATGTTTATTCGGGGAAAATAAAAGCTTTTCAGGTTGGCAGACCACACCTAAGGGCAGGGCCACGCACGTGCTGGTTATAGCTTAGCCTAAGCTTTTCGAGAATTAGCCTAAATTCTTGTCGGTAACCGATACCTACTCAGGGGAAAAATACAACCAATTAGGTAATGTGATCTACATATTATTACCGTAAAGCTGTAATCATGTATCAAGGTCTACCTGAACATTACTCAACAATTAATGTTCTGATATTGAAAGAAGATAGTTAACCTAATTAAAGGTAATGAGCAGTTAATTAAAACATTAAATATAAAAGTTAATGAGTAGGTTTATTTCAATCACCTACAGAGCACAATTAGGCAAACAGAATTACCTGTTATTGTTACTAAATGACAATAATTATAATTTATTATCCTTAATGTCATGAAAATCAAATGAGGAATTTAACTTCGTAGCATTTATTGTGGTGTAGCTTCTGCCCACCTAAAAACCCGTTCATTTGCCTAAACCACAAATATGTTAATGGTCTTTTCTTCTGATAATATGTTTTAATGAACCGATTCTTTCCTACCTGTTTTCCTAAATCGTACAGCGGATCAAAGGTTATCTACGTATCGATAGTAACAATTGTGTTTGTTTTGCATTGCCCGTTAGGAAACGTTATATCAGTCGGGCAAACCCAAAAAAACATGTTTCGAAAAACCCAGTATGTTCTGACTAACAATTACAAGAAATCACAAATGAAATACGTTACGTTACTTCTTGTCAACCGTACTCCATCATCGAACACATAATTGCTTACCATCAGATAAGAAAGTGGTCTAGAGGGAGCCTATCCCTAAGTATATCTATAAAGTAAAGATCTTCCAGTTTCCTGGGAAATAAGTTACTCCCATTCAAGCGTTTGCGACGACATCATCAGGTACTTCTGATCCATCTCTTTTTATCCATCAGGTAAACTAGAGATATAGAGCATACCAGGCTATTACTACACCACTGCCGGTCGAAGGCCTCTTCTCGTGCATAGCTGGATTGCACATATCCTACTCAAGATGGAATGGCAATTACAGACTAAATATAAATCTGGCTTTACACGCGTTCTCCTTCACCGACGCCAATAATATCCAAGATAATAATAATACTTAGAAAGTATACACTTGCCACACTTGTAGGTACTTGCCCTAATTTGCAGCAACAACCTCGTGCATCGGACGCAAGGCTTTAACCACTATATCGTCACGACTATGACCCTGTAAAAGGGATAACAAAAGATTTTCAGAATTCTTACCTTCCAATCAGAAACAGCAGACAATCTATTCGCCAGCACACACCCCGCTGTGCCTCCTCCGATGATGATGAAGTCAAACACACTGTTCCTCAGATCCCTCTCATCCGCTTTAGTCTTCGTTGCCTTTGAGAACAGGTCAGCATCGGTAGACGCTACTAGCAGCAGCACGTAGGTCGGTAATATCTTACTGAGGGTCAAAGAAGGATTTGTAGTGAAGACGAAGAGGAATTGATTGCGTCCTTACCTCGTGTTATCAGTTCAAGACCTTTTTTGGCCGCCACTGACATGGAATTAATAATTAAATTAATTAATTAAAATTATTTAAATAATTTCCGTAAATTTGTTTCGATCAAACAGGTTCTAAATGAGAACAGGACATTGGGACCTAGTTGTTATCAGCCTGCAATGTTCTCACTGCGGGCTATAGATTTTTTTTTTTAGAACCGGTTTAATCACGATTTTTTCCTTGACCGTTTCAAGAGCAATAGTGATGGAACGCCGAACTCATGACCCACAACATCGAACCATACTTCATTAAGTTTAAAACTAATTGTCTTAGTTCTTGTCATGTTTTCGCTCCAACTAACTTTAATAATTGATCACACTATGGATCAAGGGCCCTAGAATAATGAGGGTAACGTTTTTTTTTGCATTCATTGCCACTTGAGAGAGCCCTATCCTTGTTGTTACGAAAATACAAAAGCGCGGGTGCTCTACGGCATTGCCTAAGAAATCGCCATTAAAATCAATGTATGTAGTAATCTATCATCTATTTTAACAGTCATTATAAAAGAACAGTTCCGAAGGAAACCGTCACAGGTAAATCAATCGCTAGCACAAACCGCAGCAACACGAACAATTTCTACGCAAGTCTATGATGACACCTCCGGGAATCACCCAACGGTGACATCGCTGCCTGTTGCCGTTTTCCCGCTACGGTGACCTTTGGAATCGTAACTTAATGATTATTATTCATTGTTACAGTATATATTTCGTAAGTGCGGATGTATCGAGCGTGTTAGCTGTTAGTGTGAACTGACCTCAAACGTCTCCAGGTAATAGACTCGAAGTTACTTGAAAATGGTTTCAATTACATCAGTTCCGGTTAGCATTCAACTTGTATTAGGCAACTGGTGTACGAATCGAATAGAAATCTAATTGGTCAGTTTCTAGCATTTTAAAAAGTGGAACGAGGAAGTGGTTTTCTCTTGAATACCTGAACAAAAACATTAGACTAAGGCTCAGTTTGATTTGCTCAGCCAAATCCCACGAAGCCATTTTGCTGGATAAGGCTAAACATCAGTAATTAAGACGAAACGAGATTACTGTTCATCCAACTTGCGTAAATAAATGACCCAAAACCACCTTAATTTGTTGGACATTTAATATGTTTAGTTCACAAAATATTAATCAAAGTATTAAAATTAAGAAAAAAAACATGAAAACTAAAGATTTTTCATTTAACTAAAGATAAACGATTTATTTGTTTAAAGTATTGTGTCAGCGTTTCTGTAAGTGTTTGCTGCGAGTACATTTTAAAAGATTAGTTTTTAGACTGTAATGTTAACAGCTTTCAGACAGATTCCCAGTGCACGCGGTAATACTAATCTCAACAGAAACTGCGATAACAATTGCACGAGTGCCTGACGCATTACGGCATAGCATTGACTTCGCAACCCTAAATGTGATGGGAGATACTAAAGCATCACTGGCTTGCCACCCGATATTAATCAGGAAAGCACCACCTTTCACGACGTCTATCGACGAGGAAGCCCACAGCAGCACCAAACACACGATTTGCCAAGGAACACAACACAAAACTTGGAATACTCGGCCCACCTTATAAATCTGAGCTTCATCTTCGAACCACTTGTCTGAACCACGTACAGCCAGCTTCGTTGGCCAATCCTGAGTGGAAGTACAGCGGTGCTGCGTCGGCGCACGCATCCTGCACTTTCGACACCGGGCTGTAGGGAAACTGGCCGGCAGTGGCCTCGGCGGGCCTGCAGCGGCCCCTGACACTGGCCCGCTGACGTATGGTCGTAACACTCGGTTGGAAGGTTCCGCTCTGAAGCAATCAGCTGTTCCTTGTTTTCCCTTGTTGTGTTTTTTAATAACTACTTTGTTGTTATTAATTGAGTTAGAATTGTGTTACACTAGTTTACTTTACTTTACTGTGCATTTTCAATTCGCGTAACATTCAAATAAAAAAGAAATTGTCTCTATTTCTTTCTCTTTTTGTTTTGTTTGTTTATGTTTTCTGTTGTTGTACAATTAGAATGTCAGGTTCATGGGTTATATTATTTTGTAGAGAATTTTAGTTTCAAAGTCAAAAAGAACATAGTACTAGTGAACTAAAATCGATCAAAATATTATTTTTTCTCAATCAATCACTTCATTACTAAGTTATTGATCGCCAACCCGCGTAAATAATTAATTGGTCGGCCTATAATGTTTTTACTTTTTATCGGTGTTTCAAATTGGTAGAGGCTACATGTATACGGGACTACGGGTGAATGATTCTCACTGGCTGATAACAGCACATCGACATGTTGTGCTAGCTCTTTTAGTTTAACCCTTTGTCGCAGCTCTTGATGGAATCAGCAGTCGTATCCCCACATGATCGTTATGCGGTACCGGGTTCGTTTTCCGATTCCCAGGTCGTGCAAAGATTTATTAGGTATTTCCATCGGGAGTCTGGAATTGTGCCAGGTTGATGGCAACTTTCTCGTTCTCTATCAAATGAGACTTAAACATGACTTTACTGCTCTGCCTAACAGTCTGGATGATACAAGTGTGATGTTATGATATGATTTATCGTGGTAACGTGCTTCACGTATGTTTAAAGATGCAACCGTTGGGGGACAATCACAACTGTTCTATGTCAACAATGCAAGCTGTCATAAAAATATAGCTAAGTTACACAAAAACTTAGCAGTGTTTATTTGTTATATAGGTGTCCTTAGTTCCTTACATACACTTACAAATATTATAAATGCAAAAGTATATAATTTACCTGTCTGTTTGTTACCCTGCACGGAACGGACTTCGACGAAGTTAGTCAGCGCTCTGACATCCAAGTAGGCGAAGCCGCGAGCAAACCCTATCTCGTTGTAATAAAACTATAAGGTAAATATTGCACAAGTCCGTATAATTTGATTACTTTGCTGTTAGAAGGTAACACGCACTTTCGCAATATTTTTAGCAGTTTGTATGAAAGTAACATGGCTACCGGAACAGAACAACCTGTCGGTAAATCACTTTGTCTTGCAATCTGTACTGAAGCGCCAGCGGGAAGGCGACGAGCAGAAGTTCCATTAAGCACAACAACAAAAAAAGATGATAAGGCAAACAGCGCACTGACACGACAATTGAGAATATTTGAAGAAAATTTCTTACTTTTCTTTCTTGCGATTTTTTACCATACATAAACTCACGATCCAGAGGTACAGAGGACTTGTTCCGCCTCGCTCACTACAAACGTGTAGAAACCTGGTTATACATTTTGTTTATTAGAGAGTGTGTTTTACTTGCTACTTTTTAGAAATTTCGGACGTTGTAGAATGTCTTCACATTCCGGACACCTAGTACCTAGCCATGTCAGTGTAGCTCCGTCTCTAACATTGTAGGTACTAGCACGTCCAACTAAAGCGTGTTTATGACACGGTTCCCCAGAGACAACAACGCATAAACTCCTCTTAACCTAATTAACTAACAACATGATACAGGGTGTGTCGGAAATTGGCCGCCGAGCAAAGAATAGAGCGCTCCGTGTCCGCGGGTGGGACAGAAACACTACGCAATTGTGTCAGTAGGATGAGCACAGTTAGTATGTCGAACAACATAGCTACTGTGAACTATTTATTCATCAGCCTATTGTGGTGATAAGGGATTGCTGGGATTAGGGCAATGTAAAGTGGGATGTGTTACGCAGTGAACAACAAACTGATTTAAAAAATAATTTATTTTAGATTGGTTACAATTAATAGGTACTAATCTAAGATTTACGAACACGAACGACACGAATGTAGAAATGGAATTGATTGTCTTTACTTTTGAATCAATAGGGTATTTAGTAAATGGGAAGTTACACATAAACAAGGTACGTACTTATCTTAATTAGGAATACATTAGTAAATGGTTTAGTTATACATATTTATCTAGACTAGGGATACATGATATAATTAATATTATTCTTTCTTAATGATTAAGATGATTTCTTGATGTCGTGTCTACCACAATATGTAACAGCTGCACAGAGAACGGAGTCAACCGATCGACACACGTCAGATGACCGAATATTTGTGTAGTAATTGCTTTCGGTCGGCTATGAATCGAATGTGCCGACCGGAACAAGCACGCCGAAGCCCGGATTGGTTACCGTAGCAGCTGCGGGCTTCGACGGACTGACTAACCTATCCCTAGCTACAATAAATTGTATAGGATTTATTATAGATCAAAGACTTATAAGGCACTGGACAGCTAAACTAGATTTAAAAACTTTGAAGATTCCAGTTGTCACTGACAACCTGTACAGTAAACTCACTCTTGCTTAGAAAGCTTAGTTCAGTTTAAAGAGTCCCTTTAAAATACCTACTAGGCTTTTTATTCATTTGAAACACACTGGTCATTAAAAAAACCGACCTACCTTGTTTTTGTTGAATATTTATCGATTGTTTCACAGATAAGCCGTTTCACACGTTTGTTTATTATTTTGAGGGTCGGTATGATGTTTGACATCTTGTTTGTCGTAAATCTTATTGCACTTGAAGGGACTTAACAGTTTTTTATACAGAAATACTGTTGAGTGCTGTTTTGATGGTTTTACGTCGGAAAAGCAACCGTTCTTTCAGTCCGAAACAGCCTTTTGTAAGGATTTGTTGTTAAACGTTACGATTATTTACCTAGGCAGTAGTTTTAATTAATTTGGTAAAAAATAATGGACACTACTGAAACTGAGGCAGCTCAAGTGGTGGCTTTGCTCCAGCAAGGCTTAAATCAACGTGTCGTGGCCAGGAGGATAAATCTGAGCCGTTCTGTAGTGCGATGAGTTTACTAAAGGTTTCTAGAGACTGGGCAGTATCGAAGAAGATCAGAATCTGTAAGATATAGGCTGACAACTCAAAGGGATGACCGCTTTATAGTGGTATCAGCTCTACGAAATCGTCACCCACCTGACGTTGATCTCCAGCGACGCTTACGTGAAGACTGGGGTGTGGCTATAAGTGACTTTACTGTAAGATAGAGACTTCGTGAGCAGAATTTAGACCATACGAGCCAGCAACAGTACCACAATTGCCCACAGCTCAGCGACAAGCCAGACTTCAATTTGCTCGTAATCCTTTAAACTGGAATATAGGCCAATGGGAGTCAGTTTTGTTTAGTGATGAGAGTTGAATGACTTTATACGGTTCTGATGGACGCCATAATGTCATGCGACGGCCAGGTGCATGTTATAGCCATTGTTACATAAGAGAAATTGTCAGTTATGGTGGGGGCTCTGTATGTATTTTTTTGGGTTGACATATCTTTGACTGGACGAACGGAGCTGGTTTTCATACGAAGAGGTGCTTTAACTGCAGCATGGTACATCACAACTTTGATGTAATGCTTGATAATGCACGACCACATGTAGCGCGCATCGCCAACGATTACCTTGAAGAGCTCGGGTTATGTTGTGGCCAGCAAGTAGCTCTGATCTGAACCCTATAGAGCACATGTGGGACACCCTATAACGAAAGGTAAAAGCCGGTAATTCAGTCCCCACAACTTTAGGAGACCTGGAAGCCGCCATTAGGGAAGAATGGAACCGCATTCCTCAAGAGACCATCAAAATCTTGATAAGGTCATTAAAACTGCGAATACCGGCCATCATTCGGGCAAGAGGAAGGAATACGCAATATTAAATTGCAACAATTGTGTACATACGATTTAAGTCTAAAAAACTAGAGCGTATTTAAAAATAATCAAAAAATGGTGTAAAATTTAGGATTTTGATTTTTTAAGCCTAATGATGTTCAAAAAATCATTTTGATGTATTAATTGTGGTTGAATTGGTGTAAATAAACCATCTAAATAAAACATTTCAGTACTAAAACATTTTGTTTGGTTTTGCTTAAGGAAAACGTGATATTCGGTAAAAACGCAGGTGGGCCGATGTTTTGATGACCAGTGTAGATAGCATAGTAACACATTGAAAAAATCTCAAAAGTTTACGATCGAACGCTCAGTAGAAAAAACAATACATACTTAACACGTAAATAATGATCTCTTGCCAAAAACTCGCGGACATGAAAGAAACGACGCAGTGACGCCATCGCCTTCAATATTCGGCTGTTCTAGGTGACAGTTAGTGTTATTACCGTCTACTGTCTGCCTGTAGATACAGACAATGGAACGACTAATAACAGATGCTTTGTAGTCTGAGATCTAGCCTAACACTGGCGCTGACCTTCACCTGTATGTTTATGAGGAATATACACATTATACACACGTCTACACTGTCCAGGAATATTTAACATTTTTTTAGCATAGCTTTAAAAGTACTGGACATTTCAAAGATTTAAACGGGAATTTACTGCTGGCACATTTATTTACGCAAATGACATTAATTTATTTCAAAGTGTATTTCAAATTCAAATTAAAAAAATAAAATAACACAAACTGTATAAAAACACACACACACAGACACACAAACACATGCATAAACTGTTAAATAAATAAATAAATATTACGAAGGCGGCAAAATAGAATATACTGTATAACTATACATTTTCTTCCACATGAGTATTTAAATGTTTCAAACAAAAAACAATATTTTCACTCGTTTATTAATTGAATTAATACTTGGTGGTTTCTTGTGTACCATGGAACGGCGACATTTATCCAGACGAGTCCAGAGAAGGGATGATGAAAGCAATAGACATGCTGGAAGTGGGCGCCAGTCAGTGCAAGATCGCTGATACCGTTGGCACTAGTCAAAGAGTCATATCAAGATTGTGGTCTGGCTACCGGGATACTGGCGAGGTGGCTGAGCACACTGAAAATATTTAAGTAGCCGCCACCAGACAAGACAGACAGTTTTCAAATTATGGCCAGAATGAAACGGTACAGCTAGTCAATTGGTTTTGAAGTTACAGAGAGAACACCAGGTCCTTGTTAGCCACCAAACTGGCAGGAAGAGCCTGCATGGAGTCAACCGCCATGTTGAGTGTAATATAAGTGTAAAATATAGGTTTCAAAGGACTTATCATGTCTAATGTGAAAATAAAGAAATAAACAATGACGTGACTTTTTCTATATTTCTTATTTATTTACAAGATAGGCACGTCTATGTTTGCAGTAAATAGTGCAATATTGCCAATCAAACACTTACAGTGCGTTGATAGCATGCGAGTTGTACGATAAGTCTTACGAGTCAAGGGTGTGCGCTGAAAACTAGCTTTTAATCATTAAGTACGATCATTTCAGGCGTGACATGTATTTAAGTGATAACGGTCGCTTTTATATATACTCGTATGTTAGTCTGATAGGTGTTAGTTTCTGCCCCGGCTTAACAAAGAGGCATTTTCTTTTACAGGGCGTTTATATTTTAGACATATTAGTCCAACAGTGGGGAAAATCGTTAAGAAACTGAAGAATACAGTTAAAACTGTATTTCCAAACTATGTATTTATTAAATCTGCCTCGTTGATCTAGTCGTCACAACCGTGACTGATGAGCATGATGTTTGGGTTCGATTCCCAGGTCGTTATTGAGTTTTTCCATCTGTGATTTCTCAGTAGTAGCCACTGCCCGGTTGATGGCATTAGGCTCGCCCTTTATTAAAAGGGGCCTCAAAAATAACTGGCGAAATGTGGGTGTTCTAATACCACCTAACCCTTCGGGCATTGCAGGCGTGATGTTATAAAACAATATAGTAGTGGCATGTATAGGCTGGTACCACAGATATAGATAGACCTAGATAACGCAAGTATCACGAACTGTATGAAAACCAAGCGTGCCATTTTTTGACTACCCCCCCCGCCATGACGCTCACTGACGTCCGACTAGCGCTATGCTCCGATGCAGACTGAGTTCGAAATTACCCACTTACGATTTTTGTACGTAAGCTACATAATAATATGGCACGCGAAGTAGTTGCTCTCGCGTTATCTAGGTCTATCTATATCTGTGATTGGCAAGCATCGGCGACGTCATTCAACCGTCAGACGATGGAGTACATTATGTACAGAAGGGAACATAAGTCCAGTAGCAGTTTCACAAAACGATCGCATCAAAACAAGTCGCACTTACAACCTGACAACATTTTGCACACATAAACGATCTCGTATATCTTTCAGCATTATCTAGTCAGAAAGAGTGCGATATAATGATCATTTGCTTTAGTGACAAGCCTGTCATGTCGCGAAGTTAGTGGTATTTAATGTCAAACTAATAATTATGTGTCTATCTGGCTTAGCGGTTAACGCTAGAGTAAAATGTCTCGCACGTTGTAGCCGGCCTGCGTTCGAACCCAAGTGACATTATTTTTTTTGTGTTTTATTTATGAATGATACGTTACACCCGATGAGAAATGTTTTTCTAAGTATTAGTTGAACTTATAAATAACAAAAAAAAAATAGGGTGAATGTGAAACAAAATAAACTTCTGGATTGAACAAAGTAGTTATTTATGACGTTGTTAGTTGGTGAACTTTGTTACGAGCGTTTGTGTTATTATTAAATAAATTGCTAGTTGCATGTGTGTAATCATATTTTAGAGAAATACTGTGAGCCGTTGGGTAAAGAGGTTTGAGGAAGAAGGTAGTCTGAAGAATTGTCTAAGAAGTGAAAGGCCGCCGCTTATTAACCCGAATCAACGACGTTTCATGGTGGATGAATATGAAACAAATGGTTTCATTCCAACTATAATGTTTACAGATCAATGTGATACTTTATTGCATACTGTTCGCCGTGCACTCCATGCTGAAGGTTTACATCCTCGGAAGCCAGCTAAAAACCATTGTTGACACAAAAACACAAGGAGGAAGGACTACGTTTTGTTCGGGAATATTTAGATTTTAACTGGGATACGACTGTATTTACTGACGAGAAGCCTTTCATGTCTTGCCAAAAGGAAGACTTCATTTATGGCGTAAAGTTAATAAGTAGACGGGGTAACTAAATAATTATTAATAATAACATTTCCGTAATGAAATTTTAAATTTAATGATCTAACAGGTCACCACTATGACGTGTATTCTAAATGCAACAGAAATATAATGCTATTTCGAGTAGTGTGACGACAGTTCATTAGTGTGTGTTATCTGTGGAATATTGAGACATCACTCATACACGCACACGCACACGCACTGCTGTATCGTGCTCGCACAGTTCATAGCAATGTAATCCTTAGCATGCTACTGGACTTTTGAGCGTTTACTGTACAACTACATACTATAGCACTTTATCGCAGAGGGGCCAACTGTACATACAGCTATTTCTGTTACTAAAACAGAATCTTTCAGTTTTGTCCGTCTACGTATAGCTACGATCTTTAATAGACTTGAGTTCGCTGGTAAACACTCTCACAATATGTATTTACCAAATGAATGGAAACTGATATGTTTCTTTCTTTCAATTAACGTAGCCTATCAAAAGTCCACGCCACCATTGCTCATAACAGTGTTAAGACCCGCCTAATGTGTGTTGAGTGATTTTGTTGAGTTTTTTATCCCTTTTGTGTGAATGACCAATTAAAAGATCCAGCCTTAAAATACCAAGTTTGCTACGTAGGTATGTCGGTATGCGGCCATAACGAACAAACCAATTAAGTCGGTGTCGCGTTAATTGACCCTACTTAGCGAGCATTTCTCAAGAGTTGGCGTCGTAAGTCACACCATTTTACCTGTTGACAGGTTCCAATCCCTACATGTAGGGACCTACCATGTGACTTCACTAATAAAAAACATATATGTAATAACACTTTCTAAGATTTGCTGAGACTGTGTGTCAGTACTAACGGTGAAGGAAACACTTGATCCCGGAACCAGAACCCAGTACTTTGATAGCTGTATATGCTGAGCAAAAACGCTTCCCTAATGACATTCCAAAATTGCAATCATATTGTCCACTTTCCGCATTTCATGTGAAGAGACCTACCTACTTCATCATCATCATCATTTCAGCCGAAAGACGTCTACTGCTGGACATAGGCCTCCCCCAAGTGTCGCCACATTAACCAGTCTCGTGCGACTCGCATCCAGCGGATCCCTGCAACCTTCACCAGGCCATCGGTCTACCTAGTGGGAGGCCTTCTAGTGCAACGTCTTCCGGTTCGCGGTCGCCACTCCAGAACTTTTCGGCCCCATCGGCCATCCGTTCTGCAAGCAATGTGCCCTGCCCACTGCCACTTAAGTTTGGCTATTCTTCGGGGTACGTCGGTAACCTTGGTTCCCTTTCAGATTATCTCATTTCTGATTTGATCACGCAAGGAAACTTCGAGCATAGCCCTCTCCATTGCCCGACTTTAAGCCTTCTGATAAGGCCCATAGTGAGCGACCACGTTTCGGTCCCGGATGTAATCACTGGCAACACACACTGGTCATAGACTTTCGTCTTGAGACACTGCGGTAAGTTGGACGAGAATATACCACGCAACTTCCCGAACGCTGCCCAGCGGAGTCGGATTCGACGATTGACCTCTTCATTTTCATCATTTCAGCCGAAAAGTCCACTGCTGGACATAGGCCTCCCCCAAGAAGGGGGGTTTTGCCATAATCGCCACGCTTGGCAGGCGGGTTGGCGATCGCAGTATGGTTGTTGTAGAATCAGAGAACGCTGCTGCCCATTCTCTGGTAAGTCCCTATTGACCTCTTACTAGCTAGTTATTAAAATTGCATCAATTTTTATTTTTTAATAAAACCATGTCCCGACGGTGTCGTTTTACTCGTTTGTGAAGGTCAGAGAGACAGTCGCCTTTTTTTTTTTTTTTTTTTTTTTTTTTTTTTTAGGATGGGAAATCATCAAATGACCCCCCCCGCTCTGGGCGGAGCGGAAGGGAGTGTCAGACTTGTACTGACTAAAACCCATCCATGTTCCTTCTTTGCCCTTTGTGTTCCAGGGCCGCGGTATCTCTTTCGAACAGTCCCGCAGCCCTGGCAGGCATCGGCCCGTGCGGACCCCTACGTGGTTGCTGACATCTCTTTGAGGCGCGCGTGGAACACGAACGCGCCGTCGACACGGCCTGTCGTCATAAGACGGCTGGACGGCGAGCTAGCCCATAACTCGCCGTCCACAGGCCCGCGCCTACGGTGGCCGGGGGCCACCACGTGACCCCTGACGCCCAGGGCGTCTCCCGCGGCGGCTGGGACGTGAGGCTCTTTCCCTCTCACGTTCCGCCACCTCCTTCACTAGCATGACTGCTTCGCAGAAGGAGGTGACGGCTTCCCATTCCCTTTCGCTCCGGACCATGGCTTGAACCAGGGCCGGGCGCGAGAGGTCGCCGCCGCCAATCGCCTCTACGAGGACACGGCGCTGCTCCGCCCAAGCAGGGCAGGCCTCCACAGTGTGCTGCACCGTGTCCTCCGGACGATCCTCACAATGGAAACACCCGGGCGTTTCCTCCCGCCCGATTCGGTGCAGGAACCTCCCGAAACAACCGTGTCCGGTGAGGACCTGCGTCAGGCGGAAGGTGAGGGCGCCGTGGCGCCTCTCTAGCCACTCCTCAAAGAGGGGACTTATCGCCACTATGGTGGCGTGCCCTGCACGGGGTTGCGACAGTCGCTCTCTCCATGTCACCATGAGATCGCGCCGGAGGTCTGTCCGCTGAGCGGCGATTTGCCGCGGCAGCGGAGTTTCCCCCCGACGTAGTACCTCCGCGCGCCATTCATGAAGGCGCGCGAGGACTATCGCCTCCAGATCCCATGGCGGCAATCCGGCAAGGAGGCTAGCCGCCTCACCGGAGATCGTGCGGTAGCCCCGGACTAGCCTTAGGGCTATCCCCTTTTGGGGCGCGTTCAGGTAGCGGGCGGCTTGCCGCCTCAGAGAACGCGCCCACACCGGGGCCCCGTAAAAGGCCATGGACCGCACGACCCCCGCGTAGAGCCTCCGGCAGGAGGCGTTTGGACCCCCCAGGTTGGGCAGGAGCCGCTTGAAGGCAGCCCCGGTCCGTTCCAGTTTGGGGGCCAAACGTCGGAAATGCTCCACGAAGTTCCACCGGCTGTCGAGGACGAGTCCCAGGTACTTCAGCGTCGACCCGACGCCGATGGAAACCCCTCCCGTCGTCAGTAGGGATCCCGACGGTGGCGCATTCCGAGGCCCATGAAAACACATGGCCTCGGACTTGTGCAATGCCACCTCGAGACCCAATTGCCGGATCCTCTCCACGACTATCGCAACCCCGCGTGTCATGTTTTCGGCCGCCGCCTCGTGCGACCTCCCTTGTGCCAGTACCAGCGTGTCGTCAGCGTAGCAGACTACGCTGACGCCGCTAGGGAGGTCGGCGCGCAGCACCCAGTCGTAACCGATGTTCCACAAGGCCGGCCCCAGAACCGATCCCTGTGGAACACCGCACGACATCTCTCGCCGGTTCCATTCTCCGCTCTGACCGGGGTAGATGACGGCCCTATCCGTCAGGTAGTCCCCGACCACACGACGAAGGTAGGTCGGCACCCGGTGATACCGGAGTGCCTCCCCAATGCAGCTCCAGGGCATGGAGTTGAAGGCGTTGGCGATGTCAAGAGACACCGCCAATACGACTCCGCCCCGGGAAACCGCATCCCCCGTCGTGAGGGCTCTCACGCGCATGATGGCGTCCACCGTCGAGCGCCCCTTGCGGAAACCAAACTGGTGTTCCGCAAGATCCGGCCCCATCCCCGCGAGGTGCCCGGCGAGGCGGTTAGCAATAACTCTTTCAAAGAGCTTGCCCACCTCGTCGAGCAACACGATGGGCCGGTATGCGGACGGAGAGTCCGCAGGGCGCCCTGGCTTCCGGATGAGGACCAGTTTCCCCGTCTTCCAACGAAGCGGGAACTGGCCTCTCTCCAAGCATGCGCTTAGGAGCCCTTCCAGTCGAGGCCCGAGAGCCTCAGAGGCCAGGACCCAGGCTTTGCCAGGCAAGCCATCGGGTCCCGGGGCGGTATTTCTGGCCTTCAGCCTGCGTACCGCCACTCTCAGGTCTACCCCAGTCACCTCCGGAACGTCGTCATCGGTGTGGTCCGCTTCCGGCACCGCAAGCGGCGGCGGAGCCATAGGCGGGGGAGGATGCCTCCCTCGCGAAGGGAACAGAGCGCTCACCACGTCCTCCACGAGCTCAGGCCGGAGACTCTGCGTCAGCGGGGGGGCCCGGGTGCGGAGTTTGTCCCGCACCATCTTGTAAGGGCGCCCCCACGGATCTCCGTTCAGAGACTCCAGCATCTCCTCGCGGGCCAGGTTCTTGGCCCGCCGGACAGCCTCCTGGAGGGCGGTCTTCGCCGCTCTGTACCCCTCGTAAAGCTCCGCCTCAATGGCTGCCGCATCCGGAGGGCGGATGCGGAGCCTGCGATGCCTGGTGTACCGGTGCCGCGCGGCAACGCACGCCTCACGCAGAGACGTCAGCTCTCGCGACCACCAGTACACCTGACGTCGGGCGCTTCCTGGCCGAACTCGGGGCATTGCCACGTCGCAAATCTCGGACATGGCCTCCTGGAACCAACCCGCCTCGTTGTTGATGTCGGCAGGCCTGGCCGGTGATGACACCCAGGCCTGCACGATCGAGGCTTCCAGGAGGAGCTCCCGGTCCAGCTGCTTCAGCGCCCATCGCGGACCACTCGGGGCCTGTAGGACCGGCGCGCTTGAGGTCTGGGTGGAGACGTCGAACCGGATGTACCGGTGGTCGGAATAGGTCTCCACCCCCTCCATGACGCGCCAGTCAACGACACGCGGCGACAGAGCGGGGCTAGCGAACGATATGTCCACCACCGACTCGCCCCGCATCCGCACGCACGTGGGGACAGAACCCCGATTTAGGACGACCAGGCCTGTCTCTAGAGCCCAGTCCTCCACCATTCTACCCCGCACATCCGTGTAACGAGAACCCCAAGCCAAGTTCTTGGCATTGAAGTCCCCGAGCACAAGTACGGGGAGAGAATGGCTCCCGATGACGGCACTCAACTCCCTGAGGGAGTTGAGGAACTCGGCGAGAGTTCGGTTCGGGGAGAAGTAGACTCCCACTACAACTATCTCCCCGAAACGTGCTGCTACGCACCCCTGACCCTTCCTGACACTCTCAAGGGTCGGGGTACCGGCGGCGGCCGACGCAATTACGGTCACTGAGCCGCTAAGGTCCTCCACCCAGTCATCCCTGGGCGGGACAAAGTACGGCTCAGCGACCACGGCGATGTTAATCGACCACTGCGCCATGCTCTGGATCAACAGATCCTGAGCGCAGGCGCAGTGGTTGATGTTCGCCTGGAGAAGGCGTAATGGGGCCGTTACTGGCACTCCATTTCAGCCTCCTCCCGAGGCCTCCTGCGAGGGCCCCGCTGCAGTAGTTGCAGCAGTGGCGGCAGCGGCGGCGACAGTGGCGGCGGCTGCGGCGGTGGCGACGACGGTGGGGGTTTTGGAGGTGGTTACGGAGGGCCTTCCGTTGCCCCTGGCCTTGGTGGGTGTACCGCAGGCCTTGCTCCCTGCCCGGTGATCGGCCGGCTTGCCAGATGCCGCACATGCGGCGCAGTGCGGCGCGGCGGAGCAAGCCGCGGCCATGTGACCGGGCTGGCCGCAGCGGAAGCATAGGCCACTGCGGTCCACCTCCGAGGTGCACCGAACCGACACGTGGTTCCCCACATGGCAGCGGAAGCACCTCAGAGGTCTGGGTTCAAGCAGCTTAACCTGCGCCGAAACCCAGCCCACCAAGAGCCTTCGGCCCTCCAAAATGGCTTTCGCCGCCGTCACAGGGCAGCTTACCGTTACGGTTCGCATGCCCGACAGGTCCGGACGTAAGGTGCCTGCCTTGACCTGCTCAGCAGGGCACCCACCGGTCCTGGTGACGGCGGCCACCACCTCCTCCTCGGTCACCGAGTCGTCCAGACCCAGGATGCGCAGGTCTGCGCATTTGACGGGCCTGGACACTCGGGCCTCGTCCGCATTTAGGGACGCTCTAAGCTTTTCAGCTAGAGCGTCCGCCGACGAGCCACGGGTTTCGCCGGGGATCTCCAGCACTCGAGCCCCTGTCGCGGTGACTCTGAGGCGGAGGCCCCCGGTGATCCCGAGCTCCCCCAGATCCACCGTCGCCCTCGCCTTAGCGAGCACGTCGCGGTATCTCACGCCCCTTTTTTCCGCGTCCGGCTGTAGTGTAATCACTACAGCTGCGGTCTTCGGGGCGCTGAGCCTAGCCGCGACGCTCCGCTCCTTTTGTCGGCGCTTCCGCTCCAGCTTCCGGGCTTTTTTGGCCGCCTTCCGCTCCCTTGTCCTTTCCCCCGCCACCTGCCATCCGCTCTCGGCCGCGGAAGGCTTAGTGGGCGGGGGGGGCGGTGGTGGCGGCTGTCTCGCGGGTGGCGCTGGCACAGTCGCCACCTTGCCCTTCTTTTGCGCCGCCGCCTTGCCCTGCCTCAGGGCCGCCGCCTTCTTGGCCGGAGCCGGTTTCGCCGGAGCCGGCCCTTCGGGTGCCGACGCAAACCTGCCGGAGGGCCGGCCAGCCGGCCCCGGTGCAGAGACAGTCGCCTAATGTCAAATACTGGTAGTTCAGCTGCACGCGGTTAGACTGGTAGTCGACCCCAAGTAGTCTCGAAAAACAGCTATGCAAATAATAACCTAATGCTTATGCAATGACTGTTTTTCATGAACCAAAAACTTGGTCACTTTAAGATAAGGCGAGACGCACTGCAGACGATTACGTGGTCGCTGGGCTTACAAAAAGCGGCTGCAGCAGGCACGGTGCCAGCACTTATGTAACGCCTTCATACGACAGCTGAGACAGAGATTTATTAGCACAAGAGCTTGACGTAGGCTTGATTTCGGATTTATGATTAGAATGGAGGTTATACTCTTTTACCACAAGCAAAATTAGTAACACCCGCAAATATTAATAAATATTATGTTCTGTTTATGTATTTGCTTTAAATCGTTTTTTTTTTTTACGTTATGATTATTTCACGCATTTGCGGCAGGCTGGTCTGATACTTGTGCTCTGTGACACGGTCGTGCTGCAGAAGTTCTTTCATGAAAACGTTTCGGTCAACTTTCATGTTTTCTGTGGAATTGGTAAAGAATTTTTTGTGGCAATTACTCCTTAGTCCTTACAGTTACAGATGTGGTAAAAGTAATATTACAGTGGTATTGGGTTTTTTCATTATGATTTTTTCAGTAGCAGCCACGGAGTCTGGATTTGTGCCTGGTTGACGGCAATAGCCTCGCCCCCTACTACATGGGACTTAAATAAAACTGGCGAAATGTGGGTGTAGTATTACTCTATCTATTAGGTGAACCTCTGCCTAACCCGTCGGGGATTACGGAGGACTTTTGTTTAGAATTGTAGATGTTAAATGAATGGGCTGGAGGAGCCAGTCATATCCACAGTTATACAGGCGCTTGAGTCATTTATTGTTGATATAAGTTGTGTTTGTTTGAAACAAATCGGCTGATACCTGTGGCTGTAGAGCTACCGAGGTTGAACACAGACAACACAATATTTTCCCAATGTTATCGGTTCGCACACAAGAGCGTGGCCACTTCAGGAGCTATCACGGTCTACTCGTATCATTGACACAGCTACCAAGGGGACCGCCGTTTCCCTGTGGGGGTAAGCAGTAACTTTAGAGCGTCAGCTGCTGCGATCCATACATACAACCCATTAGTGCAATAATATTTAGACATTCATTGCGGTGTTGCTCAGTGTTCGCCAAAAGGGGTATAAATGTGTTTTAGAATATAAATATATGTCATAATGATTAGGTCATTATACCATCAGTAGTTCGATTCCCAGGTAGGGCAAAGTGATATTAATTGGTTGTCCTTCCATCTAAAATGTCCCAGTAGCAGCTCGGAAACTGCATCAACCTGTGCCTGCTTGTTGACAATAGATTCGAGCCCTGTTGTATGGGACTTGAATAGAGTTGGCGCAATGAGCCTCTCGTATTCTTAGACCCGTCTTAAGCCCCTTTCTCAGCTCACCTACACTTAGTAGTCATGACAACGGTTGAAAACACCCATCAAATCGTATTCTTAGATCTACTTAGCCGCAATTGGCGGGTCTTCGAATAAGGTACCTCCTCGGTGTAAAAATAATACAATCAATCAATCAATTTATTTCTAAAACTTCACATCAATGTGGTCTCGACCCCTGAACTTGTATGACAGGGCTCGAGGTTTCTCCGGTTAGGTAGGTCTAAATGTGGAAGCTTCGGCAGTGCTTGGATAGGTAAATACGGTGGCATTAGTCGTTTTTCAAAATTAGACCTTTTCTCGAAAAAATAGAAATGCCTTGCGGTGGGGATGGACATGGGCTTCCTTAGAATAGGTTAGGAATCATCTGTCAAATTAATAATACATGTTTCGGTACTACAAATTGACAGAAGATTTTATAAGAAAACCCTCGAGAAGTGGGCTTTTAAATCAATTTATAACCAAACTGTAGCTGTCAATATGTCTAGTGAGGCGAAATGTAGGCGTGTTGAGGTTAATTTAAGCTGAATCAGCCATAGAATACTAGTATAGCCCCCGGAGATTACCCGGCGTGTTGTTATTGTTACAATTATATGGAATAGTGTACCTAGTGCGTGATAGAGTATCTCGGCAATTACCACAAGCAAGAAAAACAAGGAAAACTTTGTAATATTGTAATGAGGTATATTATTTTGTAGTAACACATGTGTGCTGCGGCGCGGCGCGTACGAACATAGTTCACATTCAGACTTTTTACACTCGACATCGAACTAAATAAATATAGAAATGCGCACAATTCAGACTATTTTTAAAACTAGCTTGCTAGGTGTCTGTCTATTAAACATTCTATAGGCATTTTAAAATTGAATACTTTTCATTCACACAGGGTTCCATGTCAATTATTTTTTATTGTAAAATCTTATTCTGGTGCGCATTTCCTTACACAACATGTTATTTTAGATTAAAATAGAAATTAATTCTAATGAACAAGTATTTTGTTTCCTGATTTATTAAAATATTTTTATCTTCTAGTTTAACAATTAAAAAAACGCATAGATTCCAAATTAGACTCGCACCAACCACCGGAACAGGCCGAGGTTAGGCCCAAGTTGTTCTGCCACCGACCACCTTCACACTCTAAATCAGCTAATAGAAAAATACTCAGAATTTCAAAACCTCTATAACTGGCTTTCGACAGCGTTAAACACAGCGCAATATTCTCAGCCCTACGAAGCCAAAGTATAGAGGAAACTTATATAGAACTTTTGCAAAATATTTATAACAATAACTCGGCCAATGTTAAATTGGATTCTATGGGCTAAACATTTAAAATCAACAAAGGTATTAAACAAGGTGATCCGCTCTCTCCCACACTATTCACCAGCACCCTCGAGGAGGTCTTTAAAAAACTTGCAGACCGATGGACGACTTAAGGCATTCCGATCGGGGATAAAATGCTATCGAACCTTCGCTTCGCAGACGACATTGTTCTTTTTGCTTCTGAAGCAAATCAACTGGAACAAATTCTCCAAGACCTGAGCATTGCAAGCCTTGAAGTTGGACTGACGATGAATTGGTCAAAGACTAAAGCCATGAGCAATGCCGCTAAATATAGGGTCGAGGTTAATGGGCAGGAAATACACTATGTCGACGAATATATCTACCTCGGCCAGCTAGTTTCCTTCAACAACAGACAGGACAAAGAGATCGATCGTCGAGTCGAAAATGCATGGAGGAGCAACAGTTCCATGAAGGCATTTATGAAGGGCGATCTTCCTATCTCACTGAAGTGCAAGCTCGTCGACATGTGTATCCTGCCTATCCTAATCTATGGCGGCCAGACTTGGTCTTGGACTAAAGCTCAGAAGTCCAAACTCAAGGTTTGCCAAAGAGCGATGGAACGCAGCATTCTAAACATAAGAATCAGGCATCGCCGATGTTGGCGACAAATCTGCGAAGCTGAAATGGGACTGGGTGGGTCACGTTTTAAGGATGAACCTGGACGAATGATGATGAAGATGGGCGAAGATAGTCACACAGTAGGTGCCTGAAGACGGCCGTCGTAAGCGAGGCAGGCCCAAGAAACGCTGGCGTGAGGATCTGGATTCAACCTTAACGGATTGGTCGGAGAGTGCAAATTGTAAGCAGGATTGGAAAGCCATGGGGGCCTTTGCCCAGCAGTGGGACAGAGAAGGCTGAAAAAAAAAGAAAGGAAAAGTTTAACAATTGAAATAAATTATTAATTAGTGACAGTCAAAAACGTACACGTTACGTTTGTACGTAAGGTAACGTTTTCAGGGTAAACGGAACTCTTACAGATTCGTCCTGTCCGTCTCTCTGTCTGTCTGTCTATCCGTCCGTCCGTGTATCCAGCCATTTTACTCCGAGACTATTAGCACCACACAGTTGTGGAGAGCCCTCTATGAACCGCTACACAAATATCGGAAATAATGAAAAAAAATCCAAATAGGGCCACTTATGGATCGGAGGACCACTCCATGTATGTAGCAAAGGGGCGAAAAAAAAATTTCGTGTCTACCTCTTGAAAAAACTTATACTTTTTTTCTTCTAAGTCAATGGTTGATTTGCTTCTGGAGTCGTAACGATTGTGCCCCCCCCCCTCCTCTAATTTCTAAAGTAAGAGGAGGCAATTCTGTAAAAAAATGGTTTTGTACAATGTAAACTTTGAACTTTTGGTTTGAATAAAATTTGATATTTCGTTTTTGAGATATGGGACTTTTTCGTACAACTGCAGCCATAATATTGTTTTTCATTAACATACCTACTATGAAAACCAAAATTTTGTTTTGCTGTATAACATGCTGACTGCATGTTGATATATGTTACGTTAAAAATATTGTTATTGTATTGTTTGGTGCTATGGAAACTTTTGTGCGAGAGGCCGACTCGCGCTTGGCCGGTTTTTTTAGAGGTAATAAAACAAACAAAACATTAACATTAACATCAAACCTGTCGACCTTCAAAACAAAAAACGTACCTAAATATTTTTGTAACTTCCCTGTCTTGTTGAATAAAAATCTTGATGTGTGGTTTTGTTGTGAATAGCTGTGCATTGTATTTGTTTACTTGTCTTATTTGTTTCGTGGTGAAGCATAGAACATGAGAACTGTACTCAATCAAGGTGTGCAGAGATGATCGAGGCTACCAACATATAAGGGAGGAGCATCGTATGGTGAATATAGTAATGCCAACTATGCTGACATGCAGCGCCGCGCGGCCGAACGCCGCGAAAAAGTTCTTCTAAGATTACAATGTTAAATGCTGCATAAAATAAATATTTTATTCAACCTCGTGATAAATGTTTCAGTTTTTTTTTCTAGTTCATGGCGCAATTACACAATACGGTCCTTCGCCCGAATTCGATTGCCTATGCAATTCGTCAAACATACAACTGTTCATGCGTTCCCGCGGTCGAATACGCGTTTATAAGTCTAGTTATTCTAGCCAAATCCAATATTATAGAAATATGCTGTGAATAAATTTTATCTTAATTGGACCGAGAAGTATCTTTTGAGAGTATTTTTACAAATGTACGCAAGCTCTAAGTGCCCCAGATTGCGTGGCCGTCTGCTATTCATCGTTCATCAAGATAGTTTTGTATCGTAAGAAGTTTTATGAAGGAAACACAAGCTTCAGTTCACTTGTGACCCACACTAAGTTCCACTTATACGTTTTAGATTGCGGCAGCGGAATTTTAGATTTTACTTCTATGTCTAGCTTCATGAGAGCAGGCGTGATGGTTCTCTGGGTAATTGGATGACAAAAATGATATGATATGTTCAGGGGTTATACTCGAAGAACTGTGATTAATAACTGCTTTTAAACATTTTATAACCGTTTAAACTAGGTTATTTATAAAGAACCTAGCAGCTGCAAAAACCTTGAGACAAGGAAATCCCATTATGTTTAAGTATAATGCCTAAGTTTTTAATAGAAATACCGTACGTATTGATAAAAAATGCAGCCCATAGCTGCGGAGAATAAATGCGTTATAAATAGTTCGTCCGTGAAGGTTGTTTACGATTTGATGAGAATTACTGATTCAGACTGTAATGCTGGACTGGACTTACGCGGGCTATTTCAGGCAAGGGGAATAATTGCCATTACCTTGTGTACGAATTCCTGTCGCTGATATACGCCATATTCCTGCCTGATCGGTTTTTGAAGCTGATATTCTTAAAAATGTGAAACTACCTAGACAACGCAGCTGAGATTCCACCTGTGGTTAATGTAGCTGGAATTCATGAAACCTATATGTACATATGTTCTGAATACATTAAAGAGATGTTTTAAATTGTTACGTGAGTTGTATGTTTAACGATGGTCCAGTAGTTTGGGAAGCTGTAGGAAGTGCACTTTTGTTTCGTTGATTATTATTGTATTAAAAAGATACATACTTGTAGTAAGTACCTTATTTCAGATTTTGATATTTATAATATTATGGATATACCTGTAAAGACAGTTGTTAAGAGGAATAAATAAATAAACAATAAAAATAAGTTTTTTTACTGATTATAAAATAAGTTGGGATCACGAAGGGCAAAGAAGGCTCGAATGAGGATGACGCGACTGTTCAGCGGTTGGATATTTATGGAATGATCAGGATACTTATTCAGATAAATAGTTATCTATATATTTCCGTCCTATGAATGTGTTAATTCGAAAAAACCATGACCTTGTCAAGTGTTATACGTAGTAACAGTTGCAAGCTGTTGTGGCGTGTGGTTTACGTTAGAATCCCAGACTGCATCAAGCCAGCTGTTTTTTTTTTTAACTGGAATCTATTCCGACATATTACATTTGGAGGAAAGGCTAGGCTGATGATGATTACTTTTAAAAGAACTGAATTTTAGAAATTGTCTGTAGAGAACTCCGTATTATAAAACTAGTAATGAGCACTTCAGGAAAAATATTTTATATTTTTTTAAAAGAAATCTTCTGATTTGTGTCATTATAATTAAGTATTTAAGAACTATTCACAGTAGCATTGTCGGTATTCTTTGACAAACAATTTTCTTATTGGTCGTAGGTACCTACATACAAAAGGTACGTACATAGAACGTCCGGAAAGAATTTTGGCAAGCAACGAGATTCCGGACGAAAGAAAATAAGATTATTGTTTATGTGCCTCTAGTATATATATAGCAGTCTACAGTGCCTCTGCGGAGAGCGACAGCTGACACGATCAATATAATACAGAAAAAATATCTTCAAGTTCATGGATTCATGAAACTATCGCATGGCTATCAAGACGAAAATAACTGGTTTTAAAGGAAACAGCTGATAGGTGCAACATAAATATTTTCTTTCAAACATTACTTACTACAAATATACTTTAATTTCCAAGAGTTTTGTACCAGTATGACACTAAATAACGTAAAAATACATAATCTTAAGGGATCACAAAATTTACAACAAATAACATCGCGTTATTTCACTTAAAGCTGACAAAATAACATTAAAATACATCAAAATACATTTGTCATCCACAAGTCTTTGATAAAATATGAACATTAACACACAACACTCGCGACCCCACTGTCCCTGACATTACAAAGCACCAATCTTATCCTAGCGTCCGTTTTGGCAGACCTTCGCAGGTCCCGTCGAGGAGACTATCCTCTCTTACTCTAACAAGGCAACCAATCACTTATGATGCTATCCTACGAGCGCTGCTCCACCAGCCTCTGGCACAGCCCGCACAGGTCGAACGTCTCGCGGCTGCTGAACGACGTCACTCGCGGCTCGCGGCGACACCCTCTCAGCTTGTTCCTCACACATCGCTTGTGCGCTTCAATCAGATAGTTCTTCCCGGGATCCATGACCGCCATCGTCTGCGACAGCAGACTTCCGTCTCCGAACACTAGCACAGCGTCGTAATCCCTCATCGGCAGCATCCCCTTGTTATTCGTAATGAAACATCTCCCGCACTGTCTGGTCGTGAACACCTCAGCACCCTCGGCGTCGGAGAACACCGGTGTGTAGGGTGCCACGAGGAACATGAACACATATTTGTTTCCGATGCGCAGCTCGTCGCGGATGAAGCTGACGGAGGCGTCGGGCGACAGCAGGTAGAGCGTCAGGTACAGCACCAGCACCACCACGCTCTTGTGAAACTTTGACACTTGGCGCCAGCACATCGCGCCGGCATCTTCCCCAGAGCGGCACGTCAGGCATCGCCGCGCGTTCCGACACTTCTGCCGCCGCGCGGTCGATACCCCCGCGCGTCCCACTTGTTTACAACCCTTAAATACGCCGACCGATTGAAAACGAACTCAACCGCTTAATTCATAAGGTGGATAATAACTTGTTGTTCGCACATTTTCCGCTAGTGACGTGACCATGTGACAACTTCGACGCGTATTCTTTGATGCTACGCTCTGCATGGGAGTATCATCTTTGTCTCCAGAGACTAAGACACCATATTCCTGTGAGGCTTGAGTTGAGTAGGTCAGAGCGAGAGTGTGTGACAGAGAGTAAGATAGGATGGATGTATGATTTGACGTAAAGACGACATTAAATGAAATTGGGACCTTAAGTAGGGAAAAATTACCCACGGCAAACATTAACGAATTATACCTTATTTTAAAGCCTGAGATATATAGATATAACTGCGTGAGGCGCATTATTGTGAGTAATGGGAATATTGAGATACTAGGAAAATATTATATATCATAATCTTCTATGTTCTTCTTCTATCTATCTATATATATATAATGGTAAACTGTCTGACTGACTGACTGGGTGATATATCAACACACAGCCCAAACCGTTGGTCCTAGAGACATGAAACTTGGAGGGTGTGTTCTTTGTAAAGAGTAAGTATCCATTAAAAAAGGATTTTTGGGAATTCTACCCCTAAAGGGGTAAAATAGGGGATGGAAGTTTATATAAAAGTCCGTCAGTTTTGAAGTTGTATCTTCAATTTTTGTGTTTAGGCTGACGACTGAAAATTAATTTATACGTGTGAAAAAGCTGTAGTTTTTGATAGCTCTACCCCCGAAGGGTTAAAAAGGGGTATGAAGGTAAGTAATCGGATATTTATCGACATCCGCGCAGGCGAAGCCGCGGGTAAAAACTAGTAGAATATATATTTTTAAGTTTTATGTTTTATGATGTTAATATGCTTATTGCTAATATGTTTTATTACTATTTATTAGTCCATAAGTAGATTACGTTGCCTTTATTTATTTTTATAAGAATTATTTGACCTTTAACCTAGATATTTTGATAAAAGAAAAAAAATAAAATTATTCATATAAGTAGATAAATCATTATTTATGAATTATCATAAACAACACATTTAGGATGCACGTAATGTTATCTAAAACTACCAAATGTTTCATTAATGTTTGCGAAGCGGGTCGGAAAGGTCCCAATGTCCTTTAAATAAAATAGTTAAAGTTATTTAAAGTATTTTGATTTTCGACAATTCACGCCCACAAAAGTGGAAAAGCTTGGAAATGATTGAAAGACGGACCTAAATTAATCAGAAAAATAATTGGCGACGTAATAACACCGTACATTTTTTCCAAAGCGCCGTTTGTGACAATAGAGGAAACTAGTTTGAATTACAGTTACCCAAAAGACGAAATGGCGAGAGCCGAAACAAGCCAAAACCCCATCGATTCTGAGATTTTTATGTGGACTCCTTTAGCATAATCAGCCTATAATATTCGCACTGCTGGGACAGAGGCCACCTCTCTATGAGAGGGAATGCGCTATATTCCACCACGCGGGCCCAGTGCGGGTTGTCTTCGATTTTTTGGTTTCCTCACGATGTTTTCCTTCAATGTTTTGACACCAGTGGTGACCAGAGGTGGTGAAATAAATTACACAAAGTAATGCGCCTGCCTGGGTTCTACTCCACGACTTACTGCTCTTAAGTCGGAGCCGCCACCACTGGGCCACCACTGGGCCACCGCTGCTCTCTCTATGGACACCTTTTAAACGGCTAATTTTAGCGCAAAGATCGCTGGTAGGAACGGCGGCTCTGTGGCTCCAGTCTGATCGACCGTTTAAGTCGAGGGATGAACTGAATTCCCTGTCGTTTTAGACCAAAAGACAGGCAGCCCACGATATGATGAGTGAAAGGTGCAACGATGAGATCTACATGGACTACCTACTTGTAATGCGCGAGCTAGTTAAGCGGGGACAAATGCCGGACTAAGTGGCGATAAAGTACATTGTGGACGGAATTGTAGAAGACGAAACTCATAAAATAATGTTGTACGAAGTTGGTCACTCGATTTAAAAGGAAAAATTCAAGAGTCAAAGGCGCGACGAAGTTTGCCCAAATATAGTGATGCGGTAGGAATTAAAACGATTGTGTGAGGAATGATATGAAAGAGAAAGAAGTACTTAAATGATGCCGTGACGTCTGACAGAGGAGAATGGAAGAAGAAATCGTGTTGCGCGGACCCCAAGTAGAAAGGGACAAGGACAGGAAGATAATAATAGTAGGAATTAAAAAGGGTGATCAGGTGTTTTAGTTGTGGTGAAAGAAGTCATCAGTCCAAGAAATGCCTATATTGCGCCACAGCGAAGTACGACAAAACATCCGAGCAGGCACCATACAAATGCCGAAGCAGCGACCAACCAACCGATTTAAGTTATGTTTTAAGAGCAGCGGTGGCCCAGTGGTGGCGGTCCCGACTTGCGAGTAGTAAGTCGTGGGTTCGAACCCAGGCAGGCGCATTACTTTGTGTAATTTATTTCATCACCACTGCTCTCAAAACGGTGAAGGAAAACATCGTGAGGAAACCGGCATGTCCTAGAACCAAAAATTCGAAGACATGTGACATCTACCAACCCGCACTGGGCCCGCGTGGTGGATTATGGCCCATTCCCTCTCATAGAGAGGAGGCCTGTGTCCCAGCAGTGGGAACATTATAGGCTGATTATGGTATGGTTAGTATGTTGTGGTAATATAAGTGAATATTGATTTCGATTTTAGTGTTTATAGCTTGTATGTTCCTTTTAAAGAAATCTTTTGTATTAGTCTAGGGACAGACTAACTGCAGGACGGCCAAATGTGGGGATGACAGCATTGAGTCGGTGAGAAAATGTCATGAAATTGAAATAATATAGTTCAAGTTATTTAAAATGTTTTGATTTCCCCATTCCTATTGAGAGGAAGACCAGTTGTGCGTGCGCGGAGATAGTGACGTGCCGCAGTGACGTACCGCGTTCGCATGAACCGGGAAGGCCGGCTGATTTACAAAAATGTTGAGTTATGAAAATGCGTGAGTACGTATTTCTTGTATATTTTTAGTTTAGAGATTTGCCAAGTTCTCTACTATCAGTAAGCAAAGAATATACGGTAGAATTAATTTATCAATGTCTTTAAGTTCAAAGAATATTGGACGTGCATTGCCCAGAATGAAGTTACGCAAATCAAGCAATTAGGTAATGTGCATATTGTTGCTCGATGGAACATTATTATCGATAGGATCAAACTATAAGTACCTACTTGGTTATATCTCTTGGTATGAAGTGCAATACTGAAGTGAACAATATCACTTAAATTGTGTCTTTGAAAAATTGTATCATCATTTCTATCATAATTATCATTCCTGTTCAGTAAATACTTCACTACATCTAAGGTAAATTTAATGTTAGCCGTAATAGCTATTATTTCTGCGCCTTTCAATCAATGCGAATCAATTTGTATGCCATTATGCTATCGCTAAATGTATTAAGAAGGCTCAAGGCCTTCGTACTGCGTTCATTACGAACACTTAGGTACAGTACTCATAAAAGAAAATGGCGGAGGACGTGACGCAATTGTCCATTAAGTTGACTTGCCTCCAGAGACACTTGAAACGAATAATGAAATTCCTGCGATGCTCCGGGATCATTCCGTTTTATTATATTTTAAACGGAGTTGATCACTAGGTCGCCTGTGACAAAAGAACAGAATTATATTTACAACCAAATGGATTTATTAAGAGCATACAACGATGGCAGAGACAATTGAATATAGTATAGTACGTGAGATCTGGTCTGGTCGGGATCAGACGCCTGGAATCTCCGAAGGGTTGGACAGAGGTAAATAGTGTACAATAGTAGATATTTTGCCATTTTGTTTGGGTTCCGTGGAGTAGGGTTGGGGAGGGAGGGCTTATTGCAAACAACCTGGTGCAATTGCAGACTCCAGACTGCCATTGCCAAATTTGATTTGAGATGGAAAGACCCGCTAACACTGACTGACCTGGGAATCGAACCCAAGCTCTTATGCTGAGCAGAAGCTACGACCACTAGAATAACGAGGCAGATACAAAAAACAAAAAAAAAAATTAAAAAAATACAAATAACATATAATTATTTTCTCTATAGATTCTTCAGAATGCATCAGCACGTTCTGCAAATGCCATCAATGGTTCTGTTCCCAATCACAATCGCTATTCTAATCATAGTCTAATGGAATAACAATAGCCTATAAACACAATAAACAACATTCAATGTCAATCGATTAAATCGGCAGTGGGACGAATTGATTCGGTATTTTAAATGAATTATTAATTCAGTGTCAATGGCATTGACCAAATTAACAGGGTACGCCCGGCTACCGCAGTGTGCCTAGGATGTTGCGCCAGTTATAAACAATATCAATTAATTTAACTCTGATATTGTTTAGTTGAACTACGGAAGGAGAGGCTGATCAGGCTACAGTTTTCATTAGTTTTTAAATAATTAATACCTTTGCTATCTGACTTTGCGTGGGAAGGATCTTAAGTATGCGAGAGATTTGCGCGAGATTGCATTGCCCTCCAACTTATAGACCATGACGAAAAGGAGAAGCGAAACGCTCCATAGTTCCCTGGGCCCAGGTGTTAGCTCAATCAAACTAGCCTTATTTGTAAGAGGATGTAATAACAAGGCATCACTGAAAATGTAGTAAAATTTGGCTATTCTAGAATCAAGTATTATTATGATTTATAGTAAAAGTGAGGTTATATTATAACATTGTAATTTATTTATGTTATTTGCGAAATTTTTTCGAATGTTCGGTTGTGTAATGGTTCTATGCATGGAGTGCAAGTAGAGAGCCTCCATGTGTAACGCGTCGAAGACAAGTCTCTACATCCAATATCTAGCAGTTAGAACTGTTAGAAGCAGTATGTTTAACTACTCCTATTAAAAGGGAGAAGCAATATATGTATGAAATATTTATTATTCATCTTCAATAATTATGACAATATCATCTAAGAAGTATGCAGGAGGTACAATATTTTCTTGGTATCTTGCCCAACTGAGACACCACATTATGCACATTACATGGGCACAGCAGCCTACAGTGCTTCTACCTACAGTACATTACAATAATAGCCTAATATTGGATCTCCTCCTCTTCGACAGCTGTCAACTAAAATGAAACAAAATATATGGTTTGCGACTTATTTGGCGAGATTGTATACGTCCCCGCAATAACCATGAAGTATTTGAAGCCAACAGCTATCAAAGAAAGCTGCTGCTTACCTCCCTCCCTGCACAGTTTTATGATAAACTCAAAGCAATTCAAATATTTGTGTCTTTTAAATCTCTTTGAATAAACCCATCATTTCCCCGCATATATGTTAATCGAAATAGGAATAACTGCTAAAACCGCCTTATCGTCAAAGACTCTTCTGCCAATAGAGTTACTGCGACCAGTCTCAAAGGTACAATATTCACACAGCGATACATGTCGACAATATCCGTAATCAGTTGTCCAAAATAGAGAGCCGGGCACAGAGCATCATATGTATATTATAACCGGGTAATTCAAATTAACAAGATTCGTCGAATAGTCCTGTATAATAAGCAAAGCCGAGGCCGAGTGGGGTTATACAGTAACACATGGAAAAACTGAGAACTAAAGAAAACGAACGGGGGTTGGTTTTTTTCTGCCTGTCATCTGTCAGTTGGTAACCACTAACCAGTGTTGACAACTGAAGAAAAAATTAAAGGAACTCGATTTGCTATGAATCGATTCCACGTCACAATTGATAAGCATTTGTCACTTGATTTTCATACATATTCTAAGATTTTATCGATTCATTCGTTATCGATTACTAAGAGTTCTGGCATGTATTTAGTCGACTATATAGTTTCATAACTTAATTTAACTTTTCTCGCTTCCTAGATAGAAATTTGGTACTATATTTTGAGATTTCCTTTAGAAAAATATAACGGTTTTTTCAATACATATTTCAAGTAGTTAACTGCTGGGCCCACGATTTCCCATCTCCTTTTATCATAAATCTTGAGGCACAGATTTAGGAACGAAGTAGCCAATTATTATTTCGAGCACCAGTCTCTCACAAATGTTTACTTCTATATTAGATTAAATAATTCCTGTTTACTGTAACGTTTGAGATGAGAAAATAAACATTTAGGTATTTATTTATTGCTGGCTGCAAAATAAATAAATTAAAAATACCTTTAAGGCCATTGATGGTACAGTTTTCATCTACACATTTGGATCCTGTAAGCCCCAATCTTTGCTACAAATGGTTTCGCCAACGGCATTGCAAATAAGATACGACATAACTAAGGTTTAAATCATCTTTACGTACTATCTGTACGAGGGGTACGAAACATTATAACTTCATGGGTATAGATCCGGAAATTAAACTAGCCGATGGTTTATACCCCACAGCTTTGATGGTGTGTGGTGTGGACAGTGTTCGGTTACACCACCAAGTGAACAATTTAGTAGAGTGGTCATCTATGTACTGTGTAGGTATCCACTTTATTTATAGTGGCTAAACATGGGCGTCCAAGGTCTGCGCTAATAGAAACGTTTTCAGTAAATAAATATTTGGGCAGTGGCATCAACATTTGTTTTAAATGCGTGCAAACCAAATTGAAGGTCGAGTTAATTGACTATAATTAGAGATAACAAAAAATTTAGTGTTGGATCTTTAACACTTTTGTACCAAACTGTACGAAGTATACGATATTTTTTGAGAGTAATTTTATGTTAAAAACTTTGTATCTTATTTTGTAAATACATGATATAAAGTATAACATTCATATGAAAAAAAATACAACCAATAAATGTACTAAAAAAAAATAATTATCAAATTATTAAGGAAACTACCGCCATCTCGTATCGAATAGTGAAACTATTTCGAACGGCTCCGTAGTTGCCTCATTCAACTAATAGATGGCATTACGTTAGGCGTTATTAAGGGCGGTTCAATCAACATGGAAAGGAATGAAATGGGCCGAGCACATGAACAAATACCGTTGAAAGCAGGGTCAGTCGTGACATGACGTAACTGATGACGTCAGAGACGTCTGTACGGCGCCAACATTGGAATGGGGATTGAGGTTTGAAGAGTAGGTACCAAGGTATATTATATGTATAGACCTACCTGGGACCTTGAATTGAAGAAGTAATAGCACTTGTACCTATGTGAATGTCTAGTACTACTGTACCTACTATTACTTCTTCAGTTGTAGATACCGAGTCTGACCAAGTTGTAGTAGATACGTAGGTAATGTTACGTCTAGGCGTACTTGAGAGAGACTTTGCCTGACGTGGGAATTAAACCCATGATCTCTCGGGAGCAGCGCTTGTGGCCACTATACCAATGAGGCAATCAAACCAATACCATTTCTACCAATTAAATTACTAACAAAATAATGTGAAAACCATTGATGGGTTGTGGAGAAATTACGGTACCCAGTAGGTAGTCCCGTTCTAAATGTTCAGTTAGACTGAAAGTTGACCCAAATACATCTAGGAAAAGGATAGACAGACATCTGGTGACGTACAACTGACGGAACACCATAACACGCTAGCTTGTGACTGAACCACGCAATCATGACGACTGAATTATGAAACAAATGTCTAAATTATTCTGACAACGAGGTAGGTCTATTTCAGTGTTTGACATCAATGACTTCATGACAATTTAGATTTTTTTATTAGATTATCGTGTTCGGGCAGATTAATGTAGTCCTATGAAATTTCCCATCCGCAAAAAAAAACATACATATATTACATCTATATATTTATTATCCAATGAGTATCTTTATCGACATTGAGTATCCAAAAAACGATGATACTATAACTCTATGAACTTTAACTTTAAAGTAGTCTATGGAACTTTAAAGGAGAATGCCCAATTTTGTGGGAGCTCGGCTGCTCTTGCGTCTTGACTCTTATCTCTTTCTTTCTTTCTTATTCTGTCTTTGATGTACTTTTTTATACAAACTTTCATCCCCTATTAAGACTATAAGGACTGAATTTAAAAAAAAAATACTTTAGTTCTCTCAGTCGTCTATATAAATAAACTCCAATATGTTCAAGTTATAAAGTTAGAACCGCTCTCTGTAAGGAAGAACTGTAATAGATCACTGGTTAGTTCACAATTAACTTGCTCAAGCATAAATCTCGGGCTACCGGTAATTTTATATAATTTACTGCCGCGATAGCTCACACCATTGGTAACTACTAGTAGGTAACTCTCTTTAGGACTGAAAACATTAAACAGTGCACGGTGCAGTCGCAATGCACCGCATTATAGGACTTAGATAAATTCAAATGCATTTATCAAAAGATATGCGTTCTATTCTATGGACCGCCGTTAAATGCTGAAACCTTTTCTGTAGCAAATCCCTTGTGAACTTAAACAGTTCGTTGAAAATTGTTGACTCGCATGAGATTTGGCAGTCGGTATACTAACTAGAAACCTGAAAACAATCAAGATTTTAGTACCTGCTACCTATTAGGTTTGTTGATTGCACAAGTAAGTAGTGTACTGCATACCTACGCATTACTGATGTTTCAATAGCCTTTGGAATACTTCATAATAATTTGTTTAAGCCGAAGATAGTAAGAATCAATGGTAGTGTATGCTAGTGCCATCCACTGGAATGTTTAGTGTTTGTTTACACTGAAAATGTATGTTCGTGTCTAGGCTTATTTACTTATGTTTACCTATCTTATTCCAGATGTGAGACAGACAATCAAATAAATCAAAAGGCTTTTAAAAGGTTATTTCCATGAATGATTTTGCGATATTGAAAATCATGCGCAACAGTAACATAAAATAATTACGTACCTAATTATTGCTCACGGTTCTCTCGTATTGTGTTAGGTTAATTAACTTGCTCTGTGTAGGAATTTTCCTGTAGGTGATGAACCTTTTTTTTTTTTTAAAACGTTGCCTACAAATTTTACACTAGAAATTTCTCCTGTATCGTGGGTGCGTTTACAGACATTTAAATTCACATACACAAACAGCCAGACCCGGAACAACTACCTGTAGGCCATACAAATATTTGTTCCGTGCGGGAATCGAACACGCGACACAAAACGCAACAGTCAATCGCTCAGCCACTGCGCCAACCGTGCCGTCAAATTGTTTTGCTTCTACATTAAAATTTGATCTATTCATATGTATTGTATCTGCCGGTTTCTACAAATATCTCAACGTACATCATCTACACTGTCTGAAAAATTAAAAAAAAAAAATGCCTTGAAATGAAATTGAAAATGCCTTCATGATGGTTTTATTGAGCTGTAAACAATATTGAACTGTTTAATCCTTTTAAAAGAGCGCAACATTAACGGCATGCATGCGACATTTACCGATAATGACCGCACGATAAATCGCCACGCGGCATCGCGTCGACACGCGGCTGTGTCGCGCGATTTATTGCTCGCGTCGCGCCGCGGTTTTTGCTGCCTACTGCCAGCCTGTGGGGCGATGATGCAGTCATGCAGCTATGTACTCCGTCATGGTATTGCCACACAATGTAGTTGCTAGTTTTCCTATTATACGAATAAGTAAATGAACGTGTCCACATGGCATTCGGGTAAATTAAGTAAAAGTTAATACCACGTATTGTAGGATAGCGCTTTCGAATTGTATTTTCATAACACCACTGTCATACATACATAGCGCGCGCGCGTCCGCGTGTAAAATTTCTAGCTAGTTATCTTATAAGATTATTTTGTGTATTTTATCTATAGGCCTCAGTTGTCTGACAATAAAATGTGTGATTGATTGATAGCGCCACGACATTTGTTACTGATACCTATACCAATTTCACTTACACTAGGCGACACCTAAACGAATGCTGAAAGTTGGAAATCCAACAACGCGCTTTGCAATATTTGTCAGACTAAAAGTCCTACTGTTGATGAACAAGAAAACACAAAATTACGTTTTATCCTTGTCTCTAATTATTGACCCTACAACTACCTTACACTTACAACGGTAATCTCGTAACCCTATCAGCCATCTTGCAGCGAGAGCGGCCCCCGGACACTAATCCGGGTGTCTGCCGCCCGGTTGTCCGGGTGTCCGGCTGTCCGGCTGTCCGACAGTACCGCTATTACAGATAAGGGTAAGACGTTTACTAAGTTTAACGAACAATTTATCGATGTAGACAGGGGAACGGGACAGAAGGGGAAAATGTTTTTAGGCTTTAATATTACTTGTCTTAAGAATGTTTACAGTTTGTTTATGTGGTCTACTCCACAGATTTAATTATTTTTTGCAATTACTTTGATGATTTACTTTTGAAAAGTGTTAGCATGTAAGGTGATTGCTTTGAAATTCAGAACTTACTTTCATAATTTGTTTGTGTTGAGTCATTCAGAATATTAAAGGATTGAGGAATGCTACAGTAGAGTTTGTCAAGTTTCAAATGAGAAAATGATCGTAACCTTGTAGACAGATAAAAATCTTAGAAGAAAGTAATGTGTTGTAATGTTGGCGACTCCATATCTATGTATAATTGTATCAAAAACTGCGATTATTTTTGAAATTATCAAAGGTACAATGTGTTCACTTGACTCCTCGCTCTATCGCTCCAGTTCTGAAGGGTCAGTTAGACAAATCGCCCGCGATCAGTCAGTGAGCTGCCGTTTCGCGCAGCTGTCTCAATCCCGGGCGGGATCAGAGCGGGATCGTCCGGGATCCCGCGGGATTAACCCCGGGGCATCACCAGGTGGACAGCGCGTTATGTCGCTAATTCTATGGATTTATCGGCGATAAACGTTGATGGGGCTTCAGAGGATTTGCCGTGATTGAGTTCATTGAAGGAGATTAGATTTAAAGCTGTAGGTGGACAGTGCATGCAAGGTCTTAATTTTTATAATCAAGTCTGAAAGTCATGAAGATCGTAGTCCTAAAAGATAACTAAAAGAGCAAGCTCTTCCTCCCCCGGTTGGAACAGACCCTTAGGTAGGGACAGTTACTTCAAACGCAAGTTATATCGCATACTGTATAAATCGTTATATTACAGGGAATAGTAACCCTACCGGTACAGTACTGCAGAGAAGGCCATAAGTACTTGCCTTCTCGATCTCTCGATCGCCCGTCGTAATTTCATTTAAATTCTTACCTGAAACAAATCAAAACAAATCATTAGATTATGTTGTACATAGGACGTCATAACAAATATAGGAATCTTAATTCAAACAACATTAGTGAATCAGGGTAAACATATCCAGCTCTGGTATTTGTAGATAAAAAGAGTTTCGAATTGGATCTAGATACGTTCGTCTGTCCAGCACATTCATTCTGGCACGCTAACGTTAGCTAAAACCGCGGCTTTTGTGCCAAAACCAGCATATAAATCAGTCTGCGGAATCAATCGTGTGTAATGCACGTCTATGCTCTATGGTACACGTACACCTACGGTCTATGGAACACGTAGTAGGCAATAGAACTTCATGACCAACTTTAAGGAGGTAGGATTATTTACAATTGCATTCCGGCATTTTTATTCCGTTAATCTCCATCTTTGAAAATGTGGAACTATTACATAGTTAGTTATTATCTTAATACTACGAGCGAAGTACTAGTTAATTATAATAATTCCTAGCTCTAACAAGCTGACTGAAACATAAGCCGTATGAGACATAAACACATACTCGCTATACTTAGGCACAGCACACGTAGCGCTGTTTAATGAAGAGTTATTTGTGACCAGATTAGCGAAGTAGACTTACGGAGGGTGCGGATACATTGTTGTGTACGATACGATAAAATAAACTCAGAAATTGATAACAAGTTGCTTTTTAGTATCGACAGCAAAAAAATATCAGTCTTATTTATGTATTACACACAGGTGTCGTAAGAGATGCCTGAGAAACTTTATCAAGGAAATAGAAAACCACTACCATGGCAGGTACACCTCTGCTTAAACCTTCAGGTGAAAACAGGCGTGATATAATATTAACATCACGGTCTGACAGAACACTGCTGACGAAATCATCAAACCTATGAGAAGTGGTGATTAATACAAACTCACGCCTGGCTCCAGTCATCGGTGCAGTCAACGGACGACGTGCGCTCATTCTGAACTTTTATGGTTTAAAAACTAGATCATCATCGGCCTTCCTTTTCCCAACTATGTTGGGATTGGCGTCCAGTATAACCGTATGCAGCTGAATACCAGTATTTTATATAAAGCGACTGCCTATCTGACCTCCACAATCCATTCATCATCACCATCCACAGCCTGCGTTCACGCACTGCTTTGTATAGGTCTCTCTATTCTTGTGCCAATCTCCACATTCCTGTGCCAGCCTCATCCACATAATGACAACCCAGGAAGTACTGGGCAATACGATAGCCCTTGGTAAGACTGGTTGCCAGTCTTTTGTGACACTGACTACTTGTAACAACTATCAAAGATCTACAATTGACAGCCGTGACCAACGGCTTAACGTGCTTACCGAGACACGGGGGCAACTCAGTATGTAATGGGTGGTCCGCATCCACGGAGCAGCCCAGGACAATCGACTCAGCGGGTGTTAATATTTAGCTACGAGCTCTTAGGTTTAAAAACTAGATACCTACGGGTAAAAAAATGTTCGTAGAAAATGAAGCTCCAGAAATCCGTGGCTCATGCAACCGCGCCCCACAGCGGGGAGCCAGCAGGGCAGCACCTATCAAGCTAATGTTCGTCTAAACACAGACCCGTGTCGCCCTCTATGTGTAATTAGCGATATACATCACCGGTATGAGGATTAATAACTTTTATGAAGTTACGAGCTATCTCAGCATTGTTTATTTTTATTAGGTGCTGAGTCGATTGCATGGCTTGGGTTTGCTCGGGTGATGGTTACTACTAACAGCCATTCTGTTAGAGGTATACTCGTAAAATTGATTACCGTCTAAGCAGCAGTCTGTACAGATATGAAGTGTTATAATATATGCAGAGAATAATTGTTGTTTCTCATTTCTCATATTCTGTCTTTCGACAGCATTTATATGGAGTCTACAAACCTTAGGTAACATTACAGCTAAACGGTAAAGCTGCTTGATGAAAATAATAAGAATGGTGGTCGTAGGAACTTAGGATTTACTTTCTCAGAGCAACCCTTGCACAAAAAACTCTAATACAGAAGTCTCATAATCCCTCACTAAATCTAGTTGAATCAGTGACCCATTCCTGCAACCTAACTATTAATACGAACTTCTCCGAAGCGGGGGTCGTCGACACAAGGACGTCGCACATCCGCTATGTTGCACGCGCACGAGGTGCGCATTCGTAATGAACCAGTAATGTACGAGTCGATGGACATTCTAATATACTCGTGTACTCATAGGAAACTTACGGCTTTGCCCGGGTAGATGAAAGAAATTTGTGTATTATTCCATGGAAACATACTAAAGGTATAAATAAGTCTCCTTGTGTAACTATTTTCATCAAAATCCGTTGAGTTGCTAGGGTGTGAAAAGCTATTAGACAGACATACAAAGTTACGCATAATATCTTTACAAATGTATAGAAAGTATGGGTACAGTGATATGTTCTGTTGACCCGAATAACTAGTGCATGATAACACTGCTGGACTCCCGTACTATTCTAACGATAGGTGTAGATCACCCTTATCTAACTCATTTCATTTTCCGACAAAACACAAATCAATTCCAAGAACAATTGAGTAAATGAAACTGGTCGTGACTGGCAGTTAATTCTAATGACCATTTCTTGCACTGCAATGATGACATGAGCGCTGAACAAGAACTTCATACCAAAACATAACGCACATTCGGTAATTAACTAACATTCAGCTACTAATTAAAACAGAGTGACAATCAAAACAATTAATCAAGCCCCCGATATAAAAGGCTTCGAAGACAACTATAACCACAGTATTCAAAATGGCGGATTCAAGATGGCGGTTTGCGTGTTTCGTCTGCATCTTATTTATGACAAGTTCGGTAATGGCGTCCAAGGAGCTCATCTCGAAGATGAGCTCAGGGTTCACGAAGGTTGTGGATCAGTGTAAAACCGAGGTAAAGCTTTAGTATAAATGCTACCTCAGGATAACGTAAAGTTTCAGCTTATGAGATAAAATAATGATTTGATGTACATAATTCTTAGATGACAGCTAGGCGAGGTTGGGGACAAACTTAGATAGTGGTTGTACGTACGTACTGGACGTTATGTTATCAAAACAAATTCATGATGACCATGACTCATATCATCTCTACCTCTACGTTTCCCTCTCACGGAGAGGAGGCCTACGTTACATTGCTCGTAATGTTATATGCTGATCATGCTGTATCTCTTCTTCCAGCTAAACGTGGGCGAGCACATCATGCAGGACATGTACAACTTCTGGCGGGAGGAGTACGCGCTGGTGAACCGCGAACTAGGCTGCATGGTGCTATGCATGGCTAACAAGCTGGAGCTCATCGGTGAGGACCAGAAGATGCACCACGGGAAGGCTGAGGAGTTCGCCAAGAGTCATGGAGCTGGTATGTGTCTTTTGAATGGAATGACGGACCTAAACAAGTGGAAATCACCTTTTTCCTACTCCCTCACTATTCTTTTCTGATTCACTTCGTTGGGGGTCCCAGACAGTTAGACTATTTCTCCAGGGCTTCGTCGAACTTCATTGGCTCGGCGCCTTTGAGGCGGTCGCCACTGTTGATTCTGGCTTTCAGGAGATACAGTGGTTTGGGAATAGTGTGGCGGGCTTGCACGTAGATATTGTTGTTTGTCCCTATAAATTCTAAGCCGGTCGATGCACAAAGGAGGTTATCTCTGCTTTTCAGATTGATATTGCAATGAAGTGGCTAGTAGAGAGTCTATCAGCGATAAGAATGGTGGAAAAGTCATTAAGAATAATGGATTGCAACAAGTACATAAGCTATACAACCTTAGTTTTAGTATACGCGAAACCTGAAACACGTGTCTAGTATTTTTATGTAAAGAATCTATGTACAAAATTTCAAAACTGTATCATGAAAAATCACAAATTTATAAGCTTTTTCTGTTACCTGGTCGTAAGCGCAAAAACGTGGTTGCCACGCAGCGAGCCCGCGCGCGCGCCTGCAGCGTGGTCTTGAGCTCATTGATAATAATAATTACTTGTAACTTTTTTTAAATATTTTTGGGACAAAATATAACATGGTTTAAAAATTATTGGGATCGATTTAGTTACTTATTCTGAACAAACTATATTCAGGTTTTGCATATACTAAAAATAAAGTTGTATTTCTACAACTTTATTTTTTTTACCTTGTTGAAAATCGCTGTAGAAATACGTAATGCCTTTAAAAGTGTTCATGTGGTTCATAGCTCTCAGAGTACTGTAGAATAGGTAGAAGGCTATTGTACGTAAACTTCGCCATTCAGAGTATGATTTTTATCAACTGTAACGAGAATTTCAAATGTTATAATTGTTATAAGTTTTTAAACTATCATGGTCACTAACATTATCATTAACACTAGAAACGGGATATTTATCATGTTTACTGATTGTTTTGAGTTCCCGATATTAAACATGATAAATATCCCGTTTCTAGTGTTAATGATAATCTTATAATTGTTGTCAAAATCTCAGAAACTATATTCAATTCTTCACACAACACAGACGACGCCCTCGCCAAGCAGCTAGTCGGCATCATCCACGACTGTGAGACCCAGCACCAAAGCATCGAGGACGCCTGCGCCCGTGTGCTAGAGGTGGCCAAGTGCTTCCGCACCAAGATACACGAGCTCAACTGGGCGCCCAGCATGGAAGTCATCATGGAGGAGGTCCTGACCGCCGTGTAGGAGAGCGGGGGAGGGCAGTGTGAGATAAAGGAAAGTGAGGATAATAAAAGAGCGACTTGGAAAAATAAGAGGATGGGATAAAAAAGACATTATTTGGTTAGTTGGATTTAAATTTTGTAAAACAGGTTAGACGAAAATGCAGCAGAAAAAATTTAGTATACGAGGGAAAGGCTAAGTTGGTTGTTATGTAATTGTTAGTTATTAAGTTTTGACTTGGTCCAGCCAGCAATAAAAGATGCGTCTCAAGAGGGCCTAGTTCCAGCAATGCCCTTAGATTAAAATATAATGTGATTCTAACCTGCAGGGATACTGAAAGGTGTAGGTTTTATTTATTACAGATTTCCTTTAATTGTTGTTGTAGCACTAACATCTCCCGCAACACGACAGTTTTCTTATCATTGAAATTATGAATAAAAGGTGGTGGTCGGTTCGTTCTATTTCAATAAAGTAACTATTTTTAGAATGCTCTATTTTTTAGTTTTTTTTGTGGTTTGTTTTGCCCAAGATATAGATGCAATACCAAATATTCATATTCTTTAAAGAAAGAAAGAAATAAAATAACAGAAAACATTTACACTCTCAGTTAACTGGCAACATTTAGAACCGATATCATTATCTCAACGCCCCATTGTTCCTCGCCCAATGCTGGGCAATCCTTCACGTCCACTCGTATAAGCTGTAAAGCTATCACTGCTTTCAATAACTCCTGATATTTTCTGTAATACTGCGAAGTTGAACGACACGAAATAAATCAAGGCTTAAGGTGGGTTTACACCACAAGTATCTACCAGGGTTTCAAGAATGTCTCCGAGAGCTTCGAGTGAAAATTGTTATCGGATGAAGTTTATTGTGGGATAAGGAAGAACTAATTTTAAAGACGTGTGCTCTTGGCTTCACGTCAGCCTCGCTTTGAATGCAATGACAAACTTTCAGAGTTCTCATTCAGGACTGGATGTACCTAAGGCGGTCTTAACTATAGAAAGAATTGAATTTCCTTTCTAGAAGCGTCACTAGTTGAAAATCTGTAACTTCTCGATGAAAATCTAGTACACAAGTATTGAATAGATGACGTAGTAGTCGCTCCCTCAACAAGCATAACACTCACGGTTCAATAAGCCGCACGTCTTGTGAATCGGCGATAAAACCTAGCACCTGCGTTTTGTATCGTATCGATACAACCAACAGTTTCGCCGACAAATACAAATAAAATTATAAATAAGTAAAAGTATCTCATTCTAGTCACATCTCCCCACTGGACAGAGGGGACTGCAAAAGGTTAACTTGAATGCGATATTTAACTACTCCAGTAACTGAAAAATGTATGGTCTGGCAAGGAGAGATTTTATAATAATCCAACGAGAAGCAAAGAAAATAAGAACTCGTATTTTATAAACTACGTGACTGTACACCCATTGAAATTTTACGCACAATTTACCTTGGTCTGTGTCGGTCAGTACTTCAATACGGGATTTCTGTTTGGGGTGTAGCCGAGAAAAGCATTGCAAATAGGAAGAGCTCAAAGAGCCGTTATAAAAGTAGCTTTAGGAAAGCCTTTTCGCTTCCCAACAGATTTAATTTACTTGTTCACAAAACCCCGAAAAATAGACCTGATTATAAAAAACTTGTCTCTAAACGTGTCCTTAACAAAAATGCACCTTCCAGCGGGACAACTTTGTTTTTAAGGTTTTTAAGTAATATGCTCGCAAAAAAAAACTATAATACTTCTGTGCATACTTGTCCAGTGTGCTCTGTTAGGGTTCAGCAATAAAAGTAAATAACGCGACGGTCTCAAGTGGTGCGCGTTCAAATAGATTTAACTGCGCCGAGCACGTATTGTTTGTCGAGCTGGTATACGGAATGTGTGCTTCTTCAGACTGATCCAGATTGCCGCCATTTTATTGCAGGTTCGTTAAATTGAATGAATTGAAGAGGTGGTTTAGATTAGAGAACAAGGCGTTGATTGATGATAGGCGGTTTTCAAAACTAACTTTCTGATACTGTGTTCACAACATTCAAGTTTGGAACGACAAACAGGACTTAGATCTTCACTTTATTATTGTGTCAGGAACTGGTTTTCTAAAAGCTAAAAAAAAATCATCATTGATATTCTAGCCAAGTTTCACAGCTCAATGTGGTCCGGGGAAATAATTTTCATCTGAGTAGGTAATAATTTCAATAGTCTATTAAAAGAAAAATAAAAAACCTCATAACTGTGCGTCGATGCAATATAAGTTAGAAATTCCGATTCTTGTTCTTCTTCAACCTTTGGCCATCATTGCTGAGTCTCTTCCAAATCCCTCCACTTTTAGCGGATACCTACCGATTATAAACCTGAAATAAATCCAGATTTTAAAACACTCCCTGCCTCGTCTCCAGACGACAAACAAGGTGAAGCACCTCCATCAACCTTTCAAAGCGTCACTACAGCACACTACAGCTCTAAAGAGCTGCTCTCTAGTGCTGTGGACACAAAACCATCGGAACACTAAGTATATCTGTTCAGGCCGTTATCACTACATCAGAGTTCGATTAACGCTGTATGCTTAGTGGACAACGAGTAACAAAGAGACAGAAGGCACACTTAAACATGTGATTTATTACAAATTAATGCTTACTGCGGTAGGTATCGTTAAAGAAGAAACAATTTTAAGCAGTCATTGGTCACCTTACGAAAAACATAAGCATCTCTTTCAACATTCAAAATCAAGCCTTTTCAAAATGGAAAATGCTTTCAAAGAGCAGCTTCACCCTAATTGCAAGTAACACACTTTTCTTCCACAATCCGAAAGTTGGAAATTTCTAAATCATCGCTTCATTTGTTCGAAAACGTCGTTGACTCGACAACGCAAATAACGCAATTTATATTGTTGAATGGTCAAATGGAATAGCATTAGGATTGTGCGTATGTTGCGCGTTGTTCAATCGCAGTATCCCCATTTGAAAATGGAAGTTATCATAAATATGTACTAGACATCACTTTTCTCACGCAGTACAACCTACAGCTCCTACCCCTTATGCTATCATCCTTCTGTTCACATTTATCCCCAGTTCTACAACCAGTGCAGTGCATGCTGCGCCGGCGCACGCCGCGATTGTGCTGTCGCGTAATGGCGGCGATAGGCCGGAGTTATAGCGCAATTAACCGCGCCGATTCTCACGTGGCGGCACTGGCAGGGTTAACCGTGTGAAGCGATTTACGTGGATGGGTTTATTGTTTAGGGTTGATTGAAGGTTAGGCAGTGTGGGTGTTGGGTTGCTAAGAGCTAAGAGGTTTATAGTGTCCTGTAAACCTTAAAGAAACAGCTGCAGCAAACCAAGCAAAAAAAACGCCGACATGAGCGTCTCCTCGCGCGTGCTCGAGGATGCGCGAGCGTCCAATTTTATACTTAGAAACAATACCGATACAGTTCTTTACTCAGTGAAATGAAATAAGTGCGCGAGGCGTTTTTCCGCTTAGTGGAAATGGAATGGTGGCAGATGAGCACAAAACTTCTGTAGTTATAATTACGTATAGGTAATGACATTTTAAGAAAAAATAGGCTAAAGTTTCATAACGTCGTTGTTTCGTTTCGTAGTTTCATATGAGGGGCAACACATACTGGCTCTTGTGCTACAGGGAATCCTAGTACCAGAGCCAGGGCTACACTGATGTTTGAACAACCACTTGTTAATAAAGATTTTAGTAACAAAGGCGATGCACCAACGTAAAAGCAAAGAGACGTATTTATGAAAAGTGAAATCATATTTTCCATTCGACACTTGGTCAACAGACCACCGATCACATTGATTTCCATTACGCAGTACATGGCGATGTACAAGAGAAAGGTTAACTCCACGCCTTCTACGGAGTAATAAACGGCAGACACTGCTTTGTACTCGTATATTCACAGCACTTAATCTGGAAACTTGGCTTGAGGTTCTCATTGTAGGAATAAAGTGATTCCTTGACAATATTTTACACGAGACCAATTTGCTATTTCAGAGTAGGTAAGTGTACATTCTCACATTTATCAGGTATGCGATTGAGCGGAAATATAAGAATTACTCTGTTCTTGCAGGGTCAACGAGAATAAATAACAGGAAAGGTAAGCTAGGGTAGGTAGGCTTTACATACGAATCAGAACAAAGTAGATTACCAATGTCTTTTATGGCGGTCTTCACGGAAATACATCACTGAATATATTATGCATGTCACACATTCCAATTAGTGGAAGGTGGTACATTAACTAGAATATTTTAATAACTAAAATGAATAGAGAGGAGCAATTTTCCAAAGATATTTCTTTTCAAGCCCAATATTATAACGAGCATTGTGCCATCCAAAAGACGAATACAGAACTTCATTCAAACTCAGTAGGGAAAGATGAAATAAAACATCCATTATACTATCCAGGTTTATTCCCTATATCTCAGTGAGGACCTCACTGACGATGACCTCGACCTTGGGCTGCCAGTCCAGCTCGTGGATGTCAGTGCGGAAGCACTTGGCCACCTCCAGAACCCGGAGACACTCGTCGTCGTCTCGCTCGAACTTCTTCTCGCAATCGTGGATTATCGTCACTATCTTTGATGCTACTTCCTCTCCTGCAATCATATTTTGGATTAATGTCGCAAAATTAGAACCATACTCTTCGTTTTCAATTTTCCTCTCGATTTAGTAGTAGTTTATTAAGTAGAAATTTCCAGAGAAGCGTTTTTTTTTTAAAAAAAGCCCGACACGCTTTTCTTAACCACTGCAACTCCTGTGCGCCAGAATCAAAATTTGCGACCACAAGAAAAGCGCCTGAGGCAATGTGACTTGACGAGTCTCAGAGAAACGATTCAACTGTCTTGGTCACGTAATGAATCAGAACAGCAGTGGAGGAGGAAGCTAAGTCAGAGATTATAGATTTCCCCAAGATGTAAAAAGATGTAACGAACCAGCGCCATGTTTGAGCGCGAACTCCTGCGCGTTGCCATGATGCATCCTTCCGTTGGCATCCAGAAGATCCAGCTTCTTGCTCATGCAGATGATGGCGCAACCAGTGTCGCGGTTCAACAGCGTGTAGTCCAGCTTCCAGTAGTGGAACAGGTCGGCTATGATCTGGTCGTTCATGTTTAGCTGGAAGAATTGGAGGTGGAGGGATAGCTCCAGTAATTATGAGGGGATTTGAAATTTTAGCAGGTACCTCTACGGCCCCGTCTCAAGATATAGAAAATAATGCTTATGCTTACCTCATGCTTACACTCATCTAAAACTTTAACGAATCCTGAAGTGATATATTTCATAGCATCCTTCGATGGTTCTATCTCCCGCACTCCTACAGCCATCATCACAAGCGCGAGAAAGACGTTGTACGTTCCCATTTCTTACAAAGTGTATCCAAGTGAGAAGTGTTACTTTGTCTTTTATATATTCACTAGTAATCAGCAGATTGGCTGCCGATCGTGTGTAATTGTTGACAGCAGTTGGTAATCAGTGGGTCGATGATGAGGTGGTTTCGTACTTGGTGTCAGCTAATGATGGGCTATTAAAAAGTTAACGCATTCACGTAATATCTCGCTAGTCTTTTGTTCGTAGGCATGTCGAGTTATGCCAATTAAATCTAGTGAATAGTAACGACGGATCCAACCTGATAACTTCGTCAGAATTGGAAATGTTCAATGGAAAGCGGTGTAAAAGAGGTAAACCCATTTGCAGTTCATGGCATTGTTCCTTATAAAGTTAAATACATTTAGATTTTTTAAAGCACAGATTCATATTTAGCTCTGAAATATCAGGTACGGCTTGGAGTAGAAACAAAATATTGAAGAAGTGACATCCAATACTTGCCCACTCCGTATAACCACAGAACAAATAGTACAAGGAGAACTGTATCCCCACCGTGGGAACAATTACAACTGGTTATGTCCATCAGGTAAAAAATATAACATCAAAGTATTTTTTACATTTATTTCTGACTCTTCTAAAAAGCGCAACAAACATTTTTCTTTCATTCATTTCCTTTATTACAGCCGGGTGCATACTCTGATCACGGAAGTAATGATCGTGTTCAATTGGAAGCTCGGCCTGGATCCTCCAGTAGTCCGGTTTCGGCGCCCAGTGCGTCTCGACGATGCCGTAACGGAAGCACTTGGCTAACTCCAGTGCGCTGTCGCAAAGGCTTTTGATGCTCTTCGTATAGTTGTGGCACAGTTGGAACAGTTCCATCATCTTCCGTGACATTATTTCGTCTGGAAGTTGGTAATTATTTTTGCAAACGAATGCGGAGAAGTTGCTTATAATTTACGTATTAGACATTATGTACGGTTGACTATCGAAAACCTTTTCCTACTTAGAACCTTGCCATAGTACACGATACAAATAGCGACGTCAAAATGTACTGTCAACTAACAACGAGTTTAATGTGACAAAATCCAAATATGAGCTACGTTTTCGTACATGGTTGCCTAGTGATTAAGAAGCATACAGCCAATAACACCAATCCACCTGGAACATACTCATACGGCTTGCAAATATGCGTAAATGAGATAGTGAACTAAGGTAAACAGAAGAAAAAAATACCAGCGCCGCAAGTCCTGTAGAACTCTTCAACATTCTCCGTCATCACCTCGCTGCCCTCTTCATTCAAGAACTGATTCGTCTCGAACACGCAGACCAGGGCACAGCCCAGGTCCTGGCTTCCCAGGTTGTTCTTCTCATTCCAGAAGTTCAATAGATCTTGAATTACTTCATTTGTGAACTCCAACTGAGGAAGATACAAGTTAATGAGGACGTCCAAGTAAAGATGTACCTACATAAAAACTTCACAATTTATATGTGTAGATATCAAAGTATTGATCTGGTGGCCTTCGTCAATTACAGGAGACGACTGAATGAAGTGTGACGGATATTAGATACATTTTAGCTTATGTCTTTCAGTAGACGGGAACTGCTAGACGTAACAAACGAATAGAAAAACGAAAGCGTAGATTATGAGATTTAATATTAGCCTATTCTATTTCTTATTTAGCTTATTATTTTATTTATATAATTTACTAATGAAAAAGCCCATGGACTGGGAAGCCTGTGTTAGGCGATTCTCATACGACACCGCTCATCTGCGCGGTCGGCGGTGAAGCGGATCTCACGTTGCTTTGGCTTGTATGAAATCCTTTGATGCCTAACACAAGTACAACGGACGACCACGCAGACGAGCAGCGCTCACCGCATCTCCACGTGGCGTACCGCTACAAAATCTTAGCCACCTCCGCCTGACCGCGCGGACGAGCGGTGTAGCGTGAGAATCGCTTTATTGTCCATTATATTGATAATTTATATTTTCTGCGCCCTTTGGTAGAGCTTGCTACAATTCTCCTTTCTATGTAAACCTACAACACATTTGACTTTAACACCTACCTCATACTGACACTCTAGCACCATTTCACCGATTCTGTTGCTGATGGTCTCCATCACAAGTACCTCATTTTCTTCCACACTCGACAAAATCAACGAACAGAATATTATTATTATCCTCATTTTGAAACCACTGTTCTAAAAATGTCAGTATTTCTCTTCATCATAGTTGCATGTATAATGTTGTCAATAGCGAAGAAATCGGAACAATTGGGAAATGTGCTGAATTAATTACTTTGTTAATTGGATTTGTGTTTGTACTAAGATAACGAATTTTGAATTAGTTTTATGAAATGTAGCGCCAGTTCTCGTGACTTTGTTCAGTGGCAGCCATGGGTTAGTTAATAGATTTTCGGCAAACCCATTGAGTTTTTCATGAATAAACCTCAGAGAGTGCTTTAATTAGGAGTGGCTGGACCTCTTTTCTCACCTTTACCATAAATCTTGCAGTACATAAAACTGTAAGAAAACAACATAATGTGTTTTAATGTTTTTTTTTTTATTTTATTTTCTATGTATGTACTCAATATAATGATTGTTAAGACCGATATCAATAAAACCGTAAAAAATAAAACAAAACTGATTGATGTATAATTCTTTAATAACAACATCAACATCAGCTTACAAAACTACCCACCCCCTTCGGGCAAATTGGCGAGGCAGGAGATTCTTCACACGAACAACTTAATTATTACACAAGTCCATTTAACATGCCTGGTCCGTATTAGGATATCTATATTTTAATATGTAGATATCCTTTCTGTTTATATTTTTGAGAACTGCTTTTTAATCTTTATTCTGATAGAGATTTCATTTTAACAATCAATATTATTAAGTTATAAGAGCAGTAATTCAAAACGCACACCTGAATCAATTCAAGAAGACACTGTTATATTGAGTCAGCTAATATCAAACAGCAGAAAAGAGTCTATAATACTTGAAACATTGTTCTTTGCAAAATGCAAGTAAGAAATACAGGTACAAGAAACAAAGAAGTCAAATCCGATGATCATTCCTCTACACTTCAGCCAAGACTTCTCCGACGATGAGCTCCATGCTCGGCGCCCAGTTGAGCTCGTGGATCTTGGCCTTGAAGCACTTGGCCACGTTCAGGGTCTTCATGCAGGGGTCTTCAGCCGCGTCAGGAGTCGACTCCGCGCAACCGTGGATAAGGGCCACCAGCTGCTTTGCCATCGCCTCGTCTGTTGGATGAAATTAGTAAAAAATTAAAAGATGGTAAATTATTTATTTATTTATTTATTTAATGCACAATGTACACAACCAATTTTACACGCTAAGATTAGTTCTACAGTATTGCAAATGCCAGTACTGTCCAGGTTGCTTAGGATGTACTAGTCGGACAAAATTAAAGCCATCGACACGAGCAAAAGAAAGGAAAAATTAGATTATCGCATGATTCTGACCATAAAATGATTTACAGATGCGGAAGTATATTAACTGTCGTTTTGGAGTTTCAACCAGTAACGACATTATACTGAGTTATTTCCCAATAGGAACTGCGTGACATTACACTTTCTTTACAATTTTCCGCTTCAACCGTTCGGAAATCTCGCTGACTCATTTTAATTTCATGAAGCGTAGCCCTTATTGCAGTATGTGTAGTGACATCGATATAAGTTTTTATTTATCTACTCATATAGGGCTTAAACCACAAAGTAATCTAAATCAAAGCGGCTCAAAATTCTATGAATAAGATAACACATCTCTAACCAGCGCCATGTTTCTGCGCGAACTCCTGCGCCTTGCCGTGGTGCAATTTTAGCTCCTGGTCCAGCAGTTCCAGCTTGGATGAGAGGCATAGGATGGCGCAGCCAGTCTGTCTGTTCGTGAACTCGTAACCCTCCTTCCAGAAGTTGTAGAAGTCAGTCGTCACTGACTCAGGGAGGTCCATCTAGAATTGTTGAGGACCACACATTGTAAGTTTATTGAACAACTGGTATAGCAGATGGCATAGTAAATCATGAGTGTTCTAAACCACCATAAAACAGCAAGTATCAATGAAAATGACCATCGAAATCGCATAAAATAGATGAGATGATTTGGAGTAGTATAACTTGAGTGTGCCATAGCTTCTACCCAAAAAATCCTATGTACTAAATTTGTCAGAGGTTTATACGAAAAAGCTCGAGGAACTGTACTTGTTACTCAAACAGATCCAAAATATATAAATCTGGTGGATACGGGTTTCCTCCTCTTCACATCAAATCTACACATCATTTTGAGTATCTTACCTCCTTCTTACAGTCTTCCAACGGCTTAGCGAAGTGCAGGGACAGATTCTTGATGACTTCTTGCGAGCACTCCACCGTGATGAAGAGTCCGGCGAGCACCACCAACGCCAAGCGGACGGACATGGTGGCTGATGTACGGGGCGCCATTGAGGCAGAGTAGCGGGTGGACAGACTTATATCCGCGCTTCATTGCCGCGTTAATTAGGAGTTACGTCCACGCGACAATGAGGCATGATTAAACGTGGTTTAATTAGTGTAGTGGATTCATGATTGACTTGCACTATGCAGTGCCTGATCAATAGTCACTGTGGGGATCCGTTCATTTACGGAGTTTTTGTTGACACGGATCAACCGTGTTTTGTTATTGTACCTTTAATCTTACTTTACAGCTTGTCTCACTGGGCAACGGCCCATCGATTTCAGTGATGTCCAAGACGAACTTACAAAGTACCGAATTAAAAAAGCAGTCAAGTGCGAGTCGGACTCGCGAATGAAGGGTTCCGTACCATCGTAACAGGCCGGCCCCTTCAATTTTTTATTTGTTTTTTATTATTTATTTTACTATTTATGTACACACAGTAGACAACACAGGAAAATAACATTATAATATTTATTGTTATATCAGTAACAAAAATACACTGTCATATCAACTGTCTACCTATTACGGATCATGAGATACGGCCTGCTGACAGACAGACGGACGGACGGACGGACAGCGGAGGCTTAGTAATAGAGTCCCGTTGGTACTTGTCTGGAGTTGAACCCACTGTACCTTGTGCATAAGTGGCGAGCTCTTAACTAGGCAACACACAGAAACGTAGACGAGTAAGTGTACATTTCATGTTCATTTTGACAATTTTAACTCAGAACATAATTTTTTCAACCCCGTATTTACATATGTTTGAATGACTTTATCGTGAAATAGTCATTCAATGGGATTAAATGAACTTAGAGGGTTGTATTGATGATTTTAATGATTATAATTCTGTAACTATATACGTGTTACTTGCGCTACTCATTTTTCTTCAACATATAATCTGAAACTGACCTGCAAATTGCAAAAACATTGGAATGATTGCTAGACTATCCAGAGATGACTGTCGACCATATTAATATAATAATGAAAACAACAAAAGAGTGATTTTGATTTCTGATTGTGATTTTCTTTATTTTCATCTTCCCGTTCACACAATGTGACATTAGAGAAAGTCCCTCAACATCGTGTTCACATCTATTGGAAGACATTGAACTCTAGAAGACAATACGGCAAAATATTGTAAAGAAACAAGGACTAACAATAACTTTTAATACTTTGCTTCTTGCTTCAGTCATCAACGTTCCGTAGGCGGTAACCGGACCGACGGCGACGGCGACGCTTACATGCACAGCGCACAACAACTTTGATACCTACTTTAAACTATTCAGTCATTTTATGAGTGTTTAGTCCTGACACAGCCATTTTGTTTTGGCAAGCTCTCTATGTACAATATTAATACTCGCAAGCGCTACTGCTAAGCACGAGCTCCTGAGTTTGATCCGATTGTTGAAGATTTGGTTTTTGTACCTCTGTGTGACCGTTTAGTTTGTCTTATCTACACAAACAATGTTGATGTAATCGCCCTCCTATCATATGTTTGTATGTAACAATAACTTTTAACATAGATATCAGTAGCACAAATGAGTTCACCTTTAGTTGGTGTATAAACTGATAGCATATCATGTAAGTATTTCTTACGAGATCTAAAAGGCTTACGAAATTAAGAATATTTAAAGTAATGTAATATTCTTAATTTTTAATCAGAACATTATCCAGAAGTAAAAAATTGTGCAGACGTTGTTTATGCATGACATAATAGCCCTTCCTTGGCGGTCGGGTAACAAGTGTACCCATACGATAGACTGACTGACTGTATTCAGCCAGCTTTATTCATTTTGGTAGGAATAACGTAGTATTAGGGAACTTCAGGGATCAAAAAACATAAACCCCAAGATTACTTATATCAAAACAAAATATAATAAACTAAAAACAACTCTTTATTTTTTTGTAATTTTTTGATCATGCATTACTAACACTAACTTAAGCACAGCAGTCCATAGTCCATATCCAGCCAGTTCATCATCATCATCAGTACTTCTCCATAACGGCTTCAATCATGGCCACTTCAGGAGCAATGCCGGCCCCCTTGGCGTCCACCTTGAAGCACGCAGCCACCTTCACCACGCGGTCGCAGTCGTCTGTCATGCTGTCGTATTTCTTCTCGCAGTTGTGGATCAGGTTCACTAGCTTTTCGGAGAGGACTTCACCTGTGATTGTTTAAGAAAGAATGATGAAGTACGTCATGAGCTAATTGAGGATCATTGGTGACATGAAAATTATACCTAATAATTGTTAATTTCAGCAAAGATTCTGCACTATTAGTATGAGTTGGCAAGATCGGCACTGCCATATGCTTTCACGAAGGATAGTCACTATATTATTATGACTCGTTTGTATGTCTAAATAGTTACGTACTTGTTGCGATAGTGTACTCAACAATATCGCTAAATTGTTTCTGCAGTGAGTACTGCAGCACATTTACATTAGGACATCTACACTCTGCGTACATTTACTAAACCATAGCTAGGTACAAAGTCAGTCATTCAACTTTGTACGCGTCACGTCCATTTCATGTAACCCTTTACCTGGAACATCAGAGCATTTAACTTTGCAGTTAGTTTCGCGATAAATTCAGCAAAAAACAATATGGCTGACAGATTGGATCGCGTGACCTTTGTTTCAGTTGCATGTGCACTAAGGCAGTAAATAATGTCTACAACCACAATAATTCACTAGCAGCAGTACAAATAAATAGGGATAACATGAAGGAAAATGCCATTTTTGAAACTAGAAAGAATAATTTGAAAAATCGCATTGCAATAGACGAAGTTCTTGTAAGTTCATGTTCGTTTTATAAACGTAGGGTAAGAATGTTTCTCAGTAGTACTTACTCTGTTCTGGTATTATAAATGAAGAATGCTCACTACCTCATCTTTTCTAGATTCCACTATCTCGACTAGCAGCAAGACTAGACTAGATTAGACTGGCAGCAAGTCCAAAGGAGATTGTCTCCTATTATAACAAAAAAAAATGAAACGACAAAAACATATTGGACACCGTCTACAAACACACATTCTTGTAGGACAGCTCCTCTTTTTGCCGTTTCTAAATCCCATTTCGTCAGTAATCCTGCACGCCAATTGCATAACAGAGCAACAAGATGTTTAAGGAAACGAATGTTGTTTAACTATCACAATGAAAGGCTACTGCTGTACGTGTACTGTTAGCTAATCTCACCGGTGACTATAATATTCAGGTATCGCAACCCCAAATCAAATTAATCGTTTAATGCGAATAAATGTATTTTCTTTCTAAAAACTTTCTCACCATTAGGGAAGCTCTTGACGTAGTCGTGCATGTTGACGTGGTGCATGCGGCTGTCGTCCTGCAGCAGCGAGAACTTGTTGGACATGCAGATGATGGCGCAGCCCAGCTCGCGATGCACCACCTCGAAGTCCTCGCGCCAGAAGTGCTGGAATTCCTCCAGGACCTCCTCTGAGAGCCCTGACTGGAGATAGATAGAAGTTTTTAACCACCCCTTGGTTGCGATTCTGTTAGAGACTTTACTGAGCTACGGGTTCCAGCATAGAAATGATGGATGAGGAGTAACAAGCTCAATCTAAACTATTTATGGCCATTTTTATCACCTATGAAACTGAAGGAGTCTGCACTTCATCTGAACGGCCCTCAAAAGCTGTTAGTATCATCATTAATTGTGGAAAATTTGACGCTAACAGCTCGTATACACACGCGGTTTAAAAGTGCTGATCGCTTCAGTTTCATTGGTGAAATTAGCCCAGATTCCAATTTCAACGATTTTATTTGATAGTAGTATTCAGCACAGAATAAGTACATAATATTTAGACAAAGTTTACAATAAAACAATAATCTTGCTCACCTCTTCCCTGCACTCTTCAAGTGCCTTTCCAAAATGTGCGGTGACGTGGCTCATCACCTCCGCGGTCCCCATCACCGAACTGGTGACGGTCGCCATCACAACCAGCAGCAAACAACACTTCGACGTCATCTTGTACACAATGACCCTCCAGCACCCGGCCACACATTTATATCTTAGTTTAAATTTTTTACTTCATTCAATTGTATGGTATTAGGGAAGCAGCATGATATGCAGTCACTATAACCTCTATTCGAATAGTTATAAAGTCTAGCTTGTTATGGTTTCGTTGTAGTTTTATATTTGCACGTCACAAACTGATGATTTGGTCAAAGACATAAGTAATACGTATGTTGTGTGTAATTGTGGTGCCGCGGTATGCGGCCAGGACTTGCCAGTCATATCAAACGTGGTGTTTTGGCTAATGACTGCCGCCCGAGGCCGCTTATTGCCTTCTATAATGTTATTAAGTATAGGCAGAAACGTTTAATAAAGTCTATGTTTATGTTGTCATCGGCTATAAGTAATAGCGTCGTAAGTTGTGTTCACACTCGGCTGTTGTGAGACCACCTAGGTTGAAGTTGTCATACGTGTCTATGCAGATTTCGGATTTACGTAATAGATGAAGAAAGTAAACTTATTGTTACCCGACTTCGGCGCAGCCAAAAGGAAGGGTTATATTTTATCAGTCTATGTATGTATGTATGTTTGTATTTACGTGTGTTCCTCCGTAGCAAATAAACTTTTTGATGAATAAGGTGTCAATCGATTCGTTATTATTAGGCTACATTTTAACTGACGTCAACAATAGGAAGAGTCGATTTTACCTTGTAAACCCCGAATTTAATTGGGGCGTGATTAGATTAGATTAGTAGTCGGGTTTTTTAGTTGTAGTAAAGTTCTTGTTGTATTATTGGGTAAAACGTACGTAAGTCTAAATAATGTTACACTACGATAAGTTTAACCAAATCCTTGGTTGTCGAAGTCACTGTTCAAACCGATATTCGAAATGTATTTAGTCGACGGTGGCCATTAAACTTGATATAGTTATTACGGTTTAAACACAAGCAGTTCAATATCCCATCTTACAGAACCATTGATTAAACTGCACTTAACATCGATTTTCTTTTAACCTTAGCCAAATCGTATTTCGGCAACAATTGGTTAGTTTCCACCGTTAATTCGGGATTCAGGGCACGTATCCCATAGCATGGACCATTGGTCGCGGGGCGCGGGCTGCCACTCGAGAGCCATGCCCACCCCGCGCACGTGCAAGCGTGATGCATCGCACTCAGGGTGACGCGATACAAGACTCCGCGATTTACGGGAAAACGAGCTGAAAGTGTTTTAAATGGATTTTTTCATGCTGCTGGAGTATAATTCTTGTGGATTCCAAAAAAGTGGAATAACAACCATCATACAGGGGACGCGTTCCATGGTTACAACATGATACGAATACAATTTATTTTTAGGAGTAAAACCAAAATCTTGCAGTCACATGCGGTTGTGGATATGATTATAATTTAGGATAGTGAATCAAGGAAAACATCATTTCAGGTGTCTGTAAATCAAATAGCAGCCCTATGAAAAGCATTAGATTGTAGTATGGTGTCATCCAAACAAATATATGTATACTCGCGTTTTGTCAAAAGCAGCATCTATCAGCAACTGTGTCAAGTACCTGGGTAGCATTTGAGTTGCAATATGCTCGCTTCGCCCTGGCCCCTGCTGCCTATTAGCATAATGTGTACTTATCTTAGATAGCTCTCACAGAGCCACAGTCATATTTTCTCGTCAGAAGCCATCATCACTTCCATACAATATTAATCTATAAAATGTTTACAATATATACCTGGTCGACTGTAAATCTTCTACATTATAGTTGCACCGGACTTCGGTCCGTAAACAGTTAAGCAAATAAGAAAGGAGAACAAAGCTGTTGTTCATGTTTGTACTAGACGTGGTTTACTCCGGCCAGACGGACCGGCGGCGACCTGGGCGATATAACAAGCATTGGTGCAAGATCATTTTTTTGGATACGGTTAGCAGTAGAACAGGTTTTATGGTAAAATTGAAGCTGGGTCAGTAATGATGGATCTTAAGCAGTGAAGAGTGGCTTTAATGTTTAGTTTATTAACTTTGCACTTATTTTGAGACCGTAACATACTCAGAATGGCAACGAATCTCGGAGTTTGATCAAATTGAACCATTTGCTCACACATAGGACACCTCTTTTGTAGTTATAATAGGCTGATTAGGCTTATGATACCATTTTAAATTCCAGAATAATTAGGAAGGTTGGTTTAATTAAGGTTGTGTCGGACTTAAAATGCATTCGTTTAATGACGCATCAATTGCCGGCACATCACTTCACCAGCTTGAATTAGATAGACAATAAAATTGTTTCTCAAAATATCATTCATAACCAAATTAACTAGGACTCAGGAGGCGCGGTATGTGTGATGTAGGACCAAATCTAAAAATATCCAAATATTACCGCTACACTATGTTATTTCACAACTATCATTAGAGACGCTAATTTCCCTGAAGACGGGAACGTAAAACCTGAACTATTCGCCGTGAAGTTTCCCCATCCATCATACGAGACAGGGTAAGCAGGGAACAGTAATCTGTCAGCGGTAATGAGAATACTTTGACAGGTTTTTTTGAAGGGAAACAAGAAAAATGGAAAGTATTCACCGTTCTGATAACAAACTAATGATGGTAGAATTGGACATGGGAGAAATACTATTTTTCATAACTGTGATTAATTTGGTAAAGATGTGGTTGTTGTAGTAAGTTTTGACGCATGGAAAACGAATTGTAAATCATTAGCTAATCAGCGCATGCAATTTATTTGTTTCGGTAGTCTAGTGACATTAATTTAATAAGGAGGTTAGATCAAGGGCCTGATTCAGAAGGCAGTACTCCTCGATACGGCTCGTATTGTGAGGAGGTTCCTGTCTCTGGAGCCCTAACCACCGGTAGCTTGGACCCTGCTCCCGCTACCGGCGGACCACTATTTTTTATATTTTTAAATGTTTTTTTTTTATATGTTTTTTTAAGAAATGTTTAAAAATTTAATTAATATGTAAAAAATTAAATAAAGGACATAATAATAATTTATTTAATTCAGACCATTGATCCATATAGTCTTAGTAAAATCTTAACCTATTGTTAGTACATAAAAAGCTTAAATTAATTGGCGACATGTACGCCAGTACGCACATGCCTAGCTGCCCAGTGCCTAATGAAATGCCCATCAATTTTGTCCGCCAGTGTAGCCAGTATGTTGTTGGTGTTGTATGTTGTTAATGTCTCGTTGATTTATGATAATCAAAACTGAAGGCGTATTTGTATATTTATGGAGTTTTGAGAACAATTTGGGTTCTTTGCCTTCAGATTTATAGATTTCTGGTAGTTTGTTATGTTACTTTTCAGTATGGTTTAAAGATTAAAGCTGCATCTGAATCTCTAAACTATTTGTAAGACTGCCAATTCCGTTAAGAAAAAGATATAAACACAAGCATCTTGTTTCCTTTACCCACAAAGACACAAACAATCACAGTATACAGCCTATAAACTAAAGGGGGCCCACAATGAGTAATAGTCGATGTTGCCAGCCTCGCGATCACTCCCCATTCGCCTCACGTAGTGTTGCCAGGGGAGAAATAAATATTTCCCGCGAAAATCCGCGGCCTGTTCTATATGTAAATTTTTATGTTTTTTCCATCAAATAAAGTTGTGCCGTGTGTGGTTTTATAATTTAACAATACAAGGCTCAGGTGTCGAACCTCGTACCAACGACAATGGAAAATATTTGTAGATGGAATATTGCTTCGGTAATAAAACCCAGAGAGATTTTCTTTTTGAACGTGCACTAAATTCCGAATTTTAAATAACGTAATGTTTGTTCTTATTGTTTTTACTTTCGTACATATTAAACTCTATATCGCATGTTACTTTGCTCAGGGGTTTTGTTCCACGCTGAAAAGGCGTTTTCAGCATTAAATATAAAACATGGGATTGTGTTAATAGGACCGTTGGAAATGAGATGTATTTCGTACACGTCTCTAAATTGTGTGCAGCAGCTGGCGAAGCGCGAATGTTTGCCGAAGTCTGTCTGCATACTGTACAGTTACAAAGTATAGCATTTGTCGCTGAACTATACAGTATACAGTAGGGAACCCAAAACATTACGTATTTTCCCTAGTTTCGTGTAAACGGACGATGCTTACGTTTGGAAAGGAAAAAAGTCATGGCTGAGACTGAATTAAACATACATAATATGTATACACACTTATTCCTGTTGACCCGTACCTATCACTTAATAGCTAAAACATATATTGTGTGGTTATTGGTCTTGAGAACGTCTCAGTATTTATATGCAAGTCCGTCAGTTTTGAAGTTAGGATCTTGAAATTTTGTATTTAGGCTGACGCTTGAAAATTAATTTATACGTGTCTCAGCGTTTTAGATAATTCTACCCCCGAAGGGTTAAAAAGGGGGCTGAAGGTGGAATCTTGCAACTCAATTTTGAACAACCGATTGAGCTGATATTTTGCACACACCTTTGGTTCTGGTGACAATACATTTTTATGACAGACATACCTCAATCCTGCAGTCAGGATCGTCTCCTCAAGAGAGAACTCTTCAACGGTTAGTAGCACAGACACGAAACTTTGTATGCGCGTTCTTACGATGATTATTACTTAGACAGGAAACGGGATATTAACGGGACGGGATTTTTTTTTTATCATGACCTCATCCTGCAGCCAGGATCGTCTTCTCACGAAGGAACTCCTCAACGGTTACTAGCGTTTTTAAAAAGGCATTTTTGAGTTAAAATTACTAATATTTCCTCTTATGGTTGGAAACCAACAAAACGTAAATCGTTGTTTTTTTTAAATTTTAACCCACAAGGGGGTGAACAGGGGGATGAAGTTTTGTATTGAAGTTGTTCGTTCATGAATAAAAATATTAAAGGCAAACCGATGAAGTGGTTTTGCGAGAGAGCCATTTTGACTCCCAAAAACGACCAAGCCGCTGCGTTTAACGAAATGTTGATAAATACATTCGAAGGTGAAGAAATGATTTATAATTCTGTTGACACCATGGTCGATATGGACGAGTCGGTTAATTATCCTGTAGAATTTTTAAACTCTCTTAATCCGCCGGGTCTTCCGTGTCACAGACTTATGTTGCGTGTAGGTGCTCCTGTCATGTTGCTTTGAAATATACGGCCTCCAAAATTGTGCAATGGAACTAGACTACAAGTAATAGCTCTCCACTGCAATGTTATTGAGGCCAAAATAATATCTGGATCTGCCAGAGGAGAAACGGTCTTCGTGCCGCGTATACCATTAATACCAAATGATCTTCCGTTTGAATTTTAAAGATTGCAGTTCCCAATCAAGGTTTGTTACGCGATAACTATTAATAAGTCACAGGGACAAACTGAAATTTGTTGTTAGTTGATTTGCGGCAAGACTGTTTCTCCCGCGGCCAGTTTTATGTGGCTTGCTCACGTATAAGCTCTCCAACTGGTCTGGTTGTTTTAGTGCCCGCTTCCGAATTAGTGAAAAACATTGTACCTATGTAAAGAAATACTGTGAAGGACGGTATTTAGGTAGATATCGGTCCTTTACAGTTTCTATTTCTTTAAAGTTTCCTAAAATATCACATGTAGTGGAGGACAATTAGCCATGAACATAGTTCTACGAGTATACTGTTATTGTTATAATAATTTATAATTATCTAATAAAAAACAATTTAAACTCTACGCGGACGAAGTAAAATAAAATAGTTACGAAGTCTAACCTTACATTGAATATTCAAGTTTCATGCCGAAAATATAGTTTTTAGAATTTTGGTCAGTTTGTTTGGATGTGTATGTTCCGGTTTGCACAAAAACGGCTGAATGGATTTGGATGATATTTGGCACACAGATCGTTTATAACCTGGATTAACCTCTAGGTTACTTTTTAATCCCGGTAGTACGTTTCCGTCGGATATATTTCGACATCCACGCGGGCGAAGGCGCGGGCAAAAGCTATTTATATTATTTATAATACCGTTGAAATATTACCAATATTCCTTTCTTAATACACATTGTATGTGTCCATACATCAAGTTTAATGAAATCCTCAGAGGTGGGTGGGTACTGCAACAATCCATCAAGCTGTCCACACAGTCTGCACTCCGACCAACTTATCTTTACACCTCAACATACACTCAAGCTTCCCCGAAGTGCCCGAGCGAAGTGCAACGAAAAGTTTGTTTTAAAACACCATTAGTAGACTCCGTTAGCAGGCGTGACAAGGAAAAATGAATCTTTTTCCATCGTAATACATTTGAAAAAGAAAGTAAAAACGGTTTTTGTTAAAGTCAAAACAGAAGTCAACTTTGACAAAGTGTCTTTTACGCTTCTGAAAAATCTTGTATAGTAATGTTTTTCTTTTTCCAAGGTAATAAGGTTGCTTTTTCTTTGCATCATTTTTCAATGGAGGCAAAGATAAATTGGTTCCTGGAAGGAATGGATTCCATGGGGAATTCGCTATTTTTCAAGAAAACAGCGCGTTGAATACCAAATGTGCGGAAACAATGACTTTATAACGCTGAGTTGACATTCACGAGTAACGCGCCATTTGTATGTTCAGACAGTACATTAAGAACTCTTATCTCCAAACGAATATTACCTGCTTCACTTGTGTGTAATTGGTTGAATTTATTCTCGATTTTTTTTTCGAACTTAACATCACGCATGTAATCCTCGAAGGGTTAGGCAGAGGTGTACCTCATAGCCCACCTACACATGTCTACAGTTATGTACTTAAGTCACGCATTCGGACGGAGGGAAACCCCAATTTTACTATGGCCGACCTACGAATCGAACCCAGGACATCACCATGCTCAGCAGTCGCACTTACGACCACTAGACCAACGACGCAAATTTTGTCGAAATTATTGTAACATAAATCATGGCAGGCGGGACAGCTCACAAGTCGTTGACAAGATAAGCAGTAGCCCTGCTACTTGCTTATCTTGACCGCTTTCCAATTATGTAAGTAATGTTGACGATTTGATTTGATGAGTGTCCTGTCTGACCTGGTTACTTGGTCTACGACACAGTTACATTTATTCATGCACGATGCTCTAAATTACTTACAAATGTTAAATGCTGTTTTATTGAATGTGACACAGCCTATTAATTTTGGCACAATTTAATATGCAATAAAATAACCCTAAATACCCAACAAAATGACAATCAATAAAAAATACATCCATTATTGTCATTGAGCCCGTCAACAAGCTGTGTGACATCGTCGCTCACCTGGCTATAGTGTGCAGATGCGCACTGGTGGCGAGCTTGACCAGCGGCCGCTGCGGGGGCCGGCTGGGCCGCGTCGGCGGGCTGTAGGTGTACTCCGCCGCCGGCGAGCCCGTCAGCCAGGACCAGTGCTCCGTCATCGTTGCGGGGTCTCACTGTGTCCCACTCGCACTTTGAACACTGCACTTGTTTACCAAGACACGGTTTGCTATCTAAAGTTCGAAGGAACTCCCATTTTGCTTTTGATTTTCTAATCTTTGGTCATAGTTAGTTTCGTTTGATTTAAAGAAAACTGTGTTTTTCCGAAATGCAACTTGAGATCGAAGTTCTATATAAACAGTTTCAACTTATCGGCAAGACATTAAAATGTTAGGCATTAAAATCGAAAACCCTTTGTTGATTTGACTTATTCGTCAACTGGCGAGTGTGAAACTTGCGAGTGCGCGCGAGTTGGCACCTTCCGATTTTACCTATTTTTTTTGTCGTCAACTCGCTCGCCCTTATGTTATAGTCCTCCTTATCGATTTCGATAACGGCGACCCTTAGATAAACTAAAATTATTTCATGATAGACCGAATTTTGTTTTGAATACCCAGTCACAACTAGAGCAGTTATAGGGTTCGAGCACCTACAAATATTCCCTACTGATTATTCCTACTATCACAAAACTGAATGGTTCCCCCTTAACAAATAACTCTCTCTGTCTATCCAATATTATGAAATTCCCAAACTTTCGCAACCACTTTAAACATTCATCCTTCAAATCCTCAACTCTTATTAGATTCACAAACAATGATTGATACTAGCGCCAAGTAGTTTACAGCCCTGAAAACTAAAACTTTGATCTGGCAAAATAAACCTTATGGCAATACAGGTAAGAAACATTACGAATGTACTTGCACCTTGCAAGCAATATAAGCATGGTTTAGATAATGTAAAACCGACCTTGAAATCAAGTACATAAAGTTTATCATACAGGGAAAAGAGGTTTTCCGAACTGAACAATAGAACCCGACCACTTTTCATGCAAAAAGTTATCATGAATTAAGCAGTATATGTTTCAAATTGGGTTCCACGAATCAAAATCACTATCGCCCTTCAGAACATCGTTATTAAACTTCCCGTTTCAAATCTTACTCTTGAAAGAAAATTCGAATCGGATACCTTCCCTTTCACACGCTATGAGATTGGAAAGGGATAGCATGTGTGCAACGGAAGCGTGGAGTAAGCGTTTAATAAGGAGCACTAGCATAAGTAAGGTAATAAATCTTCAAGCCCTTACGGTAGGGACCGGGGCAGGGTGTATAGAAAATTCATAGCGACACTTTATGCCTGTGACGTCATACTGTGCGGCGAATGAGATTCTTGGATGGGTGTTCATAAAGGTGGGGAGAAGGAACTATTGCCGTTGGAATTATTATTATTGCTCCGTCGCGCTTCGCCGAGATTTACAATGTTCGTAATAAAGGTATGATCTGTGGGACGACTTCATTGCTAAGAATAATCTACGCGGACTGGGATATTATTTTTCAGTTATGGGAATGAGAAGTGAGGATTCGAAGCGTAATTCATGAAGCACAGCTTACGTAGATTTACCACAGATATACAATAGGTTTTCAGAAACTCTCCGAACTCTTTTTACTCTGTGATGAAGATTGTGAAAACATGTTACCTATTCTTGGCACAGAAAATGAACACGTTAAACTAACTATTAATATAATGAAAACAAGGGTTTGAAAATAGTACTGAATAACTCAAGAGAATTTCTAGTACATATTATAGAAGATTTGAATACTAGCCTAACTAAACCCCCTGAAACTGAAAAGCGCAATCCCTTCCATCACACAACAATACTCATAACAGTTTACGTGTGTAAGTACCGCCGCTGCCGACCCCTCAGCGCCGCGGGCGTGAACATTTATAACTGATGAGTTTGCAAACATCGCGCCGTGAGCTACAGTACAGGGCTGAGCCGCACGCGCCGGTGACGGACCGCGCCGTGCGGACGTGTGCTCGCATACGGGGCGTCAGTAGGTACACTAGATTAATAAAGTTAGGCAGATAAATAATGCTGGATTGTGAAGTCAGCTGAACAGGGATCATTTGTTGTTCGAAGGTCCTGTAGGCCGTGGTGCACTTCTCTTGACATGACATAACAATCTACATCATCCAATTTTTGTATCCAAGACCTCTCGTGTGGCGTCTCAGGTTAGGTCCAAAGGATATCCATCCGGATATCCTTCCTGAACGGACATCATGAGGAAACCGGCACTGCGGTCGGCGCAGCATGTGTTCTTCTCCTTTCTTGCCATCTCTTAGGTAAACTTGACAATTTTTAGGGAAGACTTATATGTTCACTTATGTCTAGCCATAGACGTATTTCGGGAGAAATAATGATAAGCTCGATCCTCGATAGTTTAACAAGAGCAAGCAATCTTTCAAAATTCACCGGTCCACGTAGCCTTACAATGTCAAATCCCCAAAATGGCATAATAATATTGTTACAATATTGCCTTTAATAGCATTACTGCGAGCGAGTACCCCCACCGCCGGCCGGCTGCGTGGGGATCCGTACGCGTCTCCGTAGTATTTAGCGACAATACGGGATATAAAGCAATTTATAATCTTGTACAGAGGGGCGGAATTAGCTGATTATGCAGATTAAGAATTAAATGTTAAGCCGTTTAAGACACATTGTTTCAGTTAATTTAGTATGAGATAATTACCGAGATTATAGTCTTTTAAGATAATCGTAAACTATTGAAGCACTTATTAAACATGAAAGCAGTATTTAAGATACGAGAATACAGTTTACACTAACTTTGATTGTGATGTAAAATCAGAGCACAAAAAAAAAGAAAGGACTGCATAACAATAGCAGTATACACTCATAGAACTAGACAGCCAACAAACTGATACTCAAATCGACATCAAAGAGGCACAAGTGGGTGCCATGCATCACCAATCATCAAATGCGACCACCCACCGGCCACCACCAATACAATCGACAGCCAAACTATTACAATCGCCGATCCCCTGCACGCAGTGGTAATCTTTCAATACATTTGCTCTGATTAAAGTTATCACAGTGCATATCCCCTACCCCCCATCCGCTGCAGTGGGCGGGGGTGATGCAGGGGGGTGGGGGTGTACACAGTACATATTAAGATTAGAGTGATTACGGGGGCCTTCACCAATTGATTTGTAGGTGCTTTAGGCGATTAGATACATGTAACCCAGGTATGCTATACGCTATACATAGCGTTGCGTTGTGATTGTGTGTTGACGTAGGTTGCCCTATTAGGAAATTAGTTAAAACTTAATGTTATTAGACCACCTCAGGCAATGTGCATGGTTGTCACATGACTTGAGCAACATTATCTCTGGGCTTTTAAAGTGACCGTGTGAGTTAGAGTTGGTGTTTCTTGTAAGAGTAGTCGGAAGTCGGACTCAAAACTATGTCGCAGTAGGTATGCAACAATAATTCATATAGAGAAACGAATACTCCACCTTAAAAACCCAATCTCTTTATCAATAAAAGGTCACGCTAGAAAAACCATCATAGTAAAGCCTGGAACAATGCTCCGTAGTACAGACGCCAGCTCATCAAGCTACCCGAAACTGTCAAATTTTCCCAATCGACCTTCAAACTAATGCTTTAGCGATAAACATGAAAAAAAAAAAGAATCCATCCAAATTCAAAGTAGCTTGATGTGCTGGCGTCTGTACAATGCTCTTTCCGCGTGAGAATCGAACCTACACCGCAGAAGGAAAGACAAATACAATATCCGATTTGCCCCAGTTAACGCCATTTTATCACGAGTACATAATGCCCATTCCACCGCCGACAGTAAATAACTAATTACTGACAAAAAAACTAATACAATACGCTGTTCATCTCACATTCGTTCCGTCAGTCATTGCTAACAGTAGACCGTGGACCCTGCAGTTATAAATCACCATGCACAATAAAGGGAGCACTCCCTCTCACTCAGAGGGAGGAATTAACCGGCACTCCCGCATTACGAGATGTAGAACTGTTTCTATGAACTCGCTTGGAAAATCCCGTTTCAGTAAAGTTAAGTAATCTGAAAGTTTATTATTTAAAGTAAAACTGTAGAATTTATAAATTAGAAATAACAAAACCTGAAACATCACGCCTGTAATCCCCGATCGGTGAAGGCTTAGGTAGAGGTAATAGTACACCCTCGTATCTCCAGTTACGTGACAAGTTCCATGTAATAGAGGGCGAGCCAATTGGCCGGGCCCAAAACCAGACTCCGTGGCTGCTATTGAGAAAATTCTTATGGAAAAACAAAATAACATTTTGCCCGACCCGGGAATCGAACCCAGGTTCCTTTGCTCAAAAGTAGCGCTTGCAACCACTAGACCAACAAGGCAATGTCGTAACTTTACCGATCCACCACTTAAAAAACAATTAGAAAACTCCCGAAAATATGTAGGTCGTAGCGTTCTTATGCGTGATATGTGATATGCTACGGCGTAGCGCTACGAGCTGAATTTTACCAAATTTTTACAAGGCTCAACAATCTTCGGAAATATTATATTATTATTAATATTTTGTTGGGTGTTTTTTTTACATGGCGTCTAGATTAATTTGTAATCAGCTATTGTACACCCGCTCCATACTCATCTGTATAGCGCACTAAACTATTCTAATGCAAAGGGATGCACCGCTGAACTTGTGGGGTGCGTATGAGGTGCGCTTCAATGTACTTGTACGTAGGTACATTATTGAGGACATGAATTATCTTTGCTTCGGGGTGTGTAGACTATAATTACAGTGTTTGTGTACTATGAAATTACATTATAATCAAAAGCTAGGGAGCAGCTAGTAAAAATAACGCAATGATTTTGAAAATTACACATAACGACTGTTTAAGTAGGTATGCCATATTTAACTGTTCTAATATTTCTTTTGAATTGCTACCAATATCCACAGACATAATAAAACGATCACAACAACGCAAACACACTTAAATATAAAAAAATGACAACCTGGCACAGGAGCCCCGAGCCTCTCCAACTAAATTCTTCCATTAACCTCTCTCGTATAATACACACACATACAAACAAACTCACATACATAGTATATCTCCAGTGTTTAGCTGCACTTTTCCACATTTCGCTTCATTATCGCGAACCGAATCAAAACAAAACTGTTTACCAATCTAGTTCCAACCTTATTTCAATAAAACTATGGTGAAAATTAATTTGCACGCTTCGCGAAGGGGATGATTTCCCCATTTAGACAAGTCTGCTGTTTGATATACGTAGACGAAATTAAAATAAACACATTCGCATACATTTTACGGCTGTTGCTGTTTTAGTGTCTAATACAATAACCTTTTGTTAGTTCAGAATGAAAAAAGAGTTTTTTTCTTTTTAGATAAACTTAAGTTAGAATAATTGATTATTTAAGTTGCATCATAATGATTGAATGAAATTACGACGTTTTAAAGCTGCCTGCTTTAGCTTTAATTTTATCTACACACGAAAATCAATTCCAGCAATTAATCAAAAATTCGAAGAAATAACGCTATTACGCATTTGAACTACAGCCAAAAATTGTCCGTAGTAAGACATAGTAAGTAGTACACTACAGTCCATCGAGAATCCCCGGCGCCTGCCGTTCGCGTGGTAGCAGCGAGTCGCAGCGTGACTCATAGTAAAGTCCTAACTCACACAGGCGCGCGGGCTCGCGTCACGTGCGAGCGGCTGCTGCGTGCCCCTGTGTGGACGTAAGGCTAGGGTCAGCGTGCTCGCGGGACGTATGATAACGAGAGATTCATTCCGTCGGGAGATATCCATACTAATATTATATAATATGCGAAAGTAACGCCTGAATGCCCAATTCATACCTTAACGGCAGAACGGGTTTTGATAAAGTTTTACACACAGGTAGAGTAAACATATCTGGGTTAGTACACAGCCGTAGGAAGCCACGTGCTGAAGCACACCAGCTATCGACACTATATTAATATCTTTACAAAACGTAGGACGAATGTGTAGTTTAATTGACGGAAGTGTTTTGTAAAAGCAATTTACAGAAATAAATACGATTAAAAACATTTTCATTCGTAAATCATATTTACGAATGAAAATGTTTTATTATGAAAGATTCTAATTGGAAGCAGCAGGCTATAAAATTCAGTCATAAAACGTTGAGAACTTTTACAAGTGCTATAAAAAAATTGATTCTCAGCAAGCAAGGCGCTAACTTTGCCAAGAATCTTCGATTGTAAAATGAAAATTAACAACAGCTCCAAAACTGTCCTCAGGCCACAATGCGGTTTAGCGTTGAAGTCAATAAACTTTTCATGGTGCATTTCCACAAGGGGGAACGCGTGCATTTTGACAGTTGCGTCCGCCCCGCACCCGCGCTCGCTCCCCTCTGGCGCCCGCCTTATGTCGGGTGCCACTTTATGTGAAATCGATGCACCGCTGTTTGTAAACACTTGCACTTTGTACGTATGAAACTTAACAAATATTATTTATGAATAGATTAAACGCAAATAATGAGGCAAAAGTAAGAAAATTCTGAGAAAATGTCGACAATCAACAAGTTGCATTTCGTGTTTTAGCGCTGACTTCTTTTTGTTACTATAATGTTGTTTAAGTATGACCTATGTAGACCTTATTAGCACATTTCTAATTAGAAAAATACTTCGCTAACAACAAACACAACAAAAATATGGACGAAACTTATCACACCACTAGAATTCCACTTTTAAAGAAACACACACTGTCACTATAATTAATTCGAGTAATTTTATTTTATATTAAATGTTCAAAAATATAGAACGTCTGTATTTTTGAATTTGGAACGGCGGGAGGTGGCGCGGCGGTGCGGCCACGTTGTGAACTAACCTAACCTTGCTGCGTGCAGTCGGGGCGCGATCGTAAAATATCTATCGCGACAACACTTGATCCTTGCTAAAACATACAAACAAGTTTCTTTATTTAACATTAAATGTCGCAGGCTTTGAAACTAAGATAAAAGTAGGTATGCAGACAGTCGTAAATATTGAATTTGTTATGAGCCGTTAATCGGAGGCTGCAGTCCATTACGAGTTAATTTATGATGGTAATAAATGTTAAATGTATTGCTAATTTAATCACAGTAACAATAAATAATTTTAGTTATGTCTGCAACTCTGCATCAGAAATAAAATAAATTTCTATATACTACAAGAATTTTTTCTCAATCATCCAACATATTTCATATTTCAGTTTCTAAGTTCGTATGTATATAATTAACTTTATCTAAGACAAATTTCTACTTCTTTAGCTACTCAAATACCCGGTTGTCTGCTAAAGTATCAACAATACTGGGTCGTGGTTGTTAGAATCAACCCCGTGTGTCCGGCGCACCCCTCGTTCATTCATTTGTCGTAGTAGTGGGGGGGGGGGGTAGGAGTGAAGCAGAGGGGCGGGGCGGGCGGTGACCTTGTAGCGATGTATGCAGTAATGTTTGTGGTTCTGGTTCACATGGATTGGCAGTATTCCTCGATAGTGCATGTTTGTAAACAATCATTTTAATTAAAAATAACACTACCCTCCTGGTAGCGTAATTTTTCAGCGTAATGAATTACCTAGCATATCCGTACCTACGAATTACAACGTATTACATCATGTAGGAATAAGATTAAGTGTTACAAATATAAAACCAAGTAATTAAACAGTTAAAATAACTACTACTATAAATAAACTTCATCTAAAATGAGTCCCATATAATTTGTTGACTACTAACAAGGTATTTTTAATTATTCTCTGTGCTTTTCGTTCACATAGACTTTTCTTGTGGCGCCCCCTCGCGGCGACAAAACGTATAAACATTAAACATTGGTGTCTCGTGTCCCCTTCCCTTCGCAACCCGTCACCCAAAATCTATTACAGAAACATTTTTCTCATTCAGAATCCATTGCGCTATTACAATTGTAATTGAAGATAGAAATGCAACGGAATGTGCAATGGAATTCGAAATACCGATGAACTTCCAGCGTAATATTTCCGTTGTATGGATGGAGTGTGCGCGCACCCTAATCGACACGTGTCACGCTCTGAATTAATGAAATTCGCTAGATTTTATTGCTCTTACTTCAGATAGTAATAACGCCATCTGTAATAAATCTTATGATAACCTGCGGGCTTAGACAAAGTAACAATTTAAAAACGATACCTAACGAAGTTAGAAAATACTAAAATGTATGGGATTGACATAAGCCGCGTTAAGTCACGTGGTCAATCGACATCGTTATCGCAAGTTGGTAGACAATGTTATAAATTCGTAAAGAAACCATAAAGTAACGAAACCATAAAATAATGACGAACGGAGGAGCTCGTGGCTAAATAATAACAACCGCTCGGGTCGATCTTTAGGTTAAGCCGTGCTTGCCTAGGTTGGTCTGTGGATGGGTGACCACCCATTACTTACCGAGTTTCCTCCGTGCCTCGGAAAGCACGTTAAGCCGTTGGTCCCGGGTGTCATTTGTAGATCTTTGACAGTCGTTAGATAGTCAGTGGCCTGAAAACTCTGACAACCAGTCTTTCCAAGGGGTATCGTATTACCCAGTATTAGCTGGGTTGTGGAGGTCAGATAGGCAGTCGCTCCATGTAAAATACTGGTATTCAGCTGCATCCGGTTAGTCTGGAAGCCGACCCCAACATAGTTGGGAAAAGGCTAAGCAGATGATGATGACCATAAAGTAACGAATTGTTATCGTGTTTATCCCATACAAATGCGTAGACAAGCAGCGCTTTCAGTGTTCGCCTTCGCTTCGATCGTGATCGCCAAAAAAGTTAACGAAATGAATGTTAAAACGTTGTAGTTATTGAAACAATATGGCCGGATTTCATTCAGCAGTTGATTTTTGACACTGAGTGGTTACATACTCTAGGTATTTATTCTGTGCTAGAGACATAAATAATGAATTCTTTACGTTTATTGTGGGCACTGGGCTGCACACTATGAGAACTTGGAGCTTGGAACTTCGGTGGGAACTTGGCAGTTTGGCACTTGGCGTGTCAACGGTGTTCGCAAAAAACATCCAGAATTGTACTGTTGTTGTGTGTGTACCTTACCAAGAAACTGTACTTCTGTTAACACTTCGGAAACCATATGCCTCAAAATGATCTATTAATGACACGCTAACAATAAATGCCAATGCCAATGCCAATGCCATGTTATGCATTCGTTCCATCGTCGACCACATCTCTGTCCTTGGACTAGATTGAGGTCAAGAGTAAGCCCATACAGAATAAAAAAAAAAATGCAGCCCATCAAAATTATTCCGGAGTTCCCGTCTCTGAAACTCATGTGAAAAACAAAAAACTTGTTATTTTGGGGCCCAAAATGAGATATCTGCATTGCGGAATAGATGATGAGTTTGTAAATAATCCTTGAGCTTCTCCTTATTTATTTAAGTACATACATAACCATAAGAATATCAAGTTGCGGGCAAAGAAAACACCTTTCCCAAAACTTAATTAACCCTATCGCCGCGGCCGTACCGTCGCGTGACCAATCTTCTATCTCAACCCTCCACTGCAAACAACTTGCACTTTACACTCAATACCGCTGTGGGACTGTTTGAGCAACATTTCGGGACAACAACGTCTTATACTGTCATCTTATCGTAACCGTACTGTTGTTTTGCGTCCCAGTACAGAGTAGGTAGTACCCAGTTCCACGCTGTTGGTAGAACTTTAACTTAGACTAAGTTAAAGTTCTAAGCATTCCTAAGTCTTAGTTACGATATTATTTACATGTCGGCCATTTGCGTGCACACAAGGTGCAGGGCGGTGGCTTTTACCAAGATTGGTAAAATATATTTGCGTATTATCGTAGGTTTAATTCTGCCCATACATATTTATACAACCCATTGCAGTCCCATATTTTCGTCCACAAACTCGATTTCTCCGGATACTACGATACCTCCCAAAGCTGGTCTGTTTAAGCGAGGGTGGACTATCAATAAAGTGTTTTTATTCATTTTCATACATTAACATTGAATGTTAATAACGTGTATTAATCCATTATCAGGCACACAATATTTCAAGGGATCTTTTTTCACTTTCTGAAATTAACTAAATACTACTAAATTTTATTCATTTTACAAAACATGTTGCCTGTGCCATCGTTTTAATATTATAGTGTGCATACTCAAATTATTGATTTAATTAAAGAATTTAATAAAACTTTGCAGAAAGCTTATTTCAAATTGGATTTAGATTGGCTTTCTACTGTGTGTGTAATTTTATATGCTCGTAACTTGTGTTAAAAACCAAAATAATAGTGCTTGTTATCCTCAAAGGAATTAGCTCAGAGGACATAAACATTACATCATAAAAATATCAAAAAGCTCATGACCCGTTTTCAGTGTCAATTTTGAGCACAGACAACCAGAAACATTAATAATAATTCTGCAATTCTGATTAAACAAAAACAAATTGATTTTGTTTAACCCTACATCTGCAGAGGCCCATTTAGTTTATGATGAGTACCAGGAATTTCGTCTTTACCGCCCTCTGGCCCTTGGGGGTAGAATTTCGAGGTCCTAGCCTTAATGCCTACTGTTGAAATACATTTCAAGTTCGTAAGCTCTACTATAGCTTTGGTATCTAGCCTTACAATGTGTACGCCGTGCAGTCATTAGACTATTTCCATTCCTGATACGCGCGTGCAACCATTCCTCGTTGAAACCGTACAGTTCTGGATTATTCCTTATTTCTGGTTTAAGTTTAATTTTACATAACTGCTCGTGAGCACGACCGCGTATTAACGGCGCGGGTAGCAACGTTTACTACTTATCTAAATCTACTCACGACCACTCTCAATTGCTCTTACTGTGGAACCGTGTAAAACATGGATGTTTAAATAATTTTGTTTAATATCTTCTTCATTTTAAATTGTAATTGTTTCCGCTGAACTGACTCCGCGGCAACAATGACTTATAAAATTAAGTAAATGACAGAAAAAGTAGGTAGTCTTGCAAAATATTGTACACATCCAAAGAAAACACGGAACACCATGAAAACAACATAATATTTGCAGCGCACTAAAGTTTGCAAAAATTGCAAAATAAAAAGTTACGAATCTATCGGAAACACCGTTGTTAACCCTCCACACAATCCCGCGTCGCGCGTCCCGCGGTCCGGGTCCCGGGCGGGCCGGGACGACACATGTCCGCGCATACATTACGCGCACAGTAGGGTTGACTCCCGGAATTAATTAGGTATTTCCTTACCTGAAACAAGAAAAATATTAATTGAATTTATTTATTAAAACAGTTTTAATTTTCGGCGCGTTTCGGCGCAGAATAAGTTTGTCTTTTGGGAATATTTTTACATGTTTAATAAGGTATTTTATGAGAATATGCAAAGTGTTCATTGCATATTTATTAGGCGTGATATTAAAGTCAACGCGGAATACATAAGTGCGACCCGGCTACAACACTAGAGCAGAAATACTGTTCTCTTGTTCTTCGTCGTTAAAGTCAGTCGTGGAATCGGGCAATCATTACATGGAATCAGTAATCCGTCAGAGCATTTCACAATCGAACTAACTCTTCAATTCCGATTTACTGCGGAATCCGAGAATTGATAGCTCCACTTAATGCACTTACTGGCTGCGGTATTAAGTAAACGAGAGCTTACGCTTAGCGCATCGACCGAGCGCAAATATTAGCGAGCGGTGATTAAGGATGCCGCCGTATAACCGACCGGTGATGGAGCCGACTGACTGGTTAACGCCTCGACCACGACCACATGCGGCGCGGCTTGCATCAGGAGACTCGCGCGTATGTATAGTGCTTAATTGGTCCTTTGATTGATGGAATTAACATCGCACACCATGTTTGTAAACAATACAATTTCTTCAGACAACTTCACAGCGACATTTCCAACAGCGCCCTCCTGACAATATCATTCAAGTCAAAAGAACCACGCTGTAATATAATGACGATGAGCAATTTCTTTCATTTATTCACCTCGCAGTCACTCCTGAACCACGCGTGTCGGCCGAGCGTGCAGCTCGTGGCCGAGCGGTGAGGGGTGGGCAGTCGGGACGCGATACAGTGCAGCTGGGTTTAATAGGTGCGTCGTGATTCAGTGTCGGCAGGCGATCGATATTAATTGGATGATAGTAACGGAACTATAATAAATCGAAGGAAGCGAAAAGTGCAGGTTTTTTAAGCTTCGTAGGATGGTACTTTCAATAAAATAAAGTTTATCTTGCATGTATGACAGCTGTGCAGCAGTGTCTGTATGATGTCTATCGGGCCTACTTTTCAGAGATTTTAGATTCTTTATTACTTGTAGAATTTTTAAAATAATAACAGAAGAACCCACACAGTCCACCCCACAGCTTCCTGAAAGTCTCAATAGTTACCTGAAATATTGATTACGTTTTTGTGAAAAGCCTCAGAAAAGCTCGAAACATCCTTTCAAAATAACTGAAGTAAAATTACCTACGAGTTTCAATTAACTTTTTTTTTTAAGGAATTTATATCTCAAGTGTTATCAAGTAACAAGCTGTTTGTCAAAACATAACGATGACACTCGGGCCCGGGTGTAGGCAGTGTCGTCGGTGCTGAAGTGCCGCTGTTCAATTTATGACAAATAACTTTGAATAATATTCATATTTTCGCAAGCGCCTTCTTGAGGGGAAGTTGTGAACACTTAGAAAGCATAGAGGTGCCGCCACGCCCTGAGCGAGAATATTTTTAGTTTATTAAAGATCAGTGTTTTGTAAAAGTGAAACTTTACATTAATGATAGCGATGAGTTTACTAGCCTTTCACAATGGAGTACTATTGGCTCTTAGTTCCGACAAAGAGTAATATGGTTAGATATAGTAAATCATCTTCATTGTCATAATGTCACGTAGGTACACGTTCGGTAACAAAAATGGGGAAAGAAGAGCTAACACTTACGCACAAACAAATATCGGTTAATGCGAGGTACTTCTACAGGCTGTCAGCGTTCTGGTGCTGGAAGCATTGGTTTTTTTAACTGAATGTTACAGTTTACCTTCAGAAGAATTCCGCTACTTTATTTCAAAACCCACCTGGACCATCTGTTAATATAAGAGATCCTCACCACAGCGCTGTGCCTTGTCTAAATCTTCGGTACCCCAACCAACCATATCTCAAGTTGACAGATTTTCAGCATGATGGAAATATGGCGCGCGTCACAATAATAAAACGACGTCGTTTCAACCGTTATCTTAATAGAATATCGAAGGTTCCCGAACCTCGGCACTAGTCGGCATCAGGGGCTCAGGGACCCACAAATTTACATTTCACAAGGAAACCAAGAATGTGCCTTTTCATTTTTGAGTTCCGCACCCCTTAGTGAAATAGTTTCGTTATTTGCTTCGTCAGCGGGCGACGCGCGAGACGGGAGGAAGGGGGGGGGGGGGGTAGGTAGGTAACGAAGTTGAGATTGAATGTTGTCGGAAAGGTTTGGAAACTGCCCCATGGAGTAGTGGTAGGAAAGGAAATAGGATGGACATTTCTCACACTAAAACGAGCTTTTGAAGAGAGAAATACTTACTAACTGTAGAGGCGATATAGTACTTTAAAAGTAGTTTGATGGCATTTAATCAGTTATTTGTAATGTTATTATCCGTCTAACTAGATTACTGGATAAAATACAACCAGTTAAATATCCCAGTTCTATCTTACTATCTAAGGTTAAACTATAATTAGCCTGAGAAAATTAATTAAATCAGAAAAAATAACCCCCGTAGTTTGAAAGTTGGTACAGCTATTTCTCGAGGTGTCCTGATAAATATACTGAAAGTCCTCGAGGGTGAGGGGTGAGCCGGCGGTGGGGGAGAGGGGGAAAGGTACCTTTGTTCAGTTGTTTGCTCGTTTCTCGAAAGCCATTAATAATATCGTTACAGTTGTTTTTTCAATAATTATCCAACAAATCATGTCATATGCATTTATATTGTAGCACTAATACTTTCGGAGATACTGTTTCAGTATGTTTATCAGGACACCTCGACAAACAGCTGTACCAACTTTCAAAACTACGGGGGTTATTTTTTGTGATCGACCAATTTTAAGCTAACTTTCATACTAAATGTTTTGCTAGTTAACTTTTATACTTACTTGTAATGTTAGCCGTGCACAAATATAATAATATTCTTTAAATAGTCAACAAGTGACTGTGTAACGTTAATGTGTATCCGGTCACCGCTGCCACGTGCGTCTGGCAAGCCCCGTTTGCATCGGGCGAGTAGCTTGAACTTTAATTGGACTTGTCACTTATTGGTGTACCTACTCACCAGTGTTTAAGCAATTATTGGATGTTATCATTTAGAATACTGACTTCACAAAAGTAACTCCATGCACAGTAATTTGGCTCTAACCAATGAAATTGACCGGATGCGATGAAGCAAGTGTGTGCATGGTGCGTGTGATTATCTGGCACGTGTTTAGCAAGTGTTTATCTGGCACGAAATGGGTAGGCAATTTTAACCTTTAAAAGATTTTAATTTTGCAGAGTTAATAAATCTTCAATATTCCTTTATAGATTCGACGTATGCACTTTTCTGCAACAAGTCTCCAATAGTTTCTCAAATCTAGTTAACGATCATTATCTTACAGTTTTAATTCCAAAGAATAATATTAACTAGCGCCAGTAGCTTCATCCGCCGTTTGAACGCTGCATCGCGTGCAAAGCGACCGTGTGACAGATTTAACTCGCGTTTGTTTATTACTTTCAGTTCGCGCGAAGTTATGTCAGTCCTTAAGGAGCCGTAGCTACTGGCGCTAGCCACTGGCGTAGACTAACCGTTAGATCACTACATCTCGTGTAGTAGTACGGTTGCAGGTTTACTTTAAGTACAAGCATCATTAGGCGTTCTGGTTAATTTGCATTGAAATGGACAGTTACTGTCCTTAAGATATTGAATTATAGGAGACAGGGAAAATTTATCCCGCCTAGTTCTTCACTTTGATTAGATTTCCTTCAGTTTAGTGACCTAAACTGGGGGAAATCTAATTCCGGTTCTGGTTCCGAATCTGGTTCCATTATAACAGATAAAAACTCGTAAAGAAAAATATTCATTTACGAGTGCTACGAAGATACTTGCAAAAAAAATACAAAAGATTAGACAGATATCCTGTACCACAGGCAAGGAGCAAGTTTGCCAGAAAGCATTTAAACAGCTTAGCGCCACGCCTCTACTTCCAAATTAATCAGTATAGACTAAGCATGTGAGTAATTTCCAGTTAAAAAAGAAAATAATAATTTGGCTGGAAAACCATAGCTTCGATGACACTACATCCCTTATCAGTACTCTAATCTAGTGATTATGGAATAATTATTCATAATTATGGAATAGAGGTAGCGTGTGTGTACACGCTACCTCTATTCCATAATTATGAAATGTGCCTCTATTTTATTTTATCTTATACTTCCTTTTATTTTTCTGTTAGATTTTGTCAATTTCTACAGTAGTTGCAGTCAGCACTGTAAGCTTCAACATTCAGACAATGTAGCCGGAAAAACTTCAACCCCTATCCTACAGGCTGTCCTAGTTCCGGGGTTGAGACCTTATTGACGTAATTTTTATTGAAGTTATAGAAAATAAGTTTATAAAATAAATAATAATATATTTATTTTAAATATTTGCCATAACTAATGGATGAGTAAAATCTATCAAATCACAAAATCAAGGATTTAACGGTAGAATTACTAATTCCTGAATCTTTGAAACAAAAATGATTAGTTAACAGTATTGAAGTGGACACTGACAGTCACACTGTTACCCCAGTTACTTGCCCCAGCCACTGAACTCGCTCGGCCGTCTAAACGCAGCATCGCGTGACAGATTTAACGTTGCGTTTGTTTATTACTTGCAGTTCGGCCGGAGCTATTTCTGGGCTATGTTTGTGGCGGGCTACAGGCTACGGGCTACAGGGGCATACTGCACTGTGCACCAAGCAGTAATGCGCTAACTGGCACAACTTTAAGCTATTATTTATTGGGACTGCATATTTTTGTTGCTGGATAACGAATATCAGCGGGATGTATGGGGGATGTCTTTACAAAGTAAATAAAGTTTGGTATGCCTTGTGATTATATTTTAAGGACATTCTTTCTCATACTATTTAAAAGTCTTTATTATTATTTCAGAAACATCTGCAGCTTGGAGTTTCAATTATTGCTTAGTTTATGACAGCAGGCTCGTCCCCTATTACATAGGACTTAAACATAGTGTTGAAATGTCTGTGTACTACGGGTGGGTACAGTACACCACTGTTTAACCCTTTGGGGATTACAAGCGTGGTTTTATGTTATTTTTTCAACCGGTTGGGGGACTTCCAGTGCTTCCTAGTCGATTGCATCCTTACAATGTTTAGCTAGTTCTCCATTTACTAGCAACTATAGAAAAATGATACCTTACGAAGCTAAATGAGCTAGGTTATTCACCATCACGTACTATAAATGAATACAAAAAGTATACAATCTAAGCTCTTAACGCGACCATTAAGTCTAAGCACTAACATAGCCCCTTTGTCGATACTTGATTCAAGTGATGTAGTCAATATACCATACACTATCGAGATACTGGTATCAATACACAGACACACGTGTCCGGTACTAGATAATAGTCCATGTCATTGGATTGTGTGTCTATCTATGTTTCTATTAACATTGGTTTGTCCATTATTGTGATGATAAGTCTTTCTGTTTTATATTAGAGAGCGTTGACTAGCGTTACTAGACTAAGTAAGGACATAGGTAGGATGAAATATTTACTATTTAGGCAGGAAGAGTACAGGATTAAAAGATTTTTCTTGGCCCAACTGGTTCAAATAAATAACATGAACAGAGCCCCTTAACATTTTAATTGCAAACTTTTATAAAATTGATATCTCTTCGGAAAAAGAGACTTCAACGCAAGAGATATCTTAATGAGAACCAAGACGTGATCCGAGAGGTAGCTCTCAGTAGCCAATCTTATTTAATTTCATACATTCATCATTCACTTGGAGAGTTCTCGATATCTTTTATTTTTAGGGTCAGCTAACTATTGATGATGCTGAAGTCACGAGACACGGTAGTGGGTATTTCAAATTAAGGCTTTAATGTCCTTAGTTTCGCATTTCTTGTTAGCAAGTAAACAAAACAATGATAATAGGTTTAAGATTGTAACAGTACTAAAAGCTGCCATTTCGTACAACAACATCAATTAACTGCTGTTTCGTATTACACTTTATACCTTGTTGCACCTCTCATTTATATTCAGTGTCTAATTGACACCTCGAAGTCGAATGTTTTATTCATTAACGATATCAATAAAAAACTGAACCCAACAAGTACAATGATAACATAAGTAATGTGAACGCGAGACTTAATTAAAGCGAGATTTATCTCAATCCTAGCACCGCCATTATTTATCCCTGCGATTATTCGGAGTCTGCAACAATATAGATACAATCCTCACTTAGCATTGAATTATCACGTGAGAGCGATAAAACTCCTAATGTATCGAGCGGTTCGCTTAATTGGCTCCAAAAGTTGAGCAAAAAACTAATGAATAAACGATGCTCGTTTCGCTCCGCTCGCTTTAAGTGGTCGGATAAGCGCTCGTTAAGCATATCTGTGTTTGTGGCACTTAGACTTTATGTGAAGGTGCTTGGTGCACACTTAGTGTTTCTTGTGATAGTTTTGTTTAGAGTTATTGTGATTTAAGAGTTGGTTTGTGATCGGGTATTGAATGATGTGAATGAGAGGTGGACAGATATCTCTCTGTTGATGTCTGTGGATGAGTTGTGCGTTGGGTAAAGTCTCGTTTGAGTATGAGATAACAGGTATCTACAAGAAATGGGTCCTTTGTACATATCTGGTTTATTTTCAGAGACATGTTTGTATTTTATTAGGGTTGAAGTGTGATGAAAGAACTCGACACTGACTATATAGATTGTGTGCCAACTAATAACTCGTATCAAGGCGCTGGTGTGTCCAGTACTCATCATCATCATCATCATCATTTCAGCCGAAAGACGTCCACTGCTGGACATAGGCCTCCCCCAAAGGGGGGTTTTTGCCATAATCGCCACGCTTGGCAGGCGGGTTGGCGATCGCAGTACGGTTGTTAAAAAAGCACAGAGAACGCTGCTGCCCATTCTCTGGTAAGTCCCTTAGTCGCCTCTTACGACACCCACGGGAAGATATGGGATGGTGCTATTCTTTACGTCCGACACCATACAGTACAGTGTCCAGTACTACGTTCAGTTTATTTCAAAGTTAAGTTCTTATTTATATTTTGAATCGTTCTGATTAGAACTAGCTAAGAACGTGCTTGCCTGTTACAATAAATAAAGGAATCTGAATCTGAAACCTATTGCGTAAGCAGTTAACACTCTAATCAAATGTACCTGATGGAGGGACGATGACGCGAGGTTGTATCGAGAACAGCATATGAAAGCTAATAATTTAAAATATTTCAAAGTCTATTCAAAACCGATATCGAGGTAAACAAGTATGTTGTCTGAAAAGGGAGTTTTACCAATTCAAAATCAAAGATTTTTTTTTTAAGACAGCACCAGCATTAGGAGCACTACGGAATACCGAGCACTTTATAATGTTATTTAAGAATACAATGTATTTATTTGCACTCTACCTGACGTGTTTATTAAATCACGTTACTTAGTAAATTCATGAATGAACCTACCTTTATTTTTCTAATAATTTTCGATCACAGGAACACCTCAACACACTATCACTGTTATCAGTTATACAACATCTTTGTGCACATGATTTAGTTTTTAAAGGTTTGCCTTCACACTTTAGACGAATACAAATTAATTAATTACTGTCAAAATTCAAAAAAGATATGTGGATTTGTATCACTTTTGAAACCTATACTAAAATAAACAAGATTATCAAGCTTTTTAGTCATCAAAAACAGTGAAAATTTCAAAATGATATTATTCTTATTTTCCACAAAAAATCAGCTCCGCCTAACACGGAAGCACTTTTCTAAATCACTGTCATTCACATTTCTACAATCACAAAAACTTTTAAGTTAACATTTCCGTATTGTTATCGTAATAATGTCCGATGTTCGCTCGACGAAGGGCGGGCGGCGCGTCGGGGCGGGCAGACTGCGCGGCGGCTGGGCGCCGACTGCCGCCCTACGCTCCCGGGTCCCGGGTCCCGTATCCCGCACTTTCACTGCCCAACAACGGCAACGTGCGCTGAACAACGTGTTTGATTAGCTGAAGGATGCTGGTCGTGATTGATGCGAGAGTTAAGTGGTATCAAGTAGAAATGTAATTATTGTAAACTGTTATGGTAAACACAGTGGCAGAGGGGCTGGTCACCACCACGTGCGCTTAGTATCGTTTACTGTTTAGTTAGGTAGCTGCTTGCTGATTAACTTTACAGTATATTTGCATTACTGTAAAGTTAATCAACAAGCAGCTATGATTCATTACGTGAAGTCTTTAGACCAAATGAATCAACAGATTGACGGCAATAGGGTCGTCTCCTATAACAAAAGATTTGAACATAACTGGTGAAGTGCGGATGGACTATTGGTACACCACTGCCTAACCCTTCGGAGAAATCAGCATCATCTTCCTGCTCGTGTCCCATGTTACTTGGGGTCGGCGCAACAAATTTTTGAACTTTGAACTTTTTGCCATCGATATGCTAACAAGAAGAACACGTATTTTTCTTCCGTTCTCCCCTGTCAACCGCGACGCTATCATTTACTCCTTTTCTTTCATATCGTTTCTCACACAACCTATCCATCGTTTCCTTCCTCTTCCTCTCCATGTCCATTCATCAACATTTGTTTAGCGCCAAATTATAACTTTGACAGGCCTTATGGCTGAACCTACCTATTGTCTGTATATCACCATGTACTGTACCCATATTTGCAAAATTAAAAATTACTTACTCATATTCACCACTCTTTTAGTGACAGTCGATTCCCTTACAACTTTTTAGTAACTGGCGCAACTTTCAAACGTCCTCTCATAAGTAATATATTCATTCTGAGAAACAAAGTGTGATAAACTTTATATTCTGTATATTTTCGTTGAAGCCTATTATGTAACTGAAACGAGTATTCAAGAGAAATCATCTGAAGGATCGATATTTTTCTCAAAAATAATGACGAAGATGCAGATGCTCAATAATATTTTTTTATCACATTCTTTCCCATTGGACAAAGGGCCAAGGGACCAAGTCCTCGCAGGAATCTTATCCCGTGCGCCTCGAACCGGCCGCCTCGGTACGAATTTCCATCCCAGATAGCATACGGTACTGTTCAGTTCCTTCCTTCACCGTTATTCCACTTTCTCACCACCTCGCGCTCCAACCCAATACAATTAAATAGCGTTATAGCACTAAACACGGCTCCCAACGATAAGACGCAATTAATGCACTGCGCGGCATCGAACCCGCGACCGGCCACTTGTTGCTACCGTTACTATAACCTATATTATATTCAGACCTAGGTAGCTGTAGAGCTTGTGCAGCGCGTAGGGTTTGCTCTAAATATAACGTTATTTAATCATGCGTTAACGTATTAAATAACTAAACATAACTTTTTTAATAAGTTTACGGTGAATCTCAAAACCAAACTAAGAGGAGAAAATGTTGTCCCTGGGAAATGGCATTATTGACTATATACTGATAGGCTCTTTAAAGCGGTCAGGCAGCAGCGGCAGTTATAGCAGTTACTTTATTTATACGATCCGCAACGTTATGGTGACGTAAGTTGTGAGCGTTTCAAATTTTACAAGGGTTGTTTGATAACTGAAGATGCTGTACCTTAATAAAATAAACTTATAACTTAGGTATAATGGATTACATTCACGGGGTCAAAGTAATTAGTACACAGTCTTTTGAGACGACTTTCGAGATATTATAAAACTTAAATCTTCTTTTCTGGTCATCAGAAATTCTCTTAAGTCTTGAATACCGATAGCTTTGATTCCACACTCCCGGTTTTCATAACGGTACTAAAACCACATGTTCACTGACAAGATTTATCTCCGACCGGACGTGACGTGTCACGGAGGCGTCGCTGCTGCCACCTAGCGGCGCGCGCTGACAGCTCGAATAACGTATGGAACGGTCAGTTGCAACCTGTCCACTGACGTGAATGGTCGTGCAGTGACAATGAAGTGCTCGCATTGACTGAGTTATAGACCCTTTATAGCTCTGTAGAATGGGCGAACGGTCCTGTCCAGAGATGAGATTAGAATATAGAGATACGGTATTTTCTGGCCTATAATTCAAAGCATTAGAATTCTTATAAATAAATTATAATGGCGATGGAATGTATAAGATATGGGTGGGAATTTAAAATCACAAAGTCGAAACTCTGTAAGAAAACTTCTTCAATTATATGTAGATGTGCTGAATCAATATTTCTTTGTTTTAGCTTTATAAAATCGTCGAAGATACCTACACCAACGCCATATGTATTAAGGTAGAGGTACCCTAAAGTTAATTATAAATAGTTACATTCAAATACGAAGCAAAGCTCTTGTTCTATTTCACTCGTTATTACTTTAATTCCCACGTGATAACTCAATCTGTTGCAGCTTCCCTCGCTGTATATTAATTTCAATACAATTCCTTGCTCGCAGCCTATCTGTTGCTATTAAGTGCACAATAACCAATACGCTACGGCCGCGGTACAATTCACTGCTTGTATGTAAATCGTCGCAGGCGCATAGCTGATACCGTCGCGGTACAGTCGCCAAGTTAAAGGGTAGGATAAAAACTTCTTATGATATGGAAAAAAAATAATGAAAAATTCTTATGACCGTATGCAAAAAGTCGGATAATTCGTAAAACAATAAGTTGGTACTATAATACAGGTATAATAATATTTCTATCCTTTAACATTGTTTCTATGAAAAAACAAAGCTTGATTTTCAGCTAAAAAAACACTGCAATAAAATTCAATCCTCTAAAGTCTACGAGACAAATCAATTTCATTTACATAAGTTTGCGACTTACCACAAAGCATAGTAATTAATCAAATATCAACCTGTTTTTCCCCAATCTTAACCTAGTCCTACTAAGTCTCGTGGCCTGGCCACACTAGATCAGATAGTGCTGTGCTTACAATTTGCATCAGTGGGAATGTGCCGCAGTGCAACAGTGCTGCGGCGCACGGCGGTGTCGCGCGACTATTTGTAGCCCTTGAGTTATTAGCCGACGGCCGCGATGCCCGGCTGCACGGCTCCTGGCCTATTGGTGCCGAAGACGCTTTGTTTAGGGTCTTTCCAGCCTCGTTAGATAGGTACTAGATGGTATTATATTGGTTTGTGAGAAAGGAGTGCATCCGGGAGTGTGAATCGATAGGAGTATTAAATGGCAAAACGAACATTTATTGATCTGAAGTGGGCGCAAGCGCTGGTGCTCCCATTCTTAGTTCAATTCTAAAAGACTTTTGCGTTTATTCTGCATAGTGATGATCGAGCATCCATGTAAATCAGTGTGACATGACCACAATTACAACATTAATGAAATATTATTATAAACTCGAGATTGACAAATTCGACAGATCTAAACACAATCAAGTAGGGGTAGGGCCAGTAAATCACAAGTATATGTGTGTGTGTGTGTGTGTGTACTTGTTACTGTCAGCAGCAACATTACATGGTGCGCAACATTATGGTATTAAAGTCTAAGTAGTAGATCGGCCGCTTAACATAGCCGATAAGGTAAGCAAATCAAAACTTGATTGAAAGTGCCATTTGCCTCTCAATCAACTGCCTGGACAGGTTACATGCGCAAACATGTCTATAGCCTGCTCGTATAGACCTTTGCTTACATCTTATTTACGATAAAAGGGATTTATTAAACTAACCAATACTTAGTCAGTTAACTACCAAGCGCGATTAAAATTCGACGGAAAAATCACAGACGACATAACTTTACAGTGAGTTTTAGCCACTTTTTAAATAAACTCTGTGCACGACACACTGAATTTAGAAATTATTACTTTTATCTGACAGATAAAAGACGGTTTCTGTCTATTAGACACTCAATAATGATTGTTATAACCGGTGCCAAAAATGCCCGTATGTCGTGACTTCAAGTTTTATTTACTGCGACAGACCCTCGTTGTTAGAAAAAATTAAGTCCAGCAATGCATCGTCCAGCTCAACATCAACCGTGGATTATTTAAATGACAATCGGATCACTCGGACACATTGATGCATAGAGCGGTCACATCATAATGTCTCTCTCGCACAGATGCCTTCTTGTTTAGCGGCTGTCATTTCCAAAGAGTTTATGTCCAAACCTGCCTGTCTGTCTTGTATCTGATCTGTGAGGTTCTCAGTCTCCGTGTGATGAAGTTGTGGTGCATATACAATGATGTAACGGTTTGTGGAGACATCACGTTTAATGTGTAAGTAGATGGCTAAGTAACACGCGGAGATATATGGACGTAGGGGCTCCTAGGATCTGCGGTGAGTGCTTCGTTGCCGTTGAAAGGGTATATGGTGTTAAACTTGACGTGATGACATTTTTTGGTTAAAGGTAAAGCCACCTTTCTAAGTTTCCTGTTGTAATGTTTGTACTGTTTTAGATTTTCTGTCCATTTCTATTGTTTATCTTTTCCAACTATTCATTTTTGATTTGTATGTTTGAGCTTAAATTATTATAGTTATTTTGTATTTTATTTCAATTCTAACTCGCGTAGGTTGTATAAAATCGGTCCTGCGATATTGCTGCAGAAATAGCCAAGAAAAAATATGATTATTCAGATTACCTGTCATAGTTAAGTTAGCATTTATACAAAAACTTAACTTCTTTCTAAGTAAGTAAACTTTCATAACAAATTAATCTCGCTATGACAGCGTTTCTCCGCATTCCCGCGTGGATACAGTTATCGCTGATCAGGCATTCATCAGGCACGCCCGTCGGTATTGAATTATGGAAGCCATCAGCGTCGCTAATAAACTCGTCAGCTTACAGACGGCTACAAGCACACCGAGTACGATGTCAGCTCTTCAAGATTGTGCTTGAATCAGCTTGAGAATTGTAGATAGAAAAACTTTTTTTTAGCTAGAGAATGGTTACTAAGCCAGTAGGAATCTACATGAAGAGAGTGGAATTGTCGGTAACAATGCACAGTGTTGTCAAATATTTACAAAGCAGGTTTATAATTTATTATTATAACGTCATAAAACAACCATACTCGTATGTTACACATTTTCAATATCCTTTGTTCCGAAATGTCCTCCTGACCGTGTTCGGCCATGGCGGAATCTCAGCGGAGACTACGCAGTAAATATGATAGTGCACCAGTGTGTGGACAAACACAGGTGCCTCTCATCAAGTTTATCCATATGCCAAACGAATTTTACTGAATGAGACGGATTGTGGGCTCTGATCGGAATAAGCCAGAATCAAACTGAGCCTACCTGACCATAGTAAGTCTAGTTGTGCAATAACACGATTTCACAATATTTCCTATGATTGTGTACCTATCTACTGAATAGAGTCCGCCCACACAGCCCTAGATAATACTACAAGTTATACTAACGTCAACATTCGCGCCTAAATAAGTCGTCAGTACGTCTGTGTTCATTTCTCGATAAATATGGATAGAGATATCTTGGGAACGGTGTCATGTATAATTCTTTAGAAAATACGGTTGAATTTATGTAGTTTGACTACTAGAAAATAGCTTGTCTGATTGCATCATATTTCCCTGTTCACGACCTCAGTCGATGCATCATGCGACGCGAATGGCGACTAACGTCAAAGAATGGACGCAGCTTTAAGCTTCGTATTTGATGGCTTCTTAGCACTTTCTCCATCCATGGCAAAAATCTAGACGCTGTAAAGTGTGTTTCATTGTTATTAGGTGCTATGATTGGATTTGATTCGCTTTTTTTAGATCAATTCGGGATTGCTAGGCAATAGTATCCACTTGCTTAGGGCGTGAACGCGAAGTTAACTGCTTCTACTAAAACTTTATCACGTTCTTGCTTAAGATCCCTACATCCATGCAATAAATTAGTACAAAGTCGCGAGTCGGCACAACAGGGCACAAATCCGGCGAGCCGCGGATTGTAGCGATTACAAGCGCGACGCGCCATGCCCTCTACCGGGCACGATTGTGTGTACATACGGGGCGATATTACAGGCGTCGTCGCTGTGATTGCTTATTTGATTCGGCTAGTAAGATAGCCGAATCATCATCATTCTCCTGCCCTTACGTAGGGTCGGTGCAGCATGTCTTCTTCTTCCATACTTCTCTGTAAGTTGTCACCTCAGCAGTCACCTCCTTTTACTAGCCGAATGTAACCAGTATAATAATGTGCCTTATACATTTCGACACGTAGTAAATGGTAATGAAATAAATTAACTGATATAAAAATAGCAGTGACACCACGAATACTACAGAGTTTTAAATACAATGTTACAACCTTGCTAGAACATTAAACTTTGGCGTAAAATCTTTTAAGAATAAATAGAAATAAAATGTCTTGAAGCAAAACTGTTAAAATAAACGATAACATGACAACCTTAATCCGCACCTACTTGATCTTAAACGATTTCTGATTGCGGTACGCTACTTAGTTTTTTTTGACCTGTCTAAACTACTACGTCATTACAGCTAAGCCGCGATTTAATTAACTATTGGAAAGAGATTTAAATAATTTGGTTATATAGGCACGGCAGATTTAACAGTTCTACAATTTGGATCTGTTTGAAGAATATGTTGTCAAAATAAACGTTACTATGTGCGATTTGTACTTGTATATTTTGGAAAAAATAAATATTAAAACCGCACAGCACTGCCGTCCTATTCTCATTCAATACTTTGAATAAATTAAATATGAAAAACCGCAGCGTTCCCTCCTTAAACTCACCTCCGTCCATTCCACATCCACTTGTCGATACGGCAGTTCACTTGAATCACGACGATCATCTCATTTGCATCGCAATACCTCTCCCCTCCTCGCCCTTCGCTTCAGGAGGGGGAGTGAGGGAGAAAGTACCACTCACTCTTGATTACAGCAGTATAAACGTACCTGTAACAATATAAAACGATCCGTTAAATATAAACCTATTAGCTGATTACTTTCCAATTGTTACCAGGATTGGTTTATTGTAAGCAATTAAAGTTAATTAATAAGAAAAGTACCTATCAATTACTGAGTCGTTTTATAGGTCTATTAATGTTTAAAGAAAGGACTTTACATTTAAAGTTTATTTGTTGTTTTATTAGGCCCGTTAAGGTAGGTTTATTGGGAATGTAATTAAAACTGAAAGCTAGTGAATGTCATCTATGAGTGGATGCATTAGCGAATTGACTGCACTTTTGAACGTGTAACGGGTCGCGAGTTTGATTCCCGACGAACACATAGGTGTATTTCATTTATTCATTTAAACACAGCTTTTATACATTTTCCATAAAATATTAATAAACACTATTAAATTTTTTTTGTAAAATTGTTTCCGCCGGTGTCGGGAGCAGCAGCTACAGGACGTGGTTAGGACACAGAGACAGGATCCTGTTCACAACGCGAGCCCTATCGAGGAGTACTACCTAGTGCATCAGGCCCTTAATCCAACCCCCTGAGGAGAGTCTCGAGAGATGTTCGTCGAGGCTCTTGGCCATTAGGCCATTGGCCGTAACTATAATCAGCACAACGATAGCCGAGCTCACATTCCGAGGTATGTAATTATAATTATGTATCTGTATGGTACAAGTTAACAAACACGTAAGAGGATTGAAGTCTGTAAAGATAGTCCCGAAAATTATTTTATTTTTACGTTTTAAACTGAGGATTACAGTACAGTAGGCCACGCGTTAGTGGCTCGTATAAGCTGGCCTGGTATTCCTCTTCCTCCACTAACGCTAGGCCAACTCAAGCTCCACAACCTCCTCTGACGTGCACTCGATAGTACCTGCTTGCAACACTACATTTCCCTAAAATGGAAAAAGACATCCAAGGAAATGTAAAAACCAAGGCTGTTCCTGATTGAGTTAAGGTTCGCTTATCTATTTCCTGTATATCTATTGTTATTCAAATACCTTCGTATCGGCGCCACCCTCGGGCAGGGTCGTCCCTCAGGGAGGCTGAGGAGGACTTCTTTTTAAAGAAACCATTAGGAAACATGTCGCGAACTGCCTATGGAACGTTTAACCTATATTAAAATGATTACCGTGACATTTAGTTAAGTAGATGCTTAAGCCCAAGATTTTTAAAACATGACTTAATTTAAAAGTGTCCGTTCATTCCCGTTATATCCATAGATATCTACGCTTAGGACCGAGCAGCTTGCTGCTACTTTCTGACTAACTGACCGAAGCTGACAATTCAAAAGTGCCTGTAAATAGTTTAATTGAAAAAACTTGTTTATGTAAAATTTCGAAAACTCTGTCCGTTTTAGTTTTTTGTTTGTGTCTTCCGTGGTTGGATCCACTAAATAAAGAAAGTATTCATTGACTGAACTACTTCATATTTAAAAACACAATCAAGTAAAACTTGGCTTTTTCATTCTTCAAAAAAAGCTTAAAGTTTTTACATCGTGTAAAATCCTACGGACTTTTTCGCCGTCGACTAAAATAGCAATAACCTGCAGTGGCAGTCGTCAGATAGTTTCACACCGCGTTGCGTTCATTTCAATACAATGGCGGATCGTATAGTATCGAATGGCGAGCGATTATTCACCACTATGACGGTAATCCGGAATATTCCCGGGCTTTCTAATTGTGAGGCGACGGCTGACGGCGCCGCCATTTTCTTCAAATGTTTTATTCAGCCAATTTTACATAGAAACTTGTGAACTGTCAGCGCCTGAAGAGGTGGATGTGTAGCCTTGTGGGAGGCTGAAGGCAGTTTTTTTCTTCTATCCATTTAAAGGTATGGAGGCGGTCGTAAATCAAACACAGTCTAGCTAACCTACAGTCCGTCAATTCATATGTCGCTGATCTTTTTACGAAGAAACTTAATGCTGAAAAAGCTTTTAAATCGAAAAATGTATGAATATGAATGATTGATGTGTTTAAAAGCGTTTAAATCCAGGAATATCCTTTGAGGTACAAGTCTTAAGAGTTATGGCACTACTGCATTCAATTCTGTCAACCTGCACGAAGGACTTCGTATCACAACGGGGATCGATGTACCTCCTCCTATTACCATCATACTTGACTCCCGTAGATCTACGTAAAGCAAGAATGCGACAATATTGTGTTGTATGCTAGTTTAAAGATGTAAGTTGGTTTGAGTTTAAACCTACAGTAGACACAAGAAGTCGAGGACATTCACGATAAGCCCACGCCGTGAGATGAACCTCAGATACAGGACAATGATAAAAATACCAACATCAGCTGATTTCGATCAAGAAAACTTTAACGTAGGTACGTATCTCAACGCACAGAATTAATAAGATACGTCCCCAGCGAGCAGGAAGCTTATAATTTTCAATCTCAACTTTGGATAATTTTAGCTTCAATCAAATAATGATATATTAAGGATGTAACCTTAGTATTTATTTAATATAAATATTTATTTCCAGCAACAAACAAATTAACGTTGAATTACCAACATCTAGGTTTGGTCCACATAATCATGTTTCCCTATTCTACTTCATCAGAATGTCTCCTAGATTAACATGTCAATTTGTGTCGTACTTAAACATAGCTTAAGAGTAATGGCAGTAAATTGAAGATGGCCTGATTATAGGTACTTAAGCACATGTTCTACTATAGTTAGTGTAGGGTAGGGTGTAGTGTGTAGTGTGTAGTGCCCCAGGTGCAGCAGAACCGTTACACCACGTAGATTAATGGCGGCTGGAGAAACCTATGAGTTATAGGCTACAAGTGCGAAGTGGATTTGATTAGCACCTAGCACTGCATAAATGGAGTAGCATGAATGTGAACTAGCAGAGTTGTCGGATTTGCATAGATATACATTTGTGAATGTGGAACGAGGATTTATGTGTGCAACAGGACAGGTGGCTGTGAATAATTTGTGGTGTAAATTACAAATAACATAAGGTACTGTTATAGGGTAATATTATCAATAGGTGTTAGGCAAAAGTTAACCGTAATTGAAAAAGTCCTACCTTCAGAGTTCTGCCTAACACTTCGAGGAAAATACGTCATGGTTTTTTTATCACCTTCTTTACGCTGAAAATCAACGGTGATAAAGAAAACGTCAGTCAATTTTTCGGCTTTTTTTTCGTAAGCGGACCTGCGTAAAAGCATCCCTTAATGAACTATCATAATTATGAAATACTGCATATCCGCATGCAAGTAAGGCTGTGTGCACGTGAGTGACGCTCCTGCCGTGTCCGACCGCTGTCGACAGCGAGTATTGCGCCCTCGCGTGCAATTAGCCTTATCTCTAATGTTTGTGCCACATAAAGGAAATGTTATAGCCCGTTATGGTCTGTCCTGGGTTCCGGGACGAGTGTTTTTTATTGCATGTATGCATGCTTATTGTTTATGGGTTTTAGGGAAATTGTCTGGAATAATAAATGTTTAATTGTCATGGAAATTTGAATGGCGTTTAAATGAACATTAGGTTACATTTCCCGCGTTGTACGCCCTCGTAAGGGGACTGAGCGATAACTGTGCCCACTTCTGCGGCACCTCTAAGGCGCGAATTACACAGAAACGGCGTAAGGTGACGGTGCGGCGCAGGAGTGGAATTTCGCTAGAGTGTAATTCACGACACGTCGCCTACGTACATTTTGTATGAAAACGTTTTGAAGCGGCATCTTGCCTGCGCCGTGCCTTCACCCTACGCCGTTTCTGTGGAATTCACGCCTAACAGAAGTAGTGTGATGTAGATTTTGTCCCAAAAATATTAAAAAAAAGTTACAAGTTGGATTAAGAGCGACACTAAGTACCTATCGCAATCATTTAGGTACCTACTGCCAAATTACTACGCGTGGTGACCACATTTTTGTGCGGACAACCAGGTAACAGAACAAGCTGATAACTTTGTGATTTTTCATGATACAGTTTTGAAATTTTGTACATAGATTTTTTACACAAAAATACTAGACACGTGTTTCAGGTTTCGCATATACTAAAACTAATGTTGTATAAGTCCAATTGTTTTCCAATACATATTTAACTTTCCTACCTTCGTCTTGGCCGATACAATGTCGCTTCGTTCCGGTTCCAAATTCCAATCTCATGATACCAAGCTGAATACTAAACAAACGTTACTCGCTTATCCTGTGCCAAGTTACAACAAGCTCACCTATTGACACGACTAACACTGCTGATCATAAAGCACGCAGCGGTGGGTCGCGGCGGGTCGCGGGTTCGGTGCCGCGTCGTCCCGTGCGCCGCGACTATTAATTACTGGGCACCGACTACCGGACACATGACTTTTCGTACAACAGTTGGTTAGTATGGCGACGGCTTTCAGAAACAATGAATGAATTTTTTTTTTCAGTAAATTAACTGGGTTGCAAGTAATAGTTAGCAAATAGTTCAAGGACACAGAGCTGATAATTATATAAATCAAGGAAAGAATTCAAACTATTATAAAAAGCTCTCATTTTGACAGTCCTAGACGGTTGACGGAAGTCAGGGGAGAATGGAAGAAAAAAACTTGCGCTAACCAATTGGGAGAAAGGCAGGAAGGTGATGATTTTACCTCCTTAGTTATTATTATTGTTAGCTTTTATGGTCCCACTGCAGGGCAAAGACCTCCCTTCCCTCTTTCCAGTTTTCGCGATCTAGTGCGATTTTTGGGCAGTCCATTATGAAAGAGTCCATCTCATCTTGTCATCTCTGGGCCTGCCGTGATTTTGTTTCCCGACAGTTGGGATCCATTGAGAGGTTATTTTTGCCCACTGCTCGTCCGACATGCGGTAGATATCGCCAATGTAGTAAATACCTACCAGATAAAAATAAACCCTTATGAGAGGCGGTTCATAATGAATTTATAAAGAACTAACTGTTGCCCGCGGCTTCGCTCGCGTTAATTTAGAATTTGAAAATCAATTCGGGTTATACTCTGCTTGTAATAATATAATTCAATCATGATTCGAAAGACACGTGGCGCCATCTGTTATTATAAGAACGTTATTGCTGTTTTCCTCGGGAACAGGACTTTTTTTCGGGATGATAGGTACCCTATGTCCGTTTCTGTATATCTAACAACGTATATGCAAAATTTCAGGATGATCGGTTCAGTGGTTTAGGCGTGAAAAGGTAACAAACAAACTTACTTTCGCAATTATAATATTAGTTAGGAAGTTAGGATTAGAATAGGATAGTATAAGTTAGGATGATGTGAGGCGCGTTAAGCTTTTAAATCTTGATAACCCTTACTCAGACATACTATCTTATTACTCTAATGATGTTACATTCTGATCTAGTTTTCTCCGACTTCCCACCCTCCTTGCGGGATCCTATTCCATTACGGAGCTGGTTCCGCACCATTAGCAAGCGATCTCCTTTAGCAGCCATGTCGCATCACCTGTACGGGACCCTGATTAGACCTGTACCTGTAGGACCTGTTCTAGTCATATATGTGGTTTTATCAGAATATGGACATTAAGGGCTGTCCAGCCTAGACATCTCATCTCATATCTCACCTAATGTATTTATGTATTCTTTGCGGAGGATCATATAATAATCAAGCGGCGTGATTAAGACAGGCATGTACTAATATGCCTCCAGAATTGACAAAACGAATTATTGGCTATCTCACGTCAGCGTCTTACCTACATGAGTTGCAGTACTAGCTCACTATATAGGCACGGTAATAATTACTTAACGGGGAACATGATGATTAGTTATAGTAAAAATTCAAAAATAGCGTTTATCTATCTTAGCTCCGCAGATAAATTGTTGTTATTGACAGGCTCATCTAACTGACTTTCAACTCAATTCCTTTAATTACCTTTTATTTTTCAATATAGCCATCTACGTCATAATCTGCGTTACAAAAGTTATTGAAAATCAAATGTTTTAGCCAGTGAGAGCGGTCTCCACACTGGGCCATACATTTTCCAAAATATTTCCCGGTGCTCAGTATATCATACTGTCTGTTATCAGCGACGCGCGCCCATTACGGATTAAAAAACTCTTCGCGGACCATCTAGATACTACTGCATACAACACAAAACGACTTAACCACCAATTACACCTTCACGGAATTTTGGGCCAAGAAATATAAGAAGATCTTTAGTGCTAAGGATGATAATTGAGTGGGAAAAGATTCCTGTTGGATTATGTACGGCTATTTTAATTCGGTGTGTGTCCGTTGAATTAGTAATGGAATTAAGTGGCCGCTAGGGACGCACGGTCGATTCCCGGGTCGGGAAGTTGTTTAGCTAAATTAATTTCGTTTTATATTGTTGTACTATATTAAGTATATTTTGGTAAAATATCTCAATCGGGAGTTGGGAGCATGTGTATTTTGGGAACAAGCGTTATTTTAATTGAAGTGAGAATATTTATTGGACCTGGCGGGCTTATGGACGCCGGAAGGCAACTACCAAACATGAAGACCAAGGTTCAATTCTGTACCGGGCAATGCTGAATAAGCTCAAATGGGTTGAAATTCTTTAATAGTTACTGCTAGTAACACTATTTAAACACAGTGCTCTCCCACCCTTTTTGCTTTTGCAGAACATAGAGCTATTCTACTGAATCCTCAGGTTGGAATGTGTAATTTAATTCTCCGCGCAATAATTCTAATTGGCTAAGGCAGTTAGAAACACGTTCAGCGTTATGACTGACATCCAATTACGAAGCTCTGCTTACCCCCGAGCGGGTAATAATGCAGTGCTGGGAAGTTTCTCAGTCTAGCCTTGATGGAAGTAAGGTTATGTTGGCGATGCGTGAAAAGAAGATATATCCATAACACGTAGCTGGTTACTGAGGTGTGATGAGTTTTATAAATTAATATTAGTATTATCCGATATTACCGACTCAAGACATAACATCATCATTAGTCCCTCTGAAGGGTTAGGCAAAGGTGACCTATACCTAGTAGGCACAGCCTTACACCAGTAATGTATTGTTCCCGACACAGATCCAGACTATGGACTACTAATCAGTATATATATTGTAGATGTAACATCCCGTTGACACTCTAGTTCTGATCACCTCTCAGTGAGCAACATGACTCAGTAAAATAAGCGCATAACCTTGACTAATAATAAAATTACCGTACAAGTGAAGATCTGCCCGATGCTTAAACAAATTGAGTCCACGTTGACTTACGACAAACAGTGGACAACCGGTCGTAGTGGATAATGAGCGCAGTTATGCGTATTTGCTTAGCTTTAACACATCGTTAACGCGGGTGGAGAACGGATCGCTGATTGATGGCACAGTGTACATACCTTCTGAAAAATAATATTTTCACACCTCTCGCGCGAACTTTATTTGCAAATTGTTTAAATTGCCGAAGCGAAGAATGACAAATATAAATAATTTACTGGCACCACTTGTTTTATTTTTTATTTAATTTTTTAAGTACGTGTGACCATGTCCTCCTTAACTCTCACATTTGTATGAGAACACGAACCAGCCAAAATGAATTTCCAAGTCACAAGTAAATGAAGACATATTTTACGCCGTAGACGATTTTTAATTTAATAACTGGGACGAAGACGGTAAGCAAAGATTTTAATGATACGGAGACTATAAAATATGAAAATTGGAAACTTAATTGCTTTAAAACTAGTATTAATTGAGGAAGCTATGGCAATTTAACTAAATCTAACGCAAAAATAAAACTTATTAATTCCTCAATTTAGACAGTCTCCAATAACTTAGACGATTGAATTTTATCTCCGGCAGATTAAGTTGGAACACACAAATTATTCAACTAACGAGCCATAAAACCTTTCACAAAGAAAACAAACTTCTAAAAGATAACGCTGCCATAAATGTGAATCATCGACGTAGTAATGCGTTCCACACGTGAATTTTATAAAGCAGACTTGAAGTGCATGTCTCAGGCGCGGGACAGGTTCTCCCGAAGCGGGCATTCCAGCTTGCTGCACTCGCGCGCAGACCTCCGAACGACGTAACTAACAAACATATCGCATTCAATATTGAACTCTGACCCCAACAGATTAAGATATTAAATGGTTCTTGACCGGCCCCAGTGTAAACCCTTATATCACCATAACGGGTTCCAGGTTTTTCAATGATATAAAACGTGACAACGGCTGAGCGATCACTCAATAAAATGACTTTTATTCCAAGACTACAACAGATCAATGTCCCACGACTTTTTGTGGAAGGTTTCTGCAGCTTTCTTTTATGGTACACACAGTCGAATGCTTTAGTGAATTCTGCATAGCGAAGCCGCCGATGTAAATTGAATTTAATGTGGTGGGTTGTTGGTCGGGTTTGCGTGATTCGAGTGTTGGTTTATGAGAGGTTATGTCGGTCTGTCTGTGTACCTGTCGGACGTCAATTAGCGAGCTGAAGGGACCGGTCCGACCCACATAGCCAAGCCGCCATGTATATGAACCCGGCTTGTCTCACGTCCACTGAAACTGACGTATATCTAACACTCGTGTTACTCGTCACAAGACAAACATTTCTATTGCCAATGAGTTCGCATGACTTGAGAAAATGTACGACTTATATTTAGTTTTTATTGCATTTTAATTTATAATGACTGGTTCCACTTATCGTAAAGAAAATGCGACATGCTAGAAAAGTACAAGAAGGCGGCATTCGAGCAAATAAGTAATCGTTAATTGAGTAAAATGATTTCTGTTTAAAACCTCGACGATGCTTCATTTTACTCAGAAAGCATTAATTCAAAGATTATGCGAAAAACAAATGTTAATTCAAATACCGCCCTCTCATCATACTGATCATTATCTACCTCATTTATAAGGATCATCATTGCAGATGAGCTTTGACAAAATCACTTTTTAGAGTTCAACATAAAATACTGCTCATCACTCAATCGTAAATCTTAGAATTCAATCAATAACTCTCAAGTGCAATAAAGTAAAACAATCTCTGTAAATGCCTGCATGTAAAGTTTTATTTGTTGTGAACTAAATCAATTAGCGACCAAGGCTCAACCTCAACTTAACGATTCGCATTGGTTTCTGTCTGCAGTAATTAGTCTTCATTGCGAATGTCCGGCAAACCATTCATTTTGACTCTTTGGTAATCGTTGTGTGTAAATATTACCTACTGCTGGAACCCCATAATTATATTATAACTCGTAAACATTTGCTCAAGCATGCGGCCTTGTAGCAGCGAAAAAACATAGGTTTATCTTCATACCTAGTGGCAGGAGGCAGGTTCTTAAGAATCGTTTAAAATCTTAATGATCCAACTCTATTGATATAACTCAATTTTGAGTCCATTTATGTTACTTACTTATTGAGTACCCATTCATGATAACAACAATCAACAATGAACTCGCAATGACCCTCTTGAATAAAATACCAATATCATACAAGAATATTTTCATTGACAAAATGCTAATAAATAAATTGAAGAGTGTCGGACAAAAGAGGTTAATAAAAAGCGCTATAACCTTCGTGTCGTTTAATGAAACACGTTATTGGACACCTTGTTACTCAATTTAAAGCCCACACAGGGATATTACTCTTTTTCCTTTTACTTTATAACAGATGCTGATGATTTCGAAGATTGCTCATTGGTTAAGTTGTTAGACTTGGGTGGTGCCGGGATTTAAGTCCTGTTTTCTCATTGTTACATATTTCCAAGTTTCACATGAACTTCGAAAGTACATTTGGATTTATATTTAGAACTTCGCATGCGAGACAAGTCCTAACCACAGGGCCATCACGACCTACATCATGATAATGATAAAATAATCGTTGACATTAATGTTATTCTTATCTTCTGTTTTGTGGTACCTATCTGACATCGTTAACACTCATTTCCACTTCATATTCTACCCACCACAACAATACTCCTCCATTTATCGAAAAAAAAAACCTGATAAAATTTAACACTAACGATATCGAAAGCTATTTACAAAATCTTCCTCCCCGCACTCCCACTGCCGAAACGATAATACATTTCTACCATTTTAAAATATTCGGGAGACGAAACAATGCAACTTTGCGGGGAGCGGGAATAAAAGCATGGCGGCAGTTACTGGAGTAGATCAGCAGAGGGCGCGCGCGTGACCTGCTTGTCAACCAACCGACAGATGTTTATGCTACTTTGTGGGTAGGATGCTGTGCTCGTCGGAGGAGCAGAGACAATATGGAAATTGTATTGGAATGGTTTTAAGAGTAAGCGAAAAGAAATTTTACAAGTCAACAGCATAGTGAGATAAAGGATGTGTCTAGTTATTTCATATTTGATTAGATTAGAAATAAGCATTGGTCTTGATTGCTAAAATAACACAGGGAACAAAGCTCAAAGCCATATAAATACGTTCAGACATACGAACTTTAGAAAAAACTTGCAAATGCTGCGCCTTGTATAAGACCCTAAATTCGCAAACAGTTAAAGTATAATTTTTGCACAATAAGAATTCGGGGATGAAGCGACGCATCTAACTTAAAATAATGGTCGCCCTACAGCGGCCCGCCATGACGCGTCTCAAAGACGGATGGAGACATAAAAGGACCTAAAGTAGGGGTTTAGAAATCTGGATGAAGAACTCCTATGATAAATACATATGAAGGGACCAGTTACTACGTGAGGACAGTGAACGATTGTTCTGGAATTATTATTTAACCTCAAATATAAAAACTACGATAAGGATCATTATAATTAAAGAGAAATCAAAAAAATCCTGTGCGAAATCAATATTCTTAAGCTGAGCTTTTGACTGTTCAGTTTTCAAATTTAAAGATGATTAAAACCGTATCAAAGACACTTTGAGCATACACACCTATCCAAATATGGATTATCAAAACTTTTTTTTTAGTCAGAAACAGCTCCTTCTTATCAAAGAAACCAACGACGAATTAATTCACAATCGCTCCACATTTCCTAACCGTCGCTCTACAAAGCTTATCACATTTTTACAGCCATCCACCTGCATGTTAACAAGATACCTTGGATCCAATCCCTCGGCCCAATATCCGCCTTCCGAGTTTAAAGCCGCGATCGCATCTTAATCCGGCTAAGCGACGTCTTTATCTGAGAGTACAGTCAGCCAAGCCAAGACCATGGGTAACAGAGCACCTTTATTACGTACGATTAAGGTCTGTTTCCACAATTCTATCGTGCGGTTGCGGGTACATAAGGGGGTCTAATCAGTAGGGTTGGCACGTCCGCGCGTCATCTGCGACGATCTCCTTTTGTTTTGGTATATCATTAGACGTAATATTGGAAGACTTTCCGGTAATCCTACTGGTGCTCCCCGGAATACGGAAACGTTGTATATGTATTTGGAAGCGGTGACCACATGCGTTTGGTTTTTACATACAAAAGTGTATTAGTCATACGCTCTGAATTCTTGATTCAGTATTAAAGCGTGCCTACATAATTATTAAAATTTGCCAACACTTCTAGTTATTTTAAAATAACAGTCCTATTATACGTATATACAAACCATATATATATAACCATAGGTAAGTGACGCAAATGACTATATTTTTCCCGATCATCATCATTATCCTGCCCTTAGCAAAATATACCTACTCGGGGTCGGCGCAGCGTGTCTTCTGCTTCCTTACTTATCTATAAGTCGCCATCTCAGTAGTCACGCCCTTTCTAGCTAAATCGTCCATACATTACTCATTAGTTTTGTCTTAAACCTTCGAGTTTTAAAGACAGAGAGGTCAGTGTTACGGAAACAAAAGCTCAAGTTCTGTATTAGTTGTTTTACACATCGTCAGTTGCAGGTTGTTTGCTCCCTTTTACATCATTTTGTTTGGGGCCAGTCCCCGGTCGACTGTGAACAATTAACATCCCCTGTTCGCCACGCCATCCATCTCGCGGTGACAGGCGCGTGCCGACAGTGCGGAGGTACGGAGGTACGGAGGTACGGAGGTACGGAGGTACGGAGGTACGGAGGTACGGAGGTACTGGTTGTGGCACGCCCACTAGCTTCGTTATTGTGATGAATTAGGAGATGGTTTTCAATGTGAAGATGGAACCAATGGCTTAATTTTTCGAAACTGTGAGGGTTTGTTCGATTTTACATTCGATGCAAAATGGTATGTTTTTTTTTAACCGTTAGACCTGCCTGCTGAACTGGACATAAACATATCTGTATTTCGTGTCCAGTTTTTAGTAGGCAGTTGTAGTAGTTGATTTAATAACAGTACTACTACGCATCGCCCGCAACCGTCCCAAAGCAACAAAAATAAAAAAAACTTTTTTGCAAAAAATAAATACAAATACATAACGCCTGTATGCTCTGAAGGATTAATGCATATCAAATATTTGTAAAGGATAGTTTATTAAAACCATTTTTTAAACTTTTATTTTTTATTTTATTTCCTTTATTATATATGTCGAAGCGTCGACGCATATCAGTCGGTTTGGATCAGCGCCATCTATCTCTCACTGGAGGAACTATGTAGTTAGATTTGACAACTAATGTTTGGGAACGTCAAGTAATAACTTGGGGATGGTTAGCGTGGAGTAATGGCGCCACTGAGCGAATAATCGAGTCAAATGTCGATCCGGAAGTATAATCGGCTATTCGACATTGACAGGTACTGACGTAGACAGGTAGGTTGGCTAACCTGTAACGGGGGTAGTGCACGTTTGCGGTGACAGTTGAGTGAGGGCACTTTGAATCAGTCCGGCAGTCTAGGTAGACGTTCGTTACTCCGCGCTAAACTTCCCGCGTTCCTAAATTCTTAATCGAGCCATATCTGAGGCATCCTTGATTATTTTGTATTGAGTGCGTGTTAGCAAGTAATTAAAAGTGTAAACGAAGGTTTTGTGAGTTTTATTTCCGATGTCGCGACCCACTGATAACGAACCTCCGTCATATACATTAATAAATTAAAATAACCTATATTAACTAACTAACTTAAAAATAAACTTAAAAAATGGCGTCAAAAAACTCCTCCACAACGTAGTCAACTGGTAATGTACCCAAAAGACTGGCGGCGTTGCCACGTTGTATGGCAACGCTAAGCCTTTGGCCAAGGTAAAAGCCAGCCCTTGGGTCACGGGAAGAGTCAACTAAACGTTTAGAAATGTCCTTGAAAAGGCTGTGAGCACTCGGACCCCACGGATCTAGAGTTTCAACCCCAAACGGCTCGAAAATATAGTTACCAATAAGGTTACTATATTTACGCCGCTTGAGGTTCTCTGCAGCCGCAGCCGCAGCGCCAGCACAGCACGATGAGCTAGGAAGATGGGATGGCGCAAGAGTATCGACACAAGTTGCATCCCACACTAAAGGCCTACCCATCTTCCATGGAAACAAAGACATGCCGTCTGGTCTCTTGCCATCGTCGCGTGCCAAGCCATTTGGTTCTAATAAAGCTGGAACGCCGACGGTGACAAGAGCTCGACGGATGATATCATTTAAGTTCGCGTGCCGTGCAAAGCGGCCCGCACTTCGGCTGCATGAAAGGCCGTGGTGTCCAAGGCTGTTGACAGCTTCACCACAGTGACAGCGATGAGGAGAAAAACAAGGGGCGCCTAGGCGTAGAGCAGCAGCAAGGCGGAAAGTAGTGTCGTCGAGCAAAGTGCCTATGCTCGACGACGGTAGTGCGTGAAGCCGAAGACCCGACTCCCACTCACCCACAGCCAGCAGACGCGCACACTCAGCAGTAGTAGCAGACGTGAGCAGTAAATTGTTCTAAACTACTCTGCAGAGCGGCTCGTCCCAACGTCTCTGGGAAAATGGATGGTCGGGTTCTTCAGAATTCGGGCAAGCGAGTTTCAAGGCATTAATAGCCTCGGAGAAGCACGGCACATCAAAATCAATCAGTGTGGAAGCCAGGATATTCCTGATTAATTTCTCAGTGCCGTGGACCGAAGATATAAATAAAGGATAATACAAATAAAAATGGAAAAATAAAAAAAAAACAAAAAGTTATAAATCGGTCACAAAAAAACTGAATCAAACAAACAAAAAGTCACCGACTTCAAAAGCTAAAGTTATGTGTACTTTTTTGTTTTTGAAGTCGGTTTTACTTTTTGTAATAAAGTTTTTTATTTTTCATTTTTTTTTGTATTATCCTTTACAAATATTTGATATGCATTAATTTTACATTGTTAACAATACATTTCATGGTTATAGGATATACAACATTAGTTTTAGTATATGCGAAACCTGATACACGTGTCTAGTATTTTTACAAAATTTCGAAACTGTATCATGAAAAATCACAAAGTTATAAGCTTGTTCTGTTACCTAGTTTTCCAGCGCGCTCCTCCAGCGTCCTCTTGAGCTCATTGAAAATAATAATTTGGCAGTAGATACCTAAATTATTGCGATAGGTACTCAAAGCAAGCAAGGCAAAAATATAACATGGTTTAAAAATGATTGAAATCGATTCAGTTACTTATTCTGAACAAACTATATTCACGTTTCGCTTATACTAAAAATAATGTTGTATAATGGAATATCTGGAACTTAACATACCTAACTGTCGAAATGTGGGTGTACTGCAGTACACATCTGCGTACCCCTTCAGAGCATACAGGCGTTATGTTATGTTATTATGTGAACAATAAACATCCAAGCTATTGCAGAGATCACGACAGATTTGCTTTCTATTATTGAAGAGTTCCATTGTATATCTCCAAAGATCAACATCAGATCTTCACCATATATAAACGGGACCACCGCGGAATAATATTCTTCCAAACGAAAAAGAATCATCGAAATCGGTTCACAATTGGCGAAGATATCGCTGAACATAAACACAAAAAAGAAATCAGACGAATTGATAACCTCCTCCTTTTGGAAGTCGGTTAAAAAGACCAAAACAGGCGACAATCGTGAACCCACTTATCTGAACCGCGGCTATCAAGCCGTGCGTCTCGCTAAACACTGAGATGTCCCGATGACCCCTCTCTCCTCTAGTCCCGTCTATCTGCGGAGATCTACATGCAAGAGGCGGAGCGGGACAGATGGACCGATAAGGTGGATCGCTTTACGTAAGATGGTCTCTGAGGGAACTTAGACGAATTTGTGATTTGAAAACGTCATTCACGCTGACCCTTTACGTCACGAGTTTGGAAATCAATCTGACCCGCTAGGCCTGTTAGGTAGGCATAGCTATTAGGTGTGTATGATTCCTGTAGCCAAAATACCAACCCTCCATTCAGAGTTTCAGACATAGATTGGTGATAAGTCAATAGGTTGAATGAAAAGTTTGAAAAATTGACCGATGTAAGTAGTAATTTTCAGTCGACGGTTGTTCATTTTCAGTTCAAAAGTGAACTTATTTGCTGCTCGCTTTCGTCTGAAAAGAGGGCTGCCGACAAAGAGTCAATCTTATCAAATTTATTAGAATGGGGGCTCCGATATCAAACAAACTATTAAAAACTGTTCAAAACATACATCAAAGCTCTATCATTATGACGGTTGAACTCACACGGAAACCACCCTAAAGCATCATAATAGTTTATAAATCATATGAAGTGATAAGACAACTATGTTAATAACTCCTAATCTCTAACATTAACATAAATATGAGCCGGCGACTCAACGGGGTCCATTCTCAAATATTTAATATGAAATAATCGTTAAATTTAATTATGATCCGACGTTATGATGATAGGCTGGTATTACGTTACGTTGCTTATGTATGGATATTTGGATAAACTTGTTCACCTAGCATTAAAATGATAATATGAGGACACATAGATACATGTCATTCATTATGGTCATGTGTCTGAAGGTTTAGCATTGTTACCCCTTTCATTTACAGATTAAACAGAAGTTTAGACAATTTCGAATTACATTTTTTTCTAAAAATCAGTTTATAAGCTCTTGCCTTAATTATAAAATTACATTACCTCTTATAGAACTAGTGTTATTGATGGGTACCAAAACAGATAGTTACCTAGCCATTTATTTAAAAACTAAACTAAACTACATCAACATCTATATAAGTTATGAGTTATATATTTTAATAAAAAACAATAACATTGAATTTATTGAACTAATAACTTATTCCAGGCGACGTGCGCGGGCGCAGAATATAATAAAGTATAAACATAATGTAAGATGGCCGCTTCATTACCGCCATGCCGCCGTGTGTCATCCACAACGCCAAAACGGCGAGTTAATTAATATCCGAAGCGATTTTATTGTCATACTGTAATACTTATAACTTGTTTTTAATTTGTGGTCAAGTTCCGCCTACGATGGACGTATTTTATAAAAATAATTACACGTGTGTCGTCTTTAAACGGCTAATTTTGATAAATAATATTATTATGCCACCTAGAACCTTTTAAGGTGCGGAGGTATTAAATTTTATAAGTGAGTAAGTAAAATATTATTTATTTAAACATTGTGTACATGATAATAAGCAATGTATCATGTGATTAGGTATTACAAATCAGCAAGCATATTGTCAGATAAAATTAAATGTCAAAGTAGTTATTAAATAAATTAGTCAATAAAAATATGAATACTACTACTTTATACTTGACATGAGTGTAGTTGATACCTACTTACTTCGATACTTATCTTTCTAATTATATTTGTTGCACTAGTTTCCGCCACCGAGGTCAAAATCTTCTGTTTCCGATTCTGATGCCTTGCATTTATGTCCGTATTATGGTATCAAGACATTCTAAACTAGTGTAAATCAGATAGTGATAGTGTTAATCTGAAATAAACAGTAAACAATATTAAAACGATTAATACTTAAACATTTACCTTCATTCTATAACAATATAACAAGCATCATAAACATAACAATTGAGCCAATAAAACTGTTATTTTACTGTTATAGCAATTCGATACCATGCTCTCACGATGACTATAACAACAGTCAATATGCCATAACCTGTATAGGATAATAACTGTGACCCCAAAAACTTGAACCTATCACATCCACAGCAATATAAAACGATTTTGTTAATTGATCCGTGGGAAGCGCGGACATTCCCAGGTTCGACACCGGTATCAGAACAGGGGTAATTTTCGAAAAAAAATCTAAAGTTATTCTAATCTATAGCGTGTAGAATTTAGGGAAATAGTTCGGAAAATACTTTGAGATAGGGTAAATTGAAAATACGTTTTATTATTTTAGGACTATATTAATAGTATTTATTGTGGTAATAACACTAATTCAGTTACCATATCTAGATGCTGTCCCTATCTTCAAGAAATATGTTAAAAGGCACCGTATCTATATTTCTTTTCGTTTTACACATTAATACGTGTAGCACCACCGCTGCACCGGCCCCACTACCCGTGCCCATTTGTAACGCTATGCATTAACTATTATAATAACTCACATGTATTAAATAACGTAAAGCGTGATATATAGAAGTATAAATGAGTGAAATAACACAAAATTGTAAATTCAAAACATTAAAACGCGCGCTTACAATGAATTTTATGTGATTATTCAAAAAGGAATAACTATAAATATTACATTACAATGCACTTTACAAGAATATTCGTGTTTTTAACAGAAATATTCGTAATTTAAGAACCTATGTAGGTACTTTACAACCTAAGAAAAACATTTAACTGTAATTTGTATGCCAACAGTAAATAACTTCATGTATTTATAAAATTGTATAATGGTTACGTCTACTGTCCTCAGGAATAAGAATCAATCACTGTATGGCCATTGGCCACATTACAGACTCCAACAAAATGATTCCTTTACACTCTTTACAGGTTACACTTTTTTCGTTTTACTAATTTCAATACAAACGAATCCAATTAAAAGGTGTTAGGCGGTTTTTTTTTCAAAAGGTTCTACGGGCTAACTCACAGCCTTGGCGGTAGACTTTCCGTACCACTCGTAAAAATCTTTGCCTATACAACATGTGTTTAACCAAACCGATCTCCAAAAGCCCAGTGACACGTGTAAAACAGGCTGCTCTGGTAATGCCGGTGCCTCCTGCCGGTGTCTGTGTCGGCTCGTCTCCTGGCGGACATATTGAATCCCGCAGACGTGACTTGTTCCTTGTTCCACACTTAGAACGCACCCTGTTTGGAACGACTTTTGAAACAATCTTGATAGTTGCATTTTTTTGTAAAAACGACATGACATCACGTTTGTGTTCACCTACATTTATGTTATATTGTAAGTTATGTTTAAGTCTCATGAAATTGGGGCTAGAGTATCGCCATCTAATAGTACACGAATCCTGACTACTCCTGACTGCTATTTAATCATTCTTGAAAAACCAAATGACTCTTTGCCCAACCAGGAACAACTCTGGTTAGGCAAAATGTTATTGGGTTTTTCCAGGACTACATGCACATTAGTAGTGCTTGTTGTGACAAACGAAGCAACTAATAAATGCCATTTTATTTTCTGTAAGTAGAAAATGAAGTTTTAAGATTCAACATACATTGAACAAACAGTAACATTGTTCTCTTGCAAATGGCTTCAATTAATGCCGCAATAGTGCTTGCAGTATTCAATTATTTGCTCTGATCGAATGACATAAAAAACTCTTTTTTAATTATTTATAGTAAAAAAGATAACATTAAATTAAGATAAGGATTTAAAATAGTGAAAATGTTGAAAAAAACTCAGTAGAAACTAATTTTTTACGATTTTTCTTTTTCTTATGATTCATCAAGTATCAAAATTTTTCAGTGGTGACTATCTTTGGGAGCACGTTCGAATTCCAAACTTCGAATTCAGAACTCGTGTTACCGTTGCCATGACGACCAGATGACTCCATCGATAGCGATCTCTTACAAACACCACGTGCTCTAGATTTCACTCTTATTTTTGGTCACGTAGAGCTTAAGATTGTGTGGCTTAAATGCATGTGAAGTCGGTAAATTTAATTAATTGAAGTTTCAGTAATTAGTGCCTGTTACGTAAGTTGTTATGATTGGTTTCTGCGAACGGTCTCCGGTTTCAGGGACTTATTTTATTAATAATTTGTAAAATTTTGTGGTAGACATGATCATGACTTTCAATTTGGTAAGCAGGCAGGTAGAAATTAATTTCTAACTATTTATAAAACTATTACTGCTGTAATGAGAAGTCTCTCCATATTTACGCCCATGACCGGATCAGCTTACCGGACGATGGTAAACTAGTCATAAGAGGCAATGGACTAATAGCTTAGTATGCACTAGCTGTTGCCCCCGACTTTGTTCGTGTAGAAATTTTGATGGGTATGCGTGAGAAAAAATATAGCCCATGTCCTTCCCCAGGATATATTCTATCTCCTCGCCAAATTTCATTACGATCCGATCAGTCATTTAGTCGTGAAAAGGTAACAAACAAACAGATATTAAGTTTGCATTGCGGATATTACCATTGGATTGCCGTAATGTCAGGGTGGTCTAGATCCACCCGGACTATCACCTATCACTACTTAGTCTCTATTATAAATAATTTATACTTATATGTTAGAGTCATGTCAATAATTTATTTACACTGCGTAGTTTCATCCGAGGAGAAGATGGTGGGAAGCCTTGGATGGCTTTCTCGTTAATTGACGAAAAGAGGCCTAAAATCGGGAAAAGTGGAAGGAACGGGGAGAGGCCTTTGCCCAGGAGTGGAACAGTCCAGGATAAAAAAAAAATGTTTCATCCACTCCAGCTCTACAACGTACATATATATATGTATAAGAAAGGTGACATTTAATTGTCATTGTCTGTACCACACACTGCAGTATTACCACACCTTTCTGACACGTGATGTATATTCATAAAGCTCCACATAGGGCACACTCTAGCTAGGTCAAGTCATGTAGTGCTCTCTGTCCAAGAATCTTTGTTCTGTCTAGCCTTATTGCTCTCCATAACAAGACGCTTAATAACTAGGTGATGGGCGATAGACCGCTCATAAACACTTAATTAATGATGTATTATACGGTTAATAACTTCGCGTTAAGAGAATAGGCTGTTAAATGATGACGTGATTAATATTAATGAGGAACAATGTAGTGAGGCGCAGGCGATACAACAAGTTGACTTGTAAGGAACCAAACTGTTAGCGTGAGGCTAACTTTCCGAAGCATTCACACTAATATTATAAATGCAAAAGTGACTTTGTGCGTCTGGCACTTACTTTTTCACACATTATCAGCAGATTTCAATGAACACAGATAGATGATAGATTAGGACAACGTAATGTTATAATTAATTTGTCAACTTTTGAACTCCACGCGAGTCGCTGGCAAAAGCTAGTATGTCCATAATATTCGAATTGCAAGAATGAACTTGTACAATGATCTAGTAATGTAAGTGTGCCTGGTACCCTGAGGGATATGTCTGGTTCAGAGACGCCACTTAAGACACTCTTTGTCTATGTAGGTAGGGGTGGGCCGTGAAGCTCGCGGAAAGCGTCATTCTATGGATTCCGATATCTACTAAAACTATAAAAGTAGGTTTTGTAGCTTCGACTGTTACGCATTAATGTTTTCAATTTTAATTCCACAAAATAGTTCCAGGCGTGGATGCATAATGCAGCACCCAATTAAGAGCATTAATCTAGCATTGATCGAGTTCTAAAGAATACCAATTAAATAACTTAAAATTCGTCAAACCTTACTTAAAAGTCAAATAGTTAAAAAATATCATTTACGCTATGATTTATATTAATTAACGTAGTAGGGGCATTATCTCATGCCGATTAATTGATGTTATTTAGTTTATTATTTTGGATAATAATTAAATTCATATCGACGTCGGTTTAATGGCCACGTTAATGAGCGTTCACGAATTAAAACCAAGACTAGTTAGTTATCAATCTTAAGTGGAATCATATATTTTACTGTGGGAGTAGATGTTACACGCTAATACATACCCTATTACTTAGGTAGTACAGATTATAATGTGATAGTTACATCATTTAACTTAAAATCAACAAACTCAGCTTTACCGATGAAAAGCTTTGCTTATCGTACATGTAATTGGAGTTTCTCAAAGTTCTGACCGCAAAAACAACTTTGTCTAAAGATCCCTGTTTTTGTTCTAGTAATTTATTCCTTACTACTTTAAAATAAGATAGTTAAAGTATTTAGAAACACAAACTTAGAATGTATTAATAGAATTTAATGGCGTTGTGATTAGATGGCTGTTGCCCACATTAGGGGCTACTTGCACGAGGTCTGTGGCTCTAGCCGCATAATGGGGTAAGTGATAGATAGTGGTCATTTGGTGCTGATAGAGATGTTCCCTCGTTATGTATGAAGTGAGAAGTGTTCCCATACGTTAGTGTGTCGTGTTATGTGGAGAATGAATCGTGATGAGCTCATTATCAGTGATATATGTGTTTAATAGGAGCTACTAATTATTCAAGCTCTTGAGAAGATTTAGGAGCTCTTGACATGTAGCTTCTTTATTTAAGCGCCGTAAATTAATGAAGATATGTGATTAAAAGCTTCTAATGTTTTAAATATTAAATATCAATACGTTGTTCGTAACATATTCATGCCTGAATCGTTTCCTGTAAGAGTCAGTTATAGTCCACCTGATGATGCGGAAACTGGAACCTGAACCTGAGCTAGAATCTGTTCTTTGAAACCTTAAAGGAAATACACAGAATGTGAGATTCACAGCAATCGTCAGGTTAAAACGTAGCTACCCTCTGAGTTCTACAAAATTGGCATTATTATTTCACATTTCCTATCCAAGCAAAGTAAACTTTAACCCAACACGATCGGTGCAATTTATTCCACCGATATAAGATATAAGGATCCTAGGTACTTATTGCTGTGTTTCAACCTCTACAAACACCTTTATTCCCAAATTACCAGTTGTTACCTGATAAATGTGGTAATCCTCAGAACCATGCAAGCCTTGTTTATCAGCCTACAGAGGGGCACCACTGAGAAGAACACATCTTGCATTGTTGTACCCAAGACATACTAAATTCAAGCTAAAGTTGCCGCCGCTAGAATCTTAAATCGAATGAAGTGATTTCCTAACAGATGTTAGTAAGTGACAAGGCCCATATTATCACGCTTGCACAAAAAGTGGTGTTGCAGACGTGAGGTGAGGCTCGTGACAGTGGTACGTGCAAGTATCTGCGTGGCCAGTACTGGCGCATAGTGGCGTACCAGTGAACTGTGCCGGTTTATACTAACATGTCCCTTTTGCTAAATGTTACTAGTCGAGGAAAAATACTGTCATAAAAGTAAAAGAGTTACTTTCGGAAAAGTAAATTGTGACTTTACGTACTTTATGTAACTTTAATTTATAAACATTTTGAGATCTGGTTTAATTCTCAAAAATATTGCTACAGGAAGCACTTAAGTGAGTACGCTATGATAATATCACTGTTATTAATATTAGTGATTATAAATTCGCACGGGAACCTGAGTCATTAACAGAGATGTGATGTTCCGACGTCTGCGTCGACGCAATAACCACGTTTATGAGAAGATCGTGCCAATAACATGTAATTGATACTTAAATCAATGCTCATATTAATTTCATATTTATAACGTTTATTAGACACGGAAATGCAATAATGTTTAAATGAATGCCAGTCATTGACTGCCCCCACAAAAACACTGTGAGCAAAGAACTTTTTTCATACAGACAGATTTCACAGGTTTTTCAAAGGATTCGCTATGTATGGTCACTTCCCGTTGGCAGATTCAGAACATCAGAATAAAGGTGAGTCATTAAGGTTTCCTTGTGTGTGCCGCGAATGCTTCCACATTATAAAATAAAGCCCTTAACTAACACTGAACTTTCGAAGTTATGATCATAAACGATCTACTTGTTATTATTGGCATATATTCCAGCTTACTTTTACGGAGCAACAATTATTATATTATTATTATTACACAAATATATAGAAACATAAGTGGAACTTGGAAGGGAACAGAAAAATACTTACAAATGTTGTGCTATAAAACTCCTCTTTCCTAGCAAGCTCTTTCGAAGTCGGTAAGTAGAAACTTCTAAGCCCCAAAAGCCGGTATACCACCACGCCCCCACTCCCACACACCACACAGCCCATACCTACGACCTCTATAAACCATTAAAAACCCAAACAAACGGCGATAAGATCGGGAAGTGCCGCCATATAATTATAATACCGTAGTATTGTAGGCACGTACCTCGTACTATGTGATATGATCGGTAAGGGGACGTCACTGGCTCTCACGGTGATACGCAGATGATGAGGTTACGTCTGGAGGAATACATAAGTAATGATGGAAAGAATTGTCGTGATAATATCAAGAAAAAAAGAGTTAGTAAAGTGAAACAATCACAACGTTGGTAGCATAATCAGCCTATAATGTTCCCACAGAGTCACAGATGTCCTCTCTGGATAAGGAAAGGCACAGTGCTTTGAAATAATCGCATTAGTTAGTTTTCTACGACTTTCAATAAAGTAGGAATAAGCTACGTACGGTTACTTGCCATTCAACACTTTTGACTTTTCACCTTCGTTCCCGCTGATCACTTTGTTGAGGCGGCCCTCAGGACCAGTCAGTGCGTTATGGAAGAAGGAGGTTGAGGATTGAGTAAGCGATGCAACTTGTTGAAGCTTAATCATTTTGTAACCTGATCTAAAGGTGGTTGTTTTGTATTTATTTTATAATTCTTGTAATATTCACAAAACAGAACATATGTCTTAGTCAGATCCAATATAGTTAAACCTACTTGCCCCTTTAAAAAAAACTTTGTGCACATCATACTACGCTTGCCTAGCGCAACGACAGGAAAATATGATATAATATGTTCAGCATATATCCCACCTAAAACACCTGAATGTACTTATGTTGCCTACTTACAGTCCCTGCAAACCTTGTTGGAGGACGCGCGCGTTCAAAACTTTTACGTACTTGGAGATTATAATGTTCCTGATATTGAATGGCTCGCTGGTGGCAACACAACGACTGCCACGCAACAAATGTGTGTTGGTAGTTCCCCTGTTTGCAGGCACTTGAGTATTTTTATATCTGTCCTCAATAGCTACCATTACAATAATATTAAGAACTCGAGCGGGAAGATTTTAGATTTGGTGATAAGCAACAACGACTGTTTTGTTTTTACACCAACTGACTTACTGTTAAAACCAGATCTCTATCACCCACCGTTGTATATTTTAGTGTCGTGTTAATTGGACAGAAATGCAATGACGCGTAAGGCGGCTCAAAAGCATAATTATTCTAAGGTGAATTATGAACTCATTAATCTTGATCTGCTCAAAATTAACTGGGATGATGAACTTCACGCTCAGTCTGCAAAGGACGCACTGAATACGTTCTATGAAATTGTTTACCAAATTAATAAAGCCCATGTTCCTCTAAAGACAATTAGGTATACCAAATTTAAATTGTGGTTTTCCCCATCTTTAATACACATATTTTAAAATAAATTGAAGGCATGGAATAAATGGAAGACCTAACAAAACTTTTCTGACTATGAACAATTTTCATTTTATACTTACTGCAAGAAACTTGCAGTCAGCATGGAATCTGGACCTATGTTACAGTCTGTACTTGAAATCAGTAGAATATAGTTTAAAAGTGAATACCAAATATTTCTGGACTTATGTGTCTAATAGGCAATCTTAAGGTAAAATCCCTTCAACCTTGCACTATAAACACCTATCATCAACCGATCCTGAGGAGATTTGTAATCACTTTGCAAACTTCTTCAATTCCGCGTACGAACCTTCGCCTCTCTCAAATATTCAAACCCACTGAATATGCTGAGAATTGTTCTCTTGTTAGTAGTCTTGAGGTTAGTACTGACCAAGTACTCAGTGCCCTTAAATGTTTAGATTGCACTAAAGGACCAGGACCAGACGGTATTTCACCATTTTTTTTAAATAGGGCAGCTCAGGCGTTGTGTGCAATATTGCGTATTATTTATATAGTGTTTCTGTCAGGGAACTTTCCCAGAAATCTGGAAGCGGTTAAATATTACTCCCGTTCATAAAAGTGGTTCAAAACAGGACGTTGAAAATTATCGGCCCATTTCTATACTGTCGGCCTTGTCAAAGCTTTTCGAAAGGCTAGTTCTCAATCAGTTGTATCCGATTGTCCATGACAAAATACTACAAAAACAATAGGGGTTCGTAAAAAGAAGATCTACAACAACTAATATGATAGCTTTCACTGACTATTTATTTAATAATATGGACTCTCGTGTGCAAGTGGATGCTGTTTACACTGACTTTCGAAAAGCCTTTGACAGGGTCGATCATGAATTGCTTTTGAAGAAACTTGCATTCAACGGAATCCGCGGGGATCTGTTACGTTGGTTTGTTTCCTATGTGTCAAATAGAACACAAAAAGTAGTGAATAATGGGTTCCACTCCACCGCCATAACCGCAACGTCAGGGGTGCCTCAGGGCTCAATTCTCGGACCTCTTTTATTTATAATTTTTATTCATGATATCGATACGTGTTTCCATAACTCTAAGTTCCTACTTTACGCGAACGATCTAAAAATGTTTAGACCCGTTAGATCAATACTAGACTGCAACTTACTCCAGCAAGATCATAATCGCTTAGCAGAGTACTGTATTAATAACAAACTCCTACTCAGTATTCCCAAATGTTGCTGTATCAGCTTTACTAAAAATAAAAACCAAATTAAACCCTGTGTACTACAATGTGACATCCTAGACATAGTCAACACAATTCGTGATCTGGGAATACTGCTCGATCTTCTTACCGAGTACATATTTACATTTGTATCGGTCATTAGTCCGGTCTTAACTAGAATATACTTTGCCGGTGTGGAGTCCCTATTATTTAAATATAATGACTGTATTGAGCGTGTACAACGTAATTTCCTGAAAACAATGCATTACCATTGTACTAGAAGTCGTATTTATCACCCATACAGCGATTGCTGAAAAAATATAACATGATTTCTTTGAAGTCTAGACGTACGTTCCTAGATACCATGTTTCTATACGATCTGTGTAACAACAACTCATATGATTGTGTGGACATATGTAACAAGTTGTGCTATGTTATCCCTAGAACGATTCAGAGACGTGAGGTGCGCGCACGAAATGTTTTCGCCGTCACTCCTAGTCGAACGAATGCAGGGTTGCCTGACCGTGACACGACGTAGAGGTGGGCACCTCTACGTCGTGTCACGGTCAATTTCAATAAGTTCTTCTCTAACTTAGATGTATTTGCTCTGTCTGTTGGATCATTTAGAAAAATATCACTTGACACAATCCAGAATATATGTGAATAGTATATCTTTAGTGTTCCTTGGTGGCTGTAACTTTTATGTATTTTAATGTATTTTATCTCATGCAATTGTCTACTTTGTCCGACTTTTACTTCATCAACACATTGTCGTTGTCTATTGTGTATCCGTGGATATTCTATTTTTTTGTAATATATAATGTGTAATGATTGATTCTTCCGAATAAATAAAATAGTTGTCGCCCTTTATTGTCCATAAATCATAAATTCCAGTACTTCCCTCAGACTATTCTCCACCTCGTCTGCGAGCCTCGACATATTATGTCTGAACAACTAATTATTCGTCCCGGTGCCGTACGCACAAGCGCGCGGCCGATGTGCGGTGGGCGTGCTCTCCATCGCCACTACTCAATGTGCGAGTCTAGCAGGGACCTTCGCTATTGTAATGTGAAGCATATGAAACTGTGTGTCTGTTTGTGTTAAAGTATTTATATAAGGTTCTAGTTGACGTGCGCTTGCTTATTACAACCATTATAGGTACCATCACATTAGTTGTTTACATACATCGTGAAAATGCAGAGAAAAGCTGTATTTTCGTGATTTTATGAAGAGTCTCATTGTAAAAGTTGTTCATTATGATGAGATTGGACTGGTTTGTTGGAATGACAAATCTGCATCAAAACGCAAAAGTATCGTCCCCTGACAAACTGCATGTTGTGTTACTTTTTTTTTTTTTAATTTTTTTTAATTCTGTATGGGCTTACTCTTGACCTCAATCTAGTCCAAGGACAGAGATGAGGTCGACGATGGAACGAGCTAACCCAAAAGAAGCCTATTAACTCGCGATTTAAATAGATTGGGGTCATATGAACTTGGAAACACCGACGCAGGCAGGGAATTCCACTCCTTGGCTGTGCGCATAATAAATGATGTAGCAAAGCGCTTCGTGCGAATGTGTGGAACATCGACAAGGTATGGGTGATAACCTGCAGTACGTCTACGTTTCAGATCACACAGGAAGGAAGACATCTTTTAATCGACCTTTATAGAATTCAGAAGCAGTAATCTTATTACTTACATCTATTTACATTTACGATTATTCGCAATCGTAAAATTGTCATAAAATTCACCCGCGAAATACATCTATTTGCATTAATAAATTAACATTTAACCAAAGACGGTACGTCTGAGATAAGACTTATTTTCTTGCGAGCGAAGTCGCATGAGATTACTGGTGCAAGCGTGTGGCCCTTTGCGTTTGCATGCGTAGCAGATAGTACGCACTCCGCGGGTATTTGCGTAGAAGTCTGTGATGGATGGCTTTGTTTATTGGTTTCACGACGAGAGAAGAATGAAAAGTAGGATTTTGTGGCAGGAGCTTAGCAAATAAGGAACTATTTATAGTAGGTCTGTATTAATATTGAGTGTTGTCTTGTATTAATTCAATTGGAAAATAGTGGGGGACCGTAAGCATGTGAAATTAATTCGGCCTCTCCTAAAATATAAAACTATTGTCTATCTGGTCAGTTTATAAGTAACATAGTGTGAAGATCGTGTGTCGTATGAATGACTTAATGCTTTTAATAAAAGCGTTATCATAGCCCGCGGGTATTGGCATCAATTAACTTATTCTTCTCAATATTTAAAGCCGTTTTTACAAAATATAACCATTTAAATGACGGGTTGACCAATGCCTCACACATTACTTAATTTTTTTTTTTTGAAAACACGATGTAATAAACAGACAGTTCGCACATAACAAATAACGAAAGGTGCACGGTAGTGTGCTTCTCAAAGTTCAAACTTACGCACTTTTACTCACAATGATTACAAATTAGTAAGAAAGACCATCGAAAGAAACAATATCAAAAGTTATTTACGACTAACAAGATAACCTGAGTGGGTCATACAATTTTAAGCATCTATCTTTTGTACTGTTCGCAACATTCACCTATGTGCCATACCTATTTGTCAAATATAATTGTGTAGAATTGAATCACTCAGGATGTTGATGGCTTTTAATGTGTAAAGATTTATTGTTGAGTATTAACTTACCAAAGTTCTGTTATTTTACAGAAATTATAAAGTTTTAATGATTACAAATAAGAAATGGCGACAAAGTGAGTATATTGCAAACTAACAATCAACCAACTATAAAATCGATAACAAATATATTCAAGCAAATAAAAGCTGTTTTATAGCAGTTGCGACTTGCGACTAACGTAAGACATGTCGTGTGCCGCCTGAGAGTGCGACACGTGTACGGATCATAACTATTTTAGTGCGGTGTGCGCGCTGCTTATGAACACGACTCGACTTTATGAGAACGGTTTACGACTGGCAGGGTATGGACAAGTACTGTTTAAGTGAATTTAGTGCTAATATGGATTTTGGATAAACATACATAGTATAATATCAGAGCTATAATATGAAGTTCAAAACAATGTTATACAGAAGGAAATCCAATTCCCATACATAAAGGGTGTAACAAGACCCTTAACGAAGCCGAAAGGAACTTGTTCTCCCCTTCATTGCGATATTTTTTTTCTTCTAGACCATATCTGGTAACCACCTAGTTACGGAGATATTGGGGGTCAAAGATCCAACTTTTTCACAAGGTTTTTTAACCTACTTCCAAAAAGAGGAAACGTTAAAAATGAAATCGCAATGTCATCTTAGCGACAATCAAAGGAAGTTTTGACAGAGTAAGAGTGTGATTAGAATTCGAACCTACTCAAGAATACGGGAATTGTTCTTCGGGATAACGAGTAAAAGTCTGACATAGGTGCCCAAACTAGTAGAAAGGTATCTGTCCTCAATGGTAAGTACTTGCACCCCGACGGTTATCAACTACGACCCTACCCTATTTTCAAATTCAAAACTTCTGGTGCAAAAAAATTAAAAACTAAGACAGCGTTTAACAAGTTCCCTTTAAAATTCTGAATTCAGGAACCGGCTGTGAGAAGCTAGTAATAAGTTAATTACTGAAAAAACTGTCAATTAAATCAAGACCACACTTTGTAATTACTATTTTACGTTTACGAGGATTGAATGCTGTTATTTAATTAATAAACAGTTATTACGATTTATGTCGTGGTTATAAACCTACCCCATTTGTACCATAAGGAAATAGCACATCGATTACTTTCAAAATGAAAATCTTCATAAGCTCTATAATTTTCTCAACGGTGTCATTACTTCAGCTATTAATGTTATTGAAAGAACGGCTAGTGACCACAGCCAGTGACCAGCTGACCACAGCTCCGCGTGCCTACGACAGCACAATCTCAGCCCACATCTATCAGACCCGCCTGCCACCGCACTATGATATTATTTAACTTGTTTTATTTCTTCAAGTAAATTACATCGATTTTTCGCCGCGCAGTCACGTGCGTGTAATGGAGAGGCGTGGCCTGCGCCCGCGCAGCGACTTATCTTAATGAAAATCCGACGCCAAACACTTTCACACACTTCGGAAATTATTATCCTCCAATAAAAAGAGAATTAAATGGCACAATGGGCCGTATTTAGTGGTATTTTGCTCTGAAAGCCTCTTACGGATGATTAGAGCCTGCATTATATACGGGCCAGAGAGCTATTAGCAGTAAAGTGGACTTCAAAATGTAATTTACTTTAGATCGTTCACCACAGGGATCTTTATGTGCCTTATGATCAGTTCCTAGCTTCGGATATTTATTATGATTACAATTTGCACAAAGCACTCAATCGGATTGAATTATACTCTGCTGGCTTTGCTATGTTTTAAAAATATAAATATATATTTTTGTCGGATCCGGTCTTTAGTACGGACATAAAATGAATCGGCAAACGCGCCAGTGGACACGAAACCCATCGTCTGCCCGCATGATGTAAGAGCCTAACGGAAGAAATCCCGACATATCCGACATTTTAATATATTTTTAATGACTAAATTCGTTATCTTAATGATTTGTTGCTGCGAAACCTTGTTGTTGTTCCTGTTTTCCGTCAGTTACGCTACAAACTATGGTAAAATTCGTACCAGCTCTCCCGTCAGTCTTTCACGCGACCACATCCATACATGCGTGCTTTGTGTGTAAGAAAGTTAGATGATGCACAAATGACACCGACGGCATCGCACGTGTACGACAGTCGCATTTCACGCCACAATCGCCTGAGAGCTGACCTACGACATTATAAGGTGCACAGTCCGTGTCCAATGTCATACGTTATATCTCCAACTAACTGGGCATACAGTTTGAGAAAAGCTTTAATAAATGAGCTAGCTACTCAAAATAACTTCTGGCCAATAAACCCTAAAACTGATTGCTACGTAGTCGTTACAGTTATAAACTCCACGTCTACTGGGTGTTTATTTTGAGACGTTAGTTATGACTACTGTAACCAACACCATGGTACACTATAGAGGATAGAAAATCACGATTGTATCTCCTGGGGGTAATAGTAACCTTTTTGAATATTCACATAGCATTCAATGGCAGTTCGGTACACCTTTGTGGTCTTCCACTTTTGACAATACCGTACCTTATGCAATACAACAATGGACTCTCGCGCCAATTACTCGCGATCTCTATCATCGCCGGCGGATTGTTAAATATTTGTGTATAATTACGCTGTCATAACTGCGGGCTCGGCAGGGAGCTATGCCGACGACTCCCACGAACACCCGGCTCGTTACAAAGGCATCTTAAGTAGTTCACAGTTTCCTGGTAAACGCTTTGTAGCGGGCTTGAAGTGCTGCCGACCTCACAGGAATTAAGAAAAAATACAAAGTGTCTAAAGTAAGACATCAATTATATAATTTTAATGGTCATCATGATCACTGTTAATTTAAAAAAAAAATCGCGATCCTGGCTCAACCACTGCCGTTTCCCACGATTGTGATAAAGACATTAAACATTCACCAAATATTTTTCCAAAAAAATGTAATGTTACTAATTATGTCATAATACGAACCCTTATAATGGGCCCTAATTAATTATCAGCTCCTTTTTATAACAGCCAGAACCCGCCCAGAATGTTACCTCAAATATGACAGACGAGTGAACAAAAAACTGTGCCTTTTGATAAAAGTTTTAACAATACCACAAATAACGCGTTTTTGTTCGGACAGCTTTACTAACATGAAGCTTTTAGTTTGGGAGCTGCAAAAAAAACCACCGGCGGCAACCGGCGCGCGGCGGGCAGTTTTTATCAGTGCATTTAATGTGGCGCAGGCGCAGACCCGACTGCGGTGAGGGTGGCCATCGTTGGGCAGAGGTTGAGACACACAAAGAATCAAAGATAAAGTTGGGAACAAATGAGACAGAGCGAGGTAACGGTAAACTACTGATCATTTCTATTTGTCAGAGGAGGAAAATCATATTTAAATGTATTTCCTCCTTCCTCTAAAACAGTTCTTTGTAATGAATCAAACCGATTAGAATTTCAGAAGCTGTCACAGACCCACGGAAAGTGATTAACCAAATAAAAAAAGATCCTGATATGGCACTGTAAATATATATCGTTTATTTTTGATCTGTTGAGTATCATATCAGGAAGATCTCATCCTCACTACGTAACAAGTCCACCCTAAACTATAAACTCGGACCGCTGCGCCTCTGCTCATTATCATCCAATTACCGAATCTTACCGGTCAGCACTTACCGGCCGACACTCACCGGTTGCCGGTACAAAAACCGATCGCGATTACGTTTGTTGACTCTCTAGTGTTGCGTCACCTTATTAGTGGGTATGCCACCTGCCACTGCTACTCACGGACGAAGGACTGATGAGGTTTGAAATAGAAAGACAAAATTAAACTATCTAGCGTAACGTTGCAGACGTGACGGATAAGGTATCGTTACACAACACTTGAGGTTTTTTAACGGTCACTGATAGTGTAGTTACTTGAAATAAGTGTTGTAAAAAAATCAGTCAAAATTTATCTAACTCACGTCCGTGTTGTTTCACTGCTGTTGCTTTAATTTAATCCTACCTATACAGAGACACTCCTTTTTTGTTAATATGTATTTATTACTTTTCTGATAATTGTTAGACGTGTATAACAAAACACATACCCCAAACCTAGTGGAGACGCTTGTGGGAGAAAAACAGGAGGATGATAAATATGTTTACCTTCTTGACTACGCATCAAACATACCTATAGTCTACACTCAGACAGCACTCGAAACTGTATCATAGTCAATGTCTGGGACTAAGGAAGCTCTCAAATGGGCTCGACCAGCTAATAAAGACCAAAAAATCAAATGATTGCAACTAATGGCAAGAGGAATGTAGTTCTTTAGCGTCTCAGCCAACCGGATCGCCTCGGATTGAAGTCTTAAAACTAGGTGAGTACTAAGTACTCCACATCATCAGGCATTGTGAAACTGAGCCAGTATTAGTTCGAATCACAGATCTAGAATAACCTGTTTGTCTTACAGGTTGCTATAATTTGTGCTAAATTAGCAACAAACCGATAAATTATGCTGTCTGGACTTCTCGATTGTTCCAGATTCATAGCAATGAGCTTTTGAAGCTCAACATAAGTAACATTTGTGTAGTGGTGTTCCACTTATTCTGTCTTATCTGTTAAAGAACCGAATTCATCCCGCCATCTCCTCCAGGGCCGGCAGCTTTTCCGTTTATCAATGCTAAACAAAAATGCACATTAATTCTTCAGTGGCAATGGTCAAAACTAATAAGGACAAGTGTATAACTACTGGCAGGACACAAATCCAGATGTTAGGCAACTTAAGCTTTATAAGATTTTAAACTATCATGGTCACTAACATTATTACTTAGGCAGGAAACGGGAAAACAGAAAACATGGTAAACATGGTAAATATCCCGTTTCCTGTCTAAGTAATAACTTAAGCTATGTCACCTCACTTTATTCAATTTTGTCAGCGAATGATTTCTTACATTTTAGGGTTCCGTACCTCAGTCGGCAAAAAGAAACCCTTATAGGTTCACTTTGTTGTCAGTCTATCCGTCTGTCAAGACACTTTTTCTCAGGAACGCGCGGAGCTATCAAGCTCAAATTAATATCAAATACTCAAGTCTGTTAGAGCAGTGACAAAATGAAACTCGTAAGTCAACGTGATCAAAAGGTATGACCGTTTCTGTCGCATATTTTCCGATTTCACAAGGGAATCAAAACCATGAATCATGGGCAAGAAGCAATGTCTTACAGCACATGTAAAGAAAAAAATCTGAAAATCGTAAATATGTAGTTTAATAACAAAATGCCCACAAGTTTATACGGAACCATCGATGAGCGAGTCCAACACGGACTTGGCCGGCTTTTCTAGTAATGGGTTATTTTATTATGTGCACTTTGAAAAATAGCAATGACCCCTACAATACCTTGCACCTAATCAAACCTGATCATTCATGTATTCTCATTTCCTGCGAAACAAAATTAAATTCACATTAAAAACTCCTACACTTTGGCATCGCTATTACATTTTAATGCTCACGCTACTAATCCGACGGTCATGGACAGACACTGAGCCTTCAGCCTGAGATTATAAGTGAAGCTAAGCTCCTTACTTATCATACCTTACTTGAGAATTAAGTAAAAGAGGATGTTATTTGTAGCTATTAGGGTCTGGAAAATAAGATATCATTTAAGGATTAACGAGAAGTCAGTCTCTCTCTCTGTCAGTTAGTAAAAGGTAATTCAAAGCTCCGTCATTAGAACCTACTTCAGACTTTATAAAGCTGGATTTAGGTCATTCGTGGATCACTGATGTGACATTCGATAGTCATAATACATAGACACTACGCATTGTACCCCTGTCTACCATACCAACTACATTGGGTCTAGTCCTGTCATATTCCTGCCAACTTTATGCATACAATAAAACACTCCTACGTAGACAGGCTTCCTCTCTAAGAGAAGGAGGAACAGAACAAATGCGTAAATTATTGCGCTCCATTTTGTAATTATCTCCAAGTCTAGAACGCCAGCGCCATACGGTTCAGTTCGTGCTAAAAACCGATCATTATGCTTCATTATACCAATACACATAATAATATACCTCGCCAGGCTTTTTGCACGTTCCGGGAACCGAACCCCGGCCTTTAACGATTGAAGGCTCCAACTGATTCGAAGATTGATTCCTGTTTCAAGTTAATATTCATAAGATGTCTCTTTATACGAGGCTTGATGTTTCGGTAATCTTGTATGTACTTATGGATGACATTCGTGTATCTTAGTGGACGGGAACTGAAGGGAACGATTGGTTTTGCAGGCGTTTTCGTATTTAAACCGTCTCATTAATTCACGTATTTGTGTTAATTACGTTAAAACCACCATGCTTAGCAACTTTACAAGGTGCACATAAGAAAAAATATTACCTACCTTAAATAATTGTACAAGAAACACTTATCTAAGCACTATGCAGCGTTACTACTAAGGAACCGAGTGTTTTCGTTGGCTCTGACACACAATGTAAGATTTAACTTGTGTTTAGGGTGCCAGCGTCCTCGCCATGGTTTGGGCATGTAATATTAGTTGTAAACCGAGCACAGTATATCATCATTAAATTACAATATTATACTAACTAATATTATATAAGCTAACGCAACTAAGATGTGGCCTATTTACATAGCTCTGTGTGGCTGTGCATGTGTGAGGGTGCGTATATGTGTGTGAGGGAGAGATAAATATCTGTCCCTCACACACATATACGCAAGTCTGTAATAATTATAAACATATTACTTTATTAACCACATTAGGTTAAGCAATCGATATCTTCGTTTCGACAATTCAAATGTGCCTGTAACTGGCCTATTTGAAATAAATGCTTTGATTGATTGATTGATTGAGTGACCTTGGTTTTGCATCCATTTAGACACATGGGAGCAATGGAGCAGAGTTTATTAGTTTTTTTATATAAATGGTTTGACAGTATACCAAAATGACGCTGAGCAAGGGCCACACACGGCATAATGCCTTCTGGTGGTATGAATTTGAAGTAATCTGATCAGCTCGTGACCGGAGGCAGCTGGTCGGTTACACGGCGACGTAGTTCCTGTACCAAGGTGCATTTAATTATTTTAAATTGTTTACTTTGCACCTCTTTTAGAAAATCAAATGGATGTAAGACAACTGTGATTGATTGAGATAATTATTAATTTATTATTGCGCGTAATCATCACATTCTGGACATTCATACATTTTCCATCACAATCCACAAGCGAAACGAGTTTTTCATTCTATGTATGTATAAAATTCTCCGCACTGCCGGCATTCCAAGCTTCATATTCTATGAGAGATATTCATTACAACATTAATATCTAAGCATCAAACATTAATTACCCGAAACTCGTATCAAAGCCGTACAAAAACCGTCGCTGTGTACAACATATTAATTATTATTTACACTAGAAACGGGATATTTATCATATTTACTGTTTTCTGTTTTGTTTGAATATAGGAACTTCAACCGGGATGATGGGTTTCAACTGTCGAGAGCCTGGAATCCAGTGGTCCAGCTGTGTAAAAAGCGGAAAAGTGCAGAAAAAAGTTCGCGAGCGGACACAGTGAGTTTCGTATGTCGGGAACAGAATCGAGTTGCGAGTGACAGTGGTAGCGGTACTGAGTGCAAAAAACGAACAAGAAAGAGGGTAGACCGATTTGTCTGCTCATAAACACCCACCCGCAATAACTTCAGTTTATCCGTGATCATGGTGCTTGCAACAGCGCCGAAATATCAGGAACTCAATGAAAACAGTAAACATGGTAAATATCCCGTTTCTAGTGTAAATAATAATGTTAGTGACATATTAATTAGATAGAACTTGTAATACTTACATCGATCCTACAGCATAGCGCGTTTACGACACTTGTCACACACGCTTATGGTTATGTACCGCTAAAGGCGTTGATTTCACTTGCTACATTCGTAAACGTAGGCAACATATATGAGACAAGCCTTAACTTCTCAAGTATCACAGTTTACTGGGTACTTGATTGTGGGGCTTACAGCTTACATTGTCGCTTTAAAGTACTTACTTTTATTTATTTCAGTGAACCATAAAAGTAAAGAAAGAGAGAATAAAAAGAAAAACAGTGCTAAGAAAGAGGGTACGCAGATTTGTCTGCAAGGAACAATTTATTTACCACCTACCCTCACTCTCCAGTCATCTCGCGATCATGGCTCTTGCAACAGCGTCGAAATATCGGGAACTCAGAATAATGGATAATCACGGAAAATATCCTGTAAGTGACAGTGTAAGTTTAACCATACAAGTTCGCTAAACTTTTTCGGCAATATGTACTGATTTTTTATTGATCCGAATGATTTCAGAGACACCTTTGACAATAAGGAAAGAAACACTACTTATAGAAACAATAAAAAAATGCTCTGTATTTTATTATAACAGAGGACCATACTTTCTTCCCCATAGAGAATCTTCTTATTCTTTATGGCACACAAAAAAAATATACATACAAATAGCAATAATACAGTTTATGTACAATGGGAGTATCGTCATTTTAGAACGGGCGGCACGTATTGTGTCTGTAAATGGTTTAGTTGAAATAAATGTAGTTTGAGACTGAAGAATACATGTTTTCCATTGTGAATGCCATCAGTCACGGTTTCCCATAAAACTAAACTGACAGTATTTTGCTCTTCTTATTAAAATGCTCAGAACTTTTTCAAAGTCAGACGTCTCATTATTAAATAGGTACCTACGTTAGTTACAAGACATAACGGTTCATAAAACTATCAATGAGTTTATACACTTGTTTGTTTTCAATAAATATCCGCACTTAATGCTCCTCGTTAGCAGCGGTGCTACTCCACTCCTAACCGACCAGTTATCAAAACATCTCAATAATGAACGTTCGCAGCTAGTTATAATACAAAGAAACCATGACTAGGACAAACACATTGATATTCAATTAAAGGAGTGTGAAGCGCGGGCTGCACTGGCGAAGGTGCGGGCCATCAATGTGAGTTTGAGAACACGAGACAATTAAATACAGCGTGTATTGCATTATCAGGGCGAGTGGGGTACAGGGTGTTTGTAGAAGCGATTGATTTTTTTTTAATTTGATTTTTCTTCATTTATACATAATTTGATACAATCTGCTTACAAAATGATCTTATTCTATTTGTTCACAAGTCGGGATTTATTTTGTTGCATAGGTTAAATATATCGCCTTTATAAACATCAAAACATGTTATTATTACCTTATTTTTGTGTTGACTTAACTTAAGTTTCATTTTATTTATATCGATTTCTAAGTATGTGCAGGTGTTAGTAAGCTAAGTACATAATATTTACATTCGAAGCGATTAATAAACGTGTAAGTAGTAGCTGACACTCCATGTAAGCACAACGTGAGTATTAGAAGCAGTGTTGTGCTTGTGACACAACATTATAACATGTCATGGCCCGATACTAGGCAGAAATGTTGTTGATCCATAATTTCAGACACTTTAAGTAATCATTGGTCAACACACTTCATCATTATCATCATTTCAGCCGAAAGATGTCCACTGCTGGACATAGGTCTCCTCCAAGTGTCGCCACATTGACCGGTCCCGTGCGTCTCACACAAATGTTAATAAACTTTTTACGCGTCAAAAAAGAAGTGCCAGTAAAAAATTCAAGGGTGCAATTTTCATTCAACTACATTTACTTGGACTATCATCGCAGCAATTGATTGCAACTCGATAACCATGACTAGACTCGTCGTTAACTGGAACAGGTTTCCTTTATCAGTGCGTGTCCCACAGAGCAGAGTGACTGGTAACCCTACACACTACACACTACACACTGCAGTCTGCACAGACTAGAGAGCGTCATTTTTTGCTCATTACGAGCACGGGACGGGCCAACCGGTCGCGGCGACCGTCGGCGACGGTTGGTGGATGCATGTCTGTCTGTTCGTTGTAACCGAACTAAACAAATATTACAGGAATGACAGCTTTTAGTTCGTAAGGGCTGCTACACACTTGTTCTTATCAGTCTGACAGACAAACAAAATTTAATACATATTTTCAAGCCGATCTAAACATAAATGTGGAGCACGCATAACATTTCTAAAAAGCGAGAAGGATGTCGTTGTAGAACTAATAAAATGATTTAACCGTATTTTACCAAATAATCCACCGGCTACGAACAGTCGTTTCATATGTGGTGCTTCACCACTTAACGAAATATCTCCGTCCACTGAAGCTGTGTCGCTCAGTTGATGTCGTTGCCACATCGCGCTGCTGTAGTTGTGACGTCAGTTACACAACGCATTACCGACCGGAATCCCACTGAACGTACTTAGAGCTTTAATTATATCGTCGGCTTATCACTGATGGACATGCGTTTTGTTCGTTTTTCATTTTGTTATAAGAAAGTTTAACCTGTCAGGTAAACTCAAACTTAAGTCTACCTACTTTCATTGGGTCCGGGACTTACACAAATGTTTCACAAATAGTCTTCATAGCGTAATACGGTATTAAACTCACCGAATATAACTAAGTATTGGGTCAGGCAGACTCCTGTGCATGTGTAATTGTGAACGGCTTTATAATTACACGCCACTTTTTCGAAAGGGCTATGATTACTTTCTACCAATATTGCAAGTCACGCGGCCTGCGTGTGCGCAAAGGGCCGAAAGGTCACCAACACAAACCGTGTAGTTTATAATTTTCACCACTTTTTCTAAAGGGCTTCGGATCGTGCGCCGGACCGGTCAATTATCCGTCTGGTCGATCGTAACGGCAATTAGCCTGCAGGGCTGAGTAACGGTGCAGTGAAAGTCACGGCGCAGCGCATGTATGTGGTACAGCGGGATTATCTCAGACACTGATAGATGACAAGGCATGGAAAGTGATGACTTTTCGATTGAGGTCTTGATCTCAATTAACTTTAAAATGTTCGAAATCGGCTTGACCTTAAGTTGAGTTGAAATCAATTCCACTAATACAAAATAAATGTAACTGTGAAATTTACCTATCTGCCTATTTTTTTCCAACTATGTCGGGTTCCGCTTGCAGTCTAACCGGATGCAGCTAAAAGAGTATTTTACATGGCGAATGCCTGTCTGACTTCCACGACTTAGTTAGTACTGGATAATACAATACCCTTTAGTACGACGGCTTGTCAGAACTGTGAAATTTACTATTTTATTCAAATACAGTTACTTGAAAAAAAACACAAGTGACCCTAATGTGCCACCTTGGGGAAACCCTAGCTTTCTGTCACAAAATATATCCCAAAATGAGTTCTAAGAGGACCACTAAAACATAAGTAACTTCGCACCGTTCACAAATGTAATCACAGTCCCGAGCAGTATCTCACTCGGTGGCGACCTTCCCACAGAAGGCCTCACTTACTTCGACCAACTACAACCGCAGACAACTGCCTCTGCCTACGACCGCGGACAGGCAAGAGCTGCCTTCCTCTAGCTGTAACCACGGTGTGCTTATTATCATACACCGTAATCTCTTAGTTTATTATATTTGTGGTAGTGGTATATTCACGCTTTACTCATTATAGACAACGGAAAGCATTGCCACTGGGACAGCAGGCTTACTTACAATCTGAAATGTTATAGGAAACAGGTGAAGCAAGTGATTACAAGAAAACGGAATTACAACTTCGTCATTTCGTCATATTCAGCAACATATTTTAGGACACTTTAGGACAAGGTACCGACCGCAACCGACAAGAGCCGACAGCACCCGAACACAGTTCTTCAACAAAGGTAAACTACTCTTCGAGAAGCACAGCTTAACGCCTTGCATAATACAGAAGTTCAGGGAAGATCAATATTCAAAACTAACTCGACAGTTACTACTGATTAGATTCTTTTGAAATATGAATCATCCACGTAAGTCTCATCGAAAGACCTGACTGGTTTTCATTAGCTAATGTATGCTATCCCATAACAAATACTTACGTTTGAAATAAATCTTACCGCCACATGCTGAGTGGAATAAAAATAGCTGTAATTTGCAAATGTTACACCTAGTTACAGTCTGCTTCATTTTGTCCATTGGATACTATAGAAACGACTGTATTCATCAGCACATCGTGTGCTATGAGGAATTCACCTTCTACATCTCTTTATTTTGTGACTTTTGAAGTTAAAAGAAAAACCAACGAACGATTAGCTTCACATCCAGAGCTCGCGAACGATTAACAACTACTTTAATCAAGACCAACTCAACCCAAAATAAACTTTATGTCAAGAAGTTAAGGTTGGTGCTGATCGCAAAGGTTTCTCGTTTGAGAGAATGCAGTAGCAATGTGGTCGAGAGTCCTGCTCGGTCGCTAATTGCGCCGACGTGATATCGCGACGAATACAGAACGTAACATGAGGCCGCGAGGAGTATTCATTCGAGATCCTGCTCAAATTCACTCCCCGGGAACTGAATTGTACTAATTGTATTGGCAATGGCGGGCGGTTCTTGTTCTGGAAGTTACCTTTAAGAGTCCTTTGATTATTGCGAACTATAATTACAATGTTGTAGTGTAACATTAGAGGCTCGGACAAACGATACTTCAATAATAATACGTAATAGATAGGATACTAAACACAGAGGCATGCCATAACTTTGCACAGATTGGTAATATGAAGCTGTAAGTAAATAAAGAAGTCATTTTGTATCCTGTCATTCAGAAGTCATTTTGTTTTGCTGCATCCGGTTAGACTGGAAGCCGACCCCAATATAGTTGGGAAAAGGCTCGGCAGATGATGATTTTGTATCCTGTCACACTAATCCCTATTAAATTAAAACTACCTTTGACTAAACATTCCTAACTAACAGAACCTACTCGTACCATGGGAATTCCCATACGTGATAAGCATGACAAAAGAATACTTCACAAGTTGAAACAAATGATTCAGTGTCCACCGAAACACAGGAAACAAGTAATTTAATATTTTTAACGATTTTTATTACTCATGCCATCATGTTGATTTAAATCTCCGAGATAGTTGACATGTCGGAATTCCGAGTGACTAGGATACTATGAACCACGCGATACATACAAATGACCGCTGGTGACATCGCTGCGATGGGACATAGTCACCGTGGTCACTGTGGTCACCGATGTCACTCTGGTCATTGACTGTATGCCCCCCAAGGTCATCGCCGTCATCAAACTTATATTATATGACCATTTAGATATAAAATAAACGAGATTTTAAAATTAGATCACCGATTTTAACAGCTGTTTTACGAGTTTGGACATTTGCATAGAATTTATTGGTTTTATTTAAATACGAGAGTTTTGTAATGTGACGCAACTTTAGATAGAGGTATGGCCGGTTTTGGACTGCGACAGACTGAGTAACATGAAATCCATTGCCCATGATTAAGTACACAGTAGAGGCGAGTTAATTAAAGCTCAACACCGCCGTGTATCTTTGCACTGAGCACAAATCGGTGGCATAGCATCTTGAAGCCTCCTTCTTTACGAAAACTACTACTTAAGCTTACATTTAAGATGGCTAGCGTTGTCTTAACACTGATGTCTTGTCTTTAGTCTCGTAGGCCACTGAACAAAACGCAGTATCTCTGTCTTTTTTTCCTAAGACATAATCCGAAGGCGTCTTGAGGTTGTGCCAACCATTAGCGAATTGCACCTTTACAAGAATACCACTCTGACATATTGATGGTGCGCTCTTCAAGATATTTTGCTTGGAAGTTTGGAATGTAAGAAAACCGAAATTCTTCAAAATACTAATGTTTTGTAGGTTACATACAGGCTAAAATGTATTAGATTACATCTGAAATCTATTATTGTTTGGTTTGGGCAACTTAGCAGTTTCTAGTTCTGTACTAATTAAAGTGTTGTCTTTAAAAGCAAGTTTGGGAGGTAGGTACTGCTGGTAGGGGCGTGCACTGCAGGTAGCCACTACCTACTTGCCTACCTCATAAGATCCAATTTTATCTTTAACTATCACTACATAAATAAAATAAAGATGTCAGCCACCCATCCCATCATACTTTTAAAGTAAGTACCGGAGTACCCGCAATGAAAGCGCCTGACAGCTGAATATTTTTATCGAAAAACGAAAACTACGATGCGTAGGTATCGTAGTTTCCCCAGTAAATTTCAAAATGCCAAATCTTTAACAGCAGGGTCACAGCAGGGTGCTCGCTTTTAAAGTAAAATAAAAAAGCAAAATGTCGATGGTCTTTGAAACGTGTTTTTCAATGTAAATAACAACGCTTAAACATTTTTGTTGGCCAAAAAAAAACTTGAACATTAATCTAAATAATAATAGCAGCTTACAAATGAGTTAGCCACTGTTCACCGTCCGCAATCAAAGCTAATGATTTCCATTGCGTCATGGTGTGGCGTTCATCAGAGGAACTGTTACAAAAGGCAATAGTTCTCACAGCTGTTACAATTATTACGCAGATTTCTATTATGATGAAGATTACTATTATTACAGGTATGCGAGCATTCAATCGTTGAACAATGATCACACTCATTGTCCATATCATTTGACTCCGTTGGATCAAGTTAAGGGCTGGTGATATTTATTCATTTAATAAAAATAATCATCATGAACTTCCTGCCATCGTCGGTCGTCCCATGTTGCTTGGGGTCGGCGCAACACGTTTTTTCTTCCATTCTCTACTGTCAGTCGTTTATTTATTTCATAATGAAAGTCTAAAAGAACAAACACGCAATACATGTTTATAAAAAAAAAAAACTCCTAACAACTCTAGAAACTGTTTACAAGTATGTAGTGTATGTTCTATAGATAAATGAGAGGTATCATTTTTACTGAAAATCTTTTACTCTTTCGTCTGAAAGTATGATTGTGGTCAAACGTGGACGTGTACTTACAACAATAACAGACTGGTTAAAATTTCGTTAACCACAGCCGCATCCGATCCCGACTGAACTTCATCGACGGAGTGTAACTAGCCCTTAACACAGGCGCACGGACCGTGAAATAATCAAATCGCATCCGTCCGTGGGAACCGATGGCTGTCGGCCGTCGGCCACCGAAACAATTAGTTTATCAATATTGTATACTTACATTTTATTGATTTGTCCTCATTCTACAGGTTCGCGGAAAATAAAACATTAATAAAAACAGTATGCGACGTTTTCGGAAGATAACACTTCTAAATGTGATTAGCTACATAATCAATTATATTAATAGACAATTTACAAAAATAAAACCACTTTTTGGTTCTCATCGAGAAACAAAAACTGACTTTGACCCCGACGTGATTTGAACACGCAACCTTCTGATCTGGAGTCAGACGCGCTACCGTTGCGCCACGGAGTCGGATGATATCAGCGCCAAAATTTCGCTTCTCTACCTCATCGTATCATTGACGTCATCTCGTGAGTCGTGACGTACAGTGAGTGCTATGAATGGTATCTCCACACCGAGCGATGACCTTGACTAATGTATTTTGCACTTCTACATAACCTTTAGTTTTATATTCGTGTTTATTTATCGAATATCCAATGTTATGAGGATTAATTTCCGATAAGATAGTATAAATTCGATTTTTAATGATAGGAATTTATGATAATGATACTCTATTTGGTTTAAAGTAGATGGGCTTTTAAAAAATCTACATAAATTAATGATTTGATAAAATACCATTATCTATTAATTAGCAGCCGTTAAATTAATTATTATTTTAATATATGTGGTAAAAGGTCGTTAAACATATGTTTTTTACTCACGTAATATCTACCATCGCGCACTAGCACTAGCGCTAGGCACCTGTGGTTTTTCATTGAAATAGAAGAGAGAGCATGTTCGAATAATATTTGATTGGAATTCATTTCAAACGTATAATTTGTGGTTGGGAAACTGTTCACTGTTTCAGACAGCTTGAATATATCACAGATATACCTACTTGGATTTGTATAAGTAGACAACAGATTTTGGTTGGCTACTGTCATAACATAAACTACAAACAATTTGTTAGGTATTCAAAGTTACGGGCAGGAAATCAATCATATAAGTGGATGTAGTAGATAGCGAATTTGTCAGGTTTCAAACTGTATCGCTTCTTGTGAGTTGAATCACATGCCCATGGTTCATTACATCCTGTCTACAAGAAAATAAGAACAGTTAGTAAGTATTCCTCACACTAAGCCTTCTTGCCTTTTCTCCAAAACCCCGGATATCACTTGGCCAGTAACTGGACACTTGAAACTAAAGACTCACTCTCTAACCGCACCAATAAAACCTCTATTTTGAATAAACTTAAGACCCCCACTTGCCCGATTGAGCCCCTTCTTGCCCGGCGGTGCCCGGAGGGGTACACTCGCATTTTTCACTACAGTAAAGTTCCCTCGGTCGAAAAAAATCGTAATCCTTGTTTAAAAGTAAAGTCATTTATCGCGCCGACACTGAGCCGAGGGGATAAGCAAACTGCCAGATGTGTTGAGTCAGCTAGATCTTTACTAGCATTAAAAATGCCAGATTGGGTGTTGGCAACGATTCGAAACGATCACTTGTAAATAGCGAACCAATTCTGTTTAAATCGGGCATTTAAATTTAAATAAAAAAGGTAGTTAAAATGTTACTGGCCAGTTTTCCTTAACAACATTAAGGTCTTATTGCACGGGCAGAACCGCAGGTAAAGTTAGTATAAAATATAGAAATAGGTAAGTCCATTAACACCAAAGAAAGAATTTAAAAAAGTATAAATATCTTTTATCTCTAGAACAATTTCGTTACATTTTATAATGATTTTATGGATCAATAATTATTTCGATGGAGTATTAATGGCCCGCTAGCATCTTATTTGCATAGATAACCTAATAACCTGTAGTTCAGCCATTTATACCATTAGGCTCCGCGCAAACGGTGCTACTTTCCACACCCACCGGTGGCTGGCGACAAGCTGTTTACATGATTGTTAAAACGTTTTGTATGAAATCGCCGCACACGTGTAGCGACCACTCGCGACTCAATCTCCGCGACACGCCATCGGTGGCGAATTATTATTAGGAGCGCTATCAAACCTTCCGTCTCCATCGTAAGGCTGTACAACATGAAAGTGTTACAAATTGTAGCGGCCACCGACTATTAGTGGCGGCCACCGACCACTCGTGGCAGCCACAGACCACCTTCGTTTGCGCGGTACCAAAGGACGTGGCGCGCGAGTTGCGACAGCCATTGGTAGCTGTGGTCGGTGGCCCGTTTGCGCGGGGCCGTAGAGGCAGATAATGGCGTATTGGTAATGGACTACTATAGGCTGTTATATCTTCATGTTAATTGTCGAGCTAAGCAAACTGGCACTATGAAATAACTCGGTTGCTTAGTAATGGGCCTTAAGCGTCCCCAACGTCTTGTTTTTTTTTCTGTTTAATACATCATACAATAAGAGCCAAAACTTATAGCACACTGTGTGTCCTCTTGCTAAATTAAAGTAAATTCCATCAGAACTTCAGTAGCATTCGGGTACCTTCGGCAATGTTCGGCAACCCTCGGCGACAAGGGCTATGAATCAGTGAAACTATAAAGCTAAGTGGCAGGAGGGGCACACGCGTTGGGCGGACGGGCGGGCAAATGACGAACAATTCTATTTATTGAATGCGTCGGCGGGATCTGCCGGAAGGCAAGCCGTAATTTGATGAGCAGCACAAAACGGTTCAAGTGCGGGGATCTTTACTGAGATCTCCGATAAATGGTTAACGTTTAATAACATTAAGGGTTTTTATTTTAACAAGAAGAAAAATAAGTTAAATTAAAAACGGATATGTAAGATTGCAGGTCTTTGCCCTGTAAGTGTAAGATGAATATGTTTTTAAAGAAAATGGCGGGAGTGCGCGTCTGAAGCGTGAAACTGAAACAATAAAGTGAACAAGCGACACACTCGACTAAGTTACAGTTTGTGTTGGGTAAGTCCTTACCTACTTATGTACATTTCACACCAACACATCAAACCACAGAGTTTAATGCAAACACGAAAGCTGCTTTACGCAAACGTATTTTCATTTAAATGACCAATAAAATGTGAGTACACAAAAGCAGTGCTCATTTTATGATCTCCTTAACGCGCAATAAATCCGGGCCAGTGTCTCGGGCTGTGGGGCTCACCTTGAGGGGCACCCCTGAGCCCCGGCGCTGACGGAGAGCTTAGCGCACCCCTACGACAAGCGGGGACGAACGAACTAAAGACACGCTGATAAACCGACAGGGATGCCACGTGGAATAACGTGGATGCCGCGGGCGACGAAGGAGTGTAAGGTCGTGTGTTCTTACTGATTTCGATTCATATTTTAATGTCCGCACAACCAAGTAGTCATACAATTCCGTGAGTGATGTATGACTCACCGTGAAGAGGTAACCCTCTGTTTTCCTTATTATTCAAAGTCGTATTCCGTAGATTAACCCGACTGCGGCGACCAAAGGAAGGTTGTGATTTTAATAGGCTATTTAAGTAGCAAAGATTTTCTTTCTTTGCTCCCTCATAACCCCTACACTACTCATTGTACTTCATCCCTACAGCTCGGTTCGCCCCGCGTTACGTCACGAGCTGGTGCCGCGTGTGAGGAATGTTCTCATAACGACCATCACACTCACAGTACACCGGCCATCATATTTTACGGCACTTATCATAACGCCCGCCAAGGTGGGCTGATACAAATAAAAATAAGAACAGCTTGCACTGAGTATCTGTTTTTTTGGGGTCTCTGTTTTCTTTCACTATTCTTCGTAGAAACCGAAGTCATAAATAAGCCAGCTCTTATAAGATTAAGCTTCTACTGATATGAGCGGAAGACAAAAGAATGACTTCAAGCAGATGAAAAGACAACAACAGCACATAAGGAAAGATCTCAATCCATCTGACCGGTAGGAACAATGACGTCATCTCGACGTGTGTAACAAATAATGAAATAACAACGACAGACTACGAATGTGGCGAAAGCTGAGCACCATGGTGCTTTAAAATCAATTCATCGTTCAGCCAAACAGAACAATCAATTCAGTTGTACGTTTATTCAACAGATCCAGACTAAGCGGCCAGGTCGATGGTCCACTCGTGGATGTCCACTCTCAGCGAATGTGATTATTTACAGTTTTCAAATTACAGCAGTAAATATGTACAAACGCGACGACACATAACGACGACGTAATAATATTAATTCCACACAAACCACATGTGCTGCGACGGCTAATCGGCTAATCGCTGCGATTAGTTGTGCGTTTACTTCTTATTGTAATTATCTCCGCGTACACTCATAAACTCCTCATGCAGTATAATGACGAATAAAATGTTAATCGATTCTTGTAAGAGAGTTATAGCAAACGTATAATATGTGCGGCTGTGCTGTGGGTGTTAAAAGACGTCCAGATTTTCAATTAATCTTGGAAAACATAATTTATAAAGAGCAAATCACGCTGACTTCAAAAAGTTTCCGATCAGTGAATAAGATCATGCCATGAACCACTGTCAATTTGAAACACACACAATGTGGAATTCCGTAGTTGCACATCAAAATATGCGGATTTGCCTCCGAACGATGATTTTTATTGTAATAATAAAAAACAAACTTACGTTTGCAGTTGAAAAACCTGTGCTTTGCCTGCTTTGTGTGCCCCGTGCTGTGTGCCATACATGATATTTGGGAAAATATATTATTCAAGTACATTTTATAAGTTGGTCGACTATTACTCGTAAACTTGTAAAGCCTTAAAAGGAAAACTATCACTTAGCTGTGATAGTTTTCCTTTTAATTTCGTTATATGTATATGTACGTGTTAAATGAAATATATATCTCCATAGCGCAATCTGTAATATCCTACTGCATTACAATATGGGGCGGTGCGGCAAAATCTAGTTTTATACATGTTTAACGAGGACAACGTGCCGTAATAAAAATAATGTATTTCAAAAGGATGTGTTGCCCTACTGAAATTCTTTATCAGGACAGTGGACTGCTCTCTGTTAGAAAGCTATACATTATAGATACAGTTCTAAAAAAACATAAAAATCTACCATATGATCCAAGCACAACAACAAGAAGACGAAAAGATCTCATAGCACAGGTTCCACAAACTAAAACTAAATTTACCGCCATTCAGTACAGTACACTAGCTTGTCAACTTTATAATAGAATAAAAAAGAAGATATATATACACAATAAACAATTACACGAGTGTAAACAAGTTCTAACCAGTTGGATAAAGTCACTGAATTACGCAGACACTGAAGCATTATTACAACACACGAAATGAAACACACATGCACACACCCTCACACTAACACACACTCACACATAAACAAGCATGCTGTTAAATCTAAGTTTTTTTTTATTTTTTATTGTATATTGATGTAGAAGAGCGGAGTGTCCTAATACAGGCATTACTTGCTTAAAAGGAGGCTCCAATCACCAACTTATATAAAACTTTTTTTAATCAGAAATAAAAAAATTGTATTTGTATACTACCATCTTGAATTTTTTCACACACCCAAACAACCGTTTAGCTGGTAGAGGGGGCGGGGGGGGACACTTGAGTCTAGCAAAAATTAGCACTTTAAAGATTAATATTTCACAAACGAATCCCTTAATCGAAAAATTATACCAACAAACTCGCAATATTTTTAAAAGACCTATCCAACGACATACCACACTATTGGGAGCGCGAGAAAAAAAAGTCCTTACTTTACGTATAGGTACAGCAGATACCCTTAAATAATAATTTTCGAGATTTTATTTTCCCACTTTGTCGGCGTAATTTATTCGCATATTCATGCCAAATTACAGCTTTCTAGTACTAAGAGTCTTTGAGCTAAGCTGCGGACAGACAGACGGACACGGGGAAACTATACGGGTTCCTTTCCTTGTTGACTACGGAATCCTAAAAAATGTGAATCATAGTAACCATAAGATCTTGTGGTTAAGTTGATTTGCAAGATATTCCTCTACGTGATAAACCACTCATCAACCTCTCACAGTAAATCCACTGCAATGTCACTAGCGATATATATTTTCAATTCCCGAGACATGTTCTAGAATATCTCTTCATCTTTATACGATTCGTCCAGTGATAAGATATCAATAATTAGACTGTTCCGTCGCGTGTCAGGGCGCCACAAATCGCCAGCGCACTGCATCTAAAACGCCTTACATCAAGTATGATAAAATCTGATAAATCAGCCTTTCTTCCGGCATGTGGCACAGCGGTATGGGCATTTGGGCAGCAGGAGTTACTTACTACATGAAGTACATGCTCAATTGTCTGCTGTTGTTTGGGATTGGGACACACAATGTTTTATGAGTTATGATTGAGTTACTTGTAATTTCAATAAGGCCTTTACTACATTTCAAGAGTTGTAAATGGTTCGCAAGATAACTGTGTTACTGCACAAAGGAGTTTATTGCATTGATGAATATGTTCAAATATCCCATGAATTGATCAATTTAGTCCTGCTTATGGAGACACAAGCGATTTAGATAACAGTCTAATAACTACCCACTTTCGCCTTGAATTCTTAAAATGATCACAACAACATGTTGGAAGTCGTCATCATATTGGAGTCTGTAATGAATGCACTCAACACATCCCACGATGGTCCATGTTCACAAGTGTTCCTCAGCCCGAACACAGGCGGGCAGCGGAAGGCAACAGTTAAGACTATTTGTGTACTCACTACACAGCGGCACAGTCGTCTCTGGACGGAAGTCTTATTATGTTGTACACGCCGATAATAATACTAGAACTGTGCATATTTGCTGTTCAAAGGATAGGACGACTTTGATGCCTCAATCTAACCAGATGGAAGTGAATATTTAACTCGAATGTGCCGCCATCTAGCCCAGATGGCGGCACATTCGAGTTAAATATTCACTCTATTAGTGTAGGCAATAATTGTATAGATATTTGCAGGGCTGTATTTCCTATTAGATGGGACTTTAACATAACTGGCGAAATGGGGGTGCACTAATGGGTACACCTCTGCCTAACCCTTCGGGGATTACAGGCGTGAGGTTATGTTATATCGGAATGGTAACTATGTCTCTAATGTTGGTATCACATCGTCACAATTCTTGATGTTGCTAATGTTTACGTATTTGGGACAGTTATATAAGCACTGTCCCCTACTATCAGTCCTACCATGTCACAGGTTATCGCTGCTGGACATTGACCGCCCAGGTCTTCTTCGTTCCGCATCTTGCCCAACACTAATCCAAAATTAAATTATATCAAATCGAAATTAATATCCATATTCTGACCATGGTCAAGCCCACGCTGTGTGTCCAATAGACTCAGCAAACACGGCGATTATCTAGACACGTGGCGCGGACAGACAAGACGGACAGTACGGCTCGCGGGGCCGTGTGACGCGGGCCGGACAGTCGGACACTTCGGTGGTCAGTGTCCGGGGAATCTGGTGGTTGTGCTAATTGTGAAGTGTCATGTGATAAAGCTACAACACTTAAAATTATTGTTCTTACACACAGTTCTCCACTTTTTGTCGAATGTCTAATAAGTACTCGTGCGCTCAATAGGTCAAAACCATTTTATCCATTGTACAGGTAGTGGATGTAAGAATGTATCGTTGGACGGCAGTATTTATGTCCCAATTTTTATTAACCCTAAACTAATTAACCCACGTCGCAGAGACACCCACGAAAACGTAATAACGGTTTTTCTTTTAATTCGTCGCGCGTACGCATTTGTCCTTCTCAGCCAACTCTGTGGTCAACCAGCACTCTCGACCGGTGGCTGTGCGTGTGCGGTAAGTGTCATAGCTTTTTTAGTTATAACAGGTTGATGCGCTCGAGAGGCGTATCTTTTGGTTATCTTTTGAGTTACTTTTAGCGCAGTTTCAGTTTTACAGTATTTTTGATTTTATTGGACTTAGATTTTATTTTGTTTTTAGGAAATATAAATGTTGTGATCACCATGGCACGTAGGATACCCTCAGATGAAGATGAAATCACAACATTATTATACATACAAGAGGAATCTGATGACAGTGATGATCAGCAGAGTGACTGAATTAGAAGTTCATCTAAGCGAAGAGGATGGGCAAAGACTTCGAAGAGGAATTCATGAATGGATATGTCACCGTGGAATTGTAAAAACCGTTAGATTATAATCTATCTAGCGAGATTGTAAACTGGCGGAAGATTGTGAACGGTAGCATACAGATTACAATTTAACGCTTTATTTTTCGGTAGATTATAATCTATCGAAGTGAAACCGTCAAATTGTAAAATGGCATACGACGGATCGCACCTCGCGCGCTTATTGGTTGAACCGTTGTTGGTGCCTCGCGGGGCGCGCCGCCATAGTTGTTTCGAATTCAAAATCATTTATTTGCTAACATGGTTGCTAACATAAAGTGGTTTACTCGTTTGTTGTCGAATGTAAACTAACAGTGTTTTTAATGGACAGGCTCAATAAATTGTAAATATTATCAAATGAGATCACAGAAGTTCACACGCATAAAAATATAAAAACACGGGAAATTTACGAAACTTACGCTACGTTCGGTGACTAACACTAACTTATTTATCGTTCACACTGCACTTCTTTGGTTAATAACAGATTTATTTTACTTCCACAGCAATTTTGTATAACTAATTCTAAAGCTTTGAGTTATTTTCAACACGAAATCAATTTACAATCACCAAAACATTTAACAATAAAATATGGTGGCGCGGAGCACATGACGTTTAACCAATTAGCGCGCGAGGTGCGTTCTGTCGCATGCCTTTTCACAATTTGACGGTTTCACTTCGATAGATTATAATCTGCCGAAAAGTCCGGTACGTAGTTACGGTTCATAATCTTTCGACAGATTACAATCTCGCGAAATAGATTATAATCTACTATTTTACAATTTTACGGTGACAGATACACACAGTTCTTCTGATGATAAAAAAAGAAAATGTCTAGGAAGACTTGTGTGTATTCTGTATGTGGCGAGCACAAGAATGATGTGTATCATGAATGTCCATAGGATATCATTTTTGATCTCATTTACTTTTTTCAGACTGGTAATATTGTGATGTTATTATTAAGAAGACATTTGACTTTTTCATTTTATTTTAAATGAGCCTTTATACATATAATACTGTTAATGTTTGTATGTATATTTAGACTTAAGTTTAAAGTGATTAAAAAAAATTGCCGACAATTAAAAAAGTAGTGAATGATACCTTTGTTTAATCTGTAAATTAGTACACACACTTTATTATAAAGGAGAAAAAAATATATTCAAAATAATGTAAACCTTCAAAAGTATGGTCTGAGACGTATGGTTATCTTTAATGCTATTCCCAAGAGGGTTTATTCTAGGGTTAATCAGTTTAACGTTATATGTATCAGTATCTTGCATGCAAGAGAGCGCGAGACAAGTGTTGGGGATATTAATACCTACTTGTTAGCTAATTGATAAATGTTCAGCTATTCAACAAGCTAAATGTGACTGAATTAACTAACACGGGTATTTAACGAGTTTCTGTAAAGATTTATTTATACAATCTTAGTTAATAGCACTAATGCACGTGTCGTAAGAGCCCCGGCTGGTTCAGAGTCCGGTATCTCACTAAGATAAGTGTGAACTTACACGCAAACAACACAATGTTTGTGACCGCGAACTATCTTATAGTCGTTAATCTTTAACCAAGTCTTTTGATACGAGTGGTATCCATCTATTAGTGCTTTTGCATCTCTTGCTTGAACAAATAACTATTGCTTATTGATGGTTTAAAAAAAGCCAGAGGTTTTTTTTTTTTTTCCTTTAATTTTAGGGACTTTTATGACGCACAGCGCATGTCAGTCCCATCGTAAGCCAGAGGTTTTATTACGAAAAGGTTTAGGATAGAATGATTTCAAGAAGGATCTCAACACTATCCTTACGAAATATTTAGGTAATAGCAATAATCAAGATATTTGTGAACATTACTTGAGCCTCGGCAGTCCCTACGTAGGTAACTTCAATTTGTTTGAAAGCATAAAATCGCATTTTATTTTGGCACAGTCACTTATAATACCTGTACAGGTAATCAGTACGATATAAATAGAATCAGTAATGTGTCTGTGTGTAACGTCCTGTTCCTAGTCTAGGCAATTTAGCTCGGAGTGCTCGAGCTGACTCACACGACACTAGTCACTGCTGCCGTCACATTGAACATGAAAGAAATTCATGTTTTTATCATCTGTGACGGACGGACATCTTTACTTGAATGACATAGGCTGTAGTTAATTGCAGCCTAAGTAACTTAAGGCCTTAATATCTGAAAAACGGATCACTGCCTGAAATTAAGGTCCTTTTGAAGATAAATGGGAATTTTAATGATGTTAGGGAATAATTGGTAATTTTCAAATGTCTAGAGTCTAAAGAGATAGAGATATTCTGTGATGATACACTCTATATTATAATATGCTGTGCCTACACTCTATGCATATACTCTCTCAAAAGTTAAAAAAGCTTTCTGTTTTCAGTCGCAACCCATGTGAGACCGCCTCACGCGCGCAATATCCCACAGTATCAAGGAATAAAACTGTCAAAACCCATTTATATGAATAATGCCATCTTTCAGGGCATTTTTTAAATCACATCCCTTACAATTCCAACTTTTTCTCTTCAAAAATAAAGTTTATTATCCATTGGGGTACGTTCATGAAGTGAGTTAACTGCATTTTTATGGAGCGTATGGAAAGTGGCAGTTATGTCGGTTTAGGCGAGTGAGGGACGGCGCCGGCGTTATAGCGAGATTTAAATTGTATGATGGGCACATTCACGCTCTCGCTGCAGGGTAGCAGGGAGGCAGACAGGCGGGGGCATGTAAACTGTTGAAATATTACTGTTTAAAGTCAATTGTCGTGGTGAAGCGGGGAGTAAAAGGTCTTCTACTAATAAATCTTTGATGTGATGTGAGCTTTTGATCTACTTTTTACGTGACCTGCCTATCTCGCTTATACTACCCGTAGAACCTGTATAGAACCTGTACGCTTGGTACATTTGCCATGTTAATTAACTATTTCCTTTCATGAAAAATGCATGGAAGCTTGAATGGCCAGATTTGCGTCTACATATTTCACTCATGCGTAAACGTTGTAATTGTACAGTTTAACAATATTAACAGCTAAGTATGTTCACTTTGTTGGCAATTACTAATTACAGTTGGTAATTATAATTATCATTATAGAAATAAAACCAGTAGCTAATCTTTCCTTATTAGGACAATATTATAATTAACTGCAATAATTGCCTACAAAATGGAGACCTCATTAATAGTGTAACGTAACGGGCGTCGTATAACGTCCGTAGCTGAGAGTTAACAGTAAGCGGGAGGAGCATTTAGTACTCATAAAAGCAATCCTATTCCAGCGGACAACAGAGAACTAATAATAACTGAGTCAGAAGCTTCCAGGGATCACTATCAGTAGTAACATTATGTATTAGCAATATTTCACGCCTTTACGGCACTTTGTAGGTAGCTCAGGCGCTCTTAATATTGTATTACATAATGCTTGTTATTTCCGCGAAAGAAAACTTGTGACGAAATAACAAAGTTTATGTTTTTACTATTATCTGTAAGTTCATACAGGGTGTAAACAGACCCTACACATAGCCGTCAACCAAGCATTCTGTACATCAAACTAAGTAACTTTACGCAAAAATTATTGCTGGGAAACGACTTTTTTTTGGGGTGAAAAATCACGTTTTACGGTAGGACTCGATGAAAAGCACTCAAAATATTGAGCTGATGGATGGATTGAATATGAATAGTACGGGGGTCGTGGAGGTGTGTAAAGTAAAAATATTACATTAAAAACATGTTTTAAAAAAAACTTGTGAAAATGTTGGAAATTTTATCTCCGTAACTAGAAGGTTCCCAGTATTGGTCTAGAAAAAAAAATAGAAATGCAGTCGACTAATAGTTTCTGATTTCTAAAATGTTGACGCCACCATTTAATATTTTACAACAGTAAATTGAAAGCATGTGAAGTCCACAGATTATCACTAAAAGCTAGCAACTGCATATAAGGTGGTATTTAATTTGTGCCACCCGTGAAACCTCACGTTCTCAAATATCTAAGAAAGCAAGCTTCGTGGTTGGCTGTTAGTTAGTTACCGTGCTCCATAAACGCAATCAGAATTGATTGTTTGCGGTTCGGCGGTTAGGTTTCGAGCCAGCTTCATGCTATCCGTATCCGTGATCTGAGCCGCGGAGCCGACACCTGGCTTGTGACGTCTGCTGGTAGGGTCTCCACAACATATACCAAATGTTTAGTGTTTGACTCCATCGACTACTGAGGCACCTCACAACCACAATTAAATCGTTGAAAGAGTAATATTCTCCAGAAACTGGCAGCTTGGCTTGTAGGTACTCCTGCCTACCTGTTGATATCATCGACATGGATGCCAGTATACTGTACTACTTACTAATATTTTTCTGATAATTTAATTATGAACCTATTCTTATCTTTTCTGTTTACTTTTTTTTCGTCACTTAAGTAAAGATTTCCTTAAGTTTACATGTTTATTTAAATATTAAAACCCTTCTATCTTAGCGATGCGACAATATTTTATTCATTACACAATTTCTCCAATTAAACCTTAATGAATTCCTCTACTAAAACAAAGCCCAGTCGTATAGGACAGTCACCCTGAGCCTTGAGTGTCGGGAGGTTGCGTGCGCGCACGGACGGATCTCGCAGCCAATCAGCGCGCTGCGGTTACATTTTCAATTCACACTCGGCTAGGAAACGGATATTGAAAGTGACAGCCGAACAGATACGCGCCGTGCTTTATTTGCTTTTAATTTAGAAAGTACAACAGCTATGTGGGAAGAGGGACTAGCTGTCCGTGGATTAGATACAAGTGATGGTTTGCTTCTCTTTGGAACGACACAGAAGCAGGAAACGTCTGTGAACTGTTCCTGAAAGTTACGGTCAGCAAGTTTAGATTTTAATTATGTTGTTTAAAGTTACTCAGCACAATCGGAGAGTAATCCATACATCTTATTTTCTTGCTACGCTAAGCTAAATGCTTGCTTTGCTTATACCGTGTGTTTCGTTACAGCCAACTAAACGCGACCTCTTCACTGGGCAACACTGTAACTTGTGGCGTAACGTTAGCTGCAAGCACCGGCTTTGTGACTATTAACACAAACATAGATTTCACAGCCGGTAAAGTTAAGATTAAGTATAAATGAATGATTAGTGTAACAGAAGGTTAAACACATAAACACGATACAGGTATAGTCATTTATCATAAAAAAATAAAACATAACGTATTAAACTGACTTCCTTCAAACTACCAAACTTAAAAGAATCAAGTGGGATATATTAGCCTTTACCGAGTTTACCACCTGGCTGCAATACCTTGGTATGATGAGATAGCCTTCTATTAAGGAGCATAAAAGAAAATTTCACAGTACATTACCACCTAACACGTCCAACATCTGTTGCTGTGTGAAGTGGCGAGCTCCACCGCAACCGTGCCCTCCTCCTCCATGGTTTACGTGCACCGCGAGTACTTTACGATCTCTAAGCTTGCAGTGCGCAGTGCGGGCTGCGGCCACACCAAGTTTATGTCCAACACTTGAAGTCCCTAAAACACACTGGCTCATTGAATATTACGGAAATATGCGCTTAAAGAACGATCTAGTGAGTGTGTGCAAATGGAAACCAGTTACAACGAACTTCTTACTTGCGAGTTGTGAATCAATATTTGTGTAGAACTGTAGATGTTGCACTTCATCATGACCAGTGTGAATTTCAAGATTATACTTAGGTATGGCTTGAAATTGGTACAACTGCGAGGGTAAGGTATAACAGGGTCATTGTAGCTAGCGTATTTATAATCGCAATACAAATCAATTTGAGGATTTAACAACATGCATTGCCTTACGAACGTTGTCTAGACTGTGCTGTGGGACTGTGTGACTAGTGCAGACTAATTTCTAAATACTAACTGAAGCAAATAGTGTGAGTAAAAAATTGGGGTGCAGATATTTGCAGCTATGTTATAATTTAAACAGCGATTCCTACCGTTACGACAGTTTACAATACACCATTCGTGCTAGAATAACTTGTTATAATTTACAAGTGCACCATGTAGCACGTCGCGCGGTTTGACGTGCTTTAAAGTAAGACGTCTTGGTGCGTGCAAGGCGCATGCGCGGCGTCTCTGCGCGGGCGCACCGTACGCACTGCGCATTATGCGCGCGCCCTGCTGCGCTCTGACAGGCTGACGGTCAGCCACGTCAGGTGCACAGGACTTGGACAGAATAGTTCAGGCCTTCAGAGGAAAACATTGGTGTTGAACAACGAACGTGGCTTTTGTACAAAACAGAAGACGTGCCGTTAGTGCATGAGTAAAAACTCTTTTGAACTCTTTTATTCATTTAAAATGGGCATTTGAAAAACATTTTGTATTAAATTGGTTACTATTTGTTTCTTTTCTGATTTTTAAACTTTCGGAAGAATCAAATGAATGCCTTGTCATTAAGCAATTAACACTCCAAAGCTTCATTTTTTAAGGTTTCTACGCCGAAGCCGAATAGACTGTTTTATATATTCTCAAACAGACTCCTAGTCACATAATTGGATAAAAAGCCCACGTTATTGTAAGAGGCTCATTTAACAGTACTGTTATTTTCAATAGGCTCTTTTTATTCAAATTCGCGTCAACACCTCCCCAATTACTCGAAGTAAAAGCCTTGACAATGGAGTGCTGTTCGTAGAATAATCAGAGAGACATAATAGACTGCTCTTTTATTCACTGGCAGCCTGGCAGGTCAATTTCGATGGACCGTTAGATAGTTCGATTAGACGCATAGAAATCGCCAGAGGTTATCAAGTGACCCACAATTTTGGTGCTCTTTTGTGTTTGGGTCTTTTGTACCATTTCTTGTTTTCTAAGGATCTATTGCGTTAGTTTCTCTTCTTTGTAAGACAATCCACCAAATTAGATAAGGCAAGTCCTGAAAGAACCATGGCACCGCTCTTGTTAATTTTCATCTAAATATCAACAATTCGACATGTGACTAAGTCAAGCATATCTCAATTGCGTCTACCTTAAATGACCACGTTAAAATATTAATAAGTGATGATGTCATGCCTTCGATTCGGTCAAAAAGGTCAGTGGTTAGCTGGTTATGGCTCAAGGAGTGGTTCGTTACAAAAGTGCTACATAAACAGTGCTTATTGGTCGTGTGTGTCAGCATCGCGGGTGTACTTTTCAGATTTGCGTAAATTTATTTCAGTTATTTGGTACCTTCTGTGTACCTTTACGTACCTCTCTTGAAAATCTGTGTACCTACACCAGTACAATGATATTTTAAAAATTAAGTACAGCCGCCATCCTGATGTCAGAACCGCGGGTGTACTGCACTGTACTAATATATGTAGCTAAGATCACTGTATAAGTAGATTTGGTACCTCTTGCGTATCTGCAGAAACACTTATTTAATAAACAAAATACTTTAGGGTTGCTGCGCAAAGTAAAAAAAACTATTCTAAAAAAAGAAAGAATTCTTTGACGTTGTTACTATTTTATAAAATAGTAACGACGTCAAAGAATAAATAAAAATCGAGGCCCATAGATAAAAATACACAAAATAATCTTATAAAATAATAAACTAATACATATTAAACCACGGCTAAATTAAAAAAAATAAAATTTAAAAAATAGAGTAACGCCTTCTGGGCGTTACAATACTTCATTTTAGGGACCATTTTATAATTAGCGGTTTATATACACTTGAAACGTGAAGCTGGCGATAAATTCATATTAATCATTACCCGTCGTATTACTCGTTACCATTCAAATTTTTTATTAAAGGGCTTTGTCGCTTAGCGACCACATCGCCCAGTGCAGGAAAACAGATTACTTACGAGCTATTTCACACTAACCTACGATCTACTTATTACTAGCTCGTACAATTCTTTTGCTTTCCCGAACACTGGAGAAGCAAGGATGGTATTACAAATGCCAATATTATATGTTTTATATCGTCGAAAAACATTAATTCTACTATTTTTATTCCGGACACATTCCATCAGAATATTAAAAGCATCATTTAAAATTTATTAAAAAATCCTTTAAAACTATCTCTTGTTTCATTTTGATTCTGGAAACACTGACAAACATCCTAATTCTATAAATCCTTCACAATTCTAAAATAGGCATACTGCTGTTTGTTTTTCTAATAGGTTTTTTTAATATTTAACTTAAGTTATTATCCTGAAGATTGTTGTTCTTATAAAATAATAACGTCTTCAAAGAAAGAAAATCGTGGTTTTAGTTTTGGCAGCAACCTTACAGTATTTTGTTTATTTAATACTTGTCTCTGCAGGTACACAAGAGGTACCAAATCTACTTATACAGTGCACTTAGCTACATATATTGGTTAGCAGTACACCCGCGGTTCTGACATCAGGATGGCGGGTGTACCTAATTTTTAAAATATCATTGAACGGGTGTAGGTACACAGATTTTCAGGAGAGGTACGTAAAGGTACACAGAAGGTACCAAATAACTGCAATAAATTTAGGCAAATCTGAAAAGTACACCCGCGATTCTGACACACTCGATTGGTCGGTACCCGCGGCCCGCGCTCAGCCCGGGGCGTAGGCGCCTCCATTGTAGGACGAGGTACAAGTGATGAATCAATTTGTGAACTTAATTATTATTTAATATATATTTTTTTAGTACGGCTATACGGCAACTTAGACCATAGATACAGTTACTATGTATGGACTAATTGGCATTTGTTTCAGTCAATATACTAGCATAGCTTCACTATCACTACATAGTATAAAACAAAGTCGCTTTCTCTGTCCCTATGTCCCTTTGTATGCTTAAATCTTTGAAACTACGCAACGGATTTTGATGCGGTTTTTTTTAATAGATAGAGTGATTCAAGAGGAAGGTTTATATGTATATATTGCACCTGTGCGAAGCCGGGGCGGGTCGCTAGTTCATTGATAAAACAAAATAGGAGATTTATTAACAAGCAACTGCTTAGTATATCATAGTTTTTTGCCAAACCTCACAAGGCAAGTGCCAAAAAATATTGAAAAATACGTAAGAAAAATGAAACGGAAGTCATATTAAACAGTTAAACACAACAGACGAATCTAATCGATTGCGCCTAGCACCCGTGCAGTTCAAGGATATTCTTACGCTATTTAAGAACGGCACAAAAACCCGTCGTGTGACAAATCTCACACAAAAACTTTAACAGGTTACATAACGATACGACATCCGTACAAATTGATCACACATTAAATTATGGAAATAATAATGATTAAGACTGCTCCGACGATAGTAGTAAAATCTGCAATAAAACGTTTTGCTTAAAATTAAATGATACGAGGTTGATTACAAGTAAATTAAGAATAGTATTATATTATAACTGGTTCCATGTGCTAGAATGGATTCCTTGCTCATAGAAGTATTATTGGATAGAAGTCAATACTGGAATTGGAGTATTTCGGCCAATAGATTGTAATATTGTCTAACATAATTTTCAAATTTATGTCAAAATTATGTTAGAAAATATTAGGTTAGTTTCTCTGTCTTCTTTTCGCAAGAAAAGAAAAACTAGTAACTGACAATGCTCAAAAAGAATTGGTCAGAAGTATAACTTCCAAGCATGCTGTCCATGTCGTATCGTTTGAGAAAATGATAGAGGAACATGTTTGAGAACACATGTACCTCTATCACAATAGCCGAAGCCAAAAGCGTCTGCAAGCGAGGTCTCCATCTAGCGAGTGGACAGCAGGACTATGGCCGTGACGCAACAATGCGTGACCCGTGACCTGCCGCACTCGGCCCCACTCGGGACAGACCAGGCTCCCAGGCGCGCGCGCAACTCCGCCCGTCCCGTGTCATGCGCTACTATTGTCTTTCGTATGACATTCGTATTTCAATTTCCTTCACGTTTTACTTTCTTATTTACAAAAATTTACAATTTCTTCGACTTGGTGATTGGTTGCAAGCGTTTTTGAATTGGAACGGTTATGTCAGAAAGTTAGGAGATATAATAACCCCTATTGTCTTGACTTGTCCCTGCATATACAATTTTCATAGTTTTTACACTTCGTTACCGTACCGTTCGTATAGTTCGTAGTGAATTGGCATCAGACCTATTAGTGTGATGCCACTCCGAATACCTCGTACATCGTATATCGTAAGAAGGAAACTGCTTCTTCGGAAATCAACAGGGTAGGCTTTTACAAGCATTCACCTTGTAAAATCTAGGTACCGGCCCATTTAAACTACAGCACACTTCGCGGCTGACCCAATCGATATCTACACAAATCGTTCAAAGGCGTTCCACAAACGAAACATTTATGCAAATAAATCTCATAGGTTTCTCTGTAACGCCTTCCACAAACAGACATGCAAATCGATCGCCACTGCCAATTAATTAGTCCGTTCTATATTGTACGATTGATTTGGTACCACATGGATCAGATCTACGATGTTCTGCGTCCTTTGTGAATGTTTATCGCGTCGTACTGCCTTATTCATGCCCGGAGTAGGTACAGATGTAACTGTCGGGTGTTTTTGCGCGCGTTCCCGGTTGGTACTCTCACAGGTTCTCTGTCCGTAGCGGGAACCGCGGGCTGCTACCAGGAACGCATTTTCTCCGACGACAATAAAAACAACGGGAACAGAAGGTCTCGAGAAAGCGCAATGTATATGCTGTTGCCTGTTAGATCGGTATCGTTCTGTGCGAGGATGTTCTAGTAATTTGAAGTATCCCAGTCTAACCAATGGCGGGTACTGAAAGTCATAATTAAATCTGCAAATCCCATGTTCTTGTTTTACAACTTATGTCATATATGTGTTAGCCATTGCCATGAGATTTTACGGACACAGCAGACTCACTAAGAGCTTATAAGGCATCCGAAAAAGGAGGACTTCTACGGATCGTAGTTCCCATGTTATTATATCGTTTCGAGATTTTTTGAGAAGGTCGCATTGGATTAATAACAACGAGCTTTCTGTGTCGTCTCGTGACACGGTATCCATGTCATGTGAAGTTTACCAAGGGTGGCGGACGCCAAGGGAACAGGCGCGGACTCACGTGTTTGTAACGTGGTGAACTTTACATACGGCTCTGATCTTAGAAATTAGTATCCGACCGAAGGTTCGATTTCGGTTTAGGCCAGATTTGGCCAAAACAAAACTTCGGCCCCCCGAAATTCTGTAGTATTCGTGAAGTGTGGTATGTCCTTAAGCTAACTACGGGAGTTCTGGTGAGTTCGCCGCCATTTTTGACAGCTTTTTATTATTATTATTTTTTATATTGTCGATTTTAATTTATTTATACGTGTTAACTGTCTTATACAAAATTTTAACGGACAATTCACCAAGCCGTCAATCAAGCATTCTAAGAAACTCTACGCAAAATTATTCCTGAGAAAAGACTTTTTTTGGGGTGAAAAATCATGGTACACTAGGACTCAATGTAACAGAAGGTATATTTAAAGTAAAATTATAAAATATTTATCTTCTATTCAAAAATAACGAGTGAACAAGTCGTAGTTTGGGTTTCGGTTTCGGCCGGAACTGGGACCAGAGCCGAAGGACCTTTTCGGTTCGGCTGAAAGTCCTGTTTCAGTCGGACACTACTAGAAATGCAACCAACGTGAAGCTTTGACAAATGTATGTATTTCAATTTATGTTTGTTTTGCACAGAATAGTCCTAATTTAGTTTAGACTCGTATTATTGTAATAAAGGCACATTTCGCTGGATAAAAGGATAGTACACCATTGCACTAAGAGTAAACATGCAGATCCTGACCTGTCATGGTGCATGACGTCGGCGCGCACCCAGGGCGCGGCACCCCACTCCTCGTCGTCGCGCTCCTCGGGCTTCGCCCGCAGCAGCCCCGACAGCCACGTGTACGACTTGCTGCGCTTCATCGCATACTGACCCACTCACACATCACAACCCACCAACTTTTCAATTTTGAACAATCACTGATTTTTAATTTTTAGCACTCTTGTCACAGGAACTTTTTGTGTTTGTGTTCACTACTAGAACTTTGGTTGAATTCGAATTTTAAATCACATTATGTTTATTTTAGAATCACTTTTCACTTTTTGTTTAACACTGAACTCTTTATTGGGACTTTTTGTAACGTTATTTTATGTTACGATGATTTCACTGCACGCAAAAACTGTTAATTTAATTCCACGGAATGTATTAAGTATTTTGAAGACGCTCTCCAAACTATTAATCACTACAGGCACAACAAAGCATCCTTATTAGTCTGTTTCGACACTTGTGCGTAAGGCTTGAACTACCGTCAAAATGTCAATTAATTTTCGACTCATTAAAATTTCTCACTTCAACACACAATCATGGAAACATACAAACATACCCAGACAAATAATCTAATTGGTACCTTACGAATAAGAAAATAAAGTGTACAATAGTTTGTGTGTCAAGACCATAGACATTTTGTATACTCATCGAAGAAAATTGACGTCTGACGATTGATGTTAAAAAAGTTCTGTGAAACAAGTGTCGATCACTCGGAGTTCCGTACACGGCATATGTGAATAATATTTTGCATTTAATAGCTAATAGTGCTAACAACATAACTACACTACTAGAACATACACACACAAGGATCAAGGACGCTTCGGCAGCATCCTTTTTACTTAGATATTTTTTTTAGCAACTGCTTTTTTGTGAATGAGTGATATCAGAATTGAATTAAGTACCTATTTATCAAAATAAAATTTCTGCTAAATGACTGAGTACCATCAATATTGTCAAAACAGAACCCTAAGAAAAAACCTCTAACCTAACCTAACCCTAAACAGACGATGTCAAGTCCACCGCGACCGTTACTCGAACAATAGAGTGTTGATCAATCGGTGTAAACTTCACGAGTTTAGTACTACACACGTCTCTCAAATACTACAGCTAACTACGAGCTTTCGTACTTGGTCGGGTAACGAATAGTTTGGGAGAGCGTCCGATTTGTGTGGAGGCTGTCTAATGAAGCCGGCGAGTACCTGTAACAGAGAGAACGAGTTTTAGGTGTAAATAGGGACCGTGTGGGAACCTACGTACTATGTATGGTATGGTACGTACTCATACGCTCAATACTCAAGATGACCGAAAACGTTCTCGTTATAGTTTGAGGTGTTATTCCTACGTGGGAGGGTTAACACTCGACTGTAATGATTTGTTAAGAGCATGTAAGAAAGGTATGTAACGTGGTGTAACTGTCGTATTTCGTGCCGAGAGACAGGGGTCCTCTCCGGTTGTTGGCGACACGAGTAGACGCGAGGCACAACAATGTGTTGTAATTATCGAACATTCAAAATAATCATCATGCACCAAATGAACCTAAATGAATCTTACGTTATAAACGAAGCATGTAAAGTGGTACTCCAGAGCGCTATGTTGTATTTTTAAAAATCTTTCTTTTCTTCGTCTCATTAAATTAAGGGCTAAAATCATAGCAACCCCATTGAGTTACATAATTAATTTGAGACTAGAACAAGGAATATTTCCCAACAGACTAAAAGAATCTTTAGTTACACCTATCTTCAAAAAAGGTGATCGCACCAATATTGATAATTATAGGCCTTTCACGTTAATTCCAATAATGGCAAAAATCTTCGATAAATTTATGCACGATAAAATTAACATCTACGTCAGTAAAAATAATATTCTTACAGATAATCAGTTTGGTTTGCAGTTCGACTACGTTGGCTTGCTTTACTTCAGTAAAATTCATTACAGAAGGTACTTAATAACGAAATGTCAGCTATCTATCACTCTTTCTGGATATGAACAAAGCTTTTGATTTTTCTCACATTAACAATTACTTTGCAAACTTGAGAGATATGGCGTAAGAGGTAAAACGCTTGATTGGTTTGAAAGTTATTTGTCGAATCGCCAGTAAACGACATTAATATCAAAAATATCAAATAACACGAAGATTACATATAAATCTGAACTTAAAACTAACAGTTGCGGTGTACCATGTGGGAGCATTTTAGGGCCTCCTTTATTCATAATCTACATTAATGATCTCTGCAAGACCCTAAAACACAAATGCACATTATTTGCCGACTATACAACATTAACCATCCCGATGCTTAAACAAGAATAACTTAAAAGCAGAAAATAATAATGAGTTACAAAATGCACTGCAATGGCTACAGGAGAATAATTTACATGTCAATCTAAATAAAACTGAAATTGTACAGTTTCAAACACATAATATTACATTTAATCCGATTTCAATACTTTATGACAATATCATTTTACACCAGTACAATCAACTATATTTTTAGGTATCAGTATTGATAACAAATTAAACTGGAAAGAACATGTCGATAAAATATGTAGTAAGCCACCCACTAGATGGACCAATGACCTGGTGAAGGTTGCAGAGATCCGCTGGATGCGAGTCGCACAGGAGTGGAGAGTAAGACGTCCAGCATTGGACGTCTTTCGGCTGAAAAGATGATGATAAAGGCACCCAAAAACAATAAAAATAAATATATATAATTTCAGTAGCGCCATCAGGATGGAATTTGGTGTGGACAAATGTGCAGTCATGTATGTAAAGCGAGGGGAGATTATGGAATCCGAGGGAATTCAGCTCTCGGATTCCGTACACCTGAGATCCCTCTCCTCATCCGAAAGCTATAAGTATTTGGGTATGTCTGAAGCGTTAGGCATTAACGTAACTGACATGAAGCAGTCGTTGAGGGAGCGCTTCTTTGGACTCCTGAATAAGCCTTAAATAGCCTTCTCTCAGGCGGGAACAAGGTGCACGCCATCAACGGTTGCGTCATGCCGGTTTTAATGTACTCTTTCGGCGTACTCAAATGGACTCAGACCGAACTCGATGCCCTGGATAGGAGAGTTCGTCCACTACTGACCGCAAACCGGATGCATCACCCACGATCATCGGTGATGAGGCTGTACATCCCGCGGAAGTGCGGGGGTCGAGGTTTTTTAAATGCGAAGACCCTTCACAACCGCGAGATGTGCAGTCTCAGAGAATATTTTTTAAAAGCCGAGGTGGGTATGCACCGAGATGTGGTCGCAATGGACAAGGGACTCACCCCGCTGTCCATGGCTAAAGAGAACTGGCGCAAACCTGTAGAACTTACTACCGATGACTGCAAGGAAGTATGGCAAGGCAAGGAGCTTCACGGGCGCTTCTACCGGGCTCTTCATGGGCCCGATGTAGATTTTCTAGCGTCTGTGTCCTGGTTACGTTTCGGCGACCTCTTTGGGGAAACTGAAGGTTTGGCTGTGCGATTATGGACGAAGTTATGTTGACGAACAACTATCGGAAATATATTATGAAGGACGGGACGGTTGACGTGTGTTGGGCATGCCACCGTCCGGGTGAATCCATCAGACATATTATTTCTGGTTGTTCTCGTCTGGCTAACGGCGAGTACTTGCACAGGCACAACCAAGTAGCCAGGATTATTCACCAGCAACTGGCCTTGAAATATAAACTTGTGGAATCTGAGGTACCGTACTGTATGTGCCCGACCCAGTCTGGGTCGGACTACTGGGATCGGTCTATAATTACTGATTATTGTCGCCAATAAGTCTGACATAGTAGTGATAGACCGATCAGCGCGCCGCGTAATGATAGTCGATGTTACCATCCCGCATGACGAGAACCTCGTGAAAGCTGAGAAAGAGAAACAAATAAAATATCTCGACTTGGCACACTTGAGGTTGTCGACATGTGGAATGTGAACTCGGCTATCATTGTGCCGATCGTCGTGACGGCCAATGATAGCCAAGAGCCTCGACGACCATCTTTCGAGGCTCTCCTTAGGTTGGATCAAAGGCCAGATTCAGAAGGCAGTAGTCCTCGATACGGCTCGTATTATGAGGAGGTTCCTGTCTCTGGAGCCCTAACCACCAGTAGCTTGGACCCTGCTCCCGATACCGGCGGACCACTATTTTTTTATATTTTTAAATGTTTCTATATGGTTTTTTTAAGAAATATTTTAAAATATTTTAAATAAATATATAAAATGAATAAAGGAAATAATAATAAACAGGACAGATTTGTATTCGCTCTTCGTAAATTAAGACGTATAACTAGTAAAGAAACCGTCCTTAACGCATATCATGGATATGTCTCGTCAGTGTTGCGTTATGTTTTAGTTATATGGCGCAATACAGTGGATGTAGGCCGGGCTTTCATAGTGCAAAAAATGTATTAGAGCCATATGTGAAGCTGACTATTTAGACCACTGTAAACCGTTATTTAAAGAATTCAAGATACTTCCATTACCATGTCTCTACATATTTAAAATATGCTTATTTGTAAAAAAATATTCCTGTTTATTCCCCATCACTGAGTAAATGTTTCCAAAAGAACCCAAGAAAGAAACCCAAAACAACTACTAGTACCGCCCCACAGACTTCGTTTGTATAGTCGGAATGCCTACTGCATGCCGATAAAGATTTTCAATAAGCTGCCATCACATTATCAGTAAATTACCTATAAGCACATTTAAACATGCAATATTTTCTTGGCTTCTGGACATGCGTTTCTACTCTGTTAGCGAATTCACTGGTCATAAGTTTTAATAATTCATTTATAATTCCATTAATAATATAAGTTACCTATAGTATTGTAAATTTATATGTTTTTCTTCTCTCTAAATAATTAATTAATATTGTGTATTAGTCACACCTTGATATAATAATTTTATAAAAAATCTTATATTCCTACACCGGCAACGGTAGTATATGTGAACTAATATAAATTGTAAGATCTTTATGTACCTACCGTATACTCAGAAATAAATGATATTCTATTCTATTCTATTCGGCACAAATTTACGTGAACAGATGAGGCCGTCAGTCAGGGTCAGCACTTAATTGTAGGGTCATTTCCAAGTATATCACAAATCATCCACTTATTTCAATGAAATACGACAATTCGGCAAAACAACATGCTTTCTTGCTCTTAAATGACTGCGTTCATAATCAATGAAGCAATTCAAGGTCTGGTTTTAAAATTAGCATATTAATTGCTGTAACAAGCGAGATATTAAAACTAGTTCGGAACATGCGCCCACGCTCCGCTGCGGAATTAGAATCAGCATTCACGTTCCGTTCCTAATTGAGACAATAATAGTTGTCCAAACTAGGTTCAGAACAATACACTAAACAGCACATTTTACTCATTCCGTTACATATTGAAAAACATTCGAATTACGCACCTTTACTCGATTGGTTCTATTGTAACTGTAAGAGCCAACTGGTGAACTGGCAAACCTAAGGAGCAACGAGGTAGGTGCACACACAGTATGGCACGATGCTTTACCTTATTATATTGTTACTGTTGTAAATGGCTTAACGATTGTTCTCATGCTAAGAACGAAGTGTGAAATTCGGCGTTCAGAAATTACAAATCATACATATCAGTAAACAAAACGACATCTGAATTTTGAAAAAATTTGAACAACTTTTCAGTTAAGTGAAATTTTATATAAGGTATATCTTTTCATACACGAAATATTTTAAGAGTAACTTCTATAAGTCGTAAAGGCGCCATAGCAACGAAAAAAAAATATCTGAGTGTATTATAATTTCAAAAAATGTTTGAGACTTTTTGCATAAAACCTCTACTTCCATATTCTAACAATGACAGTAGGTAAATACGACGTAGTAAACTAGCGTAATGGATGTTCAAAAATAAGGAGCTAGTATTTACTTGTGGGTCAAGTAACTTTAAATTATTTATTTTTTTAGGGATGTAAGGGGGTGCACCTACCATCTCAGTGCCCCAAGTCAACCTCACCTGCTCGTGGTGCATCCTGCTAAATAACAAACGAGGCTCTGACGACCGATAAATGGCGGTATAACCATTCGAAAGTTCGCAACTAAATAGCGCAGACTAGCGACGGGCAGCAGCGTCACTAGTGCGAGGAGTTGTGATCTGCGATCGCCAACCCGCATGCCCAGCGTGGCGATTATGGGCAAACCCCTTAATGGCAAGCCAAAATCAACCACGGCCCCCAGTTCCCGGCGGCCTTGCTATTCCTGATTTTGGCGGCGGTCACGGTAACGGCAAGGTAGGGGGTGCTAAGAATCCCCGGGTTACGAACGGCCGCCAAACCCAACTGACCTTGGCGACGTATAATGGACGCACGTTACGGCTCGACGAACATCTAGTGCAGCTAGAGGAAGAACTCGAAAGGGTACGGTGGCACATTCTTGGGTTGAGTGAAGTCCGAAGAGAGGGGGAGGACACAATAACCCTTGAATCAGGCCACCTGATGTATTTTCGAGAGGGAGACCAGCTATCCCAAGGCGGAGTCGGGTTCCTGGTACATAAATCCCTTTGTGACAACGTGGTAGAAGTGTCTAGTGTCTCGAACAGGGTAGCGTACCTCATAGTGAAGCTAACCGAGAGGTATAGCCTCAAGGTTGTTCAGGTCTACGCACCGACTTCGGCACACTCGGACGACGTGGTAGAGGAAATGTTTGAGGACATCTCCAAGGCCTTGCACTCTACTACTAAGGCCCACTACAGCGTTGTCATGGGGGATTTTAACGCTAAAGTGGGAGTACAAAATGGCAGTGAATCGGTAGTAGGATCCTACGGGTTTGGCAGCAGAAATCATAGGGGGCAAATGCTTGTCAACTTCCTTGAGAAGGAGGGACTTTTTGTGATGAATTCTTTCTTTAAGAAACAATCCCAAAGGAAGTGGACGTGGCGAAGCCCCGACACTATGACGAAAAATGAAATAGACTTCATCATAGCGGATAAAAAGCATATATTCAGAGATGTCTCGGTGATCAACAGGTTCAACACCGGTAGCGATCACAGACTTGTTCGTGGAACTCTGAATATTAATTTCAAGCTGGAGCGAATCCGTTTGATGAGGTCTAAGCTCCGTCCAAATATGCTCCAAACCATGCTAGGGTCTGAAGCGTTCCAGTCAGATCTGGAGAACCGATTCGCGGCCGTGGAAACCACAAATGATGTTGACCAGGCGCTCGACCAAATGGTGGAAATCCTCAGGGAGGAAGGGACGCGTTTTTGTAAAATGCGGCATACGGGCAAGAAGTCCAAACTTTCGGAGGAGACTCTGGAGCTTATGACGGAACGACGTGAAAACCCACCCATCACTTCGTCAGAACTACAGGCACTCAATAATAAAATTAGAAAATTGATACGACGCGACCTTCGATGCTCCAGCACCCGCTCAATAGAAAAAGCGATTGAGCAAAATCGGGGGTCGAAAGTGTTCGTCCAATCACTTGGGAGGAGCCACCTGACGAAGTTGACCAAATCTAGTGGGGATATCGTCGTTTCGAAGCCGGAGATTCTTTCGGAAGTCGAAAACTTCTACGGCCAGTTGTATGCATCGCATGCATCTCGACCTGATCCCGAAAATGAGGATTCCAGAGCCACCTTAACCCGCCATTTCACAGAAGACCTGCCAGAAGTCAGCCAAGACGAAATCGAGGCGGCTCTTAGACAGCTTAAAAATGGAAAAGCCCCTGGCGAGGATGGGATAACGACTGAGCTCCTGAAAGCGGGAGGAAGCCCTGTTTTAAGAGAGCTTCGGGAGCTCTTCAACTCGGTCCTGTTCTCGGGGAGAACTCCAGAAGCGTGGAGAAGGAGCGTGGTCGTTCTTTTCTTTAAAAAGGGAAACAAGACCCTATTAAAGAATTACAGACCCATTTCGCTCCTTAGCCACGTGTATAAGCTGTTTTCAAGAGTCATCACGAATCGTCTAGCGCGAAGACTCGACGACTTCCAGCCACCGGAGCAGGCCGGGTTTCGAGGAGGATACAGCACCATAGACCACATCCACACAGTGCGGCAGATCATACAGAAGTCCGAAGAGTATAATCGGCCGCTGTGTCTTGCATTTGTGGACTATGAGAAGGCTTTTGACTCTGTCGAGACCTGGTCAGTTCTGGAGTCTCTGCAGCGATGCCAAGTCGACTGGCGATACATCCAAGTGTTGAGAAATCTTTATGAGAACGCCACAATGACCGTCCAAAGTCAAAACCAGCAAACGAAGCATATCCCATTGCGTCGGGGGGTGAGACAAGGGGACGTTATTTCCCCGAAATTGTTCACCAACGCACTGGAGGATGTGTTTAAGACGCTAAAATGGGAAGGACGTGGCATAAACATCAACGGCGTGTACATCTCACACTTGAGATTTGCAGATGACATCGTCATACTGGCTGAATCGCTGCACGACTTGCAGCAGATGCTGGATGGCCTAGTTGATTCTTCAATACACATTGGTCTCAGGGTGAACTTGGACAAAACCCAGGTTATGTTCAACGAACACGTCACCCCAGGACCTGTTGTTGTCAATGGCGGTCCTCTCGAGGTTGTTCGAGAATATGTTTACCTCGGGCAAACTCTGCAGTTTGGTAAGAACAACTTTGAGAGGGAGGCTAACAGAAGAATCCAGCTGGGCTGGGCAGCATTTGGGAAGCTTCGCCGGGTCTTCTCGTCGCGTATTCCACAGAGCCTAAAGACTAAGGTCTTCAATCAGTGCGTCCTGCCTGTTATGACTTACGGAGCCGAAACGTGGACACTCACAGTACGGCTGGTCCATAAATTTAAGGTCGCTCAGCGAGCTATGGAACGAGCTATGCTTGGAGTCTCTCTGAGGGATCGCATTCGAAACGATGTGATCCGACAGAGAACCAGAGTTGTCGACATAGCTCACAGAATAAGTAAGCTGAAGTGGCAATGGGCCGGTCATATTTGCCGTAGAACCGATGACCGTTGGGGTAGACGTGTTCTTGAGTGGAGACCGCGAATCGGCAAACGTAAGGTGGGACGCCCTCAGGCTCGGTGGAGTGACGATCTTCGCAGGGTGGCTGGTAGCAACTGGATGAGAATTGCTGAAAGTCGAGTTAAATGGCGTGCGATTGAGGAGGCCTATGTCCAGCAGTGGACTGCTATAGGCTGATGATGATTTATTTTTTATAAAAATATACTCAGATAAAAAAATCCCTTGAAATGGCTTCGTTATAGCCGTTAGATGATTCCCTGAAAATATTTCGTGTATGAATAGTTAGACCTTATATATTTCCTACAACTTGCAAATAAAAAACAGAAACCTTAATAATTTAATTATACAGACAGTTAATAATTGGATACACGAACGTTAATAGGCGCACGCGCGTGCTCGCAGTAAGTCCTGGAAGTTATTCGCAGAGTCGCGGGAAAATCTGGCGAAAGCAACAGGTTTGTGGAAACCAATAAAACTGTTAGCTTATGCAATTAACTGGTATCTTGTACCACTGCACACTGGGGCAGATACCTAGCTTAGGTACGCGGTAATCTGGTATATGTAATAGTAGTTAAATGTTTCAACAACCCGGCAATGATGATAAATGCGGCGCTGGGACAAACATTTATTAGATTATGGGCACGCTTGTAGTTAGGTAACGATTTAACTTCCTCGGGAAAGCAGAACCCATGCACTATTGCACTAGGGAAACGAACGTAAAATTAGAAGTTGAATGTAATAAGTTAAATGGAATTTTTCATTTTGACCATCAAATACAAGTCACCACTAGTTCGTAACTAAATCACTACATAGTATAAAACAAAGTCGCTTTCTCTGTCCCTATGTCCCTTTGTATGCTTAAATCTTTGAAACTACGCAACGGATTTTGATGCGGTATTTTTTAATAGATAGAGTGATTCAAGAGGAAGGTTTATATGTATATATTGCACCTGTGCGAAGCCGGGGCGGGTCGCTAGTCCAAAATAAATGAATTCAAGCATGATGACAGTAAGTGGATTTTCACTTTAAGCAACAATCTTGTGCGACCAGCAAACCCGAGAGAGAACTTTTAAATGAGTTAGTGAAATGTGCAAGTCAGCGCAAAATGAAAAGTTCACGGTGTGGGGTCGGTAGACACCTTTCGGGAAAATAACCAACGTAACTCAGGAAGTCGACTCGTAGAAAACCAATTTTCTGATCAGATAAGCGATCACCATGAAATAGAGAGCAATCGATGCATTACACCGACCTATGAAATCTAAGTAAGTTTAATGAAGTCAAATGGTTTTATTACAAACAAAGAAGTGACTAAGTGAAGTGAGCTAAGTTGGTGTTGTGTCATAAATAGGTTATTTAGTGGAGCGAGCCTTCTAGTCCTTCCCTGTCTTGTAAAGCCTGTGAAAACATTTTAAACTGTGGAAAATTGTAACTATCACTCGTGTGACTTGGTCTTTTGAACTCCAGAAAGAAAACGTTTATAGTCTCGGCAGCAGCTAGGAATATGCATCATTGTAAGTTTGTAAGTTTATTGCTCACCAGCTCGGCTTGGAGGCTGCTGGCTGCCCATTCATTAGGCGAACAAGAAAGTGGATTTCTCTTTAGAAAATTGTTCAATATGGTTAATGGTTATTTTATTTCTTAAGAAAACGTACACTTAGGATACAAATAGTTGCCAGTTGGTGAAAGAAGGCCAGTTACAAGTTGTCACTGACAATGCTTAAATGAGAGATTATATATTTTTTATAACATTGGTATATTTCTTCACAGTCACGCAGCCTGAGAAAGACCTACTTCAAGCAGTGACCCCGGCCAGGTTAAGAGGCGTGACTAAATGAAGAAAGATAATATAACAGTGTGATGCTGTGTGGAGAATGTTTAAATGTAAAATGCCATCCGTCTAGGTTGATTGGACAGAGGAATGTTTAGTGTGTGGTGGTCATTCGGGAAAGAGTCGTGCGGGTGGCCGGTACCACCAGGCAGGGAGATTTGGAGATGTGTCGTTCAGCTAATAACAATGTTATGTAACTAACGGGTGAGGCCAGAAATACTTCTGGGCGAACAATCGCGAACATGTTACAATAGCGGTAGTAGCAAAGCAAGGAACAATATTGAAACTCAAATGACATCATGTTTGGATTGTCATACTGCCGTAATCTAATCAAGATTACCTTGACAAGCGAAACCCAAATTTATAAGCAGTTTTAATAAATTACTGAGGGTAGCGAAATAAGATCTGACGGTTTTCTTCAGAACATCATTGACCCATAACGACGATGCCAGCAGTACACAGAAACATCAAGACAAATTGGGACAGCCAATTTTGCCCATCAATAAAGATCGTAAATCAAGGTGCAGTATTTCGATCCAAATAGTAGCCCACTAGTAAACGCTCCATCCTGTCAGGACCGTAATGTTTGCCACGCTGTCACACCGGTGTGTGCTGCGTACCCTGTGTGCTGTGGCCTCACAGCGAGGTGTCAGTTTTCACACCTCCACACTGTGCAGCGGAGACAAATGCTGTTGTTACTAGTTCCGTATTCCGATATTGTGAGGCAATGTGTGGGACTGGGGGGCTATGAATACCTAAATGGAACATTGTTAAGCTTGACTTAATTAGGTCAGTTCCTCCCGATAAGCTTTCGGTATAAACATGGAAACCAAAGTTGTACACTCATAGTGCATCATCATCATCATCATTTCAGCCGAAAGACGTCCACTGCTGGACATAGGCCTCCCCCAAAGGGTGGGTTTTGCCATAATCGCCACGCTTGGCAGGCGAGTTGGCGATTGTAGCACGATTTTTAAACAATATCGTCAAAGTGTAAGTAGTTAAATGGATAATGTTCATTTTAATGGTCAGTAAGTACAAGTACAACAGCAAATCAAGTAATACTTAATTTAATTAAATTCATATGAAATGAACACTTTACTCGTAAACAATCGCAATTGTTACGAGGGGTTCCTTTTAATGTCTGATGTATGATGATAAATCAAAGCCTCTGCGATTTTACATCAATATTTCGGCTGCGGATCTCGAAATAGCTTGAGCAAATATTGAATGAAGATTCGAGGCTCAGTTGTACCGAATCTATGTCACGGCGAACGTTACCTATGTCAAGCATGAGCCGTGCCAGAGTAGCGTGACGTCACTATATCAACAACTCTAAAGTAATCAAGTTTAAAAAGTGTTAAGTATTGCCTAATGCCGAAGATAACCGTAGAGCTCGGATCAAGGCCGAGTTTTTGTTGAACGTAAAAGCTTGGTCATGGCATGATCAAAAAGAACTTGATCAATACAACGTTGTTCTCACTTGTTTCCTAGGATGTCGTGTGAGAGGGACGTGTTCACATAATATAACGCAAAAGGTCTACGTAGGTAAACTATACAAAATTATTATTTATTATGAAAATAAAGTCTACAGACATCGCCACTGTGTCTCAATAAAATTTATATTAATATACTTTGATTTAGGTATTAGGTACATACGTGTGAATGGCAGTGCCCATATTACCTTTCCCTGCAATTACTGTTATACATCGAGAATATTAATGTTATTTTAACTTCATGGTCCTTCTGTGGATATCAAACTGGTAGTGGGAATTATAACAAACACACAAACATGTCTACATACAGCATACATACACGTTGTCGTGCGTGTGCGCAGCGCGAAAGGCGGGACAAGGCCGCGGGAGGTCGTGTCTGTATGACCCAGGGTGGGGGGGGGGCGAGTGGGACGAGTCGGTGTCTATCGGAATGTCGTGCAAGGGTGTAGAAATATGTGGTAGATAATACAATGGCGCATAGAAATCCACAATAAATGATACTATAATTGCATGGACTAAGACAGTGTCACTTCCATAGCAAACACGCATTATTGAATTCACACGGATACAACACAGATTGTCGATCACATTCTCTGTAGTTAAATTACTCAAATAAAGTGAACTATTACATTTGTGTAACGATTGCATATCGTGGTGTCATAAGCTGCCAGTGCCATGCAATACGGCATTTGTTTCAATAAGTCGGTGTACATCCACATACAAGTGGCGGCGCGCGTGGGAACCAAAGAAAAACAAGAGCTTATCATTACAGCTGCTTTGTAACTCGCTAACGAGGGAAAAGAAACACCTAAAGTCTGTATACGTAGTTCTGCAATGCAACTATGCAAAAATAGACCTTTATTAATAGTGTAGGTGGGGCTAATGTCAATGATTATTGATATGTCATATCCGGTCGTTAGTAAGGACATAAATGAATTGGAAAGCGCTCCTGTGTACGGTGGTGACATCACGCGACCACTGTACCAGTCTACCCACAACACAGCGTGCTTGTACAGAGCCCTGATGTCCAGCTCGAGGCGAGTGTGACAGGCATTGTCTGATCGCGGCGGAGTTGAGACGTCTTGGAACTGTACCCGATTCATTGTGCCCCGTGTTATTGTGTTAAATTGTAATTTCAAGTAATTTGTTAGATTAATAGAAACAGTGTATCGCACCCAATGTATTTTTATTTCACGAAACCCATCTTCTGCCCACATGATGTACGAGCCTAAGGAATAAATCCTGACATATCTGACATATAATTATTATCGGAACTGAATTCAAATGACTTAGCGTACATAATAATTTAACAACAGTAAAGTAATTCCTCAAACGCACATTCCTAAACAATTACTTGAAATACTACATTTAACCCTGTGCGTGCCACTGTTTATGCACAACGCTCACAGTTCTCTGCTTATCGCTAAACTTGTCAGTGGCACTGCGGCACAAACAAACACTCCGTCTGTCACAACTGTCAGTTAGTCTGAGTGACAGATAGCAACATCTCAAACGACAGCAATGCCTTGTGACTGACCCAAACAGTCACAAGGCGTTGTTCTCGTTTTGGCCTAAATTAATTCGTACCTATTTAATTATTCGTCATGCTTGGAGGCAAATGTTTAACATTTGTTAACATAATATTGTCAATTACCATAAATTAGTACAACATGCGCTTAGTTTAGGTGATACAAACTAGTTGTGAGTCATTTACAGGCTAAGTAATAGATTGATCACAAAAAAAATGTTATCTAATTTACGAATAATTAATATATAATTAATTGAAGTACCTATACTGATAAAAATGACAGTAACTTCGGCTTAATTAGAACTTAGTTTATTTTCTTGGTGATACTAGTGCTTATTTTTTCCGGAGTGGGAAATTCAGAAATATTTTGTACCTACATAGTGCAGAATCTTAATCAATCATAGTCCCGTCACGAGACTCAGACCGCTCGAATACTTTCCATGCAACTCAATTACCACACAGTGCATTAGTAGAGCTGCTGCATCCCGAACACAAATCCATCATCACACGCAGCAAAAACTTAGCTACTCTAGAAATAACAAATTATTAATTACTAAAGCTTAGCCACACTGACTGCAATGTGCGTGCAGCATCAATTTGTGCTTGTGCATCTACTTATCACCTCTGCCTAAACTAGTAGGAACAACCGCTCGATGAGACCAACGATCAACCATAGGTGGTAACTACACTACGAAATTGTTTTTCATATCTTATGACTATGAGAACCATAAAAAATAATAGCGTTTTATGCATATTCTCTTTAAAATCATATCGAATGAGAACCCTCCGAAGACACTCCGTGAGTTACCGAGTTGTCGCTTCGCAACTATTCGATGTCTACAAGCCGAATGGACGCGCACTGCAGCTGCGTGTAGTGTACTCCAGCCTAAGCCAATCTAGTTACTGTGACAGTTATTGCAACTGGATCAATCAGTATCTGTGCCGCCATTACCGACGTTCACGAACGATTATTTATCACCGACATCGCTGATTAAGGGTTAGTCTGAGTCTGAGTAGGGTTAGTGCTCCAGTAAATGAACACCCTCAGTGAATGAACAAAACGCAGTTTCTCCAAAAAACGAGGACAATTCTACCAAACGTTGTATGTTTTTTTCGTAATTGCGACTCTATTTTCCATTTTAATTTGAACACTAATTTCTTATAACACTATTCATTTTAAAATAGCGAGCGTCTAAAGTGGCGGTTATAGTGAAATTGTGAATTTTTTAGAAAAAGAATTTACAACTTAGGTAAGAGAAATTATTTTTGTAAAAACATCTGTAGTCATTACTGCTGCATTTTCATAAAGTTATTTATTTACTATAATAATATGTTAATAATGTTTCGAATCAATTTTTTAGTGATTTTAGCAAATTACAGCAAATTATTAAATGACCCAGCCAGAGCCAGTTTTTAGGTGTAATCAACTAAAAATCGTTTCAAATCTAGTGAATGAACCGTCGTTCCTTCATTAGGAAATCGTCAATTTCAATGTCTCATTAAAAAAATAAAATCTGTAAGGTTCGTGTTTTGGGACTTATTTTAAAATGTATTTCTAATCTTTTCCAGTATTCGGACAAGTATGTCCATTCATTGGTTTTTGAAATCTACTAAACATTTTTCACACGTATTCTCTCTCGGATCTTACAGGGTGATAACCCCTTGCATAGGGAAGCCCAAGGCGAGTAACTAGCGATTTTAGTCAAAATAGATTTTGAAACGTCAGTTCAGTTAGCAGTTGTAATGTATACTAAGGACTCTGCACAGGCAAATTAAATGATAGCGAATTGGAAACTGCAAGATGGGTTAAGGTGGGTGGTGAGGTGGTGGTCGTGGTGGTGGTGTTGGTGGTGGATGCAAAGGTTTGGGAAATGTAATTCCTACTAGAGCAAGACAGTCCTGTGTAGAATTTTGATTTAAATGATTTAAATTGTATAACAATCAAAATTGATCCAGGAATGTTAGCGTGAATGAGATCCTGCCAGCTTATCAGTGTCAACAGCTGAAGCAAGCAAGTGAGTTATCACCGTCGTGAGCCCAGCACAATAAATATTTAATTAACTGCCACTTATAAGTGTGTGACGGCCGCCATTACAATATCAGCTACCTAAGACTGTACCGTGACTAGGCCTAGTCCGCCTGAGCATTCACACCTTTATTGTTTCTTTTTGCATGAAGACATGCTGAAGTGCACTTTGGAATTAAATAATAAACTCGTTTAGACATACATACTTTTAATTTGAGCTATTAATATTATTCATTGCATTTTAGATGTCATTAGACATTTGTGTTGGACACACGTTTAAGAAAAATAATTTAAGGTGAAAAGCATCTGTTCCTTAGTTACTGTAGCGAGTACAGTTACTGTAGCGAGTACAGTTACTGTAGCGAGCACAGTTGAAGATAATGAAAACCTGCTTGATAAAGTGTAGTAAGAACATGGCGAAGTGTTACTAAAGTTAGTACTAAGTGTGAATTAAAGTGACGTTACGTTGAGAAGTGCCGTGAATGGAAGTTTTACGAGCTGTTCCACCTGAGACTTGTTTTCCCAATAAAATGCGTTAGCTGTAGCTATTCTATTGCAAAAGGAACATTAACTGCTAGCACGAGCACAGCACTAAACATGGTAGATAGTTAGCAAGTCCAAAGTCAAGCAAATTGTTAAAATAGTCTTTATTTTGATTAATTTTTTGGTCCTACTTTTAATGACGATACCAACATAATCCAAAAATTAACATAATGCGTTTAACAAGCAACAATTTGTTGAGTAATACCTTCTAAGCAAACTTTTAGTTTTCTGAAAACATTGTGCTAAAGTGTTGACCACAGACAATCTATCAAAGTTGACTACGAAGTTGGCACCAACCCCACCATGGCAGACCTGAACGCGGACTCTAAGCGCGTCCACCTTGACGACGTGTTGGGCCAGCTGGGCGCGTTCGGGCGTCACCAGGCCATCACCATGGCCATGCTGGCTCTGGTGTACGCCACCAACTCCATGTACAATGTCAACTACGTGTTCGCCGTCGAAGAAGCGGGATACAGGTGATGTTGACGCTAGTGTTTAGTTTCCATTGTCTTCATCTTCAAAAGCAGTAGTCTCGCTGCTGGATATGGACCTCTCAAATCGCCATAGAACTCAATTCTCGGGTACTCCCATCCAGTTCCTACCAGCAACCTTTTGAAGAACGTCGGTTCACCCAGCCTGAGACTGAGATTATCCTAAAATGTCTTACGAAGCTCCAAAATTCTGTTTGGGATTTGAAATGCGAATGTGAAACCTATGCCTGATTACGTCTTGCAAACTTTATTCAGTCTTTATTAATTCATTTTTATTTCAGCATCTATAACCACGCCTTCTATCTAATGACTCTAGTAACTATCTGTTTAATCAAAACTAAACCATATTTTAATTTTAAGTCATAATCATTATTTTATCACAATTATTATGATTTAAAAATGTAAAGTAATACATGTACAGAAAATAAATGAATGAGCATTTTTATAAAAAGCTGCAAGCAATACAACAAATTAAAATTATTGCCCGATCCTTGCTGAATCCTTGTATGAATAAATTATCATAACGAGCTTGCGTGTGCGCATCGCACAAGCTCGTAAAAGAACGCAAAGTAAACTCAGGCGACTGTTTCCGCATGTCATCATATAAAAAACCGATTTCATAGTTAGTACATGATCCCACGCAGATTTTATGCACACAAGGAAACATAAAAAGAAGGAGGTTTCTACTTCCATAACCGCCATGGTCCCACCATTACGGCATCTACAGTTTCCTGAAACACTAATAATACAGTCTCATCGACTGACTAATAAAATCAAGACTGACCAATAACATCTCATCGACTGTGATGGCCAACGACTCGAATTGAGGCTCAGTCTACGGGCGAGCTTTTGCGTACTAAACGAACTAAAATAACAGTCAGATAAGAAAGAACTCGACATTATATCTGTACAATCAATTTTTCATAATTGTTCTGAATTATCTGTTCACACTATTAATTGATATAAACATTTTATTATTTCTGCTTCCCGGAATTGCGCTAACATACAATACGCAGCGGCAAATGAATAGAATATATACGGGTATGACCATGTAAAGACTTTACACGAAAGTGCGAATCAATTTAACGTTTTATTTCAGAAGAACCAATGAGAAAGACTTCTAAGAGAATGATAGTAAAGCTCCACTCATTACATTTGTGCTTGCATTTTATGGCCGTATTAAAGTTTATCTTATTTAATCAATATTAAGATTATGTTTTAGAGTAGAATCCTAAAAAAAACAGTTAAAATCAATGTCCAGTCTTGTATGTACTTAAAGCACATCTAATCATCTTTACTTGAAACACTACATCATAATTTTGAATCACAGGCTTCACTTCGCACAGATTCTTTAAACGCCTCATCCGTTCCAGATGTAAGATCCCCGTGTGCGACAGCCCGGAGGCATCATTCAGCACCGCCTGGCTGAACCAGTCCCTCCACTGGAGCGACCAACCCGTCAAGCAGTGCTGGTCGCCCGCCGTGGATGAGTGCGCGCGCTACAACCACACCACAGACCACCTCTGCACAGAGTGGGTCTATGAGAAACCCGACAGTTTTGTTGCAGAGGTAAGCCAAATTGGCTTGTTTTATTCTGAGATCACTCACACAATAAACTGATTTGTTTATTTTTTGTCCGAAAAACGAATGGTATTGCGGTGTTACGGCCTCTTTAGTCAACTGGTCTCACTCACTCAGTTACGACCCGTGGGATAAGTTTGCTAATTCATTATTGTTCTTTTGTCGGTCGGACCCGCTCATCACGTCTTCCTATATATTCTAGTGTGATGAGCCGTAATGAAAGTCATCGTAAAAAATGATATTAGATATTTTAACCCGTTTAGAAGATACATTATCATCCCCTTCCTTCCTTATTTAAGAAACTTTTGTGCACATAATGCTAGACCGTGCGAGGTGGCTCCGATCGAAAGCAGTGCTCCGCGCTAACTCTTGTATAACGTGAGTCATTACGACCGCACAATCAATTAGTAAACTATCAATTATTACACGACGCTCAATTATCGGAATTATCAACTGTTATACGAAGCTCAACGCTTTGTAATTTCAACATGTCACTGAAATGTTTGTACTGTTCCTATTAACATATCGTATTTGAGTGACGACTTCCTTGATGTTCATATTGCACACATTATTAACCCGAAGACATTCAATACTTGAGAGACCTCTTGGCTCTAATCATAGACAACGGATGCTTCTCAATGTAATTGACAATGTAGTGTATGTGTAGTTGTGTGGTCACAAACAGTTTTCTTGCAGACAAGACATAAAGACGCGCCATCAATGGCGACACAACAGCACCGATCTTTGTAACATATCTGGGTTCAGTAACGGTTCTGTAAGCTCTACAAGTAATACCATGTAAATGGCCATTTGATGGTTGAGCGTGACGATCATAACGTTATAAATATCATTTGAAACTTTATGCCATGTTCATATTACTAGCTTTTGCCTTCAACTTCGCTCGAATTGGTTCCTAATAGTGAAGCAATTTTCGGTATTTTATCAGTAATTAAAGAAGAGAAGAGACTTCCTAAAACAACTTATAAACATAGAAACTTTACCTCTTTATAATATTTGTGTACGTTTACTGTACTATCATAATGGAAACATCATCGGTATCCTGATAAATATTAATTAGAAGGGAAAACCGGGCTGAAACACTCGTTCAAACAAAACCTGTGAAAGCTCTATGAAAATCTAAAACATTTTGTATTAGTTCGAAGGTTGTTAACAAAAAGATTGACTTTGACTTTTATTTTGGAAGACGAACACGACCGTTTGATAAAAACTAATTACAGTAATTTTCATCTAACTAAACATTAGGGATGGCTGTCAAATCATATCACATTAGGAAATGTGTACGTAGATAACGAAGTGTTTAATGAATTAAATATGGTAGACAGGTGCTTAAGCCCTGATGGACAGACAGGCAGACAGCTAGGCTGGGAGACGTTGTGTAATCTGATGATGTTGACGAGTCAGAATCAGAATCAGTATGTTTATTTGTTAACATAGGCAGTTACAGAGTATGCGAGATGTTATAGATGTGATGGGTGGGTGGGTGGGTGGGTGTGGTGTGTTGGGATGTGATGTGTGTGTGTGTGTGTGGTGGGATGTGTGTGTGTGTGTGTGGTGGGATGTGTGTGTGTGTGTGTGTGTGTGTGTGAGTGTGTGTGTGTGTGGTGTGTGTGTGTGTGTGATGTGATGTGATGTTGTTGTTGTTGTTGTTGTTGTTTGTTGTTGTTGTTGTTCATTTGTGCTCTATATTTTGCCATTTGGCGTACAAATATTATCATTAGTAAATACCTCCCCCCCGTTCCTTCCTCCCTCTCGGTGTTGGTCCCTCCAACGCCGAGTGCGAGTGCGGCGCTCCGGATCAAACTATGCCCCACCTGCTGGAGTGACCCAGGTGTCCGTTTACCTGCATCTTGACGACCTGAATAGCTCCTCTGCCACTGCAATAAACGTGGCAACCTATTGGGCTCATACCGTCTAATATGGAAGGATCATCGATACGATAAGAAGAAGAAGTAAATACCTTCAGTTGTACATATAATTAGGGAACCTTTAGGCAAGGTATAGTCAAAGAGTGTGAAAGACATGGAATTCGTGATTGCTTTCATATTTGAAATTGATAAGAGATTCAGATAAGATGTTAATGTTCCTTAAATTGCCGCTCTGTTTGTATATGTTTGTGTGTCTCTATTGATTTTAAGTCCCTTTCAACAGATTTTAGTTGATGTTCCTTAACTATTCCGAGAGTTAATTTAAAACATTCCTTTTAGATATCGGTTGTAGAAATTTCCATCAATGGTTCAGAAGCCGCAGTTTTCATCGTTTGGAATGTTTAGTTTTCGCCCTTTGTTAAAGCCCCCATACGAACCTAGCCCAATAGGAACAGCATGTACATATTTGTTGTTGTATTATATTACAATCATTCATTTCTCCCAGAGCCTACAACATAGGCTTTGCAAAATTGCCATTGAACTGCGGAGAAGAGCTATTGGGAACATAGGTTTGTTTAAATCTATAAGTACGATATAAAACGTTACAGGTGAATAAGAACAATAACTATCTGACTCATTGGTATTCTGTGGGAGCGCCCGCACCTCCAACAGGGAATCGTCCACAACTTGCACAATACTAGCAACTATAGCGGCTCTCGGCGCACGTGGAGGTATTTCTATAGTTTTATCAAAGAATATATTTTTATATTTAAAGTTCATGCACAAGAGTGGTACATAGGCGGACTTAATGCCACAAGGTATTCTTTACCAGTCAACCTACCACACACCACCACCATACATACCAACCAACCACCATACCATATATTCCTATAAGTAGGATTCGTCATCTGAGGGCTTTCCCGATAGGCGGTAGAAACCGTTATTTTAAAGGAATTAGACTAGCGCATAATTAATTAGCAACTAATGTCAAGTCATTAGGAAGCATATTTTTTATTCATTTACGTTTCAGATGAATGAATAGAAATAACTATTTGAGTCATTGTTATTCTGCGAGAAACCACATACAAGGTGAAAACAGACCCTTCACGAAGCCGTCAACCAAGCATTAACATACAGTACATCCAACTAAGTCACTTTACGCAAAAAATATTGCTGGGAAACAACTTTTGTTTTTAAGTGAAAATTCACGGTTTGCTGTAGAACTCAGTGTAACGCGCTCAAAACATTGTGCTGATGAATTTATTGAATAGTACAAGGGTTATTTAGATATTTTAAGTAAAGTTATAACATTAAAAACTTGTATTTAAAGAAAAACTTGTGAAGAAATAGGAACATTGACCCCCAATATCTCCGTAACTAAAAAGTTTTCAGCTATGGTCTACAACAAAAAAATTATCACAATGACCGGGAGAACAAGTACCTTTCTGCTTCGTTAAGGGTCTTGTTACATGTTGTCAATAAAGGTAACCGAAAACTGTGACCTTGGACGACGAACCAAACACACCGAAACATACAAATATTTTACCATGTAATGCAAGCATACCATAACAAAACAAAAACTGCATAAGAATACAATCCCCCATCTCTACTTCACACGAAGGATCTAACTAAATAAAACAATTCTATCGGAATGCTGAACAACACCTACGAATTGATTCGTATCTGACTTATTAGACTCATTGTAATGCCAGTGCCGAGCGGAGACAATAGTCTGCAGGTCTACAGTGTACAGGTCCGGGCGCGCAGGGGGCGTGTGTCGTCGCCGGCCACTCGCTCGTATGTGGAACTATTTGCAAAGTTTTTGCTCCACGACCGGTCTGCGCGGGCGCACGGGACACTGCGACTGCACTCGCCTGCTCGCTACACTTGACCGAACAAATTGAACTATGTGGAGAGCTTTAACGTGAGGCTATTGATCAGGAACAGTTAAGGCATTGTCAACGAATTCAGAAATGTTGGAAGAGTTACAATCACATTTTGCTTTGCCAAAAAGAACTTTTCATTTCACATTCATGGTGATTACACGATATGTTCGTAAGCTGTAGAAATGTAAAAGGCAGTCCCAGACACGTCGTGTGAGCAAGGTTGTAATACACGAACGCACGTGATTGCGATGGGAGGCTGCACATGTGAGCACTCCATATTTGTCAACGACATTTTTACAACTCTCTCCAACAACGAACCGAAGTTATTGAGATGTCCCCGTCTTAAATATCATAACAGTAATTAATGCTATGTAGCTCCGAAGGCTCTGCTGCATTTTACAAAACGAAATGGCCAAGTAGTTATGAATGTTTCTGTCTTACGGACTATTAATGAGGAATTTGTTTCAGTTCGGGCTGGCGTGTGACGACTGGAAGCAGACGCTGGTGGGCACGGTGCACAGTTTCGGGAATATGGTCGGGCTACTCATACAGGGACAGATCTCAGACAGGTAGATATTTTATCTTACTATGTTGGCACTGCAGTAATGGCAGATGGCACGAAACTAATCGATATGAAAATATCGATCAATATGATGTTTTCAGTCGAGGAAAGCGCGTTCCTCAAGCCGTTAGTCTGACTAGCTATCGCGTTTAATTATAGCTGTAATAAACAGCGTGATTAATAATGAAATTTGTTTCGTAATACGAAAGAGTTCAACGGCAGTAGGTGCGGGACATTCGCGCACATTAGCTTTTTGTAGTCAGTCAACATACACACTGATTCATCACCTACGTAATATTCGCCATATTCTCAGTAATAATAGTCTTCTTAATTACGGGCATGTCCACCATTACCATGTAATAGAATGTTGAATTCGTCACACGAGTATGATGTGTTTCACAAGTGGAGGCACTGGGGTCATTAGCGTCAATAGTTGAGTTACGCGCACTTGCGGGCCTGGTTGCACTACGTTATGTCTTAATTACCCCCCTTGGCAGGGCATCTATCAGCTGATTGTAATGGCCGCCCGTCTGAATGATCGCCGCTGTGTGAACACAACTCCACCCTCGACACAAGTTTCTTAAAGGTGGGAGGTTTAAAACAAACTTTTAATCAAGGATTTAATTTGTTTTATGGAGACTCATTTGTAAGGACCGGGTTTTACTTAAAAAGAATGCGTAGTCGCTAGTTACGTCGCCTCAACATATTTCTGCCAGTGTAACTACATAGCTGGACCGATGTTGTATAGTAATTAAAATAGTTGTGTGCTTTACATATAAAGCCGTGCTTGATAATAGCACATACTTCATCCGCGCGTTCTCGCTTGGCAAGCAAACATATTTATCTGTAATTTACTGAGCAATTTTCTATTTTCACGTCACCACATTTTTTGGCCATTAATAAACGGCAGACATTCGTGGTAACAGCGCGGCAGCGGTGGCTCTCGAGCCCAATACAATAAAGTGGAATTTACCCGTAGCGCGTTGTCGGATGTGACAAAATCACGCAATGCCAAAATTAGCTACACTTAAAAAATATAGTTTGGTTCATCATACTTTAAAGCAGGAATTAAACCTCAATAAGTTGGTTCAACAAATATTTTAGGGTTCTGGAAAAAAAATATGTTTCTTTTCTTTAACACTATAGACCCAGAAATCGATGAAAATGCCTCTCAAAAGATGTCCATTGTCTTTACCCAATATTGAAGTTAACAAGCTCTGGTTTCGGTTTAGGTTCGGTCGCAAGACAGCAGCGGTGTTCGCGGGCACCATGGGTGCGGTGCTGGGCCTCACCAAGAGCTTCGCCGGCTCCTTCTGGTTCTACATCGTGCTGGAGGGGCTGGAAGCCGCCATCGGCGACGCGCTCTCACCCATGTTCATGTTGAGTAAGTATATACATATACTTGGTATTTCTTATTTATTTAGTAGGTACTATAAGAAGTCCTCCATCTTATTTAAGTTTTCTTCTTCGCAAACATACATAACAAACCAACGATTGTGATAAATGTGAGGTTTTTACCTCATTGCCTCATTCCCCGCTGAATAGCATTAAACGAGGCAAACGTTTTCGATATCTTCATGGCCCTTATATCGAAGTGTAGCAAATGGTCGTAGATCAACGTTATTCTTTTTTTCACGTAATTATCAATATCATCTTCGGCGATCTTCTTCATCTCTGTCAAACATGACCCTGAAGGAATAAAGTCATTCATCAAGAATACTATCAGTGTATCGGTCGTCTGGCTTTTCTTTGGATCGTTCAATAAATCTGTTTCATGCTGACTTCTGAATGCTGCTAAACTATTTCTTTACATTGTTGCGCCGGTTACTGCAGCACTAAGTTATTGCCGCTGCTTTACCATTATTTAAGTTTACGTGAGGCACTGAAGGTTCAAGTAACTCAATAAATCTCATAATCCTGCAGTCAAGCTACTATCAGTCTGCCAAGCCTTTTTTTTGGTTAGGAACTGTTGTGCCAGTACCTTACCAATTGATCGCTAGTCAAAGTGTTTTATCTTACAGGTATAGAAATAGTTGAAAAGAAGCGAACCGTCCTCTTCCAAATGGTGCTGCTGAACTGCTACACGTGCGGGTTGATCGTGATGCCGTTCATCGCGTGGGCGGTGCCGTACTGGAGGAACTTCCTCCGCGTCATCTACGCCCCTACGCTGCTCATCCTCTCCTACTCCTTCTTCCTGGACGAGAGCATCCGCTGGCTCTACAGCAAGGGCAAGAAGGAGCGCGCCGTCCAGCTCATCCAGAAGATAGCCAAGAGGAACGGCGTGGAAATCGACGGGATGATGCTGGACAAGCTGGACTACGTAGACGAGGAGACCAAGAGTGGCGTCAGTGATATGAAGCTGCTCATGAAGACGTTCAAGTCGAGGATTATGATGCAGAGGTCAGAGCCGATCATCATACATTTAATTTCAGTCGATAATAAAGTATTTATTTATCTGTCATTCGAATGAAATACGCAAATATTTTAAATTGTATTAGACTTTCACAAAAAAAGAGGACACTCTCAATTAATCAAATTTTGAAATAATATCACAATCATAAAGCCAAATTTAAAAACTCAAATACCGTTTCTGCACAATCAATGTATTTCAATGACTGGATAAAACTGTACCCTTACCTCTTTCATAAAGTTAGTTACGGTGAATTGTTTGAGTTATAAAACTGTACAGACTTTACAACTTGTCCATGATATCTTATGTCATTTCCTTTTACATTTGAAAATCCAACGAGGTCTCACTTCCTTCCTGAACATCTTTGTGATCCCACATATATTGCTAGGGGTCTATACGATTTTGATTGTCTCCAGGTTCCTAGTCTGCATGGTGTGGTGGTTCACGATCACACTCATCAACTACGGCATGATGATCAGCGCAGTGCACATCGCGGGCAACAAGTACGTGAACTTCTCCCTGCTGATGCTGATGGACATCCCCGCCAACGTGTTCTACTGGCTGGCGCTCTCCAAGTACAAGCGCAAGATCCCGCTGCTGGCATCCTTCATGGTTGGAGGGGTGTTTTGTATCTCACAGCCGTTTGTACCGAAAGGTGAGTTACAAAATAGAGTTGGAGGAATCATCCAGCTTTAATCTTTTTTTTTAGTTTTCAAGACCAGCGTGCATTTAAAACTTATGGTAACTGAATTTAGTGCACCTTGCCTGTATTCCCGTAACTCACAACAATAATATGCAAATGCCATTATTTCTACTGACATTTCCCTGATTATAATGGCAGGTCCTTGACTTGTATTTAGTTACATTTGGTTACAATGGAAGCTGACCCCAAAATAGTTGGAAAGGCTATGCTGGTGATGATAATGACAGATCCTTATTAGTTTTCCAAATGCTTAATGCTCATGTTCCTGTGCTTCAGGCTATGCGTGGCTGGGCCTGACGCTGTTCATGGCGTTTGAGATGCTGGCGACGTTCTCGTACAACATCGTGTACATCTACACCTCGGAGCTGTTCCCCACTTACACTAGGAACTCCATGCACGCCATCTGCTCCGCCGTGGGTCGCATGGGGTCACTGGTCGCACCACAGACGCCGCTCTTGGTGAGGGATCTATGAACATATATTAAGACATATCTTAAAGTAATCTACTAGCCCGTATTATTCACCTGCTGTGCAACAGTTTCCCTCTCTCACTCTCTCTTCTCTTGTTGTTATTTCTCTTCTTTAAAAGCTTGTCTACAAATCTTGATGGATCTTAATAACATCTTCGCGAATATTCCTTTCTACATCCAAAACTTCACATCATAATCTTCGCATTATTTCTCCAGATGTCATACTGGGCTGGTTTACCGACGTTCCTGTTCGGCGTGACGTCGATCATGGCGGGCTCCCTGACGCTGCTGATGCCGGAGACGGCCCGGACTGAGCTGCCAGACACCGTGGCCGAGGCCGAGCAGATCGGCCGCACAAAGCTGCTGCCGGAGGAACAGAACCTCACCAAAAATAACGTCACGTAGGAAAGCATTGGACGAGAGTGGAGCCAGCTTTGACGTAACCGATTAAAAAGCGAATAATCAATGCGAATTGGAGACTAATGCTGATGGTGCAAGAACATTTGGAAGTTATGCCGACTACAGCGAATGTATAGGTAAGAAGATACGATTTCTGTCAGTGATACACACTGACAAACGTAGTTAAACTTTAGTTCTGTAAATTATATTAGAAAAGACCTACAGTATTTTTCATTCGTCTGTAAATATTTGTTACTTTGAACGTTTTTGCAAATCACGTGTTTATTTATTATTACGTATGTTACTTTTTATGTGCAATTGTTAAAATAAGCTATAAGCCTAACATTAAATTATTGATCGTTCCCGACTTGACGGTTTCTTCTTCAACTGGTCCCAACTAACTATCTCGCATCGCCTATCACTTATTTACAAAGAAAACGATATCCCTAAACTGCGTCCCCTTTTTACCGCTCGTTGTTTAGTGAGCTGTCTAATTCCCTTGCGGTTCGTTTGACGTAAGAATAGTGTTGTGTACGATGGTGTTTGTTCGGAAAACACTGGCGTGAGCCGGCGGCGCGGTGGCGGGGTCGTTTGCCGACACATTAGCGGCCCGTGTCGTGCCGCGTCGGGCCATGTCGTCGGTCAACATCAACATACAATCTTTTGAAATCTCTAATTATTGAACAATCTTCACCGTTAACTATGTTATCACAAGGACGAGAATTATGTAACAATCGCAGCAGGTGGCATTCAATAGTGTCTGCCTGTCCAAGGAAAAACGTATGAAGTATTGTCACAAAGTTGTTATTACAATTTTCCTTAGGGAAATTCAGTGCCATGGTATTGCCCTGCCTATTCACCGGGTCGTGGCGCGGTGTTGCGGCGTGGCGGGTGCACCTGCGCGTGCGACGACCTTGCACCTTGCGCGCGCACAGGCAGCACTGCGGGCAGCGAGCGGGGCGGCCTGTGGGGCAGCCGACCCGCGCCGCGCCGGTGACCTTATGATACACTACGCGGTCACATGGACGACCGATAGCGAAAACTAAACCAAACCTAACTATCCAGAGACAAAATCAATCAAGTTATTTTATCGATGGAATCCTGCTGGTGTGTCTAATCGTAGATTTCATCTGTTAGTTTTAATTGAATTATTAAAACTTATGATCAGTGAATTCGCTAACAGACTAGAAACACATATTATCGCCATATCTAATTAAACCGTTTTCGAAGCTTCAATATTTATAGGTCCGTCTTCTATATTAAAATCATTCTCAACTTTATCTGAATTCTGCCATTATTTATTGTCTTCACGTTTATGAACTCATACTAGCTGTAGCTAGCATATCATATATCACAAGAAATAAATTAAAATCCTCATTCAACTCATCATTCTTCTTTTTATGCACGTTTTTTTTTCCAAATCACATGTAGTCCACTTGAAAACATCAATCGATTAACGAAATAGTGAAAAAACTCGATATGAATAAGTCCGATTCGCAACAGTCCATTTGGAGTGTCCAATTATGCTCGATGCCCGATGTCGGCCCACAGCGCTGGCTCGCTGGCTCACCAACTGATAATGGTATAATTGGTGTAACCTTCACGAGTAACCATCGCTCACCATCGACACGAATTAACAACTGTTTCGAAACTCTCACACTCGACCACACCGGCACTCAAAGTTTATAATGAACGAGCTTCGACCTTTGTATGAGAATTTCTTTTGTTTTGTACATTCCTAGGAGAGGTACGAACACCATCGTCAACTGGAATAGCTAAGTATCCTCAGCTCTATTACACGAAGAGTGTGACGCTAAGTATACACTTGGCAGTAGTTCATAGAAATGAGCCCCTATAACTAATTAAGCCTTTTAAGACAGTAGTCCTAAAACCAATTGACAGACCGAAGTCAGACGATTACATACATTTATAGAATCTTACGACAGAGCTAACAATGAAAGCGTCTTGATTACAGCATCTAGGACTTATACAAGGAACATAAGTGTGCTCTTTGAGAATAGCACACTTACAGATTGGTAGGTAGCAAAGGTAGGGTTATGTATCAAGTTACATACACAGCTACGGTTCCTAGTAAAGGCCTCGATCTCGCACTAAGTACAGTTAGTGGCTGCGTCGTAAGCTTTATGGAAAGCGTTACGAGCTGGATTGAGTGCAATCGCTTTAACTTGAGTTTCGGCTGCCGAGCATATAATCTGATCAGAGATAACTTAAGGACATGCAACACGGCTCTAAATAATAATTGTAGGGTCTCTTGTAGTTACAAATGTTAACTTTCTAGTGAAACTTTTGAAAGCTTTCATATTGAATAAAAAATACTTCATATTCCTTAAATACTTTGTCTAATTCTTGATAACATTTAAGTAAAGTCTCTTTTTGAATAAGAATCTTGGTGATTTAGTCACAACTGTAACTTAGTCATCAATTAATTGATATTATGTAAATTGGTCGCTGGTACATAGAAAGTTTGTGAGAATGTCTGGGTGTCTGGATGATTGTTACTCTTTCATGCATAAACTATTGACCGGAGTTAGATAAAATTTGGCACACAGATAGTTTATAACCTGGATTAACACATAGGATACTTTTTGTCCCGATAGTATGATCCCGTGGGACAATTACACGGGCCAAGTCGCGGGCATAAGCCAGTATAAGTCGCTATTGCTGCAATTATTTGCTTCGCTTTGTCCTAATTTACAATCCCAGCTATGGATGTTGTAATTTGTAATTACAGTTTCAATTATCTCTTTGTCAAAATGTCGTAACACGAACTGATCTGTGACCCGACATGTCACCGACAACAATGACCCGACACATCACAATAATGCGCCATCAAAGCATTGTATAATGTCATCACATCTGGTGACGTCACCTGCTAATGGAGCCTCATCGGCGAGCTTGCACAAGCGACAACTCCAGAGTACAGCCACATTAGAGCGAATAATCGACACCGTGACTGATCCGCAGCTCACAAGGTCGCCACTTATTCACGAAATGTCAGACAGTTTCGACAAATGCTCAGGTATTACAAGTGACTCAATGACTATAGCATGAATTATTCCATGCTTATCCTGGGAAGATATCTACCAATTATTGAGGAACAGTCCTTGTTCAGTAGTAGATCTCTGTATATTGTTTCCGTTACCAGTAAAAGTCGCCTCAGGGCAAGGGCTGCGCAGTGGTTCGTGTGGTATGTATGTAGGTTTTACTTACATATTACTGGCTTGTAAAGAGTACAAAGTAGGTTTGTGTGCAATTGTTTCCTGCATGGTTATATTTATTTTAAGTACGTATTGTACAGGAAGTTCCAGCACTTACGGCACAAGGGTTATTAAAATCAAAGAGAAAACTTCATGTTCAAGCTGTTATTTTGTATGAGTCACTACCAAATATAATAGCTTTTAATATTGAATTGTTTACTGTCTACGTCCCGTTTAGTTTTAATATCTCGCTATAAAGTATGACCACCCCGAGTGGTAACCCCACACGGTGCAGTCGGCCCGAACCGCGCTGATGTGCTCACTGCTGTCTGAACATTTGAGATCGTTACGATTTGTTCCAGCTCCATCAGAAGTGCCGATGTGCCGCCGAGCCGCAATTATACCCTTTTAAATGTAACGACTATTCTAGAATAATGGTGCTCAAAGTTAATCGTTTGCCTATACGTTCTAGTTAGCTCCAAATCCTAGTTATCTAAAGATACTGTTGCCATGTAGTATTGAACTTATTTCTGTACTGGCAGATCGGCAGATCGGCAGATCGGCAGTTGGCGCTATACAAGTCTCAAAAGGCGGCTTTGACCAGTTTTCCACGCGAGTGTTTGAGGTAATTCCATCCGTCGCATTGACAACAGAAGAGAATTAAATGTTAATGGGATATTGAGGACTATGAATAACGATAATGAAATAAGTTAGACTCATTATCAACTTAGCGAATTAAATACCTCAGCAGACAACATCCACAACAACCTGTTGCTTCTCACTGCACGAGAACGTTTCAATGATCACAAACATTTTCATCTGTTACGGCTACAAACAATATCGTTCAAGTTTAACTGCGACCACCGGCCTGCATACTCTGCATAGTCCAACAAACGGTACATGGTACCAACACTATTGTCTAGACCAACAATACAAACTCAAATTATTGGTTTGATCTTTATTAAGGCTCGTGCTCAATAAAAGCTTCCCTATAGTTACCTCACAGAGACATGTTGTCTGCCTTTCCAAAGAGATGATGGACACTGACAGAAACCTAGCCCATGCAGTACTTCACCTCGGTCTTAATAATTCAATTGTGTATACGTCATGTCTCGCACTTATACATATGTGACACTCTCTTTCTAAAGCTCAATCTGTCTTTATGCCTGGGTCTTGTAACTTATATCATACTAGCTGTTGCCTGCGACTTTCGTTTGCGTGAAATTATTATATAAAAATATTACTTCCCTTTTTAAATCGGATTTCGTTACCAATTTCAAGGGATTTTTTTTTTCATGAAACCCTTATTCTTATTTTTCTGATTATAATATTAGCTATCTGCCAGTATAGGTCAAGTCAAAATCGGTCTTGCCGTTTCGGAGATTAGCAAACAAACAGGCAAAAATTGAAAAAAATGTGTTTTTCAGTAAAAGCTGTTATTTTGATGCAACAAACAGACACTTCAATTTAATTTATTTGCATAGATGATTCTGACCTGTTCATCTTAACATCATCATCACCAGACTACATCCCAACTTTCGCTTCCATGGACGGTTTAATGTATTCTCTACACTTGACGTAAGACTGATTAACAAGCACAATCTGTTGTTACTGGAATAGTGAGAGACTGTCAAACCCTGCCGCTGTGTAAAACGTTGCCCAGTCTCCTTAGGATCATTCCTTGTTCTCGTAAAGCGAAGACCATTGTTGTAGACAAATATGTGTAAGAGAATGCACAGAGGTCCGTCTGTTCGTGTGCTCTCGTGCTTGTAACGGTCGCAGCCAGACGCTGATGTGAATTAATACAAGTCTGCATTTGTGCGCTGTGTTTGAACTTAATGCTACCGTCAGATTAAATATCATATTCATTGATACTAAGCACACTGTGCTGAGCTGACTATGGCTGAGAGACACAGATATGCGGCGAACGCAGATACCTTTATTACGTATTCTTCTCGGTCTGTTTAATGCTAGGAATCCTTACAAAAATGGAAACTACGCCAATGTGTTGAAGCTTTCTAAGACCTCAGAATTTAATTGTCTTTTTGTGTTCTGGACTGTTGTTAGTTTAATTAACTGCGGGTGACAAAATTATAGGAAGTCAAAATCGTAGCTACTAGACGAAGGATCGAATACGAAAAACAAAGGCAGATATTTCTGATCACTTAAAGATAATCCTGCACACAACCACTAGAGTGACTGGACCGTCCGGAAGCTTATTGCGCTCACTATTAGACATTTCCCCGAGATGCGCGAAATACTTTGCCTTTCGCGTCCCGTCCGCTAGCTAACCAAGCTAGCTCCTGTTGCTATTACATCGATTATAAAATACATAAAGTTTATTTTCGCCGAGATTATCCCTCATTTAGTTCTTGTGTGAGTGATAATTGCAGCAGTTAGTCGAGCGTGCCCATAGCCTCATACTGGCAGCGATACCTGTCGCAGTCGCGGCTAATTCCGACTGTCGCACAATCGCCGCGCGCCGGTCACACGCTTGTGATCCTACGGCTCAGTACCGGGTACTCACACAACAAACACATACATTACTCTCCTGACCATTTTAGTCTGCTAGGCACATTAATTTAATTTGTTATCCTTGTATGCAAGCCGAGCTAGCTGAAGAATGTCCTGCCTTCCTAAAACCGTTTTGCTGACGATTCGAACAATGTGAAACATCTTTAACTTGCGCAAAACTATAATTTCACAATTTTATAATTCATTATTTTCTTCAGACAGCTCTCTTGATGCGATCCGATAGATTTGCAGCCCACAACTAACAACTTGCACTTTACAAGCCCTTGCACAGCCCCCTTCTCCTAGCCCACTTAATCAGATATTAAATCGTTTTCAGCATCCAGGCTGACAGTTACATGGGGTTTCTAATTTACTGTTATTGCGCGGAATGACACTCCATCACCTTCTTCGCTCTTTACGCATTAGCATCTCTATAATCTTAACAAATCTCTTCCTACGATAGTGTTCATTAGGTCTCAGCATGTCTAATGGAGGACGATCTCGCCGAGTGGTCGAGATGACAGGCTCTCGGGCGCACAGCCTCACAGGCCGGAGCAAGAGCTTGTTGTTCGCGTCACTTTGCTTAGAGAGCTATGATAAAGTCGTCAACTAAAGAGGTGTCATTTGCAAGGAACTGTTCGTTATGCTCAGTAAAGGATTGACGTAAACGTTGGTATTATCTCGCTGTTATTGTAATTGGTGTTTCGATGAGCAGGCCTGCGTTAAAGTGAACATCGCATCCAAGTGGTTTCTAATAGGAGTAGTTTTAATGTTTCTAAAGAGTGGATAAAACCTTAAGTAACTCATCATAGTAGTAGTCATATTAGAAAAAAAAAGCTTAACGACCCAAGGGACCTTTTCGCGCCAATAACGTGACCACTAACTTTGTATTTATTTCTAGAGCAAGAAGTAAGTTTCATTAAGGATAACCTCATTGGAACGCACAGTTGTACAATGTTTCTACAAGTTGTGTTAACCGTTGTGGCAAGCTTCGAACACGTATGAGCAATGGCTGCAGGTTGCTGTTCCCGAACCATTAATTGTAATGAGCGCAAGTCCTGTTACTGCACAGTCACAGTACTTCTCAGTGTGAGGAGGCAGCCTCTTCACACATATTCTTGAGGAATATTAAGTTTAATTAACACTAAGCTTAATGTTGGTCATATTTGCTAGCTTTATTGAAATGACAAGCTTTGAAACTGTAGATATGAAGTAGTGTGACTGAATAAAAGTTTTCTTAGGCAGAACATTGTTTATTTACTGCAGAGAAAGTAGGCTGGAGTGGTTGTGTGCGGCCACAGAGCAAATGGACCGGATTCCTGCACTACACGTATCCCTGCGCCACTAATAAATAGTTACCGTTTACTCGCAACGACACAAATACTGCGGGCCGTCGAACTTGCACCCGGTCAACGCACCAAGATTTATCTCTTCATCCGCTGTACCAGCCCTGCAACCTGCAGCCTCCCGTGCTCACCGCCTCGTGCAGGCGCTTGTCACTCACAGCACACACACACGCACAGCGCTGTCGGCACACACAGACACAGGCACAGGTCGCAATCCACACGCGGCCACTCGCGCTCGCCTAAATTCGGCGGTTGTCGTTTGAACGCACCAATGAGGCGAGTAGTGCGCGCGCACGTCGGTCGGCGGCGGGCGGCCGGCGCTCACTGCCGCCCGCGCGCCGCACAGCCTGCGACCAGCTTTTTGCATTAAAAAGCTCCACAGATAAAAGTAAAATGATTGCGGTCCCACGAGGCGCACCACCTAGGCGCAGTGGCGGAGTCGGTGCGAGCCGCTGCGGCCGGTGCGGTCAGTGCGGCCGGTGCGGCCGGTGCACTAGTAACAAACACCTCATTTGATTACTCCTGAGCATTCGTTACGAATGGCGACACTCGCATGATTTACGAACGTGTCCTGTCGCGGTCACAAACGGCCGCCAGATATATTCAAGTTATATAAATGTACATAGTGCTTATAGAGCGTTATTGATTTTAATCGCCCTAATAAAGGTATTTGCAATAAGTTTTTATGATTTACAGTTTCCCGTCTGTGGAGGATGTCCATCACTCTAGCCTCACAGTGAATGACATTAATTGCTAATATATACATGTATATTACAATGCATTCAGAAGATCCATTTAATAATCTCCGTGCACCCGGTTAAATGTTGAATAGATTATTTTTAATGTTTTTTTCGGTTAAATGAATGAAAATAGCTAACTGATTCAGAAGCCAATGGAATGGCTGACCAGACAGCTTTTATGATTGCCATTTTATTCTCCCAGCGTCCAAACAATGAGAGAGAAGAAGGCTGGTCTGCCACTTAGAGCTTTTAAAAATCGAGAACCTAATAAAACGGCGTTTCATCGCTTGCAAATTCGCAGGTAAGGTACGAAGCAAGTAAGCACTGAACTTGTACTTGGGAGTATTTTGCAAAGAATGAATGGCTAGCAACTATCCATGTTTTGGAGCAGGTTGCTGAACAGGCTGGTGCTCTGATGTGGGTAGTGTAATAACACGTGTGCTGTAATTACAGCTCCGCTCAGAATACGGGGAAAGTGACCGCGGTGCGTGCGATATTCACGATCTCGAGTATGAGGCACAAAAATGGGAGGAATACTGAATACATATATTAATATATGTATGTATTTAAAGGTGGCCTTGTTATATGTTTTCGCCAGAGACTTGAATAAGTCGTCAGTCCGTTAGTCAACCTACACATAAAGTTTAAGTTATGTAGGGTCGCCAGTACGCGATAAAGAGCTTTTAGATTAATCACGACGTGTCATGGCAAAAAGTTGTAGTGCTTAATATATTACATTTGAAGCATGCTAATTATAATTTTGGGGCGGGTGTGATGAGAATTTGTTTTTGGATCTATGGATGGACAGGCGCGTAGGTCTTGTAGACCGCGTTTTTGTAAAGACACTTTGTTTACCTATCAGCTAATCATCTCTATCTCCTTTATTACCCAAATCACTGCGACATCTAAACATTTTATCAACATGCAGGGCCGAGACAGGTGCACTCACCCGCCGGTGGCGCCGCGACCACGGAATGTGTGTTATTAATCAACAGTCTCATCTCCGATGCATCTCACTGATAACGAGGTATCAACATCTGACCAGTGTGTACCCGTCCTAACTGATGGATCAGAGCCACATGTAAATATTCTTGTTAACTAAATTCTAATGTGCACCAAAAATTGAAACGCTTGTGTGACAATCCTGCACGTATGGATGGTCACAGTCTGCTCCTTCTTATAGAGGAGGCCAATGTCCCAGCAATAGGAACATTACTCTAACGTTCTCTCGACGACACTATGGCGACTTAACTACAAGTCATTCAAAATTGGCTTTCCCACTGCTTGCTATGAGCGCTGCTATTCTGCAGATGTGTGGCCAGTGAATGCAAGAATCAAGGCCTGGATCAACTATAGGAAACCGTCTTCCGTTCAGTCTAACAGCCAGCGTGAAGTTGCCCCGCAGCCCTTTCATGAACAGCTTACGCAGAGAGACAAAGCAGCATAGTGCTAGTATGGCGACCGGCCCTACAGCAGCTTGCAGAGGAAGCTCCAAAACTGCATTAATAAATTGTGTATACCAGAATGTTCGTGGAATTAAATCAAAACTCGAGATGTGGCGCAATTATCAGCACATAGCCGAGCAAGATTTAATAGCGGCCACAGAGACTTTTTTGGATACCTCGGTTGAAGATACTTGAGACGGTCTGTGGTGAGGATCTTTGGTCGAGTTTCACGTGGCATGGTTCCCCTGTTTACGTGTGCGTTGTGTACATCAAACCAAGTGCAACTGAGAGCGACTATATGACCTGGTTCACAAAAGTGGAAAGTTTTATAAATGACTTAAAAGGAACAGTTATCATTTTAGGAGATTTAAACTTAAACAGTGCTTCCTTAAATGTTCGCAATTATTATTGTTGTTTTCTAACATTTTCTTATATGTGTGAAAGAAATATTGTTGAGAACATGCATGGGGGAATGTTAGATGTTGTGTTAGTTCAGGAAAGCTCAAGTCTACATGACGTTTCTGTAACAGCAGTTGAAGGTTTGGTACCCCCTGATGCGTACCATCCGCCGTTGGACATTGAGGTAAAGCTACAGTCATCTGATGAAAGTGAAAGGCTTGAACCTAGTAATGTCGACCGTAGTAGGGACTGGAATTTCAAAAAATGTAATCGCAGTCTGCTTTACGAACTTCTTTCTGAGGTAACTTGGGATGCAGTTATATCATCTAATGACGTTTGCACTAGTACTCAAGTTTTCTATTATATTATTTATAGCTTATTTGACGCTTGTATCCCTAAAAAACGCCGAAACAGAAAGATAAATAGAAGATATCCAACCTGGTTTACATCGGATATTATTCTGGACATCCAGAAAAAAAGTAAAATTACATTCTGCTTGGAAAAAGAGTAAATGTGAACTAACGTATAAGCAATTCTCTGACTATAGATCTAGCCTAAAGTCTCGTATATCGACTGCTTATGATACTTACATTAGGCGCATCGAAGGGAACATTAAGAAAAACCCCAAAGAATTCTGGCAGCATATTTCTAACCTTAGATCAAAGGGCGGGTTTGAGCCTAACGTAACCCACAAAGGTAACATTCACTGTGGTGTCGCGGCTGCTGAGGCGTTCGCAGAATATTTTGCGAGCGTCTTCCAAACTGAAGTACCAAAGTTAGACCTTGAGAATATAGCCAATCCAAGCAACTGTAATATTAGTAATTATATTAATATTCTTAACTTCACCGAAAGTGATATAAGCACCGGAATCAATAAACTAAAACCCAACAAGATTTTAAACTATCATGGTCACTAACATTATTACTTAGAGAGGAAACGGGATATTTACCATGTTAACATGGTAAATATCCCGTTTCCTCTCTAAGTAATAAAACCCAACAGTTCTATTGGTCCTGATAATATTCCTCCGTGGTTCCTAAAAGAGGGAAAGGAATTTCTCATTCGGCCCCTAAACCGTATTTTTAATCTATCGCTAAAATCCGGAGTCTATCCTCCACCATGGAAGATATCACGTGTGACTCCCATTCCAAAATCTTCAAATAAATCATCAGTCGATGAATATCGTCCAATAGCGATACTATCTTCTCCCACGAAAGTTTTCAAGAATGTCCTACATCAAGGAATTTACAAGCAAGTGAATCAGTACCTGTGCAATGAGCAGACAGATCGCAGACGCCAGGTTGACGTTCTTTACTTTGATTTTCAAAAGGCGTTCGACAAAGTCAACAATGACGTCTTGCTGTCAAAGCTCAGTGCGACAGGTGTTGCTCCGGGACTTTTACGGCTTCTTGCAGATTATTTGCGGGACCGGCAACAATTTGTCAGATTAGGTTTTTACGAGTCACTCCCATACCACACTCGCTCGGGTGTGAGTCAAGGTTCGGTAGTAGGCCCACTCCTTTTCATTTTGATGGTTAATGACCTCCCTGATGTGGTTGCGAATGCCAGATCCCTCTTATATGCTGATGATTTAAAACTATTTTATGAAATAAAATCTGAGCGCGATTGCCAAGCTCTGCAATCAGACATTGATGCAGTATATAAGTGGAGTTTAGAAAATAAAATGAAATTCAATAAGTCAAAATGCTACGTGATGTCTTTTGGTCGAATACGGCACCCATTCAACTTTCTATACAAACTGAATGGAGATACAATTACAAGAACTGAGTCCATGAAAGACCTGGAAGTCATATTCGACACTTTTCACGATCACATCACATCCACTGCTAAGGAGTCCTTCAGGCGCCTTGGCTTTGTTCCAAGGAACTGTCGTGACTTCCACAACCCCCACGTTATCAAGCTTGTTTTTGGGGCATTGGTCCGTAGTAAACTTGAGTCTAGTGCATGCGTGTGGAATCCTTTTGAGAAGCAATATGTGTTGGATTTAGAGAACTACAAAAAGCATTTCTCAGATATCTTTACAAGCACATGTACGGGTTTTATCCCTTCATGTATCCCACTAAATTTCTGTTGGGTTGCTTAAGTTTCAACTCTCTAGAAGTAAGACGGTCGCGGGATCAGATAACTGTAATATTTAAAATTATTAGAGGGATTATCGGTGATCCTGATCTGCACAATAAAATCTGCAATCTTTTTGTCCCAGACAATTACTGTCGTGGCAGAAAACACCGGTTACTGGCTGTTCCAAGTAGCCGTACTATTGCACACTCCAAGTCACCTATTCCTCGGACAGTAGCCGCTATTAACACTCTCCTGGTTCCTGGACTCAAACACAAGTCTTGATATGTTTGCGGATGAATGGAAGGTGATACTATCAGAACGTTTGATTTTCTGTGAGAAGAATGAATGACTGGGTTAAATAAATTAAATGTTAAAAAGTGTAATTGGCTTCGGCCGTTCTATTTAAAATAAATAATAATAAATAATGGCGGACGTGGTGATACTTTTTAGAAAATGTACATCCACAGTAAACATGGTAGATATACCGTTTCTAGTCTATATAATATACATAAACTCACACCTTTATCCCACGGCAAAGGCAGAAACTACAGAACACCATCTGCTAGGATCCATACCCCTGCTTCGTCCATGTTCACTATATCTGAGGTAAATACGTCGATTTTTTAATCAAAAATACAATTATTCTATAGCATTTTAGTTAAATTGTTTGCAACAAGCACAATTAGTAACATCCATAGATAGATATGAATACATTCTTAAAACTATTAAAATGTTATTATGAAACGAGTATTTTTATTTTAGAATTACACCGCGCACTCGTACTAGGTCCTCAGGTCATCACGCACGCCGCCGATTGCGAGTACTATACTACGCACCTGACCTGTCTAAAGAACGTCACCTCACTAGTCAGGATCAGGTCAGTGTATATCCTTCTAGGACGTCCCGTCGTATGGTGGGTTCTATTGATTGGCATGCAAGAGACACGCGAGAGCGCGCGGCGTTCTCCGGGCGTAGATCTAAGCTAGTATAGATAGATCGAAGCAGTTGGTTCGGTGCTCCATTCCGTTGTATCTTGTACAACACCATGCCATTGTGTAACACCGGGGTGGCGACAGCGACATTCTTGGGTGAGAACGTGACCTCATTGTTTTGTTCAGATTACTACATTCATACACTCTACTGTTGTTGTTTATTAACTTGTTATATTGTTGGGTCTTGTTGTCTAATTCAGATTTTCTAATTGATTCAAATAAATGTACCATGAACCGTGTATCTATAATTATGCAGATATTACTAATTTTGTAAAAAAATAAGTTAGCTGGTAGCATTGGCTGGCTTGGACTTTGCTCTCATAGAGTGCTTAGTATTCATCTCGGGCGGCGGCGCCCAACTATGTGTTCTGAGCTCGCTATAATTGAGCCATTGTTGTTACAACTATTTAAGCCCACAATGGACCCGTGACACATTGTACAGAACGCTGGAATCTGACACACCTTTTGTTTGCTTGTGGCCGCCTGGTCCGCTGGACTGCGCCACCGTTAAACCACAATACCACTTCCTGTGTAAAACCTAGTTTGACGCATTGAGTGAAACTTGTATGGCTAGAGACGCTTCCTTCTCCACCGAAACGCATTGAAGTTTAGTAAAGTTGTCATTCAAATCAAATAACCACCACTTGGATGATAAATCATGGTCCACACAGTCCGCGTCGTGAGGTACCTGCGCCGTCGCCGGCGCTGGTCGGAGTCTGCGGAGGTTGCAACCCGACACCCGCGAGTATTACGTTGTCTTGCTAACGCGCCGTGACAGCGCCGTGTCACCCTACACTCAATCAGAAGGTCCACTCCTAAGAAGAACTGCCTGTGGCGGTAACCGGCTCGAAAAAAACATTTTAAGTCACAGAACCATTAATAAGTGTTCAACAAAGATACACTATTTAAATGATTATCGTATAGCTTCACATTTTTTAATATTTGGGGAACGTGTGGTGAGGCGGGCACCACGGAGGGTTAAGTAAGCGAATCTTACGTTTTCCACCCAGCCCTCTTCCTGCTGTTAACAAAAAAACTTCCCAAATCCGTTGAGCTTTTTAGCAGCAAGTCTTCCCCTACATTTGTAGTGTCTCGTGCGCCCAGCCGGCTCGGGTTACACGGGCACGCACAAACACACGCATGTTCACGACGCGCCCGATCGGGACTAGCAGTGTGGCCGCCTGCCCCGCCTGCCTTGCCTGTCCCGCCTGCCCCTGCGCTTGCTCTACCAGATAGCTGTGGGACCCTCACAAAGTGCACTTGTCATCTGTCAGCAGGAAATGTTCGGTTTGTATCTGCGGTTGTATCTGTCGGAGATGTCACATACATCATGTATAAGACAAATATTTGGTTTTATTTTATCAAGAATAACTGTTAGACCCTTTGTTTTTTATTTAGATTAGCCAACAATTATTTACACAAAACATTTAAAATTAAACTTTTTTTAATAGTACGTTTATAAGTGCAACAATTACTAACAGGCTAACACAACAAGCACAAATTATGGTTATCTAGAAGTGCAATATTACAAAGCCAAAAAAAATACATACAATTTAAAGCTTTTCAAAATTTTGTGGTATTTTGCAATAACAACAACAACAAAAATTAAGTAAAAGTACAATAAATTAATAAACAGATTTATAAAATTTAATCAAAATTAATAAATTAAATTAAAATTAAAAAATTAAATTAAAATTAAAAAATTAAATTAAAATTAATAAAAAATCTAATTAAAAAAAAACAACAAAATTAAAATATTAAAAGTTAGAATGATAATAACAAAAATCTCATCAATTATTTCAAATACATATCATCAACTAATATCAAAATCACAAAATCAAAAGCAACATCAACATTACTAGTAAAAATTTTGTTTAGACCGATAAGGTTGATATTTTAATTGCAGGATTTTGAATGAAATAGACGTGTGTGCTTTACGAAGATTTATTTCTTACTAAATAAATAGGTTAGGTTAGTGGACTGTATGATGGATGACTTACTTAGCTATAGTTAGCTGCGCATTATGTAAAAACATTATTAAAAACATTCGTTCGTACGCTTAAACACTCTTTGAATTTGAGCTATAACAGGCTACATAAGAAAACATAAGATTTAGTTATCCTTTTGAATTCACTCATTGTACAAGCAAAGATGTCTACCTCCTCTGCTACAAGGTTAGGAGTGCAGAGCGCCCGCGTCTGGGGTGCCTCATTCAACAGATTAGTGCGATGATATAGCTATTTTCTCATGCAACGAGCGAACAGTCCTGTTCCCGAGGCTGATGAATGAAAAAAGCCTTAATAAGAAAATAACTCTCATCTAAATATCAACAAGCATGCATAGAGCCAGAGCCTGCTGAGCTGCTTATAGTCTTGCATGAGAAGTTTCATTAAATAATTTGTGCGAGTGCAGTCTTCAGTCACCACAATCATTATGTACAACAACTACTCTGGTTTTCCATGATCGATATAACTTATGGTGGATGCTGTGTCATAACTGCTGCGATACATCTGCGTAAGCTCAGCATCTCGTAGGAGAGCGGTTGATCGCAAGCGCCGACGCCGGAAGTACCCACCTGTTTAATTATACTACAGACGAAATGTACCAGTAGGCAGTACGCAGTTTGTTACATAACTTCATGCCTGTACTAACTGAGGGGTTAGATAAAAATAAAATATACAGCATGACCAACCACTAACCGTTAAAGTCAATGGGCAGCGGCTGCCTTTTCAGTACAGTTATTATTATGGGTTCAGTGCATAATGCCTTGACGTAACCTGGACCAAAAACTGTATTTCAGAAGATACTATCTTTAACTGAGTAAAAGAAGTGACAGCATCACTATTGTGAATACAAGAGACATAATGAAAATAACATGTGATGCTAAACCCAGCGAGACTTGTACTTGACTCTCCAAACAGTAAAAAAAATATTAATTTATTTATTTAACTATTTATGTACACACAGAAGACAACACAGGAAAATAACATTGTAATATACGAGTACAAGGGTACAGCTTATTTCACAAGAAATTTCTGCCAGCAGACCCGCAAAAAGGAGAAATGAAAAAGAAATGTAGACGATAGTGTGTAAAGGAAGAGAATAAAGTGTGTAATTGAAGGAACTTGTCTTTTTATTAATTACAGAACCCACGAACGTGTTCTAAGGTGGCAATGCCTCCACAGCTCTATTCTTGCTTTGTATTAACGACCGCAAGGGCTAGTACACAGGAATGTTTGACAGATTCCTTCCTGCGCGACGTCACTGAGGTACCTCGGGTGCTGGTGAGCGTCGGGTTCCAGTGTCACACGTCCGCGCTGACTAATGTGGGCGATGTCGCGATAGCGTTGACAAATCACTCTGATCGCTGCTGATACCACATATTTGGGAGGCCCCGGCGATGTACTACAGGTCCCAGTGGTACCCACTAAACACATGTGAGGAAATACTTAACATTTTCTATTAGCCGCCAGTGACCGTTATGAGGCTATAAGTCAAACCGTGCGACGCCGGTATGAGCAGTTGGTAATTCGTAAGCTCATAAGATGGATTAGATAGAGATTCGGTATTTTTAAAGCTGTTTTCATTTTTATGGAAAGAATATTTTTAAATTAATCTTAAATCTTAGTCTAGTAGTAGTAGGGTCTGCACCAAACTTCGTGGCGGACACCATTACTTCTTTGCCTATGCCCTACTCTAACGTAATCATTTACACGACGATTGATTACAAGAGTAGCTCAAGATGAAACAAAAGTTCAACACTTTCCTACTCATTTTCATGTTTTGGTGGCAAGTGGATGGTGGTGCCACTGTGCCACACGCTGCAAGCTGATATCATCGCGGTCAGAGATGCGAGATCTCCGCATTAGTCAGCGGTGAGTTATTACTCAATATATAGCAGTTCTGCACACAAGGCGGCCAGCTGACAACAGGACCAGAGTCAGAGCTACTGCACCAAGTGCTCCGTATGCATTAGCATATTACGTTCGTCTGTTCTTAGCTACCGTTATTACGTTGCCTTCTTCGTCGTGTCGAAGATAAATCTCTTATGCATGTTCTGTTGATGGCTGCGTCTCCGAATAGGATGTAGGCCATTCTCATTACTTTCATAATATCAAGTTTATGAAAAACTAGTTAATATGATATGGTTAAATGGCCGGAGTAGAGATTTAATATATTTAAGACCTCCCCATACGTTTTTACTATTAAAATAGAACTACAATTACGTGATTGGAACCATGTTAAACTATTAGCTAACACTGGATAATAGCTCAATACACGAACATAAAATGTAACGACTTGGTGTTGTACCGTGTAGTACAGATTGCTTCATCTGTTTGTGTTGGGCGCACATTCGGTTCTGACCCTATAATTGGTGGCGCCGAACACTGGGCAGTTCCCATGGAAGCCACCTGTTGGATAAAACAATTAAATAAATTTATAAAGATACCAACAAGAGCGTAGCTTTATTCCGCTATTCATATGGAACAATTCGTATGATGATCAAAAGAATTAAAAGAGAATCATTTACCTTTGCAGAAAAATGTGTGTGCCACCATCCTTCTAAACTTAATCACTGTCATGTTCAATGTCTAGTCATTTTGTGTGGTCGTTTAGTTATTCTAGGGCGACCTTTTCAAATACTGCTACTTACTATTTGACGAATTAGTTTATTGTTCTATTACTTTCATAATAATTCATTATGGATAAATCCCTACTTGTTAGCGCTTCATGCAGTCTCTAGGTACTGTTCATACTAGCCCTTTTATTTCAACCCAATGAGGTTCTTAATCGTGTGTATTGATCTGGTTAGTTATTTCATTCGCGTATTTGGCACGTGCACCAACTGTTGAGCCGGTCGCTATCTCTGCGGTGTCCGATCCGGTTCGGGCCGAGTCGGTCCGCTATGGTCCGGCCGGTCGAACGTTCACAGACAACAACGTATCGTGTACTATTTATCATTTACAAGCTGCATTTACATCAACTATTTATGAATGTTGGGCCTTGCACGTTTACATGATTGGGTGTAACCTAAAGACTACCTTACGTAGGAACTGCAACAAAGGCTCTAATAACATCGCATTATAGTCCAGCACCTATATACTTTTTATCTAGACAGCATTCCGAAGTTCGGAACACTTTCCAGCTACCCTCACCTTCTTTCATTAGGATTGTTGAAAATAGGAAAAATAAGTTAACCCCTTTGACAAAAGCTTTGAGAGTCACCTCAAGCGTATAACTAGCCACCTCTTACTGGTAGAGTATCCTTGATCTAGAGTTGTGTACATTACACATGTGATACGAACTGTCATGCGTGACATACAGTCGGCAATGTTCGTTAATGATTACGAACAAGCCCTCTATGCATGTCAATATGCCGCGATCAGTGCTTCAAATCAATACTCGCCAGATCCAACGGGGCCCAAGATAAGCGTTTATAGAACATCCTAGTATTAAAAATCTGTGTGATGAATATTACTCACTGAAATATTCTCGATCAAGTCCCTCTACATATAGCAGGCATACATACGTGGAGATCTTAATTCCTTCACGACTCTCTTCTGGTGCTATCTCCAATATCCCCTTCTGCAATAACCTGAGTCCAGTCTTCTTCAAGTTATTTCTCTGTCAGCCCTGTTCGTTGGGAGTATGTTAGAACGTATTTTGTAGTTGACTAGCCCCTCTGTTTCACCGGGTACTGTGGAGTATGAACTGATGCGGTGCGCTGCGCCCGCGCATCTAACACACCGCGTGATTTATATCATTGTATGTTCCATGTTACTAATACAGTGAGTAATATAAATACTGGTACATGGAGGAGGAGGAGGAGGCTAGATATAATGCTTCTACAGAATAAAATTTTTAAGTAATTAATGGGTAAAAGACAAGGTTTAGATTAGAGGTAAGAATGACAACGAACACTTTCTAAACAAAATACCTACATACGTACCTACGTATGTAGGTATTTTGTTTAGAAAGTTGTGCTTACTCACTTATTTGCTATGTACCTACATAGCCAATAAGTGAGTAAGCACAACATAGCTAGCTACATAGCAGTGGCGACTCGATCTCTACCGGATTCCCTTTGAAAAATGGCAGTCAGTATTCTATAGACAAATAATATAATCACATTAGAGATATGTACTCCGGCTTACCCCTTACCAAAATTGACCCTTCGCATTGTACAGTTAGTGTCAATAGTTGCTCTAACGACCGCCTGCTTCGCAAACTGACCACCTTGTATCGTATGAGATTGTACTTAAGTACCTACATTTAAGTTTAACTATTGCGTAAACTACCTATTTGAGACTCACATGGGGTTGAGAGTTTACATTGCAACAAGCTATTCGGACTGCCTTATTAGAGCGACTGGAAAGTCCGTTACGTAACTGAGATCTAGATTGTCTAACTGGATAGTTAACCGCAGACTTTCACCGGTCAGTGGTCAGTGGTCAGTGGTCAGTGGTGCATCGCGCGATAAATGTAGGAGTTCCCTGTTGACAGGCTGAGGATAAGCTGGTGTCGGCGAGACAGCTGTGATTGCGAGGAGCTTGGCGGCCATCATTAGAGGGCCGGAGTGCCGGAGGGCCGCGCGGCGGTAGCAGGATGCGCGTTATGATCGTTATCAATCACGCTGGTCGCCTGCGCCCGAGCTGCCACCTGCCTCCACTTGCGTCCGATACGCAATGCAAGTGATTTAGCGACTTCTTCGCTGTTTAACGATTATCCAACTGCAGGATCTCGTTCTGAATCGTGTGATACTAAATGGATCGCCGCTGATTTACTCGACTCAGTGAATTTAAAACAGATTGCTGCAAAATGCAAAGCTTTTATAAATCATAATCACTCTTGCTAATGTATCTATATCCGAAGATTCGTTTTATAAACTGTATTCTGAACATTTTATTCAATCAATGTGGCTATAGCTGGCAGTATGTGTGCAATGAATAAGCTAATTCACATGTTTCAGTATCGGACATACATAATATAAGAGAGTTTATGTCACGTCGCCCTTCTCCCCTTCACCAATGCTAACCAAACGCCAACATGTCCGTCCGTCGGCTCCCTGGGCTGGTCGCGTCGCCGCCGCCGCCGTCGCTGTCGCGGTTCGCCTCCTTATTAACATAAGCGGAGGTTTGGACAGTAAAACCGCAAGTGATTACACGTTGAGTGCTCTTTGCTCTCAGCTTAATGGATTATTGGGTTTACGTATAATTTGATTAAACCTACCAATTATACGTTTATGTTCATTCTAACCTTTCATACGAGAATGCAGGCTCATCCTCAGAGAATCATCTCGGACTTGAGTTTTGTCTTAAGTTTGAAAAACGTTAGGCAATATGGGGATGTGATCTAGAGCCCACTACTAGGCTAGACGTAGTACTTACTTGCCTATTCCATAGCCCTACTTCCCACTTGCAGATTCAGGATACCAGTCAACTGCTGGGAATCCACACTGACGACATAACTACATACTGGGTGATCGATACCTACATCTGTGAATACTTATGAGATCATCACTTAGGCACAATTACACTTGAATATAAAATTGAATAAAAAGCTTATTGCTTCCGTGTAACAACCATACGCGTCACGACATTAACTCACTTCATCCTCGATCGTGACTCACTCGTTGCGAATACTCACAAAAACTGTCGCTATCTGTCCACACCTGTCTTATTGTGTGCAGACAATAAGATTATCATCTAAGACGGTTTTTTCAACCACAAGTAGACCATGAACAGTGAAGTCGTGAGCAAATTAGTGATCGTGTCTAGCAAGATAGTAATCGAGGTGTGATGTCATTTGTATTGGTGGGGGTGGATGCCTTATAACCTTGTCGTTTTATAACACCCACCATGAGATAGGTAAGCTTTATTTTGCAGAGTAGATACTATTTAACAAGCATTATGTACCTCAAAAGATTGCTCTTATAAAAACCTGCCACTACCTCTCATTACATAATTTTTAGTTTGTATCGTTTCAATTGAGAAACACTCCTTAGCAGGCTCGTGCCTACGTCCACTGTTGTCCGGGCGCCGTGCGCGACGTCCTCGGAGCGCCGGCGCCGATTGGTCGCGGGGCGTGTCTCGCCAGCCAATCAGCGCGCCGCCCGATCCCGCCTTTGTTGGCCTAATTACGATCACCCATTGTCCACTAATTCTGTACGCCGCCCGATATAGGCGCTACATTGTGTTACTTGTTACACGGTAACGTTAGAACTACGTGCTCTTGGAGCGAGCTTTGTGTCTTCTGTTCTTGAAACATTAAATGATCTTCACAATTTTCTAAATCAAATTTTATTCAGTTTTTTTTTTTAGGATGGGACATCATCAAATGACCCCCCCCTCCCCGCTCTGTGCGCAGCAGAAGGGAGTGTCAGACTTGTACTGACTAAAACCCATCCATGTTCCTTCTTTGTCCTTTGTGTTCCAGGGCCGCGGTATCTCTTTCGAACAGTCCCGCAGCCCTGGCAGGCATCGGCCCATGCGGACCCCTACGTGGTTGCTGACATCTGTTTGAGGCGCGCGTGGAACACGAACGCGCCGTCGACACGGCCTGTCGTCATAAGACGGCCGGACGGCGAGCTAGCCCATAACTCGGCGGCCACAGGCCCGCGCCTACGGTGGCCGGGGGCCACCACGTGACCCCCGACGCCCAGAGCGTCTCCCGCGGTGGCTGGGACGTGAGGCTCTTTCCCTCTCACGTTCCGCCACCTCCTTCACTAGCATGACTGCTTCGCAGAAGGAGGTGACGGCTTCCCATTCCCTCTCGCTCCGGACCATGGCTTGTACCAGGGCCGGACGCGAGAGATCGCCGCCCAAATTTTATTAAGCTTAATAATTCGTTACCAATTGATTCTGTATTCTTTATAACAGCGCAAAATATTGGCTCTACTAAGTAAATACCAGATCAAACGCTGATCATGACTTAAATATATCATAAATAATTAACAACCATGGTATACATATAGTCCGAAGATAAAATAAAGCGAAGCGATATGGAGTCACGCGAGGGGCCGACAGACGGCAAACGACTCCATGCGAACTAAGTAGATACACGTCAATGTACTCACTTGGTTTATTTTTGTCCAGTCACGTACTTAGTGAATTAAAGCATAACAAATGTGACGAATTAAATAAGATCAGTGTGTAATGGGTGCGCACACGCACGCTGTAATCGCGGCCATTTGTCGGCGATGCCATGCAATAAGGAGATGCAAAAAGTCGTAATGCAAGTAAGGTTTCAAATTGAAAGGAACTCAGACTTGGTCTTGGTTAGTCACATCATATCCCTGCAACCAACCAAGTGTTTGTACTTTTTGCAACAACATAATATGTATTCGTTTTAAGAAATGGTTATGCTACAGAATTTTTTTACAATTCATAATCATCTGCCTAGCCTTTATAAAACTATGTGGGGGTTAGCTTCCAGTCTTACCAGATGCAGCTGAATACAATTAACCAACGATTTTATCGTGGGTATTACGTGAACCTTCTGTAACTCTTTTGTCTTGTTTGCGGTTGCACCGCGACGCCGACAGATGGCAGCGCTGAGCCTGTTTCGACATCATGCAATAGGCGACGGACGTGGATTATAAGCGTGTAGATACATTCCTACTTCAGACTTATCTAAATGCAGCGAGAATTAATCATCGCCAAGTGTTTGCTCATTAAAACATGTTGAGAATATATATCATATTTATAGGAAATAGTTCAAACATTAAAAAACACGACATCACAGACCGTGTTGTTAAAGTTGAATTGTCGTAAAATAATATTGTGTGCTTTCCCATACTTTGAAAAATTTTCAAACAGAAAAAAACAATTATACAGAAAAAAACAATTATACATGCTGAATAAGCATGTTCATTTCCTAGTAGGTCACTATAGTGACAGGCTTATATATCTTGATATCAACAGTTTTGTTGGTAAACTTAAGTCGACACGGGGTAAAGTGTATCTACCTTTTAGTTGTATAAACAAAACAGCTAGGCTATTAGTTTAAAATATTCACTCAGACATAAGTAGTCATGTCAATGTTTAGTTCTATTATTAACACTGCGACTATTATTAGTAATAATACTAATAATTATTTTTACAATTACGGGGAGAATTAATGTATTATTTTAGAAGATTCTTGAGTGGGGTCCACTAGTACCTATTAGGATCTCATTGCCTTGTAATGGCATTGGAGTCTTGGGGCTCACTCCGGATGCTCATTTAAACTAATTAGTAAGACAACAGAAGATACCAGTAACATTAATGTTACACCGAACAACAACAATGTACCTTCTTGCTCTCAAATAGCTAAATGTAAAAAAGAGGCCAAGCAGAATTCCTTGCAATTATTTCATCAAAATATTTGAGGTTTCTCTTCAAAGCAAATAGAAATTGAGTTGATTTAGAAAAAACAATGTCGGAAATTGTTTGTTTCATTGAACATTGGTTAAAAGACTAAGAAAAGCTAATTAATTACGCAAATTACCGTGTGGGCAGTTGCTTTAACCGGCAAGCTAAGATTCGTGGGGGTTCATTAATCTTAATTATAAAATTTAATTTAAGACTTGCAATGACTTTGTTGATTTATCGGTTGAACATAATATTGAGCTGTCTTATGTTGAGCTGGATAAGCATGTAATAGTGTGCGTTTACAGACCCCCAAATTATCAAAACTACTCTACATTTGAGTCAGTAATGGAAGATGCTTTAGCAAAACTTGCAACTGGTAATAAATCACTCACATATTTTATTTCACATAGGCCCAGATGGCACTTATAAAACGTCGACAAAAAGGTGCACGGTTCGGGTTTGTCGTTTCCTATGGAGAAGGACCGGCAAGAAACTCCATGGTTAAGTACTCTTTTCAAATCATTTGGTATTACAATATTATGTTTACAGCATTTGTGCATAAGTATGGGCGGACAGCGTAGGCCCGACAGTAAGTCGTTGCTGATGAAAATATTAACATGTCGAAGCGTCGACGCATATCAGTCGGTTTGGATCAGCGCCATCTATCTCTCACTGGAGGAACTATGTAGTTACATTTGACAACTAATGTTTGGGAACGTCAAGTAATAACTTGGGGATGGTTAGCGTGGAGTAATGGCGACACTGAGCGAATAATCGAGTCAAATGTCGATCCGGAAGTGTAATCAGGTATTCGACACTGACAGGTACTGACGTTGACAGGTAGGTTGGCTAACCTGTAACGGGGGTAGTACACGTGTGCGGTGACAGTTGAGTGAGGGCACTTTGAATCGGTCCGGCAGTCTGGGTAGACGTTCGTTACTCCGCGCTAAACTTCCCGCGTTCCTAAATTCTTAATCGAGCCATATCTGAGGCATCCTTGATTATTTTGTATTGAGTGCGTGTTAGCAAGTAATTAAAAGTGTAAACGAAGGTTTTGTGAGTTTTATTTCCGATGTCGCGACCCACTGATAACGAACCTCCGTCAAACATTAAAGTCACCAACTTTAATGGTCAATCAATAATTGGTTCACCGCTAATAATTTAGTATTAAATGGGAAAAAAACGAAGTGCATAAGATTTACTCTACCGAATGTCAAAAGTAGTGATAGTGACATGGTATTGAACCAAGACAAACTAGAATTCGTCGAAAACACTGTTTTCCTGGGGATCACGCTCGACTCAAGGCTACATTGGGGTCCGCATATAACATCTCTTGCAGGACGGCTGAGTTCGGCAGCATATGCTGTTAGAAAAATCCGTCAATTTACTGATGTAGATACCGCGAGGCTAGTCTATTAAAGTTATTTTTATACTATTATGTCATACAGCATATGGAAAGCATCATGTGCACTAGAAAAAATCTGCATTTATTTCATCATGATCATCATTTCAGCCGAAATACGTCTACTGCTGGAGATAGGCCTCCCCCAAGTGTCGCCACATTGACCGGTCCCATGCGACTCGCATCCAGCGGATCCCTGAAACCTTCACCAAGTCATCGTTCCACCTAGTGGGAGGCCTTCCAACGCAGCGTCTTCCGGTTCGCGGTCGCCACTCCAGAACTTTTCGGCCCCATCGGCCATCCGTTCTGCGAGCAATGTGTCCTGCCCACTGCCACTTAAGTTTGGCTATTCTTCGGGCTACGTCGGTAACTTTGATTCTCTTGCGGATGTCCTCATTTCTGACTTGATCACGCAAGGAAACTCCGAGCATAGCCCTCTCCATTGCCCTTTGGGTGACTTTAAGCCTTCTGATTGCTCATTGTGAGCGACTACGTTTCGGTCCCGTATGTAATCACTGGCAACACACACTGGTCATAGACTTTCCTCTTTAGACACTGCGGTAAGTTGGACGAGACCAGGTAGACATAATCATCGACTACTTCGAGTGTAGATAGGAGTGGGTGTTACATAGGCATTCAACATGACTTTGGTTTTGTCCAGGTTCATTTTAAGACCCACTCTTTCGGAAGCTCTACTGAGGTCATCGAGGATTGTACTGAGGTTCTCCATGGATCCGAAGGTGAGAGATGTACTCGCCATTGACGTTGATGCTTAGCCCTCGCCAGTCCAGAACCTTGAAGACATCCTCCCGTGTAGCGGTGAACAGTTTCGGAGATATGACGTCTCCCTGCCTCACACCTCGCTGCAGAAGGATAGGTTCCGAGGTCTGGTCCTGAAGTCGGACTGACATGGTGGCGTTTTTGTAAAAACACTTCAACACCTCCATGTACCGATAGTCGATTTGACACCGTTGGAGAGACTGCAGTACAGCCCAAGTCTCGATCGAATCAAAGGCTTGCTCGTAGTCCACAAACGCTAAGCAGAGAGGCAGGTTATACTCTTCGGTCTTCAGTATAACCTGCCGCAGGGTATCTATGTGGTCTACGGTGCTAAATCCTTTTCGGAATCCGGCTTGTTCGGGAGGCTGAAATACGTCAAACCTGCGCGCGAGACGATTCGTGATGACTCTTGAAAACAACTTATAGACGGCTTAGAAGTGAGATGGGCCTATAGTTCTTCAGCCGGGCAATGTCGCCCTTTTTGAAGAAGAGTACTACCACAAACCTGCACCATGCCTGCGGCGTTTTCCCCACGAGTATGACGGAATAAAACAGCTTCTGAAGGGCCTTAAGTACCGGTTTTCCACCTGCCTTCAGGAGTTTGGCCGTAATATCGTCATCACCCGGTGACTTGTTGTTTTTAAGCTGTTTCAGAGCCATCCTAATCTCGGACAGGCTGACATCCGGAATGTCTTCGGTATAGTGTCGGTCAGTCTAGCCCTTGGGTCGTTAGCTAGATTTGCAACGGTTTTACTGGTTGAAGTGTACAACTGCCCATAAAAACTCTCGATCTCCCTCGATGGCAGGATTGTATCCGCCAAACCGGACCTCCGGTTTGGCGGATACAATCCTGCCATCATCGGTCTTCAGTTTCGTGAGCTGGCTCTGCCCAATAGCCATATCTTTTGAAAACACCTTGGAGCCTTTATTCCGCTCAATAGCGTCTTTAATACGCTCGGTATTAAAGCGGCGGAGGTCGCGTTTCAAGGATTTAGAGATCCATTTGTTGAGCTGCCGGTATTTCCACGCCTCGTCTGAAGAATGCAGGATCATCTCACGCCGCTCCTTCATGAGCTCGAGAGTATGATCAGAAATTACGTGTCTTGAAGAACTTAGACCCAGTCGTATGGACAGTTTCCACGAACCCATCGTTGTATTCGTCCACGATTCAGGAGTTCAAACTGAAAGCTCTCGGGGTTTTGGATCTGGATCTGTACTGGACGGAGCGTAGGCTTCATCAGTCGAGACTTTTCAAGCTTTATATTGATGTTCAATGTGCCTCTTACCATGCGGTGATGGCTCCCGGTTTTCACCGAATTGATCACAGAGACATCATTGAACATTTGCTTCTTGGTTGACATGATGAAGTCAATCTCATTCTTAGTTGCACCACCGGACTCTGCCAGGTCCACTTCCTGCTCACGCTTTTTGAAGATGAAGTTCATCATACAGAGGCCCTCCTTCTTCATAAAACGAGCCAGTTGGTGACCCCGGTGGTTCCGACGTCCAACCCCAAGTTACCCCACCTGCAGCTCATCCCCGTCTCGTTTGCCCAGTTTCGCGTTGAAGTCCCCCATGACAACGGTGAAGTGAGTTTTAAATCATGCAGGGCTTTAGAAATATAATCATACATGGTCTCCACTTCGTCGTCGGGGTGTGCCGAGGTCGGGGGGTAGACCTGTATGACCTTCAGCGAATATCTTGAGGATATTCTGAGTATAAGGTACGCCACCCTGGTCGACACACTCTCGTTATTCACGAGGGACTTGTGGACGATAAACTCAACCCCACCCTGGGACTGCCGGTCACCCTCTCGGAAATAGAGCAGGTTGCCGGATTTCGGGATTATCGTGTCCTCAACCTCTCTTCGGACTTCAGATAATCCCACAATACTCCATCGCAGCGTGCTCAATTCCTCTTCGAGTTCCGTTATCTTCTAGTCGGTCCGGAGTGTACGCGTGTTGTATGTTGCCAGGTCAAGTCAAGTCGTCGGTATAGGCAGCCTGATCTCTTCCGGAGATTCTTCGCACCCCTTGCCACGCCGTAACCTCGACCGCTACCATAGTCGAGGGTAGACGAGCTGCCGGGTACTAAGGGCCATTTTTGTGTTGCGCTCATCATTGGGAGGGTTTGCCATGATCGCCACGCTTGGCAGGAGTATGGTTGTTTTAAAATCACAGAGAATGCTGCTGCCCATTCTCTGGTAAGTCCTTTAGTCACCTCTTACGTCACCCACGGGAAGATATGGGATGATGCTATTCTTTACGTCCGACACCATACGGAACAACTACTGTTTAAAATGTTACAATAAAATACCTCCCCACGTTCTACAACTGAATGAGACGATACTTAAATCTTGTATTAAAAGCACGCTAAGTAGGCAAGCATATTATAAGTTGGGGGATTACATTGATGATAGAAATGGTGGTCACAACCATAGTGAAGTTATTGTGGTAGCTGCAGAAGATTGTAAAAATTTCACTGCATTCAGTCTCTTAGTATTATATACGTGTGAGTACTATGTACTGTAAAGCTACCATTTGCATTTTGTTATCTTTCAGTGACTCGAATTAGCCTTGGCGGTTGACAGAATGTCATGCTCACTCAAATGTCTCGAAGATGGAAGCGCGTGTGTCGGATCATTTAGTTCCCTTCAAAATTTTTGAGTTGAATGGTGCTGATCCAGCGTCAAGTTCGTGAACGGGCGCTGTCAGTTGGGACTAGTTATCTCTTAGCTACCACAGTTTATTTTAACTACTTTGTTTTAAAATTGTTAATTTAATCTTTGAGAGCAGCGTTGGCCCAGTGGCGCCGGCCCCGGCTTACGCACAGTAAGTCGTGGGTTCGAACCCAGGCAGGCGCATTACTTTGTGTAATGTATTTCATCACCACTGCTCTCAAAACGGTGAAGGAAAACATCGTGAGGAAACCGGCAAGTCCTAGAACCAAAAATTCGAAGACATGTGCCATCTACCAACCAGCACTGGGCCCGCATTGTGGATTATAGCCAATTCCCTCTCTAGAGAGGAGGTCGTGTGTCCCAGCAGTGGGAACATTGTAGGCTAATTATGCAATTTAATCTTTTACTCTGGACGCTCTTAGTGTGCACGTCTTTCTACATCGTTCTCACATATATGTAATAACCCAACATGAAAGTAACCACTAAAAAATTTAAATGACTTGTAAAAATATTTTGATTGAAAAGAGTGTCCATGGAGTTTCTTGCCCATTCCTCTCCATAGAGACCTACGCTTTGGAATGGGCAACTACAGTACTTTCACAAGTTATTCTGCCTTGTTTCTGGGACTGTAGCTTCGCGTTATTTGTTTTCCTAACATTCAATGTGCTTGTTATGGTCTAATGATATAAATGCTTTGAGTTTGAGGCTATACCTGTTTATAGAGATTGAGACATTTTTCACATTGGCTACACATTGAACGCATAGGGTGTCATAATACGCAGTACGTTTTGTTCTTTTGTCAGGCGTGTAAAAGGAAGAAGACCTTGTGGGAAAGTATTTACCTTGTGTAGCCTCAGTCCGAAGCCCAAGGAGCAATTGCCACAGGTTCAACTAAGGAATAAGTTTAATTTGTGGGAAACGCAGTTTATCACTTTTGTCAGGGGCGACAGTTGACGGTGAGCTGAACGAACCAGCAAACGAGCGCATTCGGAAACTGTGTGCCAAGCGCTAAATATCATGACCATTTCAATAGGTGGGTACTTCGCTACTCTCATAAAGTCATAATACATAATTATCGGCTGGCCGCGCCACAATCAAATTGTGATATCCATTTTTACTATAATGTTATTTCTAAATGGATGTTAGTGAATTTTGGATCAAATCCCACTTAGTAATTATTGGTTTTATAAAAAGAAGGATACCTATTACGACACCGAACTTAATGGGAAAGGCGAACATGACAAAACTTCTATGCGAATAAACTCTCATAATCAAACGAACTGCCTCTGGCAGCGGCCCTGATTGACTCCTTAGATGGACAAGCGAGCGATAAGGAGTATGTCCTGCTGAATGGCGCGCTTCTTGGAACACATCGCAGTTATACTGGCTCGCGCGGACTTGAACGTGCAGGGCCAGTCACAGGTCTGGGGCTGGAGTCCAGCACGTTACCGCTAGCTGAATAACTTAACATCCCGTCCATTAGGAAAGCGGCCAGCACAGAAGGATATGCGTTTTATCTAGGTATCGTTTTTATAGCTGGCCTATCATGAAGTGAGCGGAATTATTACGTAATACGCTCACGAGCCCAAACCGATTTTGACCATTTAATGTACATAAAAGGCAATGGATTATGGAATGGAATGGAACAGACGAATTGGGATTAAGGCATACAAAAGCTCTAATGGCAACACAAAAGTTACGCATTCCAAGCAAGTAAAAAACACAAAAAAAAAACACAAAAATGTTATAGTTCAGCCATGATTTAGTACATCTTTGCACATCAGTCTGAATCCTGATGAAGCTTATCCCTCTTTAGGAGAATCGTTTCATATGGATTTCGAAGGTACCTAAAGTGTGTAAATAGACCCTTAACATAGCCGAAAGGCACTTGTTCTCCCCGTCCTTGCGATCATTTTTTTGTTCTAGACCATACCTGGAACCTTCTACTTACGGAGGTCAAAGTTCCAACTTTTTCACAAGTTTTTTTTTAAATACATGTTTTTAATGTAAGAGTTTTACTTTACACACCTTCACGACCCCCGTACTATGTAATCCATTCATCAGCACAATGGTTTGAGTGTTTTCCAGCGAGTTCTACCGTAAAACGTGATTTTTCATCCAAAAAAAAAAGTCGATTCCTAGCAATAATTTTTGCGTAAAGTACTCAGTTTGATGCACAGAATGCTTGGTTGACGGCTATGTGAAGGGTCTGTTTACACCCTGAATATGTATGAACCAGGACAGTAGTCGCTTACCAAGCCAACATCGTTTAGTGCAACTTACAGACATCTGTGTTCGTGTTATCTGTCACAATAACGCATAACGGATTCGACGACACATTCCTAAACTGTATAGTTACGTCACTCGTCAACAACTGATCGTCGTGTGTTCTTGCGTCCTCCACCAACAACTGACAGTTGTTAGGTGCTTATTGCACTCGGCTCGCTAGGACAAGCAAGTAGCGGTGAGGGATTACATTCTCCATTCATAACAAGTGGTGGTTGGGATTTATCCTTGTTATCTAACATCATCACTGTATTCCATGTGTTCTTAACGTTACAATCCTGTTGTAAATTATCGAATTAAATATTTTATGGTGAAGCCATAATCTACAACAGCGGTGAGGGTGGAGGTTCAAACTCCAACCACAAGATTACGTTTTGTAACAGGTTGGTTCATGGAGCAGCAGTACACACTTCGAATCCATGTCGAGTATACTTTACTATGAAACAAATCAAGGGTCTAAAAGTTCAGTGTTGTGTGTGTCTGAGCCCTAAGCGTTGCGTTAGTTCCCCGATCAGCCGCCGCTCAATCAAATATAATTGGTTGTCCGATCCGCCGTATTTATGACGTCACTTCCTGTTCTATGACTTCTTTATTGTGCCTCTAATTACTGCTAAACAAATGCAATGCAGTACAAATACACTATAGATAAATCTACATATCAAGCTGTTTGCATCCTACATTAGTTAGACTAAACCTATGGCCGTAGATTTGACCCCATCATTTATATCGAATTTCAAAAGCTGAATGGCAGAATCATCAGCAGTACGTGAAGGAGTTTTATTCTGTAAAAGTCAGTCAAATGAAACACATAAACGAACCTTTGCTCCGAGTGTTAGGTACAAGTACACCATAATTTATATAAATTAATTTATTTGACCAAACATCACACTCATCATTCATTTTTCAGCATCAAGATCATTCATTATTTATGGATGAAGGTACTTACAGTTGCAGGTTGCAGCATCCATCCATCAGCATTATATTATTTAATCTACCTATTTTATTTAATCGCCTGCACAAACATCATCATTTGGTGTTCGTTTCGTAACGTCGCGCGTCGTCGTCGGTGTCGTCGATCGGAATGAACTGCGCAGATATCGCAACAACAACTTGATTGCTAATTCATTTCAGCCTCTCACAGTCGCTGATCGCAGATTAAATATTAAGCTAATGGCGAAGCGAAAATGTGGGAACGTAAAATATAGATCATTAATACCAAATGCTACTTAAGCTATGCTGATACTTAAGTTTTTATCTATCTACAACATTATTTTTAGTATATGCGAAACCTGAATATAGTTTGTTCATGATAAGTAACTGAATAGATTCCAATAATTTTTAAACCATGTTATATTTTTCCCAAAAATATTTGAATAAGTTAAAAGTTGGACACCGAGCGACTTTAAGTACCTATCGCAATAATTTAGGTACCTACTGCCAAATTATTATTATCAATGAGCTCAAGACGACGCTGGAGGCGCGCGCTGCGTGGTGACCACGATTTTGTGCGGACAACTAGATAACAGAACAAGCTTATAACTTTGTGATTTTTCATGATACAGTTTTGAAATTTTGTACATAGATTATTTACATAAAAATTCTAGACACGTGTATCAGGTTTCGCATATACTAAAATTAATCTTGTATACTTATAAAATTCAAAGTCCTGACTGACTGACTGACTTATATATCAACGCACAGCCCAAACCGCTGATCCTAGAGACATGAAATTTGGACAGTGTACTCTTTGTGACAAGTAGCTATCCACTAAGAAAGGAAATTGGAATTTTTCGAAATTCCACCCCTAAGAGGGCAAACGGGTTGTTTAATTTTCTGTGAAACTTTTTCAGTTAAAATTATGAGATACGTGTATCACAGTTTTTCCAAAATCATCCCCCAATTTAAAATTCAATGTCTTGACTAGCTGACTGATATATCAACGCACAGCCCAAACTGCTGGTCCTAGAGCCATGACATTTGGAGGGTGTATTCTTTATGAAGAGTAGGTTTCCGCTAAAAAAGGGTTTTTCGCAATAACACCCCTCTTTTTTTTTTAGGATGGGAAATCATCAAATGACCCCCCCTCCCCCGCTCTGGGCGGAGCGGAAGGGAGTGTCAGACTTGTACTGACTAAAACCCATCCATGTTCCTTCTTTGCCCTTTGTGTTCCAGGGCCGCGGTATCTCTTTCGAACAGTCCCGCAACCCTGGCAGGCATCGGCCCGTGCGGACCCCTACGTGGTTGCTGACATCTCTTTGAGGCGCGCGTGGAACACGAACGCGCCGTCGACACGGCATGTCGTCATAAGACGGCCGGACGGCGAATTAGCCCATAACTCGCCGTCCACAGGCCAGCGCCTACGGTGGCCGGGGGCCACCACTTGACCCCCGACGCCCAGAACGTCTCCCGCGGCGGCTGGGACGTGAGGCTCTTTCCCTCTCACGTCCCGCCACCTCCTTCACTAGCACGACTGCTTCGTAGAAGGAGGTGACGGTTTCCCATTCCCTCTCGCTCCGAACCATGGCTTGAACCAGGGCCGGGCGCGAGAGATTGCCGCCGCCAATCGCCGCTACGAGGACACGGCGCTGCTCCACCCAAGCGGGGCAGACCTCCACAGTGAGCTGCACCGTGTCCTCCAGACGATCCTCGCAATGGAAACACCCGGGCGTTTCCTCCTGTCCGATTCGGTGCAGGAACCTCCCGAAACAACCGTGTCCGGTGAGGACCTGCGTCAGGCGGAAGGTGAGGACGCCGTGGCACCTCTCTAGCCACTCCTCAAAGAGGGGACTTATCGCTATAGTGGCGTGCCCTGCACGGGGTTGCGACAGTCGCTCTCTCCATGTCACCATGAGATCGCGCCGGAGGTCTGTCCGCTGAGCGGCGATTTGCCGCGGCAGCGGAGTTTCCCCCCAGACGTAGTGCCTCCGCGCGCCATTCGTGAAGGCGCGCGAGGACTATCGCCTCCAGATCCTAAGGCGGCAATCCGGCAAGGAGGCTCGCCGCCTCACATGTGACCGGGCTGGCCGCAGCGGAAGCAGAGGCCACTGTGGTCCACCTCCGAGGTGCACCGGACCGACACGTGGTGCCCCACATGGCACCGGAAGCACCTCAGAGGTCTGGGTTCCAGCAGCTTAACCTGTGCCGACACCCAGCCCACCAAAAGCCTTCGGCCCTCCACAATGGCTTTCGCCGCCGTCACTGGGCAGTTTACCGTTACGGTTCGCATGCCTGACAGGTCCGGACGTAAGGTGCCTGCCTTGACCTGCTCGGCAGGGCACCCAACGGTCCTGGTGACGGCGGCCACCACCTCCTCCTCGGTCATCGAGTCGTCCAGACCCAGGATGCTCAGGTCTGCGCATTTGACGGGCCTGGACACTCGGGGAAATAACACCCCTAAGAGGGTAAAATGAGGTGTTGAATTTTCTATGTAACTTAATATTTGCTGGGTCGATTGACTCGAAAATTGGTGTTCACATTCTTCAATTAAAATTATAAGACATGTGTATCAGTTTTTCTAAAATCATCCCCCAATATATTCAAACTAGCTTCTGCCCGCGACTTCGCCCGCGTGGAGTTCGGGAATTGCCCACGGAATCTTACTTTTGGGATAATAAGTATTCTATGTGAAAATCTAGTATTCTGTGTATACATAGATTACTATAGTACATCCATAGGATTTACAGGTACTTGCTTATAACTTGCAAATATTTGTTCATAGTAATATCAATTAAATTACATATATGAAATATCTTGCTTTGAGATTGGACACCGGTGACACCAATCAAATGATTTATTAGGAATCTATTTATATACATAATACCTACTTTGACATAATATTTAATATCAATGTCGCGTATCACGAGCCAACGTGAAAATCGGTTGAATAAACCAAATTTACAGACACGCCTATCTCAGAAGAATACCTACCTACTTAGTAATAGGTAAATTACCGTTGGTAATAGGTATATAACCACGCGGGCGAGGCCGCGGGCAGAAGCTAGTACAAAGTATAAGTAAATAGTTAGCTTATTAATTGATTACAACATAGCTACTAGGTATAAGGGTGCCAGTAAAAGTAATGTATGAGATTTACAAGTTAGGAAAAAGTCAGCCCTTTTTAAACTTGGAAATCTACGTAGGTAAGACCGTCCACGACTTTATGTACCTAGATGTTGAGTGTTGACGCTAAAACACTAGTGTTTTGGTTAAGGAGAAGTGACAACAAACTCTCCAGCAAAACATCTAGCTGTATGTTAAGAAATAAGACGTCACTCATCTTTGATCTACTAAGTTCCAACATTACCATAGCAGATGTTCGAATTATACATAAGCTGAGCCCAGCAGTCAATCGCCCACTAAACATGTCGGGCTATCACCGGCTCTTACGTACAATCTGTCTAGTTGTAAGGTGGTAAACGAATATCCGATTACCGCCGGAGGGCCGGCCAGGCTCGGAGCCGGTAGCCGCTGCAGCAGTAACATAAGATAGCGTCAGTTTATGAACTAGTCGGAGTTTCTATAAATGTATACAATAATACAATGCAATAGTAATTTGTCCCTCAAAAAGGTACAGTTTTGGAACAAAGTATCTAGGATACAGGAAGATTCAAACCTTTGTGAGAGCTGGAGTCTATACTGGGTTCGAGACCTGTAAGACAGATCTCCAGGCTCACACCCTTCCAATTACAATACTAAATTGCACTACGTACCACAACATTGTAAAAGCTCCAAGTAATGTGAGCAAGAGGAGGAATAAAATACAAAAGAAAAAGTGATGTGCTATGAGTGTCTTTGGAGTGTAAAGGTTGGATATTAGAGGAGAATGAAACGCTCTGACTGCTGATTAAACACTGAGTAATTTATTAGTAAGTATTAGTATTTGAGTACACGTGTGGCATACATAGGTATAGATAACTTAGAACATAGCTTATACACTACACCTTCCCCGAAAGGAAAAAAATAAAATAATATAATGAAAGTATTATTTTGTTTTATGTTTAGACATGAGTCATATTTTATAAACATGATAATACAGTCTGCTTACAAGTTATGCTTATTTTTATTAAATTGTATAAAAGTATATGTATAAGTAAAAGAGTACAAGATTATCATGAAATTAACAAGAAAATATTATGAATAATATAGCTTAGTCCTATTCTTATGAACTAAATCAATTTTCCCATTGTCTTTCAAAATTTCAACATTTGGCGAAACATCTTTGATAACCAAATATGGCCCATTATAAATACTTTGGAGTTTGTTTCCAGTCTCGTTTTTTAGTAGTACCAAGTCATTTTGTTTATACGTAATTGGATTACACTTTAGATCATGCCTTTGTTTTCTTAATGATTTACTTTCAAGTAAATTATCATACGCTTCTTTTTGCGATGTTTGCAATCTGTATTTCAATTCTAAGGGATAATTATCATAGTTGTAAAGAGGATCTATTGTTTTTTGGCTTAAATTGGATGGTATATTACATCTTTTCCCGAATACCAGTTCGAAAGGCGTAAATTTAGTAGCGGTGTGTACTGAGGTATTATAGGCAAAACACCAAAAGGGTAACCATGTACTCCATGAACTCGGATGGTTATTCGTTTGAATTCTTAGGAAACTACCCAAACTTTTATGAGTATTCTCTAGAGAACCTATTGTTTCGTGATGGTACGCAGTTGAGTTTAAAGTCGTTATATTGAGAAGTTTACATGTCTCTTTAAAAACAGATGACATAAATTCAGTTCCTCTATCCGTTGCTACTCTAGCAGGGATACCAAATCTGAGTATAAAATTATTAACAAAGTTTTTCGCTATTTCCTCTGAACTTTTAGATTTCATAGGATAAGCTTCTACATATTTACTTAACTCGCACTGGATAGTTAAAATATATGAATTATTATAATCATCGCGATCTAAGGGTCCTACTACATCTAAAAAAACTTTTCCCATCGCCGAATTGGCTGTCGTTGTAACAACCAACGGCTCTCTAACATAATGAGAATTATGTTTTTGTTTTTGGCATTTGTCACATTTCCTAATAAATTCTTTTACGTCTCTTTCAAGACCTGGCCAAAAATAATATTTCTTGATGTTATTATACATTCGTCTTATACCAGCGTGGCCACTTGTTGGTAGAAGATGAAAATCATTCAATATTACTTTTCGGTCGTCTGTATTTTGAATAATTCTAATGTCATTTAAAATACACAATCGCGGTCCAGTCCAGTTTCTATACGACTTCATTTCCGTAATTACTTTTTTTATAAATTCGTCGTAATTTTGTTTTCTTATAAAATTTAATTCGTGCACGTTTATTTTCTCACAAAAATATTTCAGTTCCCTCACAAATGTGGCTGGCGACAATTGTGATTGGGAATCTGGATTTATAAATAACGTCATTCTCGATGACGAATAACAAAATACGTTATTTTCAATTTCTATCTCATTTGCCCTACGTAGGTTATTCAACTCATTATATTCTATAAATTTAAGTTCTACAGACATCGGCGATCTACTATGGATCTCCACGACTCTTGGTTGCGCAGGCCAATCGTCACTAGAACCCATAGCACTTGGCGAATGTTGGGACTCGAGCTCTTTTCTATATTGCGAACGTGTCATTACCGTGATTATGCTTTCATGCATATTTTTTAAGTCCGTTGATGTGATAGGTAATCGTGACATTGAATCAGCTGGAATATTTGTGGATCCTTTAATATATTCCACGATGAAATCATATTCCTCAAGTAGAAGTCTGAACTTCATGAGGCGACTAGATGGGTCTCGCATGCCAAATAAATAAACTAGTGGTTTATGGTCAGTTTCAATCACAAATGTACGACCATACAAATAGGGACGAAAATGCTTAACTGCCCATACTATCGCTAACAGTTCTTTTTCCACAGTTGGATAGTTTATTTCGGCCTTATTTAGATTTCTACTCGCGAATGCTATTGGTTTTCTATTGTCATTACACAAAACTGCGCCCAATGTATATTTGGAAGCGTCGGTTTGTAGTATGAATTTACAATTGCTGGTAAAGTTAGGGTACTGAAGTATAGGTGGGCTCGAAATTATAGACTTTAAAGTGGAAAAAGCAGTTTGACATTTTTGATTCCATATAAATAATGCATTTTTCTTTGTTAACTGTGTTAAGGGATACGCTATGTTGGCAAAGTTTTTAATGAACTTTCTGTAATAGTTGGTAAACGCGACAAATCTAATTACTTCTTCAACATTTTTCGGAACTGGCCAATTACTCAAAGCACGTATTTTCTCAGGATCGGGTAAAACACCTTCGCCCGATATAACATGTCCTAGATACAATATATCCTTTTTAAGGAAGTTACATTTATGAGGATTTAACTTTAAATTGACCTGACGTAATCTAGTAAAAATATCTATGAGATTTTTGTTATGGTTTTGTAATGAATTTCCAAAAATAATAAGGTCATCTAAATATACCAAGCACTTTTCGTAGGTCAAACCCGACATCGCAACAGTCATCATTTTTGAAAACGCATTAGGGCTTGTTTTTAATCCCATTGGCATTCTTGTCATCTGGTATTGTCCAGATACGGAAGCAGTACTTTTATCTACGCTACCCGGAACTTTAAATTGTCCAGAACAGAATGCTGTATATTTCCGACTTTTGGGATCAAGGTCACATTGGTAGTATCCATTTGAAAGGTCAAGAGTAGAAAAGTATACAGAACCTGAAAGGGAATCCAATATTTCAGTTATATTTGGTAGAGGGAATTTGTTATCTTGTATAATGTTATTTAATTTCCTATAATCAATTACCAAGCGCCAATTCTTATTGCCTGTGTTATCTTCCTTTTTAGGGACTAATAACAATGGACTTGACCATTCTGATTGACATGGTTCAATTATACCTTCCCGTAACATGTTACTAATCTGCTTGTTTACTTCATGTTTTTGCGAATGTGGTATTCTGTACGGTTTACTAAAAACTGGTTGAGCATGTGGTTGTAAATTAATTTGATGTTTGTAAATGTTTGTTGTCGTTAGCTTATCACCCGGCAATAAAAATATATCGGAATATTTCGCACAAATATTTTCAATCGTGATTTGCTCTTCGTCGTTCAAATGATTTAAATTTATTAAGCTAAACAATTTTTTAACACGGTCTGCGTTCATATTCGTACACTGTTCAAATTTACATAAATGATAGTCACTCATTTTATGTAAAGTTGGTTCAATAGTATCAAGGTGAACCTCAGTCTCATTTGTATTTAGGATTAGAATTGGTATCATACCATTTACGGGTTTAACTAATACGCTAGCAATGAATATTCCTTTTTGTAATTCAGATGAGGAAACAAGACACTCTTCGTTAATGTGAGTAGGTATGTAATGAATTGATTCCGTCCTTGGCGACAAAGTAAAATTATAAGATAACCTTGAACTTTTTGATTTTAGAGGCAAAATTACTTTTTCATTACTGATGTTATTATTGAATGTTAAAGTTTTACAACTAATGTTTAGTATAGCATTGTATTTCGTAAGAAAATCCTGTCCTAAAATAGCATGTGCCATACACGGCAACGATTTAAAAACATAAAACTTATGATTAAATAAATGTCTTCCATCATAACAATCGCTTAGAGTTAAATAAACATATCCGATTGCTTCTATTGTACCGCCGATTCCGCTTATCTTAATGCTCTCTTTATGGATTGGTATGTTTAATTCAATCGCTTGTTTATATTTAATGGCACAAATTGATGCGCCGGTGTCAACTAAAAATAAGTAGTTATATTTATCTACGTATAATTCTATGCAACAATGACTATTATTTGCAAATACAAACCCATTATTCACGAAAAAACTTGCTCTGCTCCCCGTTTGAATTAGTTTTTGTGGGCTCGTCGTCGTTTACAACGTGGATGTTTGCATCACTACGTTGCACGTTCCGTTGATGACCCCTAGAGTTGTAGTTCCTGTTATTAGAATGGTAGTACGTACCTCGATTCTGTTTTGGCTGTCCCCGACTATAGTTCTGGTACGGACGACCACGGCCTCGGTAGAAAGTTGTACCACGATGGACGGTAGGCCTACTATAATTATTAGACGTGGAGGCACCTCGAAAATGGCGGGTGGCTCCAGAAAAACCTCGATTACGCTGACCTTGAAAGTAATTATTACGTTTCCTATTAAAAGATAACATATTTTCAGACTGAGACGGCATTGCAATGGTCTCTTCATCTATAGCTGCTTGCACAGCGTCCTTTAAGGTTTCAAACTTTTGTGCAGCTATTATCGTACTGAGACGTCTATTGCGTAATCCGTCGGCAAAACGTTTAATGGCTTGTTTTTCGTTTAGAGGCTGTAATATCTTGAGATTTTCGGTTTTGCCTTCGGCTTGCGCTATAGATAAATCCATAAATAGCTCAGTCAACTCCTTACCGTAATCATTGATCGACCTTTGATCTTGTCGCAAAGTTTGTAGTTTACATTGCAAGGCGACGGTACCCTTTTTAGGCAAAAGAATCATACGCATATCAGTTAGTAATGCATCAATGGATGGATAATCGGATTTGAGTTTTAATTTCGCTTGTTGAGAGAGACGACTTTTTAATACAAAGTTTATTAAACTTAATTTGCACTGTTCGGTTTTTAAGGTAGAGCTATAGTAATCGATACCATCAATTAATTGACGAGTCATCGATTCTTCATTATTCATAACTGGTAACAAATTCAGGGCTACTTTTAAATTGAACTCCATTGTGGATTCGAGATTCGATGTTGAGCCAAATTGTTCACAACTACTCTTAACAGTTTCACGTATATGCAACTTATTACAAAATTCTTGTATTTGAGAATACAAGTCTGCAATTTTATCACAATGCGATTTTATCAATGGCAAACTTTCACCACTAAATTGCTTATCATCTATTTGTTTCGTAATGCTTGGAAGTAAAACGTTATAACTATTATATACAATAGTTGCTTCAGTCAGCTTTTCTTTCAAACGCTCTGGCGTTCTCCTGTCTAAACTCAATTTAATTAAATTTTCTTTAACTTTTCTCAATTTTTCATATATATCATTGAGCTCATGAGCCATAATTTGTCATATATAAAAAAAAATAGAAATAACTAGCATACATAGTAACTAATAAAAGGTTTACATAAATCGGGTTACCATAGTTCAACGCATTTTCACCGGTTTCCGTTCACTTTCACGCACGAAACGCACTTTAAACACTTCACTTTTATGTTATTCTTACGATATCACACATTCGGTTTAAGCACGAAATCTTCTTTAGGAAGTGAAGACCCAAGCCCAGGACTGTTTGGACACGACGTACACCTGGTATTGAATCGCGTTCCACACGCCGAACATCTATTTCCTTCCGTAGTTCCTCTACGACCACGCCGAGTAAAGGAATTTCTCAAAGTCTGACGTAGTATTTGGTCATTAATCCATGTATGATGGCAGTTCTTGTAACATTTGTACAGAAAATAGGCTGCCAATATCAGCAACAAACCCAATATTATCATCATCACAATACTTATTGCGGATAGATGAAATTGTAGCTGGTCAGTCGTAGCCACATTAGAAGATCCGATGCCATTCTGGTTTATTATAACTTCTTCTTTTTTTGGAGTGTTGGAATTGCACATTGTTTTGTTTTTTTTTTTGCAAGTTCTCGAACAAAGTTCAATAACGCAACGTACTTTTAGAACGAGAGTCTGTACCACACACGAAGTGCGCCAGCATTGCGACCCGACACCCCATCACCAAACATGGCAGGGTCGCCATGTAAAGGTTGGATATTAGAGGAGAATGAAACGCTCTGACTGCTGATTAAACACTGAGTAATTTATTAGTAAGTATTAGTATTTGAGTACACGTGTGGCATACATAGGTATAGATAACTTAGAACATAGCTTATACACTACAGGAGAGTATTGTGTGACCGTGAGTGCACATAAGTTTTCAATCCAATCTCTGCATAATCCAATTCAAGTAGCCATTTTGTAATAGTTCTTTTGCATTTTGGTATGCACATTGGGTAAACAAATATATTTAATTTTATTAGCTTTGCTGTATAGCCGTTGCCCTACTGCCGTTCTAGCGGTGACGTCTGGTCCTTTGAGACTTCGACGCATAGCTCGGTAGATGGAAATTTAAGACTGAGTATCTATCGTGAGTAAGTAGTTGCCTACTTAGCCCTGTTAGCTGACATCTTGGCAATTGGACATAAGTTTAAAGTGCTTTTGCATATAAGTAGCAATCGCACAGGAGGCGGATGCAGTTCTCGCATAGTGTACCGCTGTACCGCACACGGCGGCGGCGGCCACATCAAACGATATCATTAATGCTAATTATGCGGTTAATTGCCGCAAACCCCCGCCCGCGTCCCGCCCTCGCCCAGTGCGCTCACACAACACACACCAAATATTTTAATTACCTTTTACAGAAACCATTCATCAGTTTATAGCTCCCAAGGAGCCGGCCGATCGGCTTGCGTAATAACTATTAATTGATTAACCTTTTAAATGATTTTATAACCTCTTCTAAACGCAATTCAATTAATGTTTTAGATTCTTTGAGGCGATTTCACCACACGTAATTAATTTACTTTAATCATTATTTAATTCTAGGCTCTGTTCAATTAAACGCATTTATAAAGTAACAGTAGGTTAACATTTCTAATTGTTTTTCAATGCAATAGCATAAAAGTCCATTTGTTATTAATGCTATGCAGCAGTTTGTCACAAGACGTCCACGACATCCTCATCGCAGACAGATATCTTAGTGCTACCAACAGTTTTGGAACTTGTTGAGACATTCCGTTTGCTCTGATAATATAGAAATCGACGTGTTTTCTGACAAGCTATAATTGATAAAAGGAATAGAGCAGTGCTCTACGTTACAGTACAGTAGATCACTTGCAGGACAGTTGACGTGCAAAAGGTCAGGCTGGCAGGTTACAGTCTAGATACAGCCTGTCGCACCGCTCATAGTGTAACGGTCAAGATCGCTCTTCATCACTTTTCCTGTTCAATTGGCCAACTTTAAGAATAATGTTTGAAAATCTCCATGTCTCCCGTCCTGCCGGGGCCCTGCACCTGGCCACAGTGGGCATCCTGGTTGTTATCACAAGCCGCAGTTACGTATGTTATTACGAGCGCTCACTAAACGACCGCTCAGTTCGGACCACCCGCGACTCGCGCTAGAGGTGCCCCCTGCCCCGCACACATGGGACCACTCTACTTAACGACCAAATCTGCATTACTTGACGACATACACATTGAATTAATAACTTTATATGACAATAAATGAATATCGATAGAGCCTTCATAAGTACGTGTCTTCTCAATGAGCATAGATGAGTTGATGTGTAAGAGATTGAATAAGTTAATGTATCTTAGTGAACAGTAAATCATAAATCATATTTATTTCTGTAAATTGGTTTACATGTCACAACATGTTGTTTTAAAACTAGACGGGGCCGGTGTTTCGTACCTGACTACTCTGAGAAGAAACATCCGAAACAAACTCAGAAATCACAGTCTCTTCCAGACATTGCTCAAGTCATATGAGGACCATGTAGATTAATGTCTGAGATGGCATTTTGAAGAAATAACCACACAGATTTGAGTGGACCTGTCCAGACAGTGAAAGCATTTGTCAGTGATCGTGTAGCTCGACTCGTAATCCAAGGAGCTCAACGACACGACGAACAATACCAAAGAAAGGACATTTGGGTAGGCCGCATAAAGTACTCAAACTACCAGACAATCGTGAAACTAACTTAACTAAAAAGTAATAATAATAGTATGACCCACGTAGTCCTCATATTCTCAGTAATAAACAAAAAAAAAATATAATACGACACTTGAAAAAGTCAATAAAGTCAATAAAAAGAAAAATAATAATAATGTAATGCGCTTTGTGAGACGGGCATTCTCGGGGATTGGAATCAGTCCTCAAGAATACAAGTCCCGTGTCACAGAGCGCATCGACTTCCTGAAGCAGAAAGTTTATGCATGGCTACTCGACCAAAACCAGCCGTACCAGCCTGGCAGCGCAGGATCGAGCGCCGCATCGACGGGGCTAGGGTACTCATCGGCAAACTACACTGCTTCAGGGAGGGCAATACACGACCACGTGTAATGCGCTTTGTGAGACGGGCATTCTCGGGGACTGGAATCAGTCCTCAAGAATACATGTCATGTGAAGCAGAAAGTTTATGCATGGGCGAACCGTAATCGGAGGTATAAGCGGCGGGTTGATCGGTACTCACAGAATCGCATGTTCCAGAGATGAGAGGTGGGTATACAGAGCTTGGGAGCGACCCGAGCTAAATGTGACAGACGTGTGCCGCACCGACCAGATGCTGCGCCAGAAAGAACTCGTGGTAGCATCATCCATGCTACCACGAGTTCTTTCTGGCGCAGCATCTGGTCGGTGCCCGTCTGTCATACTGAGGCTGACTGGATGCGTGATGTCGAACGAGTGTGTGAACCTATCCCAGAAATGGAGCCAATTTTGATAACACCTTTAGATATAGCCAGAGCAGTTCGTCCGTTACCGAACTGGAAGTCACCGGGACCGGACGGACTGCACAACTTCTGGCTCAAATGGCTTAGTAGTTCACACACTTGCCTGGCATCCCAATTCCAGTCATCCTTAGAGTCTGGGTCCTTACCGCAGTTTTTAACAACAGGCGTTACCCACCTGCTCCATAAGTCAGGTAGTCCCGCGGAACCCAAAAATTATAGACCGATCACGTGTTTGTCTACGGTCTATAAACTTTTTACTTCCATTTTGAGAGCTAAAATTAATATACACATTGACAAAAACTCCATTATGTCTGCCTCTCAAAATGGATGTAGGAATGGGTCCCGCGGCATTAAGGAGCTACTCCTCATCGACATGGCCATTAGCCAACAGGTTCGTCGATCCCGCAAGGATCTGTCTACATGCTGGATAGATTATAAGAAGGCCTACGACTTGGTGCCACATACATGGCTCATGAAGGTGCTGGAGTTGTACAAGATAGATACAACTCTACGCGCCTTCCTTGAGTCGTGTATGGGGCAATGGAGGATGGTCCTTCGATATCCAGGATGTCGACAGATCCAGGGGAACGATGAGCCTGTATGGATTAAACGGGGAATATTCCAGGGCGACAGTCTGAGCCCACTTTGGTTCTGTCTAGCTCTGAATCCTCTGAGCACATTGCTGGAGGATTCAGGTCTAGGCTACCGGTTGAGGAGAGGTGGTCAGGTCATATCTCACCTTCTTTACATGGATGATCTGAAACTCTTTGCCCCCAACAAATTGCGACTGATGGAGCTACTGAAAGTAACTGAAACTTTCAGTAGCGCCATCAGGATGGAATTTGGTGTGGATAAATGTGCAGTCATGTATGTAAAGCGAGGGGAGATTATGGAATCCGAGGGAATTCAGCTCTCGGATTCCATACACCTGAGATCCCTCTCCTCATCCGAAAGCTATAGGTATTTGGGTATGTCGGAAGCGTTAGGCATTAACGTAACTGACATGAAGCAATCGTTGAAGGAGCGCTTCTTTGGACGCCTGAACAAGGTATTAAATAGCCTTCTTTCAGACGGAAACAAGGTGCGCGCCTTCAACGGTTGGGTCATGCCGGTTTTAATGTACTCTTTCGGCGTACTCATATGGACTCAGACCGAACTCGATGCCCTGGATAGGAGAGTTCGTACACTGCTTACCGCAAACCGGATGCATCACCCACGATCATCAGTGATGAGGCTATACATCCCGCGGAAGTGCGGGGGTCGAGGGTTTTTAAACGCGAAGTCCCTTCACAACCGCGAGATGTGCAGTCTCAGAGAATATTTTTTAAAAGCCGAGGTGGGTATGCACCGATATGTGGTCGCAGTGGACAAGGGACTCACCCCGCTGTCCATGGCTAAAGAGAACTGGCGCAAACCTGCAGTACTTACTACCGATGACCGCAAGGAAGTATGGCAAGGCAAGGAGCTTCACGGGCGCTTCTACCGGGCTCTTCATGGGCCCGATGTAGATTTTCTAGCGTCCGTGTCCTGGTTACGTTTCGGCGACCTCTTTGGAGAAACTGAAGGTTTTGTCTGTGCGATTATGGACGAAGTTATGTTGACGAACAACTACCGGAAATATATTATGAAAGACGGGACGATTGACGTGTGTCGGGCATGCCACCGTCCGGGTGAGTCCATCAGACATATTATTTCTGGTTGTTCTCGTCTGGCTAACGGCGAGTACTTGCACAGGCACAACCAAGTAGCCAGGATTATTCACCAGCAACTTGCCTTGAAATATAAACTTGTGGAATCTGAGGTACCGTACAACAAGTATGTGCCCGACCCAGTTCTCGAGAAAGACCATGTCACGCTGTACTGGGATCGGTCTATAATTACTGACAGGACTATTGTCGCCAATAAGTCTGACATAGTAGTGATAGACCGATCAGCGCGCCGCGTAATGATAGTCGATGATAATAACCCCACCGCCGTATCTCTACGTTGACGTCGTGGTGGGGCTTGCGTGCTCCGATGAGCCCTAGGTCTGTTCCGGTAGGGTTTACTTTACCGAAATAGGTCTAGGGTGAGGGGCCAGACTAAGTGAGATACAATCCAAGCCAAGGTCGCACATGCCGAGGGCTGCATGGCTAGGAGAGAGGTTAGTCGCTAGTGTGCCAACTCTGGATAATAGTGGACCTCCAGTTTTATTTTCCCTTACCACAGTGAACGCAGGGCTCTGCTGTGGCCGACTTTGTTAGGCCCTAGCTACTCGTGGGAATAATATGTTAACAAGGTCGAAAACAAAAAAAAGTATTCAGGCAAATATGCCTGCTGTAGATGATGAAACATCACCGGTTTCTTCATCGTCATCACCAAAGTCCATCTTCTCATCAATTGCATCATCACCACCTTCATACTTATCATGTTCATCAAGATCATCATCATTATTATCACCAATGACAGTAGAAGTTGTGTCGGAGGCTAGTTTGGCCAGTAATCCTTCACCCACTGCTGTCTCAACTACTACGCGAAAAAAATGGAGTAAAGAAATGAATGAATTCATTTGGCGTAACTACCTTATCATCACAAACTTAGAATATGATACGAAAGCATATCTAACATCATTACATCATCAATTCATAGAAAATTTTCCGAAATAAATGAAGAAAATGTACATTTACACACAAATAAAGAAACAATAAAATATTTATTGTTTCTTTATTTGTGGTGGCTCTATATTTTCTGTATCTATATGATACAGAAAATATAGAGCCACCACAAACAGAAAATATAAGAGTAGGAATAGATGACTGTAATATTAATAACTTAGGACCAGAACACCCTATACATCTTAATACACAACATACAAGTCTAGTGAGAAAGAAATCCTGAAATAGCCAAGCCTACAGAAAGGAGTTACATACCCAAGCAAAAGTCATCAAAAAAGTTAGCTAATATAGTTTGTTACATAAACAAAGTAATTTTGCCAGAACAAGTTACCAGTGACACAAATTTCAATCATCTCCAGACAGTAATATACTGCGCTGCGTGGACAGCTGCAAAGGCCAACGGTAGTAAAATTTCTCCCGCTCCTCCTGTAGACAGTAGTAGACTTCAACAAGCCCACAAACCTAAGTGGCAAAAAAGGTTAGAAAACAAAATAGAATCTATCAGGGCCAAAATTGGAAGATTAACTCAGTATATTCAAGGCGTTAGAAGCAGAAAACTAATCAAAGCTGTTGAGATAATATTAAAAGACTACAGAATACATACATCACACGAACAACCTAACACACAACTTGAACATTTTCTAGATACTCTAAAACAGAAACTAACAGTAGTAAAAAGTAGACTAAATCGATACACTAAATGCACACAACGTAAAACACACAAATAACCAGTTTAGGAATAACGAAAAACAATTTTATCGATCCCTAAAGAAATCAACAACAAATGAAACAATATCTGATAACAAAACAAATACAGCATTTCCAACTACAGAAGAGCTACAGCAAGTTTGGGCTGGGATTTGGGAAAATCCTGTCTGCCATAACACTGAAGCAGAATGGATTAAAGGAGAGCAGGTGATTCAAACTAACACAGAAGCGATGATCTTTGATCATGTAGAAGTAGTAACCTTCCATGACGTCCTAACAAAAATACATAATTGGAAAGCGCCTGGTTCAGATTATATACACAACTATTGGTACAAAAAATTTACACATATACACCCACACATATTTAACCATATTAACAATTTCATAAAAGACCCCACAACGATCGCTACATATATCACCTATATGCTACCAAAAGACCCTAGCGACTCAGCGAATCCAGCACAATATAGGCCAATTACTTGTCTGCAAACCATATATAAAATAATGACATCATGTATTAGTCACATAATTTATAAACATCTTGAAACACAGAAAATATTAACAGAAGAACAGAAGGGGTGTAAAAAGTTAAGCCAAGGATGTAAAGAACAGTTGACAATAGACGCAATAATACATAGACATGTTCAACGTACCAAAAAAGATTTACACACTATGTATATAGACTATAGGAAAGCATACGATTCAGTACCCCACTCGTGGTTACTCGAAGTTTTAAATATATATAAAATACACCCACAACTCATTAATTGTTTAGGTACTATTGTAGAAAAATGGAAGACACGATTACAACTGAACACATCAACAGGAACAGTCGAAACAGAATTCATTAAGATCCAGCGAGGAATTTTCCAAGGAGACTCACTCAGCAGCCCACTATGGTTCTGTCTAGCATTGAACCCTCTTTCAAACAAACTCAATGCATTATTACCCGGTTACCAAACCCAATGAGATTATTTAAAAATAAATTGCATGAATGGTTGTGTAGTCACAGTTTTTTATAGTGTCAAAGACTTCTTTGACAACAAATGTTAAATATTCTCTGGAAAATTTTACATGCTTATTACTGTTAAGCAAAAACATGTATGCTCTTTCTTTTTTGTATTTTACCATCTTTTTATACCAGGTTTTTAAGCAAATAAATATTATTCTATTCTATTCTATTCTAATATAGTGATACAATGACTGACATACTGACTGACCAACATTATTGTAAAGTAAACCATCTCCTTTATATGGATGACATCAAATTGTATGCGTCGTCCCCTGATGACTTATATGAACTAGCTGATGTAACTGAACAATTCTCAAAAGATATAGCTATGGAGTTTGGGATTGATAAATGTAAAATTAATTCAATAAGGGCGAGAAAAACATTTACACATTCATACCAAATGCAAACGGGCGCGACAATAGATTCATTAGACGAAACCGGGACGTACAAATATCTAGGGTATATACAGGCTAAACAGATTCTACATAAGGAAATCAAAACTAAACTCACTAAGCAATTTAAGCATAGGTTAAAAACAATATTTAACACTCAAATAAACGCTAAAAACACCATTAAAGCTATTAACACTTATGCCATCCCCATTCTCACCTACTCCTTTGGAATCATAAAATGGAACAAGACCGACCTTAAAAACTTACAAAGGATTATAAACACCACTCTCACTAAACACAGGAGACACCATCCTAGGTCATGTGTACAGAGACTCACACTACCAAGGAACGACGGCGGAAGGGGAATAATAGATATCAATAACCTACATAACAAGCAAATAACAACATTGAGAAAATACTTTGAAAATAAAAGCTCCACTTCAACCCTACACAAAGCCATAGCGTAATGACAAGAAACTTACCCCTTTGAATATGTATGACAGGACAACACAAAGTAATGAGCAACAGACAGACCGACAGACAAAAATCGCTGAATGGATCCAAAAGTCACTGCATGGGAGACACCGACACGACCTTAACCTACCTAACGTCGACAAGTTAGCGTCGAACGAATGGTTGAAGCGTGGAGAACTGTTCCCTGAGACGGAAGGGTTTATGACAGCGATTCAGGACCAGGTCATAGAAACCCGCAATTACCAGAAACACATAATGAGAGTTCCTCAAACTGTAGACATATGTAGGCGATGCAATAGTTCTTCGGAAACCATTCAGCACATCACAGGTGCGTGTAAAGCAATAGTCCAGACTGATTATAAGCACAGGCATGATCAAATAGCGAACATAATTCATCAAAAATTAGCAATCAAATATAACTTCATCTCCACACCTCCAGTACCTTATTATAAATAGCAGCCCGAAACTGTTCTTGAAAACGCCACTCACAAATTGTACTTCGATCGAGGTATCTTCACCGACAAAACAATACACTACAATAGACCAGACATCACTTTATTAGACAAATGTAACAAAACCGCGTTAATCATAGACATCGCCGTACCAAATACGCACAACCTACAAAACACTATAGCGGAAAAACTCTCTAAATATATTGATCTTAAAATTGAAATCAGCCGAATGTGGCGTCTTACAATATAGCCATAGTCCCTATTGTATTATCAACAACAGGTGTTATACCGAAACAGCTCCACCAGTCTTTAAAAACACTTGATTTACCACCATACACGTATCAAAGCCTTCAAAAGGCCGCGATCCTCAACACTTGCAGGATTGTCAGAAAATATCTACAAAATGAAAATGACACAGTAATCTCCACCTCACACACTCGACCTTCAATCACCGCACAGACACAGGTTAATGGACACTCATCATCACACAACCTGACCATATCATCATCTCATCATATCACCACTCTCCCGGGGTAGTACTTGGCTTCGGCCCGTACTATCCTATTAAACCGGCTTAAAGCCGAGCTACGTAAAAGTATGCAAAGAATAATAATAATATCACAGGTACTTAAAAAAGTAAATAATGTCAACTATACCGAACAATAATTAATTTTTAAAAAAACTTTTTTTTAAATGTCAAACAGTAATAAAAATAAAATAAAAAGGGTACAAATTCAATTTAATATCGATTTCAATTGGAGCAGTTCAATCCCAAGCTTTAAAGCTTGGGATTGAAAAACGAAAACGAAAACTTTGCCAGAAAGCCTTCTATTCTGTTAAGGATTGTTCCTTAACAGAATAGAAGGCTTTCTGGCAAAGTTTACGTTTTATAAAAATTATGAATTTATTAAGGCTTAGTTCATGAATGTGGCCTGGTAGTTTATTATAAAAGCGTATACATTGGCATCTAAATGATCCACCTATTTTCTTGAGTAGACCACAAACCTTCGTAGACTTTCTCTTCATTGCAGCTCAGCACTAAACTCATTTGGCACTATTCTCGCCGAAACCCATACCGTACACATTGAGATGCAATCGAGTGCAGTCGAATGCAGTCGAGTACAGTGCTACAACTTGCGTATTTCCAGTTTGATCGCGTAGGTACCTACTTACCTGCGCTCGCGCCGACCAGGTCGCAAATGTTACGCTAATTACTGTGCTTACCCCAGACATCAATTAAGTAAGGTTTTAATGTGTGCGCCCACGCAGCCGGCAGCCGGCATCTATCATCATCGGCCGACGTCGAACTGCTACTAGAGAGCAAGATAGTTTAATGTTGTACACAAATTCATACAGGTACAGGGACTACAGAGTGCGGCACAGCATCGCTTTATGCCGCGCGAGCCTATCAGCAGTTTGTAGGAAAAAACTCGAGAATGCAATATTCCCAAGAAGTGTAGTCAGGTATAATGCATGCAGGGAACCTGTTCGTGGTGTCTGTCTACGTATGCAATTGAAGTTCTAATATAAAACAGATCACGACGTCGCATTCTTATTTCAAATAATTACCCATGGACGCCGGCTATGAACTTGCTCTGTTCACAAGTAGCCGCGGCGTGCAGGTGTGCAGGTGTGCAGGTGTAGGGGGGGGGCTTGCGCAAATCTTCGCAGATCTCACGAGCGCCACAAACCTGTCCCGACGCATTAAAACAACAATTTACTAAAATAAAATTGTTAAGGTTAACTATGTTATTTTAGTAAATTGTTGTTTAACCGTCGCCGCGTCGTGCGTCGCGTCGGTGGGAAAACGAACATTCTGTGTGTTGCATTCCTGCATTTTTGCCAAATTCGGCTATTTACAACTAACGATAGTCACAAGGAAAAGATTTAAGTTAAAAACAAATTCATTCCGCTCGATCAAAATACTACTAATCAATCTCCTACAAACAAGAGAACATTTCGTCTTGATCTTGCTAACCCAATTCCACAAGTTTTCACCTGTTCCTGCCATTATTCGCCAGGGCTGGCAACGTGACGGCGCTGAGTGACGTCTTCGTTTTATATTAATCTCCGATAACAGTAAACCTATGGTAACTGGTAACCCCCCTGAAGAAGCGCGTGCACAGCGGACGTGCCGTGGCGTGCGTTCGCCGGCGCTACAAGTAGACGCAACGCGAGGAAACAGGTGGTGTATCACTATTTCATACAAAACCTCATGGATCCCATAGACAGCACTGACAAGGCTAGCGTTACATGTATGTATCTATTTTCATTCCAGTTCACCCATCAGCTACAGACTGGTCAGCATTTGACGCAACGATCTTTGCAACAATCGTGATGACGTAGAGTTGCTCATACGCGGTCTACCTTCATTTCTTACCAATATACCAATTGTTTTATCCGTGTTCCGAGTCCTGCCTGTATTTATCACTATTAGCTTTCTTCCTGAAGTGCAGACGTGCAGTTTCAAAAACTCTCCCTTTTACCTGAAGATATAATCGCCAAAGTTAAATGATTACAACATCGTATAGCCGCGATAAGATCACCATACAGTACTAACTTGGTTTCTGGAAATATAACAACATACTTGACCCGAGTTCCGAGCCATCACTGCTAACCTAACTCGTAATCTACAAAACGACTGGATACTAGGATAGGAACAGACAGCATCACGCGAGGGTGAGTTTCCTTCGTGACAGGGCTCCGTGCGCGCTTGTAACAAGAGCCGAACCGGGATGCGCGGGCGGCCGCAATTAGCGCGATTACAGGCATTACCGTGCCGTACCGCCCGGCGCCGTACGCGCCGCATCCGGCCCGGGACGTGACCGGCTTCACACGAACTGAGTCGGGATGAACACCGAATGAAGAATTCCCTCGAAGTGAATTAACATACCACTTCGAGGTAGAATCGGGCGTCTAACTCCGAACAGATGTTCTTATCCCAACCGCGATTGACGGAACTCATTCAGTTCGCAGTACCAAAACAATATTGAAATTGAAATAAACGTTTTTATTTTTTATTTATTTATAGGTAGTTCTGCTGTGTTCGAACATCCCTTAGTAAAAGGATAAGGTTTAGATCGTCACGAGCTGGAACGCCAGCTTCTATTTGGTAGAGCACAGTTGTACTCTATACAAATAAATACAATTGATGTGACTCTTTGTAATTTCAAAGTAACAGCTTTTTTGTGAATGCATAATTATGAAACTATATGCGGTACTTATGGGGAATGTGTGGTGTTACGCGAATGGATAAAATAAGAAATGAATATATAAGAGGAAGTCTGAAAGTGGCGCCGGTGACTGAAAAGTTGTGTGGTAATCGGTTGTCGTGGTATGGACATGTGATGCGGAGGAATGAGGAAAATGTTGTGAGGAAAGTTTTGAGTATGAATGTGGATGGGTATATGAGTAGAGGAAGACCAAAGAAACGATGGATGGACTGTATAAAGAATGATATGGCAAGAAAGGAGGTGTCGGATGAGATGACGAGTAATAGAGAAGTATGGAAGAAGAAGACATGCTGCGCCGACCCCAAATGAATTGGGATAAGGGCAAGAGAATGATGATGATACGGTACTTATGAAATTGTTGACAAAATCCAATTCAAATAGGGAAGTCATATTTTTATAATAATTTCACGCGGACCAAGGTCGAGGGCAACATAATAAATTAGCTGCTCCTTCCTTCTACTTACCTGCGTATGTGAGTACACAGGAGAACTACGAAACAATGTAACGCATACATGAAGATGTACTAGGAGACTATGAAGCTCTGTATCAATTACATGTTATCATAAAAAACGCTCACTTATTTGCCGAGCTGATGGAGGCTAATTACTGACCGCTAACGAACGGTCTCTCGGCCACTCTTAATGATTCCCTACGTGCTGAGGCCACCTGTGTAAACACTATGCTGTCTGACACGCCCCATCAGCTACATCTTTTATAAATACATTGACTACTATTTTTTTCTAGTATTTACTACTAACTATGTTCTCCTTATCACTGATTAAAATTTGTGGTCGGCATAAAATAATTATAATAATTGGGAAGTCACTAAACCATCCCCATTTTCTTCGTAACATTTAAATACCCTAGTAAAAGACACTAAGGTCGACAAACGTGGAAAATTTTGGACTATGCACTCGGAAAATGCGAATGCGATAAGAAACCACGGCGTTGTTGAGCCTAATGCCTTTCTAATAGAAGCGTTGGCCGCGAAAATAACTTGTTGCTGTCATAGCTGAACAGGCGTAAATATCATCAACAAAAAGGACCAAAGTATCACACAAACCAAGTACAAACCGACAATGTAATAAACTACAAAAGTAGTAAGTAGCGATGTGTGTGATCGGCTCCACCCCCCTGATGACACACATTACATACACTCATTACGGCCGCCCTGCTATCTAGCGGCCGCTATATGAGCGCGCGCGCCGCGGGGAGCCGCAGTGATAGCCAGGACTCCAGGAGACATGACGCAGGTGATGCTGCTAGTGCTGCTGGCCACGGCGGCGGCGCTGGCCGACGTCAACGTCATGAAGGACGTCACGCTTGGGTTCGGGCAGGCGCTCGACAAGTGTCGCCAGGAGGTGTTTGTTTAGCTAGTTACTGATCAATCAAAGACAAATTCCACAACGACTTATTGTTTCCGTCTAACAAAAGCGAACTGAAGGTTCTTTTTCATTATTTCATGATTACAGAAGCATCTATAGAAATATAATATATACGTCTATTGAAACTTCATATGTAACTAAATTTGTAGATTGTTGGTGTTATTTATCATCATTGCAATGTTCAACACAATGCATTTGATAAGAAATAAACGACTATTATTCCTAGCATTTTCACTAATCGGTCTTCCTTTCTTATTGTTCGCAACCTGCAGAGTGACCTGACGGAGGAGAAGATGGAGGAGTTCTTCCACTTCTGGCGCGACGACTTCAAGTTCGAGCACCGCGAGCTGGGCTGTGCCATCCAATGCATGAGCCGCCACTTCAACCTGCTCACCGACTCCAGCCGCATGCACCACGACAACACCGAGCAGTTCATACAGTCCTTCCCCAACGGTGAGTTCAACCTTATTGTTGCCACGTCGAATGTTACTGGAGTCGTTGCTATCCTCACTATTTACCGCAGAAGAAGAACCAATGAAAGAGATTCTCTCTACCGAGGTCTCTCATACTTTAAGTAGTTTTAAACACACTCTTTCGTCGAATACTACCCACTAGAAAGCGCCCTATGATCAGTGTGTGTGTGTGTGTGTGCAGGCGAGGTGCTGGCGCGGCAGATGGTGTCCCTAATCCACGCGTGCGAGAAGCAGTTCGACCACGAGGAGGACCACTGCTGGCGCATCCTGCACGTGGCCGAGTGCTTCAAGCACGCCTGCGTGGCGCACGGCGTGGCGCCCTCCATGGAGATGATGATGACCGAGTTCATCATGGAGGCGGAGGCGCGGTAGACCTGCCGTATTGCGATCACATACGATGGTACGACTTTCTCACTGTGGTGTGGGTCGTAGGTATTGTTTCAGATTATGTAAGAAAGACTAAGTATATTGAAATGTCCTAAGATCTGCTGTCCAACTTGACAGACGAAGGTCACAGTACCTACAGGCTACATGACGCGGAAAGTTGTATTGTTTAACTTATTATAATACTACGTAGAAGTGACACCTGTTCATAACACAATCACACAATCACGTGCATATTTATGTTTGAACTAATTACTATTTGAATGCATATTGCAGTGCACAGGGTTCGGGGAATAACTGGACAAATGTCACTTAAACCTAGTGTTACACTTGAGCAGTTCGAAATACATTTATCTTGTTCGACACGAGTAAGTAGGTAATCGATAGGAAACAACGATGACTTCTGCATGAAAACGTAATAACGATTAGAACGAAGAGGGGTAATACGTATATTTTATAAGGTGTTGTGAGCAATTCTTTTAAAAAATACAAAAAAAGTAACAATATCAATGGTTCAGGAATTAAATTATTTAATAACTTACTTACACAAAATGCATTTGTTTTATTTCGTTTTGAAGCTCTCGACCCTATCGGTTCGGGCCACATCTGTCTCTGTGTGAGACATCGGCAGCACCAATGTTAAAACTCCGATTGTGTCAACTCACTTGTTCGGCGAATTGGCGATGTTGCGAACTGGAGTCGGGGCGAATAGAAGTGTGACTTCCTACTCGTTGTGAAACCCGCGTCCCGTTCGGGTTTCGCCTCTGTTGAAACCGTCCCTGTTTTTGCCTGTTTGCATGCATATGAGCCGATCTTAGATCTTGGAAGATCTTTGTTCAAACCAAGATTAAATGTTGTAATTACGGCTAGCATAGTGGGTAATTTTGGTCACATGTCCAACAGGGGATGTAGCTCAGTGGTAGAGCGTTCGCTTTGCATGTGAAAGGCCCCGGGTTCGATCCCCGGCATCTCCAAATTTTGCTGCTGGTACTTATTTTTATGAACCTGAAAAAAACATTAAAAAAAATTAGGGGCATCAATTATTGTTACTGTTAATTAAACAACAATTTGACCTAAAAATTAAACAAAGAAACTTCCCCTTTAACAACCAAAAACAAGCATTGACCCCGACGTGATTTGAACACGCAACCTTCTGATCTGGAGTCAGACGCGCTACCGTTGCGCCACGGAGTCATTGCAACTATGGTTGAAATTATAGTTCTGTTCTAGATACTTAATAAAAGTTAAAATTATATTCAAGTATTTCAAATTAAAAATGCTACGAGTGCACTAGTGAATGTTCAACGTGTCTGTCTTAACCGAGCATTTGCTTATTATTGTTTGTAGCAGAATTGAGTAGCCCCTCAAATCTCAAAACTTTTCTGAAAAAAATGCTGTAGCTAGATTTAAATCGTTGACAAAGTCAACATCAGTTTATCATATACCCTAAGTGCTTATTATCCAAACTGATGAGGAGTTTGTTCTTTCGTACACAAACAACTACTACTAGTGCCATCTAGCGGTGAGTGGCCGAACTGAAGTTGTGAACTTTCAGCTCAGCTTTATCACTTATCAACAGATTGTAATTTAGCTCATAAGTTTATTTGGGTTGTCCAATTTAAACTATTTAATATTAGAATTACCTAGGTTTTCGTTAAAATTTTCTTAAAGATTGTGTATCTATATTTTTTTGTATGTATATTTTTTTGTGAAATTGTTTCAACAATTTATATGGTATGTTTCATGTTTGCATGTTTCAGTCAAAACTGTTACCTACTCGGTCAAAATTCTGTGGTGTCAAGGTAAAAGGGGATGAGTCAGAAATTTTCAAAAATGAGTTGTTTACACAGTTGGATAAAATATATTACTAAGTATTACGGTAAAAAGGAGATGAGTCAATACAATGTATTTTTATTTCGTGAATCTCAAATAACAAATAGAGTCTAGTCTTAAACAGCAAAACCTAAAAAGTAAAAATGAGTTATGTGTAGTCATCTTCTTATTACATACGTAATTCTTTACTTATAAAATTGAGCATAGTGAGATAAGTCGACTCGTGCCTAAATTCGTATTCGTCGTTCCGCGTATTCGTATTCGTGCATTTCACGCGCGAAGTTGACGTGTTTTAAAAAACCCAAAATTTTGGTTTACGTGTGTATTTGTGTGTTGAAACTCATAGAAATTAATAGAATTAAGATAATTCCACTGGCTCTAAATGAAAATAAAAAAGAAATCTGTAAGAGTAACAGGAATTTCAAACCCGATTCCGATTTCGATTCCGAAAAGGCTTTAGCACTGCAGACCACATACATACGCTGCGGCAGGTTATACAGCAGACCGAAGAGTATAACCTGCCTCTCTGTTTAGCGTTCGTGGACTACGAGAAAGCCTTCGATTTAATCGAGACTCTGGCTATACTGCAGTCTCTCCAACGGTGTCAAATCGACGACCGGTACATCGAGGTGTTGAAGTATCTGTACAAAAACGCCACCATGTCAGTCCGACTTCAGGACCATGATGATGATGATAATAAGTAAATTTTGTTTTAATACTGACGGTTTATTTCAACAAATTCCTTATTTTAAGAACGATGAAGAAAAATAAAGACTTTGATTACTATAATAAACAAAAATACTTGTTTTTGTCCATAAAAACATTCCCCTGGAAGGTTACATAAAATCGTCCGCATCTCAAAAACCAAGAGGAAAATGTGTGGGTGTAGTTTATAAGACAATTATGTATTTAATTTACTATTGCCCTCCATTTTATTAACTAACATTTAATAAAATTTGCTTAGGACAGTCTTGTATGGACGAGTTCCCAAATAGCAGAGAATCACCCATAAACTAAAAAATCTGCGAAAAACCAAAAAACGACTTTTTGGTTTTTTATCTTTATCTCCCACAAAAAAAATCACGAAATGTGGTGAAAACTTACCTTCTTATATCCCAAACACGCTCAATTTTTTTCGATTCAAAATATTATAAAAATTGTTTATGAAATATGTGAAACGAATTGCTTCAACAATCGATTCTTACCACATTATCTTCCGCAATACATACATACATTAACATCCTTCAAATTTCCTCATTTTCCTGTCATGATAACCCTACTGTCATGACCTTGAGCTGTCAACACCTGACGTAACCTGGGCTATCTTATTATTTATTTTTTCCCCTTATTTTGATATTATATCGAAAAAGTAACCTTATTTTCAATCGAAAAATGCCACGTTAAAAAAGTTGCTTTTTAAAAAAAGTTGGTACGTTTTTTGTTCGTTGTAACCTCTATTTCCTGATAGTGTACAAAATATATATATTACTATGGAAAATTTTCACAGAAAATGCAAAAAAAATAAAAATCTCGTTTTTTTTTAACATCATTTACAATTTTGATATATTTATTAAAATTTACACTTTAATAATTCGAAAAACATAACATTCCATGTTACATAGATAAACTAAGAAATTGAAAAAACATGAAACATGAGTTTGCTAAAACCATGCGAAAATAGTTAGTTTTCTAAATATTAAAGATGGAATTGGAAGGGGATTTTTAATCTAAAAAGACTTCTGTTGATTTATAAAAATTTTATTACATGCATGGAATAGCTAATGCGGCGGCTTCGCCCGCGTGGAGTTCGGGAATTGCCCACGGGGTCTTACTTCTGGGATAATAAGTAATCTATGTATGTATAGTACAACATAGGCAAAAGACCGCGTGGTCGTTCACCAACAAGATGGACCGACCAAATTAAAGACTCGGCAACTGTAAAAGTTTTCCAATCAACCTTGAACCTAATGCTTTAGCAATAAAGTTGAAAATCTATTAAAGATGGATTGTAGTAGCTTGATGTGCTGGCGTCTGTACATTACTTAAATAAAATAATTGTTTAGTTAATTTTCCTTTCCACCATAATTACACAATTCGTTTCTCCACTAGTTTCATTTGAATGAACACAACGCAATCGCACTTATTGTGTCCCGTGTGTGTCGAATGTGGTTTTTGTAAAACTGTGCGCATTGCGCATGCGCAGTCGTGCTTTGTGCAAAGTGCATGTTATCGCTCGGTTTTCCTTATAGTGGGTATTCCCTCGCTCCGAGAGGACGTATAATTAGGAGCTGGATCAAGACGCGCTCAGTACGCAGAGACGCAGGCACGCCGATCTTACAAATACTGACTTCTTTTTCTTCGTCTTGCCGTTGATTCCAGCAATATATGAATAGAGCAGCGAGTACAACAGTGACGCAGTACAGTATGTTGGTGAAGGCTCTGGTGGTGGCGCTGGTGGTGTGCGTGGCGTGCGCGCAGCTGGAGCAGGGCATCCTGGCGGCACAGTATTACCCACGCCCCTCACCACGCCCCCGCCTCGAGCACATCACGTTCAGCACGCAGCCCCCGCGCTACCTGGGGCCGCGCCCCGCAGACTTCGGGCGCCGCCTCGCCCCACGCGCTCCCCGCAGCTACTTCGACCGCGACGCGGAGCACGCGGAGGGCAACGACGCCGCGCTACGCCGCGCGATGCCCCGCATGACGGACCCGCGCTGGACGCCCGACGTGCGCTCGCGCGCACCCTGGCTGACGTCCTGCACGCGCGGCCTAGGCACAACGCCGCGGCCCAACACCACCGAATCACCATGAAGTTTCCCGAACATCCAGTGACCTGCGCACTAATACAGGGTGGCAGGGACATCGACGGACAAACGAATAACGTGTTATTCCGTAGGTACATCATTCTGTTCATCCCCTAACATTTTAACGGTACTTAAAACCAAAAACAGCTGTTTCCTACACGATCTAAAGTGTGTGTGTGTGTGTGTTCATGCTTTTTTTTAATTACCCATGAAAATGTTTTTTTTTTTTCTCTGTTCATAATGATGTACTGAATACGTGGTGTTCGTTTGTGCGTCGATGTCCCTTCCACTTGCATGTTTTTTACCTATTGTTTTAAGTTTCAATTTCTCTAACGCTATCGGAATTAAATTTAGAAAATTATTATGAACTAGCTGTGCCCGCGGCTTCGCTCACGTGAGCGCACATTCTTTTGTCATTCTCAAAGTTTATGAACGTAAGCAAAATATAGATGCAACTCATGATCTATCCTAGGCCCCAACGGTTAATATCCTTAAAAATTTTAAAAATAATCTTTCAGCTCTGAGAGCTCAATCAACCGATGGAAAAAATGTGATGGACACAAACGATGGAAACAAAATTGAGAATTTGCAAAAACCATGCAATTGAAAATTACTGCGAACGCTTGAATTTAATGTATTTAGCAATAGAACCAGAAAGACTATGCGCTTCGAGAATCTTCATGTTTCCGAATTAACACGAACATCGCTATAAAGCTTCTAAGTTTGGTTTTTCAAGGCATTGTAGTGCATTCATTCCGCACTTTTAGGATTTTAGTCGTATAATTGTAATATTCTAACAAAGGTGATACATAAGGGACCACCCATAAATTACGTCATACGAATTTTATGATTTTTTCACCGGAGGGGTCAAAAAATCCGTCCTTATCAGAAGGTCAATTTTTGTGAGGCTCCCGCCTCCCAAGTGTGGCGTCACATATTTTGCAATATTACATGCTGCCCACCGATAGAGTTGGAAATATTTCTTTAATAAGTTTTTCGTTAATAGTTCAAATTTCGTGTTTTAAAACTTAGCAATATTAGTTTTTTAAATGTGACGTCAACAAATTTAGGACACCTCCCACCCCTTGTCACACAATGTCACACTTTGTTGTCACCCCCCACCTCTTTAACGTATGACGTAATTAAATTACGTCATAAATTTTATGGCTGGCTCCTAATAGACACGTACTTCCATGGTAGCAGCAGCTAACTGTGACTTCCTGGAGTATCTAAAGTGTCCCTACACCTGTGATTTAGAGGACTTACTGTCAAAATCTCTACTGAAACCGCGATTAACGTAGCCACCTGGGTGCTAATAATGTGATAAATCATCGATACAAAAGAAGAAGAAGAACATGGGAATTATATTAGATCTCATATTTCCGAAGATAGACCATGGTTGCCGAAGCGGATACTTTTCCAAGGACTCTGATGAACGGGCAAAAAAAAAAAGTTGAAGCGTAGACGCAAGTATTACGCAGATCGATGTAACAAAAAGTGTTGGCCATTTGACTATTCACTATATTTATGTAACTACTGACTATTATTAATATTTTGCTCCGAAGTTCAAATGCAAGTGCAATCATGGGCATTTAAACGTTAAAGATATGCCGCGAGTGAAACAATTGCTCTTACGGATATAACTCCTCTTCACTCTGGTGTACCTACCATTATAAATAAGCCTGTCTAGTATCAAAAAAAATCCTATGTTTCCTGAGTCAAAAATATGTTTAATATACATGAAAAAAAGCATAACAAATGGGTTGCCTGATATCATTAAGTGAAGACTATTTAAAATTGCGACAACCGTGGGGCTTGACCGATTTTACTTAGACAACCGAACGTTATGCCATCGTGTTTGTAATAAAATTACCTATCTGTTCTTTTAATACATATTTTAATAAGAAAATAGAGTGACATATAGTAAGTTATGGTAAGTTAATGAGTGGACATATAGTATCAATTTATCTATTTATACCTTACAACTCTGTAGTAGGGAAAAAAGGTGACAACCTAACAGATTCTTGGCTTGATTGCTTTGTAGATATTTACTCTAATTCCATTTTGATTTCGTTTGGTTTGAAAAAAAGATTAGTTCCGTTAGTTTTAATAAAGACTTGACTTAACTTTATCAGGCAACCCATTCGCAATGTTAGTTTGTTCATATAAGTATTTTACTCCGTTAACGTAAGTTTTAAATAGCCGTTCTGAGGCTCGTCACTGCCGCCGGATTTTAGCCTTTTCCCACTCGCACAATGTGGACATGATCATTAATCTACTAAATTATTAGTATTCGAAGTCATTTCGGTAGGCACATATAAAAATACGAAATCCTGAAAGTCCTGTTTTAATATTCAAACGAAACTATTTTATTTAGTTCGTGTGCGGGCAACATTGGAAAAAGGTGGTCTGGTTGAATTTGACAACGTCATTGTCTTATTTTGGTATTGTCCCTATAAAGTTTTCATTTTGTGGGATATTGTTTTTCTACCTATTATCTAAGAACTAATCTTATTTAATACATCATTTCACTGGTCACCATTAAATATAGTAAAATCCAAATAATAGTAATTTTATTATTTAAATAAACTTCAGGTTGAGTTGCTGTAATTGCCTAATATATGTATAATAATAGCTTTCTCGTATTACTATTTTTTTATTTTTATTTAATTGTCTCGGAAACGAAAATTGAAAATATTTTTATAATTTAATTTAATAATGTTATATTCTCAGCCTTTCCATCATGTCCTATTTTTACATAAAATGAATGGTCACCTTATTAGAAAGAGACTAAATTAGCGTTAACCTCTCTTTTGGTGGCAATTTTTTAATGCAAGCAAGAATTGCAGTTGTACACACGGCGGCACATGAAGCTGTAATATTCCAGAATAAATTGACCTCGCTTTGTATAGATTTCCTATACAGTGAGAGATCCGCATAAACTGGTTAAAGCTTGACTGGCCGTCGCGTGCGTACGAAGTACTTATTACTTCCGTGCAAAGAGTAAAGTCAAAAGGAAAAATAAAACAAAATTAGTTTTCAGCCATTCCGAGTGACTACACTACGACTAAAACCTATTTACGTAAATTATTTTTATCATAGAAATCGCGTATGAGGTTACTAACTAAATTTTAAAAGTTAATATCTTTTGCGTCTGTTGGTCGATTTTGATGAAATAAACGCTAAATAATACCCACAACAATGCTCCTTATTTTGTAATATTTAGATTTTGAATACAATGAGGGGTTTTTACGTGATGCGCGCACAAACGAACAGACAAACCGACAAACCGACAAACCGACAAACCGACAAACCGACAAACCGACAAACCGACAAACAGACAAAAAATTAAAAATATATGTTTTTACTTTCTATTACTTATTTCTCGCACTTTCCAGTGACTTTTTTGCAAAAATCTGTAATGTACAGACACGGAAAGTCTACGATTTTATTATATGTATAGATAATATAATTTTAGTTTTAGAAACTAACATTACATAATATATTTATATTATACATTATATTATTGAAAGCAATTAAGCAACCTTAATCACGTAAGGTACGGCTGCGTCACACCCATCGGTATGAAATCAACGACTGTCTTCGAACCAGCTCGGCGCATTCCTGCAAGTCGCCGCCACCACGCGCCGCCACCACGCGCCGCCACCACGCGCCGTGCCACCGCGCCGAGCAGTCCGACCCCCGACAGTAGCTATTAATAAAGATTCTTCATTATAATCCTGTTTAATTAAGTACGTCCCTTTAATGTCCTGTAAACATAGAGTGACGACCATATATCAATAACACAGTACTCTCTACAAGTATATCTACAACATTAGTTTTAGTACATGCGAAACCTGAAACACGTGTCTAGTATTTTTATGTAAAGAATCTACGTACAAAATCTCAAAACTGTATCATGGAAAATCACAAAGTTATAAGCTTGTTCTGTTACCTGCTTGTCCGCATAAAAACGTGGTCAACACGCAGTGCGTCGCGCGCGCGCCTCCAGCGTCTTCTTGAGCTCATATTTTCTCCGTAGATACCTAAATTATTGCGATAGGTACTTAATGTCGCTCGTTGCCAACTTGTAACTTTTTTTTAATATTTTTAGGACAAAATTTAACATGGTTTAAAAATTATTGGAATCGATTCAGTTACTTATTCTGAACAAACTATATTCAGGTTTCGCATTTACTAAAAATAATGTTGTATAAATGGCGACACCGAAACACCGCTACAATACGCAGAATTTTCTGGAAGAATTTTCTGTTTTAACAACAGCTCTTCAATCTTCGAACGCGTACGACTTACAAACATTGTCATGATTAACAACACTGCTATACCTACTTATCTAATTTGTTGTACTTGTGGATAGTTTCAATACCACAAGCATTATCATAATTTATTAGCATAGCAGGCGATGACTGGCGATACCACTTCAGACGCAACACAGTGAGTGTCCAATGTGCCTGTTACTAGTAGAGCACGGACACCGAGCAAGCAGCGGTTGGCGCCAGGAACTGGAGATTGGTGGTACCTAGTACTTCCCTGAAGGAGCTTCTTTACTTAGAGTTCAATGAAGATGATGATGGTGGTGGTTGGTAAGGAATCCTCCGCTGTCCTCGGCTTTGCGTAACTATGAGTAATTATGGTGCAACAGGTTGGTAGGTATAGCTGTAGTGGGACCAAGGTGCATACATACCCCGATTGTGGCAAGGTTACGTGGTGGGCAATGCGGCCATTGAGCTCGATGCACCAAGCGGGTAGTAAGATAAGATAACAGAGGTTCACTTATGAGTGGATTTCCATGAATTTTACTTAGCCTGCGTCGGTGTTCCCGAGTTTATAAGTCTCCCCCTCCGCCCCCCCCCCCCCCCCAATCTGTTTAAGTCGCAAGTTCAAGTTCTTTTGGGTTAGCTCATTCCATCGTCGACCGACTGAGGTCAATAGTAAGTCAATTTAAAAAAAAATGTACCTATACAAAAAATACCCAAGTATGAAATGATTATTCCTGATAATGACCTTCTTAATGTTCAAGGCGATAATCTGAAATAACATAAAATATTTACTCCGTTCTTGATGTGCTTATGTAGGTACCTGCAACATTTGAATGAACGCCAACCGGCTTCGGGATATACCCGGCTTTGGGGGCTTTGGGCTTGTGTATTATGTTATGATAAATTCTAAGAAGAATGACCTGAGATCGTTTTAAAAAGTGATTTCAGAATGTCCAGTCCAAGAAACCCATGAAACGTTTTCATGAGAGAAACAGGTTACAAGTATATAACATATCGATCTCAATTAAATGAAATAGACAATAAATTAATGATCTATTTATAGGTATACTTGCCCCACATTACAAGTCCGTATCTTAAAATCGATTCACATTCACATATTGTTTCTCTACGACTGGGAGCTGCTTGTTGTTCTCCAAATCGCTGTCACTGTGGGGAGGCTGTTGGGACAGGGCATGCCCTGTCATGCAGTGGAAGTGCGGGCTAATTAGAGCGGCACGTGAACTTAAATGACAAATTCCAATTAAAATTTTATTACAAAATTCGTCTAGAGTTTTCCCTAAAATGTTCCTTTCTGTGTACAGGGTGGAAAGGGCACCGACGCTAAAACGGTTACCACCTGTGTTTCCTACTCCGTGGTTACCACGTATTCAGTATATCCTGCATAGATATTTATCGTCGGTTATTAAATGTTAGCAAGTTACAAATGTAAAAGTGTGTCCCGTTCTGTTGAAGGCATAAGACAGGAGCAATCGTGTAAGTTTATCTCCTTTAATTGTAAATCGACGAGAAGATAACGGAACTCGAAGAGTAATTGAGCAGGCTGCGACGGAGTATTGTGGGATTATCTGAAATCCGAAGAGAGGGTGAGGACACTATAATCCTGAAATCCGGCAACCTGCTCTATTTCCGAGAGGGTGACCGGCAGTCCCAGGGTGGTGTTGGGTTTATCGTCCACAAGTCCCTCGTGAATAACGTGGTGAAGATCGAGAGTGTGTCGACCAGGGTGGCGCACCTTATACTCAGAATATCCTCAAGATATTTGCTAAAGGTCATACAGGTCTACGCCCCGACCTCGGCACACCCAGACGACGAAGTGGAGACCATGTATGAGGATATTTCTAAAGCCCTGCATGGTTTCAAAACTCACTCCACTTCAGCTGCAGGTGGGGTAATTTGGGTTTGGACGTCGGAATCACCGCGGTCACCAACTGGCTAGTTTTACGGAGAAGGAGGGTAAATAATAATAACGCCGCAGGCATGGTGCAGGGGTGGTGTGGTACTCTTCTTCAAAAAGGGCGACAATGCCCGGCTGAAGAACTATAGGCCCATCTCACTTCTAAGCCATATGATGAACTCCTCCTTCAAAAAGCGCGAGCACAGGAAGTGGACCTGGCAGAGTCCCGATGGTACAACTAAAAATGAGATTGATTTCATCATGTCAACCAAGAAGCAAATGTTCAATGATGTCTCTGTGATCAATTCGGTGAAAACCGGGAGCGATCACCGCATGGTAAGAGGCACATTGAACATCAATATAAAGCTTGAAAGGTCTCGACTGATGAAATCTACGCTCCGTCCAGTACAGATCCAGATCCAAAACCCCGAGAGCTTTCAGCTTGAACTCCAGAATCGTTTCGAGTGCCTAGGAAGCTCAGTGGACGAATACAACGATGGGTTCGTGGAAACTCTCCATACGACTGGGTCTAAGTTTTTCAAGACACGTCGTGCATACAACAAAAAACTCTCTGATCATACTCTCGAGCTCATGAAGGAGCGGCGTGAGATGATCCTGCAGTCTTCAGACGAGGCATGGAAATACCGGCAGCTCAATAGACGGATCTCTAAATCCTGGAAGAGCGACCTCCGCCGCTTTAATACCGAGCGTATTAAAGACGCTATTGAGCGGAATAAAGGCTCCAAGGTATTTTCAAGAGATCTGGCTATTGGGCAGAGCCAGCTCACGAAACTGAAGACCGACGATGGCAGGATCGTATCCGCCAAACCAGAGCTGCTGAGGGAGATCGAGAGTTTTTATGGGCAGCTGTACTCTTCAATCAGTAATCCCGTTGCAACTCTAGCTAACGACCCAAGAGCTAGACTGACCCGACATTATACCGAAGACATTCCGGATGTCAGCCTGTACGAGATTAGGATGGCTCTTAAACAGCTTAAAAACAACAAGGCACCGGGTGATGACGGAATTACGGCCGAACTCCTGAAGGCGGGTGGAAAACCGGTACTTAAAGCCCTTCAGAAGCTGTTTGATTCCGTCATACTCGAGGGGAAAACGCCGAGACGTCATATCTCCGAAACTTTTCACCGCTGCACTGGAGGATATCTTCAAGGTTCTGGACTGGAGAGGGCTAGGCATCAACGTCAATGACGAGTACATCTCTCACCCTCGATTTGCCGACGATATAGTCGTCGTGGCTGAGACCATGGAGGGCCTCAGTACAATGCTCGATGACATGATGCTTAGTAGAGCTTCCGAAAGAGTGGGTCTTAAAATGATAATGGACAAAACCAAAATCATGTTGAATAACCATGTAACACCCACTCCTATCAAGATCGGAGACTCTACACTCGAAGTTGTAGACGATTATGTCTGCCTTGGACAAACGATCCAGTTAGATAGGTCTAAATTCGAGAAAGATCGTCGAATCCGACTCGGCTGGGCAGCGTTCGGGAAGTTGCGTGGTATTCTCGTCCAACTTACCGCAGTGTCTCAAGACGAAAGTCTATGACCAGTGTGTGTAGCCAGTGATTACATACGGGACCGAAATATGGTCGCTCACAATGGGCCTTATCAGAAGGCTTAAAGTCACCCAAAGGGCAACGGAGAGGGCTATGCTCGGAGTTTCCTTGCGTGATAAAATCAGAAATGAGGACGTCCGCAAGAGAACCAAGGTAACCGACGTAGCCCGAAGAATAGCTAATCTGAAGTGGCAGTGGGCAGGGCACTTTGCTCGCAGAACGGATGGCCGATGGGGCCGAAAAGTTCTGGAGTGGCGACCGCGAACCGGAAGACGCTGCGTTTGCGTTGGAAGGCCTCACACTAGGTGGACCGATGACCTGGTGAAGGTTGCAGGGATCCGCTGGATGCGAGTCGCGGGACCGGTCAATGTGGCGACACTTGGGGGAGGCCTATGTCCAGCAGTGGACGATGATGATGATGATGATGATGATGAATTGTAAATCGATGAAGCGATCTATTGATGGTGTAAGAAGTCAGTATAAAATGGGTGATATGGTAGCACTACAAGAGACGTGGTTGTTACCGCATGATTTACCACTACTGAATACGATACACGATGACTTTGGAGGACAGGGACGTCGGCTGTGGACACCTCTTCAGGTTTATTGCGAGGGAAGGCCTACGGAGGGGTTGCCATATTATGGAGAAAAAGTGTGTGTTCAGTCTGTAAAAGTGTTACATTGTGATGATGTGCGTATAACCGCAGTGAAAGTTCGGGTATGTAACAAAACTATGATAATACAGGGTGTAAGGGACAAACTGATGTGGTGAATTCAGTATATCATACTTAGATGACCGCTACAAGAAATTATTTCAGGAATGTTATGGGTATCCAATGAATTTGATTTGTTTTATTTCCTCATACGCAATGTATCGTTACCGTGGCAAAATGCACGTAGCGAAAGGCAAGCGCGACGACAAATTCGATGAACTCTGCTGATTCAAGCTGATTTCACGCGTCGTTCGTTAGAGTATTTCAACATCCATTGTTAGATTTTTTATTTTAGCCGAATCATAAACATAAATGGAATGCTGCGTACGGGGAATGTAATTTTACGTTGAAATAAAGGAATAGTAACTCAAAAAAATTAAAAAAACCGGTGAAAAATTCCGGTGGAATATGATTCAAAATAAGGAGTTGAATGCACCCTGGTAGTTTGTGGAGGGCTGTCCCTTACACCCCGTATATTGCGTCTTTATGCCGACTGACTGTGTAGTTAACTTACCAGAATTTACGCATTGTCTAAGTAATGTTAGGTAGACTGTAGCCGATCTCATTAGTTTATGTACAACACCAAACCTGTACCTACTTTCATAGCAAATAAAATTCTGATTCTGATTCTGATTCTGATATTAATATTGAAGTATAATAGTTGAAGACAATCGTGATACGGAGGCTATTTACATATTAGGTTACTACTATGCGCATCCAAAGGAACTGTTTTGGAACAAATTGTTTGATTTTCGTAATGATCGGGATTGGACATGTGTGGATGTGAGTATTCTAGGTGATCCCTCTGATACATTTACTTTTGTCAGTGAAGCGCATGGGTGCGCGAGATGGTTGGACCATTGCGTCGTAAAAAAGGCCGCATTGCATTCTATTAACTGTGTTTGGGTAAATTATAATGTGCAATGGTCTGACCATTTCCCACTTTTTGTTGAATGTAATTTGGGTAGGCTAATTTGTAAAAAGGAGGCTGTCCTTACTTCGGGTAATAAAATCATATGGTGGAACGAACGGCAAATCAAATTGGGTTAAATCATCGTCAGTGTCACTCTCAGCTTACGGCGCGGGGGAGCGCAGAGGAGAGGTAGGTATATAGCAGGGTGGAAAAAACACGTGGTTGATTACCAAAGGGAAGATTGAAATTTTTGTTATGGGTTCAAGCTGGTAAGCCTAATAGTGGCCAAGTGTATTCCGATATGTGCGAGAGTAGGACAGCATTCAAAAAACAGCTAAAGTGGTGCCAGGATAGGCAGGATCAGATAAAGATGGACATCCTCGCCTTACGTCACACTGACAAAGATTTTAAGTTGTTTTGGAGGCAAACTGGGAAAATGAACGTTAGGTAACGGCTTTCCTGCGTGAATGGGGTCAGTGATCACGACGTAATCGCTGATCTCTTTAAGACCATTTTGAAATAACGTCACATTGTGATTCTATGGAACAGAGGCGTCCCTCAACTCGTGGATGTAATGGTGCTGAGACTGTTACTCCGAAGCGAGTTGTGAGATTTACGGCAAAACCTGTGCAACGAGTTATTCACTGCATTCAGCGAGGTTAGTTAAATGCAGGATTACACCTGCCGCGCGTCCTCTCCATGTTTTACAATCTCTGTTTGTGTCATGATTATTTGCTGGATGAACTTACCAGAACGATCGTTGTTCCCGTTGTAAAGGACAAGACCGGGGTTCTCTCAGATAGGAGCAACTATCGGCTTATATCGCTGGCTACAGTAATGGCTAAGGTATTTGACAGCTTGCTTAATGACACCCTAAAACTTACGTCGACTTACACGATGCCCAATTCGGCTTTAGAAGTGGACTTTCTACGGAAAGTGCTATCTTGTGTGTTAAGCAGGCTGTCAAGTATTACACTGAGAGGAGTACGCCGGTGTACGCGTGCTTTATAGATTTATCCAGAGCCTTCGATACTGTTTTGTGCGATAGACTGTGTATGAAGCTGGAGAGTGCTGGTGTGCCGGCAAAGGTTGTCTGGGTGTTAAGGCATTGGTATCGGTGCCAGCGAAACCAGGTACGATTGGTTGGGGCTCTGTCCCAGGAGTATGACATTGAGTGTGGCGTGAGGCAGGGGGGCATTACTTCTCCTCTGTTGTTCAAATTATATGTTGATGATCTCATCTGTGAGCTCAGACTGCTGAGCTCACAGATGAGATCATCAACATATACGAAACAACCCACATGAGTACTGACTCATGTGGGTTGTTTCGTGGATGGAGTTAGCGTGAATAACATCAGCTATGCAGATGACATGCTACTGCTGGGCCCATCGGTGGGGGCAGTCCGTAAACTTGTGGCGCTATGTAATGCGTATGCGGCGGAACATGGACTGAAATATAACCGTAAAAAGAGTGAAGTTCTTGTTTTTAAGAGTGGAAAACGTGGACCACTTCATGTTCCGCCTATTTCATTTATTTTTGTAGTTCTCGAATTATAAGTACATTAAAAGAGACGCTGCTCTCGTCTGTGATTTACTAATGTTAGGGTCAAATACGGGTACGCACTTTGAGCACAAAAAAACCGATTGATAACACGTTTTGGCGTTTTTGACAAAAAATTACCACGAAGTGGAATTAGCGGCGTAGCTGTTGTCATTTTCGACCAGAACGCATTCTGAGCATTTTAAGCCACGACACGATGGAAATACAAGTATGGAATTTGTCGACGATGACGGATGTAGTTGAGGGTGATGATACCTAAATGAAAATCAGGCTTATCCACAACGAAGTCATAGCGGGGTCGAAAATTTCCTGAATTGCTTCGAGAAAAGAATGAAAGGCGTGATCGAGATCAAGAGCAAGCCTTATTTGCAATAAAAAAAACCGTTTTGTCCTACAAAACGGTTTTTAAATATAAAACAAGGAAAAGTAATTGTTATTTGAAACGATTTAGATTGTTGATACCTCAATTTAGTGTTAGTTGAAATTCATTCTCTGGACAGTGTTTAACCTTCTGCGCGCGGTGTGTCTCGTGGTGCGGCGCGGCGGATTGTCCGCGCGGCCCGCATGGCACACATGTGTGCATGTCATCCACACTTCGGAGCGCCCCGGTTATGTGAGCGCGAGCATAAGTGGCCGCTCGGCAACCACGTGTCACCAACTCGCACTCTATCGAACTGACTGCTACATAATTTATGTTTGCTTTGTAAAACTATCGTCAACTTAAATCTAAACTCCTTAAACATTAATACAGTAATACAACATTAGTTTTAGTATATGCGAAACCTGAAACACGTGTCTAGTATTTTTATGTTAAGAATCTATGTACAAAATTTCAAAACTGTATCATGAAAAATCACAAAGTTATAATCTTGTTCTGTTACCTGATTGTCCGCATAAAAATGTGGTCACCACGCGCCGCCGCCGCACGGGCGACTCCAACGTCGTCTTGAGCTCATTGATAATAATAATTTGGCAGTAGGTACCTAAATGATTGCGATAGGTACTTAGTGTCGCTCGGTGTCCAAATTGTAACTTTTTTTAAATATTTTTACAAAATATAACATGGTTTAAAAATTATTGGATCGATTCTGTGACTTATTCTGGACTAACTATATTCAGGTTTCGCATATACTAAAAATAATGTTGTTTATAGTAGGATCACCACCGCCGAAGGACGTGACAATATCCGGTCATAATACATACTTATCGACATTCACAATTCACTAGCGACTTTCTTTATGAGCATTGAGTGAGAGAGTAAGTCTCGTTAAGTTTGTGGTGACTAGATCTGTCTGCACAGCAACTTATAACTTCGTGTGACTGAATGAATCGAGTGACTCGTGAGTAGCGATGGTAGCGCCGCGCCAGCTGTTTCGCTGCGCAGGCGCTGGGCTTTCCCGCGCATTCCATGACATACACTCGCGGTCGCGAATACTTGCATCATAGCGAGCCGACAAGCCAGCTCATTTGTTCCTTACATAACAGCGACTCGTAACGCTAGAACAACGGTCAATATTTAAGTATTTTGGTGGCAACTCAAACTCAAATAATTTCTTTCAATTAGACCATAACAGACATTTTTGAATGCCAGAAAAAGAAAGAAGGCGAAGCTACAGTCCCAGACACAAGGCATAATAACTTGTGAAAGTACTGTAGTTGCCCATTCCAAGCGTAGATCTCTATGAGAAGAATGGGCAAGAAACTCCATTTTTACAAGATCTTGATTACATCATTCTTGTTGAGATAATATCATAATACATATACATATGTGAGAACGATGTAGAAAGACGTGCACATTAAGAGCGTCCAGAGTAAAAGATTAAATCAACAATTTAAAAACAAAGTAGTTAAAATAAACCGTGGCAGCTAAGAGACGACCAGTTCCAACTGACAGCGCCCGTTCACGAACATGACGCATATGGATCAGCAACATTCAACTCAACCATTTTGAAGGGAACTAAATGATTGATGACACACGCGCGACCATCAGCGAGACATTTGAATGAGCATGACATTCTGTCAACCGCCAAGGCAAATTCAAGTCAATGAAACATAACTAAATGTAAATGGTAGCTTTACAGTACATAGTACTCATACATGTGCTATGTAATTATAAATACTAAGAGATTGAATCTATACAATGCAAGGATATTTTTACAATCTGCTGCAGCTTCCACAATAACTTCACATGGTACTCAATTAGTTGGCCTCTTTGGTTGTGAAGCAGGACCAGCATTGAGCCATGCATTTCTATCATCAATGTTGGTCAGCAACTTAGGTTGGTATCGATTTGGGGTGTAAAGACAAACACACGTAGTAAAGTAGGTAGTAGGTAGTAGGTCGCCCCACCCGGCACCCGTACGAATGCGTGGTCTTGTTAGAACTTCAATAAAACAAAAACAACACAGAGGCTATTGAGAATTAAGTCTTTATCCGTTACAAGGTCTAATGAAACTAGTTTTTATTTTGGACGGCGGACGATCTGGGAGATCCCAAATGGTCCGCCGCGCTGGAAAGCACCGCACTAGCGTCATCCGTCAGATCACCTTGAGCTGTTTCTTACTGCTAACTGAACAAAGACATCATCAGTAGATGCACTAGGTAGAAGGTAGGCTCAGCACTCAGCATTGTACAAACACAGCGTGCTGTTTGAAGGCAAATTCCCTATAAACCTGAATTAGCCAGGTGCTTGGCTTTACCTGAAAAACTTCTCTAAAAAACCTTGAACAGAAAAACTGTCGTTTACCTCTTGTTTCCAGTGGAGGTAGAAACCAGCTCTATGTGTACAGCCTGGGAGTTATACATTCAATGGTAGGTACCAGTGCAGGACCACCGGAAGACAAAACATGAAATCTAGTTTCTCGCCAATTATGTCCCAATGTAACTTCTGTGTATTTACTTTAACCTGACCAAAAGCTACAATGATCTCGATGAGATAAAAAATGGCAATCAAGACTAAACCTTCCTGTTTCGTCTGCAAGACAGTGTAGTCGGAAAGTACGGGCTCACCCGCATAAATACGAGACACGTAACGCAGGAAAACCAGTCGCTCTGTCGCCCCCGCTATTACACCATTATGATACGCGTCGCCTGCCTCCTGCTGCTGGCCGCGCGCGCCCTCCCCGCGCCCGCCGCCCCGCCCCGCGCCGTCGTCCGCGCCCTGCTGCACCACGACGACACGCCAGGCGACCTGCTCATCAGAACGCTGTCCAAAAGGAGTGCGCCGGCGGAGAGCACTGACATTGATCATGTCAACAGAAAGCAGTTCATTGTGAAGTTACTCTGCTGGAAGGACGACCAGTGTGCGCACACGCAAGTTTACGAGTTTGACCTGTTGCGGGCGGAGCCAAGCGTGAACAGAAAGGGAGTTCATTACTGACACGGAGTCAGTGATCGCGATAGAGTCAGCGATGGCATCAGGCGAGGCCGTCTGGAGCAACTTGTACGTGACTGTGGGCTATGCCTGCTTCGCGTCTTGTGCACATGGTGAACATGAAACATGCAACAACAACAAACATGAATGGAAACATATTCCAAAAGGAGGAAGCGTCGTATGGTGACCAAAGAAATAGTATTATTGGTGCCAGTTTACTTAGGCACTAAGAAGTGACTGTACTAATTATTATAGTTATTACAGACAACTGGACACTTGGACAATTGTGCATTAGGCTTAGGAGTGCTACTCAAGCCTGATAATAAAGTCGTACCTACTCCTGTATGTACTGTGTCGTTCGAACTTGTCATCCCTTGTTAACTCAGAGCACAACATGCATGTGCGCCTTTCCTCGTTATATTATACTATTAGATCTAGCGAAAATTCAGAAAGTCTTATATTAAATTATCTGTAGATTGTGTTAAGTAATTTATAATTATTGATAAGTACTTTTACACTATCCTATTGAATAAATACTGTACTAGTATGCCTGATGTTGGTTAGTTAGGTAACCTAGATAAATAACTACTGAAATACATTTTTTAAACCTCGCCTGTTTCATTTTATTCTACTATTTTGACACTGATTAATTAGCCGTTACAATCGCAACTTATAATACTACGAGATCTGCGACGGCCCAGCACAAGGCGTCCGAGCTCACACCACATGAGTAGATAGGTACATAACTACCTATTAGAGATGGCCCGACTAGCCGACTGGCCGACCTTCGTTGTCGGTGGAGATCAACGGGCATCGGCAATATCCGTGACGTTTTATGTTTAGCCGTTAGTAGGTACTATTATTTATTGAGTACATACCTGCATCATGAAATTCACTCGATCGCGCCCGCTGTGCGATCATTAAAAAAATATATATATATTTCTGAAGTTAAAACTAAATTTCTCTTGATAATTGAATGCCAAAGGTAGAGAGAGCCTCATAGATTACAGATTTCTAGATTATAAAACAAACTGTAAGCTGAGTATAAAGTAAAAACTACGGAATAGAAAAAACAGTAGAAGTGCTAAACAATCTTTGTCGCCAAACTTTCACAAATAAACCAGTAATCATAAAGCACTACAAATTTTAGTCACAACTAGCATATGTCACAGATTCTACATTTTAAAATATACTTTCAGGCTATAAGGATAGGATTTATTTTGCTTTAGGACAAAAAAATATATAATACGACGTTTTGTAATATGAAATAAAACTAGAATCATCATCTGCCTAGCCTTTTCCCAACTATGTTGGGGTCGGCTTCCAGTCTAACCGGATGCAGCTAAAGACCCGTATTTTACATGGAGCGACTGCTTATCTGACCTCTACAACCCAGTTAGTACTAGGTAATACGATACCCCTTGGTAAAACTGGTTGTCAGACTTTTTGAGCCACTGACTACCTGTAACGACTGTCAAAGATCTACAAATGACAGTCGGGACCAACGGCTTAACTTGCTTTTCGAGGCACGGAGGAACTCGGCACTCATCCACAGACCAACCTAGGCAAGCACGGCTTAACCTAAAGATCAATCCGAGCGGCTGTTATTATTTTGCCACGAGCTTCTCCACGAAACAAAACTAAAATCGATTCACGTAAATTCCGCTACTGGACCGTAGATGGCGGTATTCACCGTGGCCGCAAGTATAAACTTAATGTATTTCGTTTCGATACTCAAGCCCATGTCTTTTTAATACAACGTCAAACCTACTTGGTTTAACCTTCATTTCACTACTAATAAAGATCAAAAAAAAATTATACGAGGTGAAGGCGCTAAAATTTTTGGTTCGATTAAGAAGCGCAGGTTTAACTTTTCATTCATCCACGATCGCAAACGTTCAGAAACTATTTTTCTTTCAGAGTCGTGAAATTAATATTGTTCGTATTTTTGAACGATCAATTTTTGTAAGTCTTCTCGTAGCAACACCGGCCATGAAACGTCATTAAAGTATCTGTCATCGATGACTGTAATGTCATTGTCATACATTTCGCACAATAGGTTGCACGAGTGTTAGATTTCGAGAGTAAAATCGTTTTTATCTAGAGTTAATCACAGTAATGATGTTGTTGTAGTGTTTTGTCGTGTTGGCACGCTCCCGCCGCGACCATGGGCTACGACATCGGGTGGATCATACCGCGGCTGCGGAATCCGGGGAGGCTGTGGTACTGCGCGAGCTCAATCACAGTCGCGGTCGTCGGTTTATTTAGCAAAATTATCATTGGTAAGTGAAATTATCATTCTTAAAAGCTTTCTTTGTGTTAGAAAATGTATCCGTATTGCAATTGTTTGTTAAAACTCAGTATCGTGCGATTTTTAATGCGTAATTAGCAGTTTAAAGTGTAATGGGGACGGATTCCCTTACATCAGCGCATTTGTAACTTGTTGCTTACGACGCACACGCGACGCCGCTATTATGTTGAACATTGCACCTAATTATCTAGTTTAATTTAACAGAGAATATTTAGTTTTCAAATTTTTATTGTTTAACCTTAGTGCAAGTATAATGTCAACTAAAAAAATACAATAATTATGTGAATGCCTTAGCTCTCACAGCTTTATGGATACTTACTCTAGCATCCTACATTTTTATTTTGTGTGTGAATGGTGCACAGTGCATTGACCTTTCCTACTAAATGCTCAATAAAATATCTAGCCTTGATACCTACTGCTACTTCACATTTTAATATTAAATAACACTTGAACCAAGACTGTACAGCTTATACATATAATAAAGTACAGTAATTATTCAAATAACTAGTTGCCTGCATAAACTAGTAATATAAATGAGCTGTGTAATGAGGCAACATTTACTTGAGGCTGCTGGCGGGTGCATGTGCACTGAGTGGCTATACCAACCACACAGCCACGCTACACCGTCACCACCTGGTCACTGACCCCACTGCACTCTTCAATCATCTCATTTATCAATGTGTTGATGCATGATATTATATCTAATTATCCTCATAAAGGATATCATTATAAGCAATTAACCATACTATAATACAACTTATTAATTTTTTTTTTATTATGCTATCCCACTGCTGGGAAAAATCCTCCCCCATTACTTTCCAACTCTCAGCGTCTTCCCTTTTTGCCCAATCAATCCGGAACAAGTTTAAATCGTCACACCAGCATTTCTTGGGCTTGCCTCGGTGACAACGACCGTCTTCAGGCACCCACTGTGTGATGATTCTAGCCCATCCTAATTATTTATATCCCTTAAATATCAACATTTCATGTCCAGCTGAATCTTACAAAATAGAATTATTTATTAACTCTAATTAGCCTTGAATTAGTTATACAACAAACAATATAATATATTAAATATTGGTGGTAAACATGAGAGTGAGGTTAAGCAAGTCAAGATCAAAATCCACACAATGGCTCCTTGTGCTGCTCTAAATATATGCTCAGGGACAAATATGTATACATAATATGTTCGCTAGCTCTTCAATGTACTGGCTGTTAGAACAACACACAAAGAATATTTAATAGTTTAGTATTCCATCTAGTAAATGAAATCAAGTGTTTGCTTGTCAGTAATGATTGATGTTGTGAATACTTGTAATATAGTACTGCTACAACTGTAAACAGCAGAATGTTATCATTGGATGCCCCGCTGCTCCCTGTTGACCTAATTACACTCATTGGGTTACACTTAGATTCTTATTTTATCTCTTGCTCCACACTTTCTTATCATATCTCGCTTCAACATACCAGATTAAGCAATCATTTTGTGACGTTTTATAATAAGTACTTAGCTACCCAAATTATTTTGTATTTTTTATCAATATAGTTTTTGCTTTATCACAAGTACTTTTCATTCAACTACAAACTGATACTAATTCATAATATTCATTAACCTCTGCAGTTATTTTTTTACAAGTTACGATACCTGTTGATACCAGGTAATTGTAAAAACAATTTTTATATTAATTACAAAACTTCATGTGAAATTACATCACCTATAACTAATGTACTAGTTTAACTCTTAGAGAATATCTAGCCTGCCTCCTGCTTGTACACTGCTCTTGCATGAAGTAGAAATGGTTGGGTAGGGACTCTTACACCTGTCACGTGTATCTATAAACAAGCCAAATTGATTACTGGAGTGAAAATAATAACTTAAGATACTATTTTTATTCTGTGGTTTAGTAATTGCTTGAAGAACTGTCAAAAAGTTAGAATTCTTAGCGTTGCTTTCTTTGGCGGTTCTTACTTATGCAATAGTCAAGAACTTGACTCATTCAAGTTCTTGTCTATTGCATAAAAATGGTTTCATAAATGATTAACTAAACTTAAGTAATTACTTAAACTTCACTATAGATACCAGAGTTATAGCAATGTTGAAGAGTGCTGTTTGTGTTGCAGAGTTCCTGAACAAGACGACGGTGTACAACCGCGAGACGCTGGCGGCGGCGGTGCGGCGGCCGCGCGGCACGCCGCTGCTCACCGTGTCCAACCACCACTCGTGCTTCGACGACCCCGGCCTCTGGGGTCAGTGCCGACTGCCGACTGCCGACTGCCACCTAGTACACTTTCACAAGTCAGGCATTTAACAGCCCCTAGGCTACTAGGTGATATGCAGTTTCCCATCATCAAAACTGAATGCTGGGTAACTGTCGTTGTAGCAACCTCCATTCGCTTTATTATCAATGCTCGTTCTTCTAGCTGCTTGCACAAGATAAGCACTAGAACAAAATGGGCTTATTACAAGTTGTGACGATGTCTGTAGCAATAATCATTGCACTTTAATCAATGTACTTGTGTATTAGTGTAGTTTTAGTACTATCATTTTTCAAGGGTAGTATTTAAACGAGTGACTGTAAATTAAAGTTTTAAGTGACAAAAATAATTAATTTACGTTATAGTATTAGTAAGTGTGCGACTGTCTGCGAGTGACGAGAAATCAACAGAACACCAACTTACAAACATTAATTTGAGTTACCTCAAATACAAAATGGACACGCTTTATAATATTTGAGCGACCTAATTGTTTTGAGTGTCAATGTTACGTCCTGCATTTTATCCAATATTTGGCAAATGATTCGTTTATACTGAGCGGTATTTTATCTTAAATGAAGTGTTTCGAATAGAACAACCACTTTGAAAAATACTATAATGAGCAGAGTACTATGAGCTCACATTTTTTTGACAATTTTCTTATGAAATAACTATTTGAAGAAACACTATTAGCCAAGAAATTTAATTATTTAAGGGTAGGTAATTAAATGAAACAATGTATTCCGAAAAAATAAAGCAATGTGCATTTACTTAAATCAAATGAACAAAAAATAAAATAAGACGCTTAGGTCAACTAAAAACAAGTAATCTTCTTATTAATACTAAGGAACATTGATAGGTATGAGGAGCCCTACTACTCATCGTCCCTGGTGAACAAGTGCTGGCTTGAACTTAGCGGAACGGCCTCGTTTTCTGTTTTGCCCAATGGGTATCATTTTTGCTTTCAGAGGTCTTTTTGTAAGTTTGAACCGAATTGCTGGACCCAAAACGTGCTGGCATACATATTTAATTCCGTTATAATATATAGTACTTATCTCCCGTGGTACATATAAGCAAGTATTCGTAGATGAGGAGCGCTGCGTTCTCAATACAATACTGTAACACGTACACAATCGACCAAATTATACCGAACGACTGCCATACAATGCCAAATCAATTAACTTGCCTAGTCACGGGAATCTGAGCGATTCAATGATCGCAACATTACCCATCAACGGTGTCATCTCCTCTAGTTAACACTACTGCGGAGCTTAAAGCTAAGTTTAACCTTCATTTTGTTAGTGTGTTTAGTCACGTTAACATTGTAAGGACAGAGCTTCCCCTTTGGCCTTGCCTTTTATCATAATGAATAGCGATATGAACACTCATAAAGCGAGGTGTAGGTGTGGCCTCACCTCGCCTTCAGCGACCGACTACTCCCTTGCTTTAGCACACCTGTTGTGTTACCTACTTGCATTTTAACGTGTAGGTCATAAATTCCCAAACCCAACTTGAATCGAATATTTTTTGTTTATTTAATATCCTTATAAGTTCTTTTTTGTGGTTTTGTTCTTTCCTTTTTATTAGGAAAATGAGTATCCGTGAGATAAGCGCGCTTTTTATTGATAAAAAAGTTTATCAGCAAAATAGCAATAAATGAGTCAAGTTAATGACAGTGTCTCGTTGGGCGCCTGCATTCGTTTTGTTGTGTCTTGAACTTATCGGCCATCTATCTGCGACGTCACTCCACCGGCGACCGCGAGCCCCTCCTCTCAGCACTGTGCACATAGACGAGCGCACATGGACACACTTTTGCGGCGTTTATATTATTTAACGTGCATTGTCACTGCCTCACTTTGACCGTAGCTGAAGTCATTGTCTGTTCTAACTGCGAGCCAAGCTATTACTACTAGCCTTGAGATACTTTACCCGATAATTGTGGTTGACGACAGGTGCTGCTCATGAGTGTCCCACTGAAACGGAACAAGAGTTCACTGTTTATGTATTTAGCTCTTGTTTCTTACGCAACTGCTGTCTAGCTGCATCGAACGTTCCAACGTTTTGCATTACTTACCGAACTCTTCCCCTTCCTATGAGAATATTTTCTTATAGCCGACACAACACAACACTCCACTGGTGCGTGGCCGAAGCTGCCAGCCAGCCGAAGGCGCCACAAACCATATCATTATGTCCCAGTGTAGCCATTGTAAGCCATTATGTCATGGACAGGTCGTACTACGGACAATCTACATACAGACTGCGACTGCGTCACTACGTCTAATCCTAGTGCAGAGTGGTCGTAAGTTCTGAGTTTAGCATTCTCGCTTCCGAGTCGGAAACGAGAATGCCGAGTTTTAGGTTTTTCCATTAAGACATTCACAGTTACGTCGCAAAGTCTGGTTAGGCACGACACGAGGCATAACCCTGTCTGTTAGTTCCTCATGGCTGAACAGATTTCGATAAAATTTTGAACACTGGGAGAAGATGAACGGGATTAGGGCGTAAAATACTTATTATCTCGGTAATTAAATCACACGGGATAATTTTCGACCACCAAGCGAAAACGAATACCAGCTCGATTGAAACATAAATGATTCATTGTCCATGTCGTGTGTGGGCGCAGTGATCGGTGAGGTTATAACATGGTGTTGTGTGTTCTGTGCAGGCGTGCTGAACATGGGCACGCTGACGTCGCGCGCGCGCATGCGCTGGTCGCTGGCGGCGCACGACATCTGCTTCACGAACGCGCTGCACTCGTGCTTCTTCGCGCTCGGCAAGTGCGTGCCCGTCGTGCGTGGAGCCGGCGTCTACCAGGCGAGTATCTACTCCACACGAGGACGAGGGACGACACCCATCGTGCCGAAACTCACACTTTCTTTCGATCATCAGCCTACGGCAGCCCACTGCTGACGCCTCTCTAAATACACGCCATTTAGTTCGATTTTTGGCAATTTTCATCAAGTTGCTACTAGCCACTAGGGCTTTCAAATACCAGACTTTTTCAATACCGGTATCAATACAGGTCTGGGAAGTCAATATCGTGATCACAGTATTAATACCGATATTGAACGCAAGTTCAATTAGGACATTTAAAACCATTAAAATACGTGTTTTTATTTTAAAATCATTCTTTATTGTTCTTATTTATTTTAAAATATATTTTATACATACCTCTCTTAAATAACCAAAATGAAAATCGAAGCATTTATTTCAAGTATGCCAGTTACAGGTACTTTTGAATTGTCGAAACAAAGACAACAATGTAATGTAGCTACAGTCCCAGTCACAAGGTATAAAAACTGTGAAAGTACTATAGTTGCCCATTCCCAAACGTAGATCTCTATGGAGAAGAACGGGCAAGAAACTCCATGGGCACTCTTTTAAATCAGAATACTTTTACAAAAACTTGGTTACATCATTCATGTTGAGATGGTACATTATGTGAGAACGAAGTAGCAAGATGTGTACGTTAAAAGAGTCCATAATAAAAACAATTCAAAAATAAAATAATTAATTCAAATAAGCCGTGGCAACCAAGAGATGACCACTCACAACTGACAGCGCCCTTTCACGAACATGACACATGTATCAGCACCATTCAACTCAACCATTTTGAAGGGAACTAAATGATCCGACTCACGCGCCACCATCAGCGAGACATTTGAGTGAGCATGACATACTCTTAACCGCCAGGGCGTATTCAAGTCAAGAAAAGACGTAGGCTTCCAGCGAATGACAGCTTTTTAGTACATAGTACTTCCACAATATGGGCTATGCGGCTATATAATACTAAAGAGATTGAATTTATACAATGCAAAGATAGTTGTACAATCTTCAGCAGCTCCAACATACTATTTAATGCTATCCATTTATGCGCCCCTGTCCTTGTGGAGCAGGACCGGCATTGAGCCAAGCATTTTTATCAGCGATATATTCGTCCAACTTGTAATATGCTTGCTTACATAGTTTGCGTTTAATGCATGTTTTAAATTTCGTTTCATTCAGTTCAAGAATACTTTGTGGAATTTTATTATAGAATCTCAAACAGTACCCTATGAAAGATGAGTCTACTTTAGCGAGTCTGAAGCTTGGCTGAACAAATTGGTCTCTATTTCTAGTACCGTAATTGTGTCTGTCACCTCTTTTATGAAAAAGATGTAGATTTTTTCTTACATAAATTATCTTTTCGTAGATGTCTTGACAATGTACCGTCATGATGTTAATTTCCTTAAACAGTTCCCTCAGAGAATCACGCCTTTGAAGATTATATGGCTCTGATGGCTCTTTTTTGCAGAATAAATATAGACTCAATGTCTGCAGGTCGTCCCCATAGCAAAATGCCATAAGATATTATACTATAAAAGTAACTCATATAGACCAGTCTAGCAGTATCAACATCAGTATATTGACGGATTTTTCTAATAGCATATGCTGCTGAACTTAGCCGCCCCGCAAGTGATGTTAAATGAGAACCCCATTGTAGCCTTGAATCAAGCGTAATCCCCAGGAAAACTGTTTTATCTACAAATTCAAGCTTCTCTTTATTCAATACTATATCACAATCGCTACTTTTAACATTCGGTAAAGCAAATCTTATGCATTTCGTTTTTTTTTTTTTTCATTTAATACTAAATTCTTTGCTGTGAACCAGTTATGGACCTGAAGTAGGTGTCCTTATCAAAAAAGCATATTACATAATCAGGACTACGTTGAAGATAAAGAAAAGAAGTTTGGCTTTAGTTCGGCGGCTTCCCTGGTAGCTCATAAACGGCACAAATATTTGGATGTCTCTCACTATCCTCAATCTCATTTTTTCTCTTCTCTCGAATCAGATTTTTATAATAGTTTTCAAATCATTTATACATCTTTTGCTCAGAATAGTTACAGCACTGATAACAATATTTCTGGCACTTGTTTTATTTAATATTTAACAATATTTTTTTTTACCTTTATATAGATTCTTTTTTATCGATTTTTTGTGAATGTGAGAACATTGTAAGCTTTGTAGATTCCCAGCTGCTTGTTAACTTTTTATTTTGTTCTACTTTTTTTGTGTAGTAAGCAACGACTTATTGTCGGGCCTACGCTGTCCCCCCATACTTAAGTACAAATACTGTATCCATGATAATATTGTAATACCAAATGATTTGAAAAGAGTAACCATGGAGTTTCTTGCCGGTTCTTCTCCATAGGAAACGACCAATCCGAACCGTGCACCTTTTTGTCGACGTTTTATAAGTGCCCATCTAGGCCTATGTGAAATAAAATATTTTGATTTTGAGGGCATTATTCACGGCATCTAGATTTTGGGCCCGTCTATTTATCTTAAAAATAAGGGAAGTGTCATCAGCGAATAACACCATATCTTGAGATCGATTTTTTAATAAATAGGGTAGATCATTTATGTATACTAAAAAGAGGAAAGGACCCAATATTGAGCCTTGCAGAACCTATTTTTAAACCCTGTGAATTAACACCATTTATTTGAACTTGTTGCTGTCTATCATTCAAATATATTTTATCAAACTAAATGCAAGTTTACCTAGTCCGTAATGCTCGAGTTTCAAAAGTAATGTCTCGTGATTTACGCAATCAAATGATTTGGAGAGGTCACAAAATATTCCTATGGCGTCTGGGGATTCTTCCCACGCAGTAGAAATGTGTTTTAATAATGTTACACCGGCGTCAGTTGTGCAACGTCCCTTGGTGAAACTATACTGTTGATCGTGTAAGATTCTGTTGGTGTTAAAATGATTAAGCATTTGATTCAGCATTACCTTTTCAAACACCTTGCTGAAAACTGGCAACACGGATACAGGTCTATAATTATTAGTATCTTTACTATCTCCGGATTTGAACAGAGGTATGAATTTACTGTATTTCATTAAATCAGGGAAAACTCCTTGGTCTACACACAAATAAAAAATTAAAGCTAAGTATGGTGCAACTATGGATGTACAAACTTTGATAGACATTCCCCAAAGATCTTCAGTCAGTTTGACTTTTATTTGCCGGAAAGCTTTAATAACTATCATAGGGTTTATGTGTTAAAATTTAAATTCAGCCGGGCAGCCAGACACATTCGCCTTTAATCAATTGAGACTTAAGGAGAGGAATTTAGAGCCTCCGTAGTTTTTAACGGTATATCGGTAAAGAAATTTACAAATTCATGAGCTACTTCCTGATTAGAGCTTTTAGGACCACATGCTGTATATAATGTGTAGATAGCGTATTTTCTTCCTGTTAGTCTCGTTATGTATGACTTTCAAAATTATCTTAATTTTGTTTTCTGCTGTTTTGATCTTCTAATGTGCAGGGCTTTGGCAAACTTGCATGTAGTTCTAAAAAATTTTGAATACTTAGGAACATACTTGTTCAAAGTTTCAGTGTTTATATAAGGCTTAAGGCCATAAAGCTCAAATAGTCTTTCCCTACTTTTTCTGATACCTCTGGTTACCCAATCACTAAATATAAATTTAGGGGGTTTAAATACATTTTGTCTTCTTTTCAATAGTTTACACTGAGTTCAACACTCAGTGTGAACTATTGAAAAGAAATTATCATACAATTGATTTATACACGAATACTTTTACATCGTTCTGGAGCCGAAACATAGTAACTACAGTCGAGTAATAGTTACTATTAGCATTGTTATTGTTTTTTTTAAGACATCAAATAAAGGAGTTAGAAATTTATCACTTCTATTCTGTCATTCGAGTTAATCTTAGTAGCGGTTTCACTATTTCATTCATAAACGCAAGATCGTACGCGATGCGCTCGGCGCGACACAGCTCGCGTGTGCGAGTCAGCTGATAGTGCGCTCGCGGTGGGTCAATGGACTTCGGACGAATAACCATCTGAAAAAGTACTTGCAAGTAGATATTTCATTTCAGGTACGATTAAGGTTGGTGTAAGTTCATTTACCTCCATCATCTCTCGTCTCCTCGTAAACGAGAGAAATTAATTCACCAGTCTACCATCACGAAATCACTAATACTCGTACTTGTTCAATTACACAACGACGAGTACGCTTGGGAGTTGTTTTTAAGGCATTTAATCGAGTGTTGATCAATCGATCTAATAGGTACTTAATAAACATACCCAATTACCTACCTACCATATGATAAATAAAAAATAGTATTACAGCTTAAAACAATTTTCTTGCGGCAATGCTTGTGGCGGCTTCTACAAAGGCAGGCAATTCGAACAGAAAAAGACCTTATTTTTATAACGTTAACCGTGAAATTCGGTTGTGCATCCTTGTAAAGTCCAGTCGAACACGAGACAATAGGTTTCTCAGAATATTTTTTAGTAAACTGCATATTTACCTAGTTTGATAAAATTTCTAAATTTCACCGTTTACGGTTAAGAAATAAGTCTGAATTTGCTTTTCGTGTTATTATTTGTATACCTATTTATCTACCGCGTATGTATTTTTATTTATGTTGATGTACCTATCATAAAGAACGCGGCGCCGACCTATTGCTTGATTTAAATTGCGTTTATATACTTATCAGTTCAATAACGCAAATTTTTCCGTCATACTTTCTACGGGCTTAGGACCGTCGCGTCAGTTATACATTTTACGTATCTAAATACTTACTTACTTGTACACTTTTAATGTCAAGAAAAATAAATGCAGGCGCAGGCGTATTTAAAAAATTTGAGCTATTTACAAACTAAGGCTAAGGATATTAGATTATTCACAATTTATACTTCCCTGTATCGAAGCAACTGCTCAAAATGGAGTCCATTTCGCTCGATACACAAACGGGCACGTTTAATGAGATTGTCTTTTAATTTAGCTAATGTGCCTCTGTCACTTTTCACAATATTAAACGCGTCCACAATCGCACTTCTTAACTCATCTCGAGTAGTATTTTCCTCGAAATAAACGTAGTCTTTTTATCTCAGACCACAAATAAAAATCCAGTGGGGTTAAGTCAGGGCTCCTTGCGGGCCAAGCCACAGGGCCACCACGACCTATCCACTGCTCACCAAACTCACTGTTTAGATACGCACGCACTAAATTCGCATAATGAGCAGGGCATCCATCATGCTGATAGTACATACCGCGTCCACACATCCACACACACATATCCTCTAGCAACTCCGGTATCATATTCTGCAACATATCCAAATAAGAACCGCCAGTCAGGTGCCCTTCAATAAAAATAGGCCTATTATTTAGTCATTAATAATGCCTGCCCAAACATGCCATGATCGAGGAGGCGCTGGGTTACAGCCAGGATGGTGGAGGTGAAGGGAACTTGAGGGTCGATGATTCCACGTGCGCGCAGTGAGTTCAGGTTTTCCGGCTGAGCATACAAGCGTCTAGCCTCTTCCAAGTTATGGTGCGCCATCCCATAAAAATCCACCATTGCCCAATACTCCACATTGGAGTAGACATATTGCCGACTCATTTTTGACACGTGATTAGGTTACGCGTGAGTGACCTAATACAGCGAAACGCGCGACTATACTAGGAAGAAAGGGCGCCGATCGCGTCGGCTAGACTGTGTAAGCGTGGGGTGGGGGCGTGGCTTACGGATCATGTTGTCTGATCGATGAATGGATTTTTCAATGGGTACCGTTTGCATGTGTTGCCGATCGTCGATACGTTACGTACACACACATATGCTTTTACCGCAAGGACGCGTTATTTATTTTTTCGTGATTTTTTTTATTGTTACTTTTTGAAAAAAATAGTCCCAATCGTTTCGAGTTCGATGATCGAATTTATGGCTTTCGGTTCCAGAACGACCTAAAAGTAATCGTGTATTAATATCGTCCATATGATGGCTCATAACACTTAACTTGTTCTGTGGGGAAATATTATATACCTATTTAATTTATTAGTAATTATAGGTCTAAATTGAATCTGAACTTTTTGCAATGGTATGTTACACCTAAAAGTTAGTTTGTCCGCTATGGTCAGACGGCAAACAACTACTTTACTATGGCTTTATCTAAGAAATCACAATTGCAGAAAACATTATATATACAAGTAGCAGAAGATGGCGTGACTCTCGTAGGTTCTATAAAAATTGGTCAATTCAAATGACTTAAAAAGATTTAATAACAGACTGCTATTAGAATTTTATTCTAAAATATTGATTTTGAAATCACCACAAATAATTATAGATTTATTACTGGTTGCAAGTTTTGCCAGGACATCTTCCATTATTGATTCAAATAAGGAAACATTTTGACAGTTTGGAGGTCTGTACTGTCTGTAGATAAGCATGTAATTGTGTGTGTCACAATGACATGCTTATCTAGCTCAACACAGGAGAGTTCGACGCAATGTTCAGCCGAGAGTTAACAATTTGGTTTTGGTTGATTATTTATTTAGGTAGGACTAGGAATTAGGAACTTAATCAAAACTTAATCTAGTCTTTTTGCAGAAAGGAATTTCACATAGACTTGGTAAAGCTTTTTCCCAACTATGTTGGGGTCGGCTTCCAGTCTAACCGGATGCAGTTGAATACCAGTGTTTTACATGGAGCGACTGCCTATTTGACCTCCACAACCCAGTTAGTACTGGGTAATACGATAACCGTTGATAAGACTGATAAGTACAATATCAAAAAAAAAAAACTTATTATTATCGAAATGTCATCATGACTCATGTAACCAGTATTTGTAGAAATGTAAGCATAGTTTAATTAGCTAGCAATTATTTGGAATTCATTTAAGAAACATTCTTATAATTATGCAATAAAAAAACTAAAACTAAACAAGTAACAAAATAAATCAAGCGTTAATAAAAAATCTGACAAACATGTGAAGTACATATATAAAAAAATGTTTTAATTTTTTTTTTCTGAATTTCTTCTTCTTCGAAGAGGCAGCAACGACGGTAATCTCATTAAACTAGCAAAAATACGCGCTAGATCACAACTTCACAAGTTAACACCCGTCTCCTTTGCGAAACTGACTAACGAAAACAACATAAGTACAGCTTGATTTCGGGCATTAACTCAGGCGTGGCGTATATATTAAATCCGTGATCACGGTATTACGGGATCCCGGAATTCCGGTATTGAAAGCCCTAGCTTAGCCCTAGCGACGATATCGTCGCTCCACCTAGCCTGAGGCCACCTTACGCTTGCCGATTCGCGGTCTATACTCAAGAATACGTCTACCTCAACGGGCTTGCTTTCGTTTCCGAACATATTTACTAAGTACTCGTCCGCCCAATGGAGCGGTCGTGTGACGTGTGTGTGTCCGCAGCCCGCGATGGACTTCTGCGTGGAGCGGCTGTCGCGCGGCGAGTGGGTGCACATCTTCCCCGAGGGCCGCGTGAACGTGAGCAAGGAGCACATCCGCTTCAAGTGGGGCGTGGGGCGCCTGGTGGCCGAGTGCGTGCGCGCGCCGCTCATCGTGCCGGTGTGGCACGAGGGCCTGGACCAGGTGCTGCCCAACACGGAGCCCTACCTGCTCAAGTTCCGCAAGCACGTGTTCCTCAACGTGGGCGAGCCCATCCAGATACACCACCTGCTCGACAAGTGAGTCATTCGAACCGATTCACTTTCACTCAATCAATCTACTTCACTCAACTCAACTTTCACTTTCATGCAGAAAAATCAAAGGATAATAAATCCCAGCTTTCAATCGTCAAATTGAAGTTGCTAGTGGCGATTCAGTGCAGGCCGCGTTGCTGCAGCTAAAACGTGGCAATCGAGCCTCAGGGCGACTGTGGAGCCTCATCACGAGTGATGCTTCTCTAGTCCTCTGTGGTACTACATCTGACCTGCACTATGTCAGACCAGTATGAACGCTGTCGACGTGGCCGAACTGCGAACTGTTTACGAAACTTATCTGTATAAAATACCGACATATGAAATAAATCGAATGACTTGAGGGTTTCACCTCACCGTGCGTGTACGGTTTTTCTTTTTATTTGGCAAACGTCGCGATACTGCTGACGCGTTTGTTCGCGCAGGTTGCGGAGCGCGAACGCCAGCGAGGAGGAGACACGCAAGGCCATCACCGACCGCATCCAGGAGGAGCTGCTGCGCCTGCGCGACCACACGCGCGCACTCATCCGCCGCGCCACCGGCCTGCGCGACCCGCTCGACCCGCCCGCCGCCAAGCGCGACCCGCTCGGCCCGGCCGCCGCCAAGCGCGACCGGCCCGACCCGCCCGCCGCCAACGGCGCACCCGCCGCGACCCGCGCGGTTCCAGAGCGCGAGCACGAACTGTAGCGCGGCCGGGGAACACATTTTGTACGAATCTTTACGATGTTGTCGATTGTGACTCATTTTAAACACTTCGCGTCGGCCGAGAAACTGTCTGGTCGGTCGATCTGTGTCGAGTAGTTAAGTATTTTGTTAGTATTAGGTAGCGGGCAGCCGGCCGGGACGGTCGCGTCGCCGCCCGCCGCCCGACGCGACCTACTGATTAGTTTTGTTGTAAGTTTTATTACGTGGGAATGTTTATCGGTAAGGTTAATGTTAATATGGTGTACTCGCATGCTGAGGATACGTTGTCTGTCGTGACTGTGTGTGTGTGTGTGTGCGTGTATCCGTGTGTAGTTAGTGTGTAGCGCATCCGGACGCAGGTTCGTGTCGAGTCGCTGCTGGTCACAAACAATCAGAATCATGTAGAGCTCTTCACAGGAGCTTCTATTTTGTACATTTCCGAAGATCATTTTTATAAATGAATTTTTTGAATATTTTTTTTTTACACCAGTTTACCATGAACGTCAAGATAGACCCCGCCAGGTTTTTTAAATATCATGTGAATAGGATTTAATAGAATATTTATTTCTACTATTTCATGCTTTCATAGTAAAATTCTACACTCATAATATTTCAAAATATTCTACAAAGTGTACACTTTTTTATTGAAATTACAGTTTTAATATAAAAGTATAATACGTAACGATTGAAACGTAGTCGTACTATATCATATTAAAATTTGGTGTGTTCACTTTAAGATCACGTAATTTTTCCTTAACCGAATAGTGGTCCTGCTATTTTGATATCAAAATAGCAGGACCACTTTCTTAGTAGAATATTTTGATTTTTGATGAATATGAAATAGTAGAAATATTGTATTAAATCCTATTCACATGATATTCGAAAAACCTGGCGGGATCCCGTCGTATTGACGTTCATAGTTTACCTAGTCTGCATCATTTGTATCCCGTTGGATAGCGACTTATATCGGTGTCTCCCTGTATACTGAACAGAGCGTGTGTCACTCGTTACGGCGAGGTCGCCTCGTCTCACTGCCGTCTCATAAGACGGTGTAGACACTAGATATCATTCCAATGTGATGATATATAATTCAACGGCTAGCGCCATCTCTACAACCAAAGACTGTCTGCACATAAAGTGTACACAATATTTTATATCCAAAATATTTTTTAACGAGTTTATTAAAAAGATACCCTTTTAAATTAATATTTTTCTCAAAAATTCTAATATTGTAGTAGGTATGAATTGGCGAGCCGTCGGTCGCATATTCCTAAAAGTCAGTTGAAAGGGAGTAGGCACATCCTCAGTAACAGATGTCAACGCTGTTGTCGGGTAGTCCCACTACAACTTCACCTATGATATAATGAGCCAAGGAATTAGTAGTTGTAGCAGCGTTACAGTATTAGAAATTCTGCTTCTGCACAATCTGCCATGAGTTCAGTCGTTAGTGTATGTACCGGTTTAACAGTTACCAGAGTGGAATGCTAATCAATGTAAATAGTAATGAAAGCGAACTGTCCTGACATTTCCGCGATCGTCTCTGTCTGTAACGCGAGTCTTCCGTACAATAGTTTGTGTATTTATTGTGAATTTTGTAATATATTGGACGTCACAGCGCGCCTCGCAGTCAGCGCCTCTTGGCGTCCCGAGACCGCGAGGCGCGGCGGTGACGTCACACGTGTGTACAGTGACGCGCCACTTTGTATATAAGTATGAATCGTAGATGCGATAGTGTTGTTGTGTTAAGCCATAACATAATCATGTTCTGTTGTCCAAATAAGTATGATGAGCTCTTTGAGGAACTTTTTTTTTTTTTCAAAATAAATCGATGGACTTAACAATATCTTATTTTATCATAACGACATTTTTGTTTATTTTCACAGAAAGTTGCTTGTTACGTACTTTTACAAAACAATGTCAATATGAATCAGATGGTCTTATGGTGTGACTGCGCCGGTGTGCGGCACAGTGCCGCACAAACTTTTCTTTCGGTGGACTTGCACAAGTTAACAAAATGTGCGCTTGTTCACCGAATTGTTCGCGCACACGTAGAAGCGGTGGACTCCCATCAACGAACACGCACTCGCTGTTCGCGCACTCAGTTTAGTAGTCTTAGGAGACCGACCTTCACTCATCGATTTACTGAAAAACATTTTTTAGCAAGCTAAATACATGTTGTCTAATAAAAATACGGCAATACTAGAAATAAATTGCGACAACCGTGTGAGTCTTCGATTATAATTAGGCAACCTAATACTATTCTCAATATGATGTTCATGTATTAAGATTCCTAAAAAGCATTTTCCAGAATAATAATCAGAACAACCAAATCTACCTATTTTGAACGGTTTTTATTCATGAAGCAAACTGTTTAGTCATGGGATCTCGTACTAACATGTTCGTTAACAAATGTGCTGCGCTGTGCGCGTACAAAACGCAGTTTTGCCTGTGGAAAGGGATCTGCAGCTCAGTGCGCTGACATTTTGTGCGGCACAAATGTTCGCGCACAATGTTTGGTGGAATCGCACCATTGCAATCACTCGATATCATGGCTAGTTAAATCCGATTATTGCCGACGCTGTAATCTCCGAAGGGTTAGGGAAAGGTATACCTGTGGTATTGTATGACGGGCTGGTGACCGCAACTCCACGTCCAAGCGCGTATTTTGCGTGAGGTAAGGTTATAAGGTATAAGTTTTTAAACTATCATGGTCACTAACCTTATCATTAACACTAGAGACGGGATATTTACCATGTTTACTGATTGTTTTGAGTTCCTGATTTTTCGGCACCGTTGCAAGTACCATGATCAAGGATAAACTGAAGTTATTGCGGATGGGTGTTTGTGAGCAGACAAATCGGGCTACCCTCTTTCTTGTTCGTTTTTTGCAGTCAGCTACCACTGTCACTCGCAACTATAGTTTTTTTTAAAAAAAAAAACGTTGCCCCGCACTAGGAATTTCTACTATATCGTGGGTGCGTTTACAAACTTTTAAGCTCAAATATAAACAGCCAGACCCGGAACAACTACCTGTAGGCCATACAAATATTTGTTCCGTGCGGGAATCGTACCCGCGACACGCAGCGCAGCAGTCAATCGCTCAGCCACTGCGCCAAACGTGTCGTCCATGCTCCTGACACACGAAACTCACTGTGTCCGCTCGCGAACTTTTTTCGGCACTTTTCCCACCCGCAATAACTTGAGTTTGTCCGTGACCATGGTGCTTGCAACAGCGCCCAAATATCGGGAACTCAAAACAAGCAGTAAACATAGTAAATATCCCGTTTCTAGTGTTAATGATAATGTAATAAGGTATTCTTAATAGTGCACCCACATTTCCCCAGTCATATTATATCCCATGTAATGGGGGGTGAGCCATCAAACGGGCACAAATGCACACTCCTTGCCTGCTACTGAGAAATTCTTAATGGAAAAACTCAATAACACTGCCCGACCTGGGAATAGAACCCGGGACCACTAGACGAACGAGGCAGTATTCATTGCTATATATTATGTAAAACACTGAAGCATGCAAGACGGGACTCCCGAGCGATCAGTCTCATCTGACCAAATTTCGTTTCTGAAACCATTGGACACTACATATTTTAGTCATGTTTTGTCTTCAACTTCTACACTTCACTATTAAAATTAAGTACATAACCGCTCTAAACTGATGTTACAACCGAGGCACAAATAACTAAATAATAATACACAGTATACAACTAACAATTTTATTAAAATTTATTTAAATGCAATTTATAAAATTAAATCACTCTAATATAAAATTGTAAGTATCTTTTAGTTACGTCCTGTGGGACCTACTCCCTACTCGGCGACGTTGCATTTACAACTAACGCCCTGAACTAGGCAGGAGCGAGGCGAGGCGAGGCGAGGCGGAGGGGTGGGGTGGGGGGGGTAGCGTATCATTCTATTTACAAGTGTCACAGCTTCCAAACAGTCACAAAATAAATTATTGCATTTATTGCTCTTAACGAAGTCGAAGTTTACGTTATACAATATCTAGAACAACCTCACAGTGGTCATAGGCCAATAATTTCATAGTGCAAGTCATGATGCTTTGTCAGTCTTCAGTACCTAATTGATTATATTCAGACCTATAATATTACTGATATCCAGCAACTTGATAGTTCAAGGCAATACTATCATACATTACTGGTAATTTTAGTTAATGAACAACAACAACCTTATTTCAAAGTAAATAAAGATCACTGTGATTTGAACCAACCACATGCTTATGAAGTGACAAGATCGGTGAATTCTTGTTCTACAATACCGCACTTGTTCTACAAAACACTGTGCATAAAAAAAAATGTTTCACAACCTTTAAATTGAGCATTATAGCATCATTGTTTATGTTATTTGTCTTTTTAAAACAAATATGTGGCAAAATGGTAGGTGACACAATTTCACATATTTGTGTCGTTGTCGCTTGGCGTAGAGGGCACCGCGTTTATGCTCTGGCGGTCAAATGGTTAAAGGAAAAAAAATGTATTTCAAATGATTTCTATTTAGGTCCCCGCAATTTTGTCCATTCTTTTTCACATTATTATCTTAATACACTTCCTCGAAAACTGACTCTTATCGCACTACGATTAGGTTCAACATGCAATAATATTTCATTGTGTGGGAACCAACCACTAAAAATAATTTTTCACTGAAAAATAAACTGACTTCAAAGTTTTAATAGAAGTTGTATATGCACTGCCTCAAATGCCAAGTCACTGAATTAATAACATAGAGTAGCATGAATGAAATCTCTCTCATCAATGTAGTAAACAGTAACAAGTGTAATATACTAATGTAAGTAATAATAAGGGCCCTTGTTCACGATCGTTTGTTACACGGGGCCGTGTACATACATGAGCCCTTACAGTTGCTCAACACATTCTGTAGCAAAGACAAGTACTGTAAGACTTAGACAGTGCTTATAATTATTATAGAATAGAAAGGGCTAACGTGCCTTTGACCATACCTTCTGACAGGAAATGCACATGACAATGTACTTGTACACAGCACACATACCAAATTCTTCAAGCCTCTGTTTGGTCAAATAACTTGCAGCATGGTTCACTATACACTCAATATCTAGTTCTCGAATATCATTTCACAATTGTAATACTAGTAACAAAAAAATGTACAATTATTATAACAGAAGAAAATGTATTGATTTTACAAATGACAGTCATTCAATACACTGTCCACCGCACTGTTACACATGCAAGTAATCACTAATAGTATATATTTATTTATGTTCACTTTCAATCACATTGAAGCGGTCATCACTGTCAGGTTTAAGGTCGGCGAGTCCGGCGACCCATCGATGTTACGATGTATCACAATACAATTACTTATCAACATACAAGCTTACTATTATTTATGAACATTCGCCTTTCGGAGCAGCAGCAGCGGGTGTGACAACGCGACGGGCTCAACATCCACATGAACGCTTGCGGACAACTAACAACAATCTTAGCGTCGCCAATATACTGGGCCAATTTTTCAAGTGGGCGTGGATGGTCAAATCCGAACCTATGAGAAATATCGAAAAATGCTCAAAGGAGTCTAGAATATTGTATTTTTGAAAAACCTATATTACTTCCTAGAATTTTATTTTTAATGGCGACGCTATCGAATGGTGTGGTGAAAAAAAACCAACAGACAACCAATTTTTAGAATATTGATTTAAAAAAATCCAATAATGCAGTTTTAGTTTTCATCAAGATCGGGCTCGAGACTCCTTTGAGCATTTTTAGATAATTCTCATAGTTTCAGATTTGGCCATCAACACCCATTTAAAAAATTCACCCTGTATATGTCAACTAGCGTAGCCAAGATTAGCGCATGTGTAGTTGTCCATAAGTGCGCAGCGTCAGTATCAAACGTCGTGATTGACGTTTTCGTCCTTTTAATTAATTTAAAACTTTAATAAAATTAAAGGTGAATTCATCACATGAGTCTTAAGATTTTGTTAGCGGGTCGGATCAGAACAAGTTCTATGAGGAAGAGAATATTGTTCGTGTTTAAAACGTTCCATCGGTCAGTACCGTAGCGCACTCACAGCTGTAGGACACACTAATAGATAAACAGCAGCGCGGTGTCGGGGCGGCAGGAGAGCGGCGCACAGCGCTCGGGTCAGTCGGCGTCCGTGGCCGGGTGCAGCGCCAGCACCGAGCAGGCGCCGAAGGGCGGCCGGTACGACACCTGCAGCTCCGCGAACACGCCGGGCGGCACGCACACGTCCGCCAGGTACAGCACGCCCAGCGCCGGCGGCAGCGCGCCCGGCAGCGCGCCCAGCACCGCCGCGCGCCCCGCCACCCCCGCCCACCCCGCGCCCGGCGGCTCCATGCACACCACGCAGCCGCGCCCGCGCGCCGCCCACGCCAGCGCCGCCCTGTGCACGACTGGCGGTCACTAGCGCTCCGACCCATAGCATACGATCGAGAGCACTGAGGGATCTTACTCTACTTCTCACACCTACTGCGAGGAAATAAAATACCAATTCGATTTTCAAAATATATCTCCTCCGCCTACTTAATTTACCGCTGGGATTTGCACCACAGCAGCCGATCAACTGTTGCGATGACTTGCCACTATTAATGTAGAAACAACTTAGGTCAATTATCTATAACTTCAAACCTGACCTTGAGCTGGTGCCGCCCGTAGCCGCCGGCTACAAAGCGAGGGTTTTGTCAATACAGTTTAAGCCTCACCTGAAATTCTCCTTGAAGGTTCTCCCCTACATCTGGTATATATTTTGCTCAGTTTAAATGGCATGTTATGTTGTATTTTCAACGTAACAAGTGAATAAGTAGTAGTTCAATAGCGTGTAAACGGTGTACTGACTGGTAGCGGTCCTGCGGGTCGTCCAGCACCGGGTCGTACAGCGCCAGCAGCACCAGGTCCGGGCTCGGCAGCGCCGCCAGGTCGGGCGCCAGCACCACGCCGCCCGGCGCCAGCGCCGCCAGCTCGCGCGCCAGCGCCGGCGCCGGCTCGTGCGGCACGGGCGCCGCCAGCAGCGCGGCCGCGCGCGCGCCGTGCGACGCCAGCAGGCGCGCCGCCTGCAGCCCCGCCGCGCCGGCCGCGTGCGGGCCCGCCAGCGCCACCACGGTGGGCCGCTGGTGCGCGTTGCGCGGGTCCAGGCGCCGGCCGCCGCCCACCAGGCGCAGCGCCACGTCGGCGGCGGCGCGCGCCAGCAGCGTGTGCGCCTGGCCGCGCAGGCCGCGCCGCGCCAGCGCCGCCCAGATGCGCGCGCGCAGGCCGCGGCTCACGCCGGGCACCACGAGGCCCTCGTCCGTCACGTAGTCCACGCCGACGCGCAGCTCGGCCGGCACGAGGATGGAGGGCCGCGGCGCGGGCGGCGCGCCCAGGACGTTCTCGTCGTGGCGGAACTTGCCGAGGTCGTCAGCCTGGCGCACCACGTCGGGTTTGTGCGCGTGGCGCAGCTCCTCCCACAGCGCACGCTTGTTGAACAGCGCGAGGTTGCCCTCGAAGTCGAAGTCGTTGTCGAGCTCGGCGTCGGCCAGGTCGCCGAAACACGCCTCGTTGCGACGCCGTGCCTTGTCGTAAACGTTGCTGAATCCGCCCGCGCCCCCGCCTCCGCCCCCCGCGCCCCCACCGCCACGGCTCTTCGGCGTAGAGCTGGTGTTGCCGTAACTACCTGCAAAATAAACATTTCCCAAAAAACATGTATACATTACAGTAAAACATATGCACTGTTCAGGGTGGGTTTAAGCCGGGGAAGTATCTTATTAATACATATAAAGGGTGTATAAAAAAATTCGTGACGAAGTTGAGAGGCACGTGTTTTTTTCCGTCCTAGTGTTTTTTTTTTGTTCTGGACCATACCTGAGAACCTTCTAGTTTCAGAGATATTAAAGGTCAAAGTTGCAACTTTTTCACGTTAGAAAAAAATACAAATTTCAAATGTTATAATTTTACTTTAAATACCTCCATGACTCCCTGTTCTATGCATCCATCAGCACAATGTTTTGAGTGCGTTACACTGAGCCTTACAGTAAAACGTGCTTTTTCATTGTGATGTACAGGATGCTTGGTTGACAACTTCGTGAAGGGACCCCCCTTTACACCCATTATTGAAGATTTTCAAAAGTAAGTTAACGAACATTCAAACATTATTGGCTATTACTATGAATAAATGGATGTTCACACCGAAATCCTAGCAATTATAGATAATGAGATATCAGCGTACAAAGTAACGTTTTACTTTTTGTTTTGGACTTATTTCGTCTGTTTAACTAAACTTTAGTAGTATTTAATGCTTTCGTTACAAATTAAGACCCCTCTTCTTGTAACAGTTTTAATGTATGAAGTCTTAGGTTTAAAGAAATAATCAAAAATAAAGAAACAACAAGTGGAGGTTTGCGCGGCCATAACTTAACTTCCAAGGTGAGTATTTCGTAAAATATTGAACCAGAGCATAAAATTCTTTTCTTGAAAATTTTTGACAAATTCAGTCTTCAATTGACAAAAAGAATTAGATCTCTAACCAAGTAGTGGCTGAGATCTCCATGGCCGCGCAATCCTCCACGATACGATCGCGCGGCCAACTTAAAACCCTTATAACTTCTTTATTTGCACTTTGACCAATTTTTACCCTTCGATTTTGACAAATTTCGACAATTTTTTTTGTTTTGATAACTTGGCGGAGCAATCGTAACGCACACCTAAAATGTAGATGTTTGTTATTTGTTAAGTAAAAGTTTACATTTATTCCTTAGAAAGGTTTAGGGATAAAAATTAAAGTTTCCTTGTTACTGATCAAGCGTCTACAATTTGCTGCAGCGCTGTGTGTCGCTACGTCTCATACTCAACCCAGAGCGCGACACTCCGCGCGCCTTCGAAGGCTTGTTTCAGCTACAGACATGACACATTCAGTTTTAAATAGTTTAGCCGTTTCAGTCCTTTAGACTCGCAACTAAACATGTTGGTGATCACTTTTGGAGAATATTGTGAGTCACAAACTTGCAGGTGGCTGAGCTCTAAGCATGTCTAGCAGGACTGACTCAACTCCACAGTAATTAGTTGTCTGATGTGTTATCATTTATTTGTTTTATTTTAGAAAGGCTAGTATTTAACTGTAAATAAAAAATCCTTTTTTATAAAAATAAAATCCAAATCCTAATCAAAAATACTGATTGCACAGCAAAATAGTTACCTCAAAATATTATTATTTTAGCAACAATTTGATTTCGTGACGCATCGCTATTAATTGAAAAGCGGAGCTTTTTTATGAAGAAATAAAGAAAGAAGAAATCGCATATCTTATAATAACTAGCGCACAGTAAACTTTGTAATTCATTTTTGTTAAAACAAAGCTATTTTTTAACGCATATGGAATTTATTTAAGAGACACACTTTATTTTGTCATAATAATCTAATAATTCGCTAATTACAACAAAATGAGATATAAAACAACCGTAGCATTATTTTTTTTTTGGATGAGTAGACTCTTATTAGTATTTAAATTCACCTAAAGTTCTAGGTTCATGGTAAACATCAATATATTTAACCGACTTCATGTGATAGGCAGAGTCGACGAAGCCTCGGCCCTATTTCTGTCTGCAGGGTTTAAAGTGACCTAACACGAAGTGTATGACGGGCCCAGCTGATGACGGCCCTTCGAACCTAACCTGTCCGAGTCGGGGTGCCACAAGTCCCGAGCTCGCTTACCTCGCTCTTGCATCCTATTTTGCCCTTGCCACAATGCCTTTTTTACGACACATGTTGCAAAAATAGTTATTTTGTTATACGTATGTGTGAGTATTACGTTTGTACGCTCTGGTAAATTTGATGTGCAATCAGTACATTTGATATGAAAATAATATTTTTGTACATTGAACAACTTTATTGTCGCGCATTAGAAGAAACATAATATAATAAGTATTGATGCATACTTTCGGATTATTTTTAGTACCAGTTTTATTAAAGATTTAGTTTGTTTGCATTACAATAATTATTTTGATGTAAAAAAAAAATAGTTGATGTAAACAAATTGACGAGTGACAAGTATTTTGATGTGCATTTAAAAATAAGTCTTTTAGAAATGAGTCTAGAAATTACTATTAGATCTCTTGAACATGAGTCCGACATGCAGCGACTAGTTCCCGCCACGCGTGACTTACCAGCGTGGTTGCCGTTCTTACTGGGGCGGCTGGGCTGTATGTCGATGGGCTTGCTGCGCGCGGCGGGTGGCGGCGCGGCGCGGTTGCCACTCTTGCTGCTGCAGCTGCCGCCCGGAGGAGCCTGGTTACCTAACGCACATAACACCAGAGTACGCAAACTAATCCAACACATTTATTCAAATCAATTATACAAACAAAAGCTTAGCGCAGTGGTATTGGCTAAGCGGCACAAATTGGAACAAATATTTGACTGGCCTACAGTTAATAGCTATTTACAAACAATAGAATCTTTACTACGGACTTGAGGTGACAGGGGTGATGATGTGAGGTGGCGTGCAAGTAGCGGTCTAAGTCTGACAAGAGAAGCAATTGAAATAAGAAAACACAAAAATTTAAATCGAGACCTATCTAGACTAGATACAAGAAATAGAAAAAATATCGACAATATTTTAAAAAACTTGAAAAGTTTAGCATCAAATAGAAAAATATTACTATTACATTTCAATACATTAACTTTGTAGTGCGCTGTTTATAGTGCCGTAACTCTTTAAAGCAGCCAGTCCTGATAGAAGTAGTGATTGTGTATTGAAGATATAACGGTTTTCCTGGGGGTTGCGCTTAATTCAAGGCTACAATGAAGTTTTCATTTAACATCCCTTGGGGGCAGCTAAGTTCAGCCACATATGCTGTTAAAAAAGTCCTTCAATTTACTGATGTAGACACCGCTATACTGGTCTATTTTAGTTACTATCATAGTATAATGTCTTATGGCATTAAGACACATTAAGTTTTTTTTATTCTGCAAACAAAGCTATCAGAGCCATATATAATCTCAGTAGGCGCGATTGTCTCAGGGAACTGTTTAAGGATATTAACATCATGACGTTAACATGGAAAACAACAAAAAACAGTAAACATGGTAAATATCCCTTCCGTTTCTAGTGTTAATGATAATGTCAGTGACCATAATAGTTTAAAATCTTATAACATCTTGTAGCAAGTTGGACGATTATATTGCTGATACAAATGCTTGGCTCAGTGCTGATCTTGCTCCACAAGGACAGGGGCGCATTAATTGATAGCATTAAATAGTTTTGTTGGAACTGCTGAAGATTGTACAACTATCTTTGCATTGTATAAATTCAATCTCTTTAATATTATACGTATAATCGCATAACCCATATTGAGTGAGTACTATGTATCTAGAAAGCTATCATTCACTGGAAACCTACGTCTTTTCTTCACTTGAATGTGCCCTGGTGGTTGAGAGTATGTCATGCTCACTCAAATGTCTCGTTGATATTGGCGCGTGTGTCGAATCATTCAGTTCCCTTCAAAATGGTTGAGTTGAATGGTGCTGATCCACGCGTCATGTACGGGAACGGGCACTGTCAGTTGTAACTGGTGATCTCTTAGTTGCCACGGCTTCTTTGAATTAGTTATTTTATTTTTTAATTGTCTCTTTCTCCTTACTATGAACACTTTTAACATGCTAATCTTACTATATCATTCTCACATAATGTACCACCTCAACATGAATGATGTAACCAAAGTTTTGTTACATAATTGATTTAAAAGAATGTCTATGGAGCTTCTTGCCTGTTCTTCTCCATAGAGATGTACGCTTTGGAATGGGCAACTACTTTCAGTTGTTAAGCCTTGTCACTGGGACTGTAGCTACATTTCACTGACGCCTTTGTTTCGACAATTCAAAAGTGCCTGTAACTGGCCTACTTGAAATAAATTCTTTGAATTTGATTTCCTTCAGACAAAAGCTCCAGGTAGTACACATGATTCAATTTTAAATATTCTGACACTTTGTTGTGATATTTATTTTGATGATAGCAGTGTTGATATGAAATTTATCTAATATCATTACTTTCTCATCTCATCTTACAAGCATGGCATGAAACAGATTTGTAAGGAAGTGCACTTTCAATTAAACAATAAATAGGAAAGAAAAACTTGTAACACAAAAAAAATCTATTTAAAATTTAAAAACCCCCATCGCAACAAAGAAAAGCGAACAAACATTTGAAAAGTCAATAAAATGGCTGAGTCAGTTTTGATAAAACATGTCTAATTGTAATATACACATGCCTCTTCATTTGATACCCCACTTCACTTGGGTATATTTGATTATTAATCTCCACTTTGTCATGTGTCCCATGTCTAAAATGGCTGAACTGATTTTTGTGCTTGTGGTGTTTACCTATAAGTGAGTGTTACACTGTTACCTTAGTTTAAAAAATAGTATTAAGTCTAGTTTTAGTGTAAACAGTCGTTGGTGAACCAAATAAATAAATAAATAAATAATACTAGTCTTATTCACCTTGTTTTGCCCCGCTTCGATGTCACTGCGGTGAAGCTGTCGACAGCCTCGGACACCATGGCCTGTCCTGCTACAGGAGCGCAGGTCGCATTGCACGGCACGCCAGCATTAACGACATTATTCGTCGAGCCCTTACCAGCGCCGGCATAGCAGCGGTTTTTAGAACCAAACGGCTTGGTACGTGACGATGGCAAGAGACCAGACGGCATGACGTTGGTGCCTTGGAAGGTGGGTAGGCCTTTGGTGTGGGACGCAACCTGTGTCGACACCCTTGCGCCATCTCACCTTGCAAGCACGGCGGGCTGTGCAGGCGCTGCTGCTGCGGCTGCTGAGATCCTCAAGCGGCGCAAATACTGTAACCTTATTGGTAACTACAGTTTTGAGCCGTTTGGGGTCGAAACGCTCGGGTCATGGGGACCGATTGCGCGTCTTGTTTTTAAGGAAATCTCCCGCCGACTGGTCGACACTTCGCGTGCCCAGAGAGCTTTTTTTTTTTTTTAGGATGGGAAATCATCAAATGACCCCCTCCGCTCTGGGCGGAGCGGAAGGGAGTGTGAGACTTGTACTGACTAAAACCCATCTATGTTCCTTCTTTGCCCTTTGTGTTCCAGGACCGCGGTATCTCTTTCGAACATTCCCGTGGTTGCTGACATCTCTTTGAGGCGCGCGTGGAACACGAACGCGCCGTCGACACGGCCGGACGGCGAGCTAGCCCATAACTCGCCGTCCACAGGCCCGCGCCTACGGTGGCCGGGGGCCACCACGTGACCCCCGACGCCCAGGGCGTCTCCCGCGGCTGCTGGGACGTGAGGCTCTTTCCCTCTCACGGCCCGCCACCTCCTTCATTAGCATGACTGCTTCGCAGAAGGAGGTGACGGCTTCCCATTCCCTCTCGCTCCGGACCATGGCTTGAACCAGGGCCGGACGCGAGAGGTCGCCGCCGCCAATCGCCTCAACGAGGACACGGCGCTGCTCCGCCCAAGCGGGGCAGGCCTCCACAGTGTGCTGCACCGTGTCCCGGTGACCAGAGGGCTGGCTCTTTCTTTGGCCAAAGAATTAGCATTGCTATTCAGCGTGGCAATGCTGCCAGTCTTCTGGGCACGTTTCCAGATGACAGCGATGCGGAGGAATACTTTGACGCCTAGGTGTCCTATTGTCGTCATTGTTTAGATGTTTATATTTTCTTACTTTTAGTCTTATTATTATTTTTATTTATTTATTTATTTAAACTTCATGTACAAGAGTGGTACATAGGCGGACTTAATGCCACAAGGCATTCTCTACCAGTCAACCTTTGGGTCAAATAGGATAGCATTGTGATAAAGTACAAAAAAATAAATAAGAAAAAAAATTAAATTTGTTAACATAGATACATATACATCAAACATAAATAGATAGATACATAAATACACAAATAGATACATAAATAGGTACATACCAATACACATATATACAGTAAAATGAAATAAACTAATATATATTTATTATTACTTTAGTTCTTTTTAGTCTGTGTATATTGTACATAATAGATAGAAATCAAGTCTTATTGTAATATACACATCATGCATTTGATGCCCCACTTGGGTTATATTTGAAAATATTCGGTTTTTCATCCCCCCAATCTAGTAAATGGCTAAATCAAATATACCCATATATTTGAAAATATTCGATTTTTCATACCCACTTTCATCCCTCATAACCAGTAAATGGCTGCACCGATATTGATAAAACGTATCTAAAAACCATCACCAAGAAACTAGCTTTTCAAATAGAAAAACTGCATCCAAATCGGTTCACTTGTTTAAGAACTATGGTGCCAAAGACAGACACACATTGCAGTCAAACTTATAACACCCCTCTTTTTGCATCGGGGAATAAAAAGAACAACCAATCTGATTAAAGCCCAAGGGCTGAATCCAGATTTGAAAAAATAAAATAAACAAGAGCGATGATTCAAGATGTTAAGACTTCATTAACATCAGGCACTCTCTCCATATAAAATACTGATATTCAGCTGCATCCGGTTAGACTGAAAGCTGACCCCACATAGTTGGGAAAAGGATAGGCAGATGATGATCTTGCAGCTAATGTCAATTGGCATAAATAGTTAGTAAGATATGAGCACCCTACAGGAATTCATTCATGCTGATATTTATTGAGGGCTACAACTACTTGTGACATTGGGCATATTATTAGTATTACATTAACAGTTCTAGCCCTTTGCTTAACCCAATGTAAAAACAGTTTGTGTCAAGAAGAAATTTAAATAATAGGTTTCTTTTTCAATAATACCTAAGAGAAAATATGCTTTTGCTAGCAGATGTTGGATGCATGCATAGCCTAGTAAAACAACTGTGTCCTGCCCGGTATCAGGAGGATAGTAAGGTCTGCACAGCTGTGCTCAAAGCTCTACGGACTGCGGCACTAGTACAAAGGGTCACACAGCACTGTATCATACCTGAGCTTGTGGGGTTTGCTTGCAAGTTCTCACATACAGTAGCTCTCTGCGCCTTCTTCATACCCTTAGTGACAGCCACCGTGCTGTGTGTCTGCTCCGCAGGCTCAGCACGGGACTCGATTATCTTCAAATCTTTTATGTCTGCAGCACTGAAGCATAACACAAAATCAAAATTAACTGAATATTGTTTAAATAAAAAACAACAAAATGCAAAATAGTGAAGCCTATTAACCTACTTAAGAGTCACTTGTGATTTCGGATAAGGAAACCCATTCCTGAAGGCTTTTGTTAATGTAATTGTGCTACCATCTGCCTCTAGAATAGTTCCTTGATAGCAACCCAGTGGCTCGCCGCAGTTGACCGAAATGGCATACCCGACCCAGTTCGACATTGTTACAAGTCGTACAAAATAAAACTGTTGGTAGTTTAAATAAATGTTTTCTTTGGTCACAGTAAATATCAAGTTTAGCTCATGTGCTTACACTACTAACTGTACAGACATTCTAACAAATTCAGATTCACATTATAACATGCACTCCATTCAAATGCAATGTCTATTCCACACTCCACAGACTAAATAATACTGTGTGTAATGTGTGTAATCTTCACAATGAAACCATAAATGCTGTAGAATGAAACATGAAAAGTAGGTAGTAGAGAAAAATTATTTTTCCTTTCATTCCCAGATTCCTCACAGTTTTTGTCAATTTTATTGACAACTTGTTTTTTTTTTTTTTTTATTATTTACCCCGAAGGGAAGGCTATATAGTCTTTCGATCATATTGCCTTGTCTTACGTCCGTAAATATTTTTTGTACCGTGATAGATTTTGTACAACAATGTCTTTCGTATTTTTACATATTTCCTTTTTTTAGTTTTCTTATACTGTCTTTAGTAAGTCCATTAAAAAATTGTCATATTCCATTTTTATCAAATCCAGGGTAATTTATTAACGTCATTTTGATGTCAACTCAAACGACTTGAACAAACATGTCAAGTTATAGCTATCTCGGACACGGTGCAGCACACTGTGGAGGTCTGCCCCGCTTGGGCGGAGCAGCGCCGTGTCCTCGTAGTGGCGATCGGCGGCGGCGACCTCTCGCGCCCGGCCCTGGTTCAAGCCATGGTCCGGAGCAAGAGGGAATGGGAAGCCGTCACCTCCTTCTGCGAAGCAGTCATGCTAGTGAAGGAGGTGGCGGAACGTGAGAGGGAAAGAGCCTCACGTCCCAGCCGCCGCGGGAGACGCCCTGGGCGTCGGGGGTCGCGTGGTTGGCCCCCGGCCACCGTAGGCGCGGGCCTGTGGACGGCGAGTTATGGGCTAGCTCGCCGTCCAGCCGTCTTATGACGACAGGCCGTGTCGACGGCGCGTTCGTGTTCCACGCGCGCCTCAAAGAGATGTCAGCAACCACGTAGGGGTCCGCACGGGCCGATGCCTGCCAGGGCTGCGGGACTGTTCGAAAGAGATACCGCGGCCCTGGAACACAAAGGGCAAAGAAGGAACATGGATGGGTTTTAGTCAGTACAAGTCTGACACTCCCTTCCGCTCCGCCCAGAGCGGGGGGGGTCATTTGATGATTTCCCATCCCAAAAAAAAAAAAAAAAAGTTATAGCTATCTTAGAAAAAACGTAACCTACAAAATGCTATGTTTATACAAGTTAAAAAGTTGAAATAAAATATATTATACAATTAATATACTTATAAAAACAATACAATTAATATACTTATAAAAACACGATATGTAACCTAAATGTCATTTACAGTCTCAAGTGCCTTTATTTTCAATCTGTGTGGACTGGTATGAATGACTCCCCCACGTTTGACACATACGCTGTCTTATAAGACTATGCATATGTATGCGGTATGGAAACACTCATATCAGCATTTGGAACTAACTCATGAAGATCAACAATTTTCTTGGCCAGATAATCTGCTTTTTAATTTCCTGCAACGCCAATGTGTGAAGGCACTCAAACAAAACTAACTTCAATATTGGAATGAGATAGTTCGAGCCATACTCATTTATTAAGGCCAGGTTCCTCAGAATCGACCTATTTTTGGTTCAACAGTAAACAGACAAATATTGTTTGTTTTGATCTGACAAAAATATATATTGTAGTTTAATAAACATTCTTGATTATTCTCCGGTTCAAAACACGATATCAACAACTTCGCCCGATCATAAAAAATCGTTAATAACGTTAAAATGCTGATATCTTTTCAAATGGTACTTGAAGCAGACCAAACTTTTACACCCAAAAAACATATAAAAAATTGGCAATGATGTTTAGCACAAAATTCTCCGGTTACTTTTTCTCAGTAAAGTTTATTATTGTTGTAACTAGATATATAACAAAGCGGCCCGCGCGAGTCGATTCAGTAGCACGCCGGGCGTCTCCGAAGCAGGACCTATGTCGCTTTTGATGGCTCGCTGCGTTCGCCCGCTAATCGATCGGAAATACCTTCGTTATTTGTTGTATTTGTCTCCGTGTTGCCAGTTTTTTTTTTATTTTGTTGACTTATTTACATATTTAAGATAAAATCAATAATTATTTTTTATTTTACTTCCTCTGCATTTTATGCTTTGCTTTTTTTTCAGTTCTGTTGTCATGGGTGTCGTTTCCGTGGTTTTTGGGGTCGCTGATAACGAAACTGAGGTCAAAATAAAAATCCAAGATGGCGCTGACGAAAATGTTCGGTTTTTTCGTCATGTGTGTCATTTTCATGGTTTTTGAGATCGCTGGTAACCAAACTGAGGTCAACATGAAAATCCAAGATGGCCCCGACAAAAATTTCCGGTTTTTTCGTCATGGGTGTCGTTTCCGTGGTTTTTGTCATAAACGACTTAAAGTAATTGACTTCCCTCCTGAGTGTGTAAGCTGTGCTGATTGTTTTTGTAGTGACCGTGGCCACAGGCTTGTTCTGGATACGCTTTACTCCGACATTGTGACTGCCCTCCGTGACTCGGCAGTGGTGAGTCGGGCAAGCACAGGGAAGAGTGGGGGTGGCTCGCGCATAGCCGGGTGGAACAAACATGTCAGCGAGGCTCACAGGGTGGCCAAATCTAAGTTTCTCGATTGGGTGTTATGTGGTAGGCCTAAGTCAGGATTTTTATATAAAGAAATGTGCGATAGCAGAAGAGTGTTCAAGTCTCGATTAAAATGGTGCCAAAATCATCAGGACCAAATAAGAATGGACGTTCTAGCTGTCAAACATTGCAAGGGGGATTTCCGCGGGTTCTGGAAGAGCACCAAAAAAGAAAACTTACGCCCCAGCCTTCCTATGAGTATCGATGATGACCCAAATTAGATTGCGAATATTTTTAAGAATAATTTTTCGGTGAAGTCTCCATTAGGTACAGCAACGGAGGTGCTCAATGCTGACTTAAACAGTCGGACGGGGACTGCCTTACGGGTGAAGGACGTAACTAAAGCCATAAGGCTTATCTCGAGAGGTAAGTCCCCGGGTCATGATGGGCTCAGCATTGAGCACTTGCAACACGCCGGACCACACATTGCTAGGGTCTTGGCTATGTTGTACTCGCTGTGCGTGAGCCATTCCTACCTGCCAGCCGACTTTATGAAAACAGTGGTTGTACCTGTAGTGAAGAATAAAACGTACGGTAGCTTGTCGAATATCGGAACATATCAGGGCGGTGAAGAACAAAGACACCCAAAAATCGGCCATAGCTCAACATCTCCTGGAATCAGGATCGAACCACTGGATTGAGTTACATAACCCTCAGGTCATCGCGACAGAACGCCACTATATTCCTAGACTGGTTAGAGAAGCCATTGAGATTACCAAATATAGGAACTTCAACCGGGAAGATGGGTTTCAACTGTCGAGAGCCTGGAATCCAGTGGTCCAGCTATGTAAAAAGCGAAAAAGTGCGGAAAAAAGTTCGCGAGCGGACACAGTGAGTTTCGTGTGTCGGGAACAGAATCGAGCTACGAGTGACAGTGGTAGCGGTACTGAGTGCAAAAAACGAACAAGAAAGAGGGTAGACCGATTTGTCTGCTCATAAACACCCACCCGCAATAACTTCAGTTTATCCGTGATCATGGTGCTTGCAACAGCGCCGAAATATCGGGAACTCGACAAAAACAGTAAACATGGTAAATATCCCGTTTCCTGTCTAAGTAATAAGAATAAAACGGGTGACCTTACGGATAAGAGTAACTACAGGCCTATTTCTCTTGCGACTGTAACTGCTAAAGTGTTTGACGGTTTGCTTAACGCACAGTTAAATAGATCGGTAACTCTGCACCATAATCAGTTTGGGTTTCGTCCCCGGCTTTCTACTGAAAGTGCTATATTGTGTCTTAAGCATACCGTCAAATACTACACAGATCGGAAAACACCCGTGTACACGTGCTGCCTTGATTTGTCCAAGGCCTTTGACCTTGTAGCGTATGACCTGCTGTGGAGCAAGCTGAGGAGCATAAATTTGCCGCGGGAACTCATCAGTATGTTCCAGTACTGGTATGCGCACCAGTCTAATAGTGTTAGGTGGGCGGGGCAATGTCGGATGCGTATCAGCTCGAATGTGGAGTCAGGCAGGGTGGCTTAATTTGGGGTGCGTTGTCAGAATTCCTCCTCGTGTGCCGGTCCCTTTCGATACGTCGGGAGGGAATAGCAGCTGCCGGGCCGGTGCACCCTGGGCGTGGGCAGTATCCTTCCCCGAGGAATGGGAAGAGATTCTTATTCCTTGGGGAATGTTACTGTCTATGGCTAATATTCTGACATGGGAGGGGTCCTTTTGTGGACCAAGGGGGCGTTGCTCCGCGTGACCCTCTGAAAAGCAGAGGGCACAGCGGAGGAGCAAGGGCAGGCTCGGTGTGCACTTACCCTGCCGCCGAGCAGACAGTGAAGGACGCAGTCATTCACTGTCCCCGTCGATATCGTAATCCCACCGTCGAAGTGTCGTGGATCACGTCTCGCGGCTTCGATTGGGACCGAGGGTCTTGGCTTAACCACCCGGACCGCGAGGTAGAAAACCTCTATAAAAAGTTACCCCGAATCTCAAGCGGCGGCGCACCGCGAGGAGATGTATGGCTGACGGGTTCCTATGGAAAATCAGTCACTAGTGCGAACCACTGCCGGGCCTGGCTATGGCTTATCTGGGTACAGGGGGCACTGCCCAGATGGACTTCTTATTTCCCCCATGCTCGTGGGAACAGTATGGAAAAACCAACAACCCAAACGACGGCCGGTAACAGCGAAGGGAGGAAGGAGAGGGATGCGGGGTCGGAGTCCGGCGCCGCATCCAGCGATGTGAGCGCGGGAGGCTCAGAGAGCTCCCGGCGCGGGAGGCCCGGGACTGCTGCTGCGGTGAACGGGAAGTTCTTCCGCAAGCGGTCCTGGCCGGAGGGCGACCGAGGGTCGTCATCGGAGGGAGAGCTGGCCTCGGCTCGCAAGATCCCCACCAGTAAGCGAGGAGGGATCCGCGGCAAGGGGAGAGGCCTCTCTGCCACCGAGAGGTCGGCGCGGCTTGCCGAGGAGGGGCGTCACCCGGGGGTGGCCGGTCGCGGGGTGGCCCGTAAGGGCTCCTCTGGCGACGAGGCGGGTGCAGACGGCGGCTTCGAGGCGGAGCGTTAGGCCGGTTTCGCGAAGGAGGTGGAGGCGGCGCTGAGCGCTGTCTCATATAAACAGAAGCCCTCCACCAGGCATAAGGCCATGCCTGCAGCGATCGCCTCCATCATGGCGTCAGCGGAGGCCAGATATGGGGGGCCCCCGTCAGACGAAGTGGCCAAACTGCGGGCGGAGGTCGCTCGCCTGACGGCTGCCACGGAGCTTCTCCAAGAGGAGAACAGGAAGCTCCGAGCAGACTTGGCCGGTCTGCGCGAGGCCGGCTCCCGCAAGGCGCCCCAAAATAGGGGCCAGCAGCGACCAAGCCAGCCCGTGCTGGTTGAGAACCAGGTCCTGAACCTGGTTCGGCAGGAGCTGGCTGCCTTCCAGGCGCGGTTCTCCGTACTGGAGGGCTGCGCCCCCCCCTGGCGGCAAACAGGGCGTCCCCGGGCCCTAGGGTGGCCACATATGCGGCTGCTGCGGCCTCCACACCGGGGCCGTCTGGCCGGCTCTCCGGCAGGGTTGCGTCGTCCCCCGAAGGGCCGGCTCCGGCGAAACCGGCTCCGGCCAAGAAAGCGGCGGCCCTGAGGCAGGGCAAGGCGGTGGCCCAAAAGAAGGGCAAGGCGGCGACTGTGCCAGCGCCAGCCGGGAGGCAGTGGGTGCCCTGCTGAGCAGGTCAAGACAGAAACCTTACGTCCGGACCTGTCGGGCATGCGAACCGTTACGGTAAGCTGCCCTGTGACGGCGGCGAAAGCCATTGTGGAGGGCCGAAGGCTCTTGGTGGGCTGGGTTTCGGCGCAGGTTAAGCTGCTGGAACCCAGACCTCTGAGGTGCTTCCGCTGCCATGTGGGGCACCACGTGTCGGTCCGGTGCACCTCGGAGGTGGACCGCAGTGGCCTATGCTTCCATTGCGGCCAGCCCGGTCACATGGCCGCGGCTTGCTCCGCCGCGCCGCACTGCGCTGCATGTGTGGCAACCGGCAAGCCGGCCGATCACCGGGCAGGGAGCAAGGCCTGCGGTACACCCGCCAAGGCCAAAGCCAGGGGCAACGGAAGGCCCTCCACCACCACCACCAAAACCCCCACCGTCGCCACCACCGCAGCCGCTGTCACCGCCGCGGCCGCCACTGCTGCAACTTCTGGAGCGGGGGCCCTCGCAGGGGGCCCGGGAGGGGGCTGAAATGGAGTGCCAATAACGGCCCCATTACGCCTTCTCCAGGCGAACATCAACCACTGCGCCTGCGCTCAGGATCTGTTGATCCAGAGCATGGCGCAGTGGTCGATTAACATCGCCGTGGTCTCTGAGCCGTACTTTGTCCCGCCCAGGGATGACTGGGTGGAGGACCTTAGCGGCTCAGTGACCATAATTGCGTCGGCCGCCGCCGGTACCCCGACCCTTGAGAGTGTCAGGAAGGGTCAGGGGTGCGTAGCAGGGGTGCGTTGTCAGAATTCCTCCTCGTGTGCCCGATGGCTGCCGGTCCCTCTCGATACGTCGGGAGGGAATAGCAGCTGCCGGGCCGGTGCACCCTGGGCGTGGGCAGTATCCTTCCCCGAGGAATGGGAAGAGATTCTTATTCCTTGGGGAATGTTACTGTCCATGGCTAATATTCTGACATGGGAGGGGTCCGTTTTGGACCAAGGGGGCGTTGCTCCGCGTGACCCTCTGAAAAGCAGAGGGCACAGCGGAGTAGCAAGGGCGGGCTCGGTGTGCACTTACCCTGCCTCCGAGCAGACAGTGAAGGACGCAGTCGTTCACTGTCCCCGTCGATATCGTAATCCCACCGTTGAAGTGTCGTGGATCACGTCTCGCGGCTTCGATTGGGACCGAGGGTCTTGGCTTAACCGCCCGGACCGCGAGGTAGAAAACCTCTATAAAAAGTTACCCCGAATCTCAAGCGGCGGCGCACCGCGAGGAGATGTATGGCTGACGGGTTCCTATGGAAAATCAGTTGCTAGTGCGAACCACTGCCGGGCCTGGCTATGGCTTATCTGGGTACAGGGGGCACTGCCCAGATGGACTCTTTATTTCCCCCATACTCGTGGGAACAACATGGAAAATTGTTTAAAAAAAAAAACGGCCGATAACGGCGAAGCAAAGGAGGGGAGGGATGCGGGGTCGGAGTCCGGCGCCGCATCCAGCGATGTGAGCGCGGGAGGCTCAGAGAGCCCCCGGCGCGGGAGGCCCGGGACCACTGCGGTGAACGGGAAGTTCTTCCGCAAGCGGTCCTGGCCGGAGGGCGACCAAGGGTCGTCATCGGAGGGGGAGCTGGCCTCGGCTCGCAAGATCCCCACCAGTAAGCGAGGAGGGATCCGCGGCAAGGGGAGAGGCCTCTCTGCCGCCGAGAGGTCGGCGCGGCTTGCCGAGGAGGGGCGCCACCCGGGGGTGGCCGGTCGCGGGGTGGCCCGTTCGGGCTCCTCTGGCGACGAGGTGGGTGCAGACGGCGGCTCTGAGGCGGAGCGTAAGGCCGGTTTCGCGAAGGAGGTGGAGGCGGCGCTGAGGGCTGTCTCTTGTAAACAGAAGCCCTCCACCAGGCATAAGGCCATGCCTGCAGCGATCGCCTCCATCATGGCGTCAGCGGAGGCCAGATATGGGGGGCCCCCGTCAAACGAAGTGGCCAAACTGCGGGCGGAGGTCGCTCGCCTGACGGCTGCCACGGAGCTTCTCCAAGAGGAGAACAGGAAGCTCCGAGCAGACTTGGCCGGTCTGCGCGAGGCCGGCCCCCGCAAGGCGCCCCAAAATGGGGGCCAGCAGCGACCAAGCCGGCCCGTGCCCGTGCCGGTTGAGAACCAGGTCCTGAACCTGGTTCGGCAGGAGCTGGCTGCCTTCCAGGCGCGGTTCTCCGTCCTGGAGGGCATTGTCCTGCGCCCCCCCCTTGCGGCAAACAGGGCGTCCCCGGGCCCGAGGGTAGCCACATATGCGGCTGCTGCGGCCTCCGCACCGGGGTCGTCTGGCCGGCCCTCCGGCAGGGTTGCGTCGGCCCCCGAAGGGCCGGCTCTGGCGAAACCGGCTCCGGCCAAGAAGGCGGCAGCCCTGAGGCAGGGCAAGGTGGCGGCCCAAAAGAAGGGCAAGGCGGTGACTGTGCCAGCGCCAGCCGCGAGACAGCTGCCACCGCCGCCCCCCCCGCCCCCTAAGCCTTCTGCGGCCGAGACCGGGTGGCAGGTGGCCGGAGAGAGGACGAGGGAGCAAAAGGCGGCCAAAAAGGCCAGGAAGCGGTAGCGCAAGCGCCAGCAAAAAGAGCGGAGCGTCGCGGCAAGGCTCAGCGCCCCGAAGACCGCAGCTGTAGTGATTACACTACAGCCGGACGCGGAAAAGAGGGGCGTGAGCTACCGCGACGTGCTCGCTAAGGCGAGGGCGACGGTAAATCTTGGGGAGCTCGGGATCACCGGGGGCCTCCGCCTCAGAGTCACCGCGACAGGGGCTCGAGTGCTGGAGATCCCCGGCGAAACCCGTGGCTCGTCCGCGGACGCTCTGGCAGAAAAGCTTAGAGCGTCCCTAAATGCGGACGAGGCCCGAGTGTCCAGGCCCGTCAAATGCGCAGATCTGCGCATCATGGGTCTGGACGACTCGGTGACCGAGGAGGAGGTGGTGGCCGTCGTCACCAGGACCGGTGGGTGCCCTGCTGAGCAGGTCAAGGCAGGCACCTTACGTCCGGACCTGTCGGGCATGCGAACCGTAACGGTAAGCTGCCCTGTGACGGCGGCGAAAGCCATTGTGGAGGGCCGAAGGCTCTTGGTGGGCTGGGTTTCGGCGCAGGTTAAGCTGCTGGAACCCAGACCTCTGAGGTGCTTCCGCTGCCATGTGGGGCACCATGTGTCGGTCCGGTGCACCTCGGAGGTGGACCGCAGTGGCCTATGCTTCCGCTGCGGCCAGCCCGGTCACAGGGCCGCGGCTTGCTCCGCCGCGCCGCACTGCGCTGCATGTGCGGCAACCGGCAAGCCGGCCGATCACCGGGCAGGGAGCAAGGCCTGCGGTACACCCGCCAAGGCCAAGGCCAGGGGCAACGGAAGGCCCTCCACCTCCACCGCCAAAACCCCCACCGTCGCCATCACCGCAGCCGCCGCCACTGTCGCCGCCGCGGCCGCCACTGCTGCAACTTCTGCAGCGGGGCCCTCGCAGGGGGCCCGGGAGGGGGCTGAAATGGAGTGCCAATAACGGCCCCATTACGCCTTCTCCAGGCGAACATCAACCACTGCGCCTGCGCTCAGGATCTGTTGATCCAGAGCATGGCGCAGTGGTCGATTAACATCGCCGTGGTCTCTGAGCCGTACTTTGTCCCGCCCAGGGATGACTGGGTGGAGGACCTTAGCGGCTCAGTGACCATAATTGCGTCGGCCGCCGCCGGTACCCCGACCCTTGAGAGTGTCAGGAAGGGTCAGGGGTGCGTAGCAGCACGGTTCGGGGAGATCGTTGTAGTGGGAGTCTACTTCTCTCCGAACCGAACTCTCGCCGAGTTCCACAACTCCCTCAGGGAGTTGAGTGTCGTCATCGGGAGCCATTCACTCCCCGTGCTTGTGCTCGGGGACTTCAATGCCAAGAACTTGGCTTGGGGTTCTCGTTACACGGATGTGCGGGGTAGAATGGTGGAGGACTGGGCACTGGAGACAGGCCTGGTCGTCCTAAATCGGGGTTCTGTCCCCACGTGCGTGCGGATGCAGGGTGAGTCGGTGGTGGACATATCGTTCGCTAGCCCCGCCCTGTCGCCGCGTGTCGTTGACTGGCGCGTCATGGAGGGGGTGGAGACCTATTCCGACCACCGGTACATCCGGTTCGACGTCTCCACTCAGACCTCAAGCGCGCCGGTCCTACAGGCCCCGAGTGGTCCGCGATGGGCACTGAAGCAGCTGGACCGGGAGCTCCTCCTGGAAGCCTCGATCGTGCAGGCCTGGGTGTCATCACCGGCCAGGCCTGCCGACATCAACAACGAGGCGAGTTGGTTCCAGGAGGCCATGTCCGAGATTTGCGACGTGGCAATGCCCCGAGTTCGGCCAGGAAGCGCCCGACGTCAGGTGTACTGGTGGTCGCGAGAGCTGACGTCTTTGCGTGAGGCGTGCGTTGCCGCGCGGCACCGGTACGCCAGGCATCGCAGGCTCCGCATCCGCCCTCCGGATGCGGCAGCCATTGAGGCGGAGCTTTACGAGGGGTACAGAGCGGCGAAGACCGCCCTCCAAGAGGCTGTCCGGCGGGCCAAGAACCTGGCCCGCGAGGAGATGCTGGAGTCTCTGAACGGAGATCCGTGGGGGCGCCCTTACAAGATGGTGCGGGACAAACTCCGCACCCGGGCCCCCCCGCTGACGCAGAGTCTCCGGCCTGAGCTCGTGGAGGACGTGGTGAGCGCTCTGTTCCCTTCGCGAGGGAGGCATCCTCCCCCGCCTATGGCTCCGCCGCCGCTTGCGGTGCCGGACGCGGACCACACCGATGACGACGTTCCGGAGGTGACTGGGGTAGACCTGGGAGTGGCGGTACGCAGGCTGAAGGCCAGAAATACCGCCCCGGGACCCGATGGCTTGCCTGGCAAAGCCTGGGTCCTGGCCTCTGAGGCCCTCGGGCCCCGACTGGAAGGGCTCCTAAGCGCATGCTTGGAGAGAGGCCAGTTCCCGCTTCGTTGGAAGACGGGGAAGCTGGTCCTCATCCGGAAGCCAGGGCGCCCTGCGGACTCTCCGTCCGCATACCGGCCCATCGTGTTGCTCGACGAGGTGGGCAAGCTCTTTGAAAGAGTTATTGCTAACCGCCTCGCCGGGCACCTCGCGGGGATGGGGCCGGATCTTGCGGAACACCAGTTTGGTTTCCGCAAGGGGCGCTCGACGGTGGACGCCATCATGCGCGTGAGAGCCCTCACGACGGGGGACGCGGTTTCCCGGGGCGGGGTTGTATTGGCGGTGTCTCTTGACATCGCCAACGCCTTCAACTCCATGCCCTGGAGCTGCATTGGGGAGGCACTCCGGTATCACCGGGTGCCGACCTACCTTCGTCGTGTTATCGGGGATTACCTGACGGATAGGGCCGTCATCTACCCCGGTCGGAGCGGAGAATGGAACCGGCGAGAGATGTCGTGCGGTGTTCCACAGGGATCGGTTCTGGGACCGGCCTTGTGGAACATCGGTTATGACTGGGTGCTGCGCGCCGACCTCCCTAGCGGCGTCAGCGTAGTCTGCTACGCTGACGACACGCTGGTACTGGCACAAGGGAGGTCGCACGAGGCGGCGGCCGAAAACATGACACGCGGGGTTGCGATAGTCGTGGAGAGGATCCGGCAATTGGGTCTCGAGGTGGCATTGCACAAGTCCGAGGCCATGTGTTTTCATGGGCCTCGGAATGCGCCACCGTCGGGATCCCTACTGACGGCAGGAGGGGTTTCCATCGGCGTCGGGTTGACGCTGAAGTACCTGGGACTCGTCCTTGACAGCCGGTGGAACTTCGTGGAGCATTTCCGACGTTTGGCCCCCAAACTGGAACGGACCGGGGCTGCCTTCAAGCGGCTCCTGCCCAACCTGGGGGGTCCAAACGCCTCCTGCCGGAGGCTCTACGCGGGGGTCGTGCGGTCCATGGCCCTTTACGGGGCCCCGGTGTGGGCGCGTTCTCTGAGGCGGCAAGCCGCCCGCTACCTGAACGCGCCCCAAAAGGGGATAGCCCTAAGGCTAGTCCGGGGTACCGCACGATCTCCGGTGAGGCGGCGAGCCTCCTTGCCGGATTGCCGCCATGGGATCTGGAGGCGATAGTCCTCGCACGCCTTCACGAATGGCGCGCGGAGGCACTACGTCGGGGGGAAACTCCGCTGCCGCGGCAAATCACCGCTCGGCGGACAGACCTCCGGCGCGATCTCATGGTGACATGGAGAGAGCGACTGTCGCAACCCCGTGCAGGGCACGCCACCATAGTGGCGATAAGTCCCCTCTTTGAGGAGTGGCTAGAGAGGCGCCACGGCGCCCTCACCTTCCGCCTGACGCAGGTCCTCACCGGACACGGTTGTTTCGGGAGGTTCCTGCACCGAATCGGGCGGGAGGAAACGCCCGGGTGTTTCCACTGTGAGGATCGTCCGGAGGACACGGTGCAGCACACTGTGGAGGCCTGCCCTGCTTGGGCGGAGCAGCGCCGTGTCCTCGTAGAGGCGATTGGCGGCGGCGACCTCTCGCGCCCGGCCCTGGTTCAAGCCATGGTCCGGAGCGAGAGGGAATGGGAAGCCGTCACCTCCTTCTGCGAAGCAGTCATGCTAGTGAAGGAGGTGGCGGAACGTGAGAGGGAAAGAGCCTCACGTCCCAGCCGCCGCGGAAGACGCCCTGGGCGTCGGGGGTCACGTGGTGGCCCCCGGCCACCGTAGGCGCGGGCCTGTGGACGGCGAGTTTTGGGCTAGCTCGCCGTCCGGCCGTCTTATGACGACAGGCCGTGTCGACGGCGCGTTCGTGTTCCACGCGTGCCTCAAAGAGATGTCAGCAACCACGTAGGGGTCCGCACGGGCCGATGCCTGCCAGGGCTGCGGGACTGTTCGAAAGAGATACCGCGGCCCTGGAACACAAAGGGCAAAGAAGGAACATGGATGGGTTTTAGTCAGTACAAGTCTGACACTCCCTTCCGCTCCGCCCAGAGCGGGGGGAGTCATTTGATGATTTCCCATCTTAAAAAAAAAAAAAAAAAAAAAAGGGGTGCGTAGCAGCACGGTTTGGGGAGATCGTTGTGGTGGGAGTCTACTTCTCCCCGAACCGAACTCTCGCCGAGTTCCACAACTCCCTCAGGGAGTTGAGTGTCGTCATCGGGAGCCATTCTCTCCCCGTGCTTGTGCTCGGGGACTTCAATGCCAAGAACTTGGCTTGGGGTTCTCGTTACACGGATGTGCGGGGTAGGATGGTGGAGGACTGGGCTCTGGAGACAGGCCTGGTCGTCCTAAATCGGGGTTCTGTCCCCACGTGCGTGCGGATGCGGGGCGAGTCAGTGGTGGACATATCGTTCGCTAGCCCCGCTCTGTCGCCGCGTGTCGTTGACTGGCGCGTCATGGAGGGGGTGGAGACCTATTCCGACCACCGGTACATCCGGTTCGACGTCTCCACCCAGACCTCAAGCGCGCCGGTCCTACAGGCCCCGAGTGGTCCGCGATGGGCGCTGAAGCAGCTGGACCGGGAGCTCCTCCTGGAAGCCTTGATCGTGCAGGCCTGGGTGTCATCACCGGCCAGGCCTGCCGACATCAACAACGAGGCGGGTTGGTTCCAGGAGGCCATGTCCGAGATTTGCGACGTGGCAATGCCCCGAGTTCGGCCAGGATGCGCCCGACGTCAGGTGTACTGGTGGTCACGGGAGCTGACGTCTCTGCGTGAGGCGTGCGTTGCCGCGCGGCGCCGGTACGCCAGGCATCGCAGGCTCCGCATCCGCCCTCCGGATGCGGCAGTCATTGAGGCGAAGTTTTACGAGGGGTACAGAGCGGCGAAGACCACCCTCCAAGAGGCTGTCCGGCGGGCCAAGAACCTGGCCCGCGAGGAGATGCTGGAGTCTCTGAACGGAGATCCGTGGGGGCGCCCTTACAAGATGGTGCGGGACAAACTCCGCACCCGGGCCCCCCCGCTGACGCAGAGTCTCCGGCCTGAGCTCGTGGAGGACGTGGTGAGCGCTCTGTTCCCTTCGCGAGGGAGGCACCCTCCCCCGCCTATGGCTCCGCCGCCGCTTGCGGTGCCGGAAGCGGACCACACTCATGACGACGTTCCGGAGGTAACTGGGGTAGACCTGAGAGTGGCGGTGCGCAGGCTGAAGGCCAGAAATACCGCCCCGCCCCCGCTTTGCCAGGTAAGCCATCGGGTCGATGGCTTACCTGGCAAAGCCTGGGTCCTGGCCTCTGAGGCTCTCGGGCCCCGACTGGAAGGGCTCCTAAGCGCATGCTTGGAGAGAAGCCAGTTCCCGCTTCGTTGGAAGACGGGGAAGCTGGTCCTCATCCGTAAGCCAAGGCGTCCTGCGGACTCTCCGTCCGTATACCGGCCCATCGTGTTGCTCGACGAGGTGGGCAAGCTCTTTGAAAGAGTTATTGCTAACCGCCTCGCCGGGCACCTCGCGGGAATGGGGCCGGATCTTGCGGAACACCAGTTTGGTTTCCGCAAGGGGCGGTCGACGGTGGACGCCATCATGCGCGTGAGAGCCCTCACGACGGGGGACGCGGTTTCCCGGGGCGGGGTCGTCTTGGCGGTGTCTCTTGACATCGCCATGCATTGGGGAGGCACTCCGGTATCACCGGGTGCCGACCTACCTTCGTCGTGTGGTCGGGGACTATCTGACGGATATGGCCGTCTTCTACCCCGGTCGGAGCGGAGAATGGAACCGGCGAGAGATGTCGTGCGGTGTTCCACAGGGATCGGTTCTGGGGCCGGCCTTGTGGAACATCGGTTACGACTGGGTGCTGCGCGCCGACCTCCCTAGCGGCGTCAGCGTAGTCTGCTACGCTGACGACACGCTGGTACTGGCACAAGGGAGGTCGCATGAGGCGGCGGCCGAAAACATGACACGCGGGGTTGCGATAGTCGTGGAGAGGATCCGGCAATTGGGTCTCGAGGTGGCATTGCACAAGTCCGAGGCCCTGTGTTTTCATGGGCCTCGGAATGCGCCACCGTCGGGATCCCTACTGACGGCGGGAGGGGTTTCCATCGGCGTCGGGTCGACGCTGAAGTACCTGGGACTCGTCCTTGACAGCCGGTGGAACTTCGTGGAGCATTTCCGACGTTTGGCCCCCAAACTGGAACGGACCGGGGCTGCCTTCAAGCGGCTCCTGCCCAACATGGGGGGTCCAAACGCCTCCTGCCGGAGGCTCTACGCGGGGGTCGTGCGGTCCATGGCCCTTTACGGGGCCCCGGTGTGGGCGCGTTCTCTGAGGCGGCAAGCCGCCCGCTACCTGAACGCGCCCCAAAAGGGGATAGCCCTAAGGCTAGTCCGGGGGTACCGCACGATCTCCGATGAGGCGGCGAGCCTCCTTGCCGGATTGCCGCCATGGGATCTGGAGGCGATAGTTCTCGCGCGCCTTCACGAATGGCGCGCGGAGGCACTACGTCGGGGGGAAACTCCGCTGCCGCGGCAAATCGCCGCTCAGCGGACAGACCTCCGGCGCGATCTCATGGTGACATGGAGAGAGCGACTGTCGCAACCCCGTGCAGGGCACGCCACCATAGTGGCGATAAGTCCCCTCTTTGAGGAGTGGCTAGAGAGGCGCCACGGCGCCCTCACCTTTCGCCTGACGCAGGTCCTCACCGGACACGGTTGTTTCGGGAGGTTCCTGCACCGAATGGTTTCCATTGCGAGGATCGTCCAGAGGACACGGGGCAGCACACTGTGGAGGTCTGCCCCGCTTGGGCAGAGCAGCGCCGTGTCTTCGTAGCGGCGATCTCTCGCGCCTGACCCTGGTTCAAGCCATGGTCCGGAGCGAGAGGGAATGGGAAGCTGTCACCTCCTTCTGAGAAGCAGCCATGCTATGCTAGTGAAGGAGGTGGCGGGACGTGAGAGGGAAAGAGCCTCACGTCCCAGCCGCCGCGGGAGACGCCCTGGGCGTCGGGGGTCTCGTGGTGGCCCCCGGCCACGCGAGTCGGCGGCCGGCGAGTTATGAGCTAGCTCGCCGTCCGGCCGTCTTATGACGACAGGCCGTGTCGACGGCGCGTTCGTGTTCCACGCGCGCCTCAAAGAGATGTCAACAACCACGTAGGGGTCCGTACGGGCCGATGCCTGCCAGGGCTGCGGGACAGTTCGAAAGAGATACCGCAGCCCTGGAACACAAAGGGCAAAGAAGGAACATGGATGGGTTTTAGTCAGTACAAGTCTGACACTCCCTTCCGCTCCGCCCAGAGCGGGGGGGGGGTCATTTGATGATTTCCCATCCTAAAAAAAAAAAAAAAAAAAAAGGGTGGCTTAGTTTCTCCTACCCTGTTTAATTTGCATGTAAACGGGCTGATCGTGGCGCTCAGCAGTGAGCGTGTCGGTTGTCACATTGACGGTACATGTGTCAATAATTTAAGTTATGCTGACGACATGGTGCTGATGAGCGCTTCGGTCTGCGGCTTGAGAAAGCTGTTACAGATATGCCAGGAATATGCTTGTGGTCACGGTTTATTGTATAATGATTGTAAAGAAGAGCCAGTGGATGATCTTTGAGACCGCCAGTGCAAAATGTCCGGAAAGTATACCGCCGGTTAGACTTAATGGGGTTTCTTTGCAAAGGGTGGAAAAGTTTACATACTTGGGGCATGTGTTGACTGTCGACCTCAAAGATCACGCAGACATGGAACGGGAGCGGAGGGCGTTGTCTGTTAGAGCCAACATGATTGCCCGCAGATTTGCGCGGTGCTCTAATGAGGTTAAGGCTACGCTCTTTAGAGCGTACTGTACATCGTTGTACTCGTGCAGTCTGTGGGCTCACTACTCTAATAAAAGTTATAGCGCCATCCGCATCCAGTACAATAACGCGTTCAGGGCGGTGATGGGGCTACCCCGATACTGCAGCGCATCGGGTATGTTCGCGGAGGCTCGCACTGACTGCTTCCACGCGACCATGCGCAAGCGCGCCGCATCCTTGGTGCGCAGGGTACGGGTTAGCCCTAACATCGTACTGCTGATGATTGCGGGGAGACTGGACTGCCCCTTCATCCGACATTGTTCCGACAGACATGTCTCTGTACCAGTGTCGGAGAGAAGGTATTGATTTGTTTTTAGCTTTATTTTGATTTGATTTGATTTAATTTGATTTGTTTTATTTGGTTTTAATTTATTCAATTTAACTTAGTTTGATTGTATTGTATTTGGTTTTATTTGATTTTATTTTGATTCTATGTTATTTTGTCGAATATTATTTGTCCATGTCTTCAAATTTCTATTAATTTATGTGTGGCAATTAGTGTTATTTACCTGAAATAAATGAATTTATTTATTATTATTATATTTGGGGTCGCTGATAACAAAAATGAGGTCAAAATTAAAATTCAAGATGGCGTCGATGAAAATTTTCGGTTTTTAGTCATGGGTGTCATTTTCATGGTTTTCGGAGTCACTAATAACGAAAATGAGGTCAAAATTAAAATTCAAGATGGCGCCGATGAAAATATTTGGTTTTTCGTCATGGGTGTCATTTTCATGATTTTCGGTGTCACTGATAACGAAAATGACGTCAAAATTAAAATTCAAGATGGCGCCGACGAAAATTTCCGGTTTTTCGTCTTGGGTGTCATTTTCATGGTTTTTGGGGTCGCTGATAACGAAAATGAGGTCAAAATTAAAATTCAAGATGGCGCCGAAGAAAATATTCGGTTTTTCGTCATGGGTGTCATTTTCATGGTTTTTGGGGTCGCTAGTAACGAAACTGAGGTCATAATTAAAATTCAATATGGCGCCGATGAAAATATTCGGTATTTCGTCATGGGTGTCATTTTCATGGTTTTTGGAGTCACTGATAACGAAAATGAGTCAAAATTTTGCCGTGTTTGTAAAAACACGGAAATGGCACCCAAGAAGAAAAAACAAATTTTCGACGGCGCCATCTTGGATTTTAATTTTGACCTCATTTTCGTTACCAGCGACACCGAAAACCATGAAAATGACACCCATGACGAAAAAACCGAAAATTTTCGTCGGCGCCATCTTGGATTTTCATTTGACCTCATTTTCGTTCTCAGCAACCCCGAAAACCATGAAAATGATACCCATGACGAAAAAACCAAAAAATTTCGTCAGCGCCTTCTTGGATTTCCATTTAGACCTCAGTTTTGTTATCAGCGACACCGAAAACCATGAAAATGACACCCATGAAGAAAAAACCAAAAATTTTCGACGGCGCCATCTTGGATTTTCATTTTGACCTCAGTTTCGTTATCAGCGACCCCGAAAACCACGAAAATGACACCCATGACGAAAAAACCGAATATTTTCGTCGGCGCCATCTTGGATTTTCCTAACCTACCACCTACCCACCACTTTCCTACCACCTACCTCCTACCAACTACCTACCACCTACCCACCACTTTCCTACCACCTACCTTCTACCAACTACCTACCACCTACTTACCACCTACCTACAACCTTCCTACCACATACCTACCACCTACCTACCACCCTACCTACCACCTACCTACCACCTACCTACCACCTACCTACCACCTACCTACCACCTACCTACCACCTACCTACCACCTACCTACCACCTACCTACCACCTACCACCACCTACCTACCACCTACCTACCACCTACCTACCACCTACCTACCACCTACCACCTACCACCTACCTACCACCTACCTACCACCTACCTACCACCTACCTACCACCTACCTACCACCTACCTACCACCTACCTACCACCTACCTACCACCTACCTACCACCTACCTACCACCTACCTACCACCTACCTACCACTCCCTACCCCTACCTACCCCCTACCTACCACCTACCTACCACCTACCTACCACCTACCTACCACCTACCTACCACCTACCTACCACCTACCTACCACCTACCTACCACCTACCTACCACCTACCTACCACCTACCTACCACCTACCTACCACCTACCTACCACCTACCTACCACCTACCTACCACCTACCTACCACCTACCTACCACCTACCTACCACCTACCTACCACCTACCTACCACCTACCTACCACCTACCTACCACCTACCTACCACCTACCTACCACCTACCTACCACCTACCTACCACCTACCTACCACCTACCTACCACCTACCTACCACCTACCTACCACCTACCTACCACCTACCTACCACCTACCTACCACCTACCTACCACCTACCTACCACCTACCTACCACCTACCTACCACCTACCTACCACCTACCTACCACCTACCTACCACCTACCTACCACCTACCTACCACCTACCTACCACCTACCTACCATCTACCACCTACCTACCACCTACCTACCACCTACCTACCACCTACCTACCACCTACCTACCACCTACCACCTACCTACCACCTACCTACCACCTCCCTACCACCTACCTACCACCTACCTACCACCTACCTACCACCTACCTACCACCTACCTACCACCTACCTACCACCTACCTACCACCTACCTACCACCTACCTACCACCTACCTACCACCTGCCTACTACCTAAGACTAAAGAATAGATTGTCCGGTATATTCTATTGTGATGAGTTTTATCTGAATTTACGGATAAAACTAATGTACGCGTGGTCTATGATAACTTAGTTTATAAACTACCGAAACTCTCAACAAAATCTCTCCAGTAGTTTACTGACAAAAAGTCCAAAAACCAGATTGTAAGCACTGCATAGTGCGGAAGCGCTGTAACAATCATGAAAGTAAAGGAGATTCGGTGAAAATAAAAACAATTGTAGGTAGTAGTAAAATAAATTATGTTACCGTACTTATATTTCCCTAAAAACTAAACCCCCAAAAATTAACATGAATTCCGTAAAACGAAGTTGACCGTACCTTCTGTTACAATTTTATACTGTGACTCGAAATTTTTGCACAGCGGGGTCAGCGAGTTCATTTCAAATTGCGTCCGCCAGACTTGCCACGCGCGTAGGATTTTTAACACTAAATGCCTACTGCGCTCGAATATCCTGGCCTTAAATAGATTATATAGTTCGTGTTAGAAATTAATTTATTGTTAGTCAGATTTTTAGAACACTCATGCTATCAAATACTACTACCCACTTGCTGTGTCCTGAATTACATTTTTTATATATTTCAAAGCACTCAAAATAGCGACAGCTTCAGCTGTAAAAATACTGTCATTTTATCAATTTTTTCGACCAAGACTTATTTAAAGTTGGCTCATAAACAGCGTGACACTTGGTTGTTTTCCCGCGGCAGAAGATCTTGCCAAGGAGTACTTTCGAAGCAAAGAATGAAAGTATAAAAATCAAGATGTTTTTATTTTAAAATAATTTAAAAAATATTCGTCAACTCGAAAACGTGAGAAACGATATTAACACTAGACGTAACTTGTAGGTACTCGAATCTCTCGCACGCGCCGCCGCGGACAAAGGTAAAAGCGATGCATAAATGTTTAAAGCAAAATAAGCTCTCGCACGTGGTGATACGGCAAAAACTAGTTTGCACGCAACAACACAAAAAATAACCGCGAAGCCGACAAAGAACAGCCGAATTTATAAATCATCATCATCATCGTCATCATTTCAGCCGAAAGACGTCCACTGCTGGACATAGGCTTCCCATAGTGATACGGCATAAACTAGCCTGCGAAACAATACAAACGAAACCGCGCGCCGGCTCGCTATTGTATTACTGCGGCGGCGCACTTAGTTTTCCCGCGAATATCGTACGCGCAGCACGCGTACAAGCGCGTTATCAGTTCAATGGATCGACATTATTGTTATTGCAATTTCGAGTATGTTTCTATGGTGCAACTGTATGCAAGTGCGTTTTAGTGTTAATGTGTGGGCTGGCATAATAAATGGCCACCTCATTGGACCGCATTTTGTGACAGGACACTTAACAGGTGGAACCTACCTGGAAATGTTACGCAACGTTATCCCGGATTTATTGGACGACGTTCCGCTAGCGGCGCCCGAGGACAATCTGTACTATCAGCATGACGGGTGCCCGGCTCATTATCACCGCGCCGTGCTAGAGCACCTGCACTCGGTGTTTCCCCAGCTCTGGATCGGACGAAGCGGGCCAGTGGCTTGGCCAGCAAGAAGCCCGGACTTAACTTCGTTAGACTTTTACTTGTGGTCTGAGCTCAAGCGCCTGGTGTAGCGTGAGGAACACGGAACTCGCGACGCGTTAATAACTGCGATAGTGGACGCTTTCGATATCGTAAGAAGTGACAGAGACACCTTATTATAACCTCGCGAGCCAGATCTAGATATTTGAATTGTTTATCTTTCTCTGCTTTCACGAGGTTATCGTCATGCGGAACCGTTATATCAACAATCATTGTGCGACGCTCCAATCGATCTATCACCGCAATGTCAGGTTTATTGGCAACAATAGTCCTGTCAGTGACGATAGATCGATCCCAATACAACGTGATATTACCATCATCGAGAACTGGGTCGGGCGCATACTTTTAGTATGGCACTTCTGATTCCACAAGGTTGTACTTCAAAGCAAGTTGCTGGTGGATAATCTTGGCAACGAGATTGTGTTTATGCAAGTACTCTCCGTTAGCCAGACGAGAACACCCAGAAATAATGTGTCAAATCGATTCTCCCGGAGGGTGGCATGCCCGACATATGTCAACCGTGCCATCCTTCACTTTGTATTTCCGGTAGTTATTCGTCATCATAACTTCGTCCATTATTGCACAAACAAAACCTTCAGTTTCCCCGAATAGGTCACCGAAGCGCAGCCAAGATACGGACGATAAGAAGTCTACATCGGGTCCGTGTAGGGCCTGATAAAAACGTCCGTGAAGCTCCTTGCTCTGCCATACCTCCTTGCGATCATTAGTGTCTAATACTCTAGATTTGCGCCAGTTCTCGTTAGCCAGGGAGAGTGGGGTGAGGCCCTTGTCCACTGAGACCACATCTCGGTTCATCACCACGTCGACTTCTAGGAAGTATGGCCTGAGACTGCATACCTCACGGTTGTGCAGGGTCTTGGCATTTAAAAAGCCACGACCCCCACACTTCCGCGGGATATATAGTCTCATCACCGACGACCGTGAGTGATGCATTCGATTTGCGGTCAGCAGAGCGCGGACCCTCCTATCCAGGGCATCAAGTTCCGTCTGAGTCCATTTGAGTATGCTGAAAGAATACATCAAAACCGGCATGACCTAACCGTTGAAGGCGCGCACCTTGTTTCCGCCTGACAAAAGACTACCTAGTACTTTATGTTTCATGTCGGCAGTATTGATACCTAATGCTTCCGACATACCCAAATACTTGTAGGTTTCTGTTGAGGAGAGCGATCTAAGTAAAGTAAAGTAAAGTAAAGTAAAGTAAAGTAAAGTAAAGTAAAGTAAAGTAAAGTAAAGTAAAGTAAAGTAAAGTAAAGTAAAGTAAAGTAAAGTAAAGTAAAGTAAAGTAAAGTAAAGTAAAGTAAAGTAAAGTAAAGTAAAGTAAAGTAAAGTAAAGTAAAGTAAAGTAAAGTAAAGTAAAGTAAAGTAAAGTAAAGTAAAGTAAAGTAAAGTAAAGTAAAGTAAAGTAAAGTAAAGTAAAGTAAAGTAAAGTAAAGTAAAGTAAAGTAAAGTAAAGTAAAGTAAAGTAAAGTAAAGTAAAGTAAAGTAAAGTAAAGTAAAGTAAAGTAAAGTAAAGTAAAGTAAAGTAAAGTAAAGTAAAGTAAAGTAAAGTAAAGTAAAGTAAAGTAAAGTAAAGTAAAGTAAAGTAAAGTAAAGTAAAGTAAAGTAAAGTAAAGTAAAGTAAAGTAAAGTAAAATTTATTTGCATAGATTGCAAGTACATAAAATAAGATGTCACAATAAGATGGGTGAGCCTTGTACAATCTACCTTATATTAGGCATGCAAACATTAGTGAGATTGTTAACTATATACATTTAAAATTAAATTAAATAATGGTTAACAGTTAAACACAACAGTCGGCATAGTACATTCATAATAGAAAAATAAAATCTACTTAATACAATTGGAATAAAAATGGGATAAATTGAAAGAATGAATACATTAAATTATTTAATACATTAAACTATTCAATCATAAGTCAGTGTCATTTAAAAAGTCATTTACAGAATAATAGCATTTTGCAATTAATAGTGATGTCAGTTTCTTTTTAAAATTTTGAATTGTTGATATCGGGTACTTTATTAAAAACTAGCTGTTGCCCGCGACTTCGTTCGCGTGGATATTTTGTTGTGTATGCGTGTTCGAACGGAGTCTGGGATTTGTGCTCGATTGATGGCAATAGGCTCGCCCCCTATTACATGGGACTTCAACATAACTGGTGAAATATGGGTGTACGATTAGGTACACATCTGTGCCTAACCCTTCGGGTATTACAGGCGGGATGTTATGTGTGAGAACTGAAGGCCTGATCAAAATGTGATAATATGGGTGATGACTACAAAAGGCGTCTTTTTGGGCGCTGTAATTCTGGGCGGCAGTGGTCTGAAACAAAATTAAAAGACGTTGAGGCGACGATATAGCTTAAAAACGGAAACGTTATGGTGCCATACGACTTTTTTTTCAAAGTGAACAATCAAACGCCTTGTTGGGCGCTATTTCTTTATTTATTCTAATACCGTTTTACCTATCCTTGATAACCGACATCCGTAGCATAGTAGTCTGAATCGTGCTCTATACTCATAGAAATCGAAATAATTGGTACTATCGATACCATGAAAGTACTTTTGTTAGATATTTTAAAGGTAGTCCGCGCTATTCGTATTATTGAAACGTTTCATTTGCTGTTACATTTTTAAATTAATTCAGGTAATTTTTGACATTGATTTCCTTACACGGTCAAAGCCGAACGCACGTGTTTTACAGCCAATCAAGTATTACAATAGGTAAAAGGATAATTAGCATCAGAACTTTCTGCTAATTGTTCACTTTAGCATTTTTGGTTCCAGGTGTAAGTCTCAAGTGTAAAACAATGTATACCAGCGCATTTACTAAACATGCATCATTACAAAGTAAAAGCCGACCACAATACTCGTAAACACATAGGTTTCTGGTGAACAGATTTATTTGAAAAATAAACAATATCTTTAGACCATCGAATTATATAGAGATATTACACAGACAAATATGTCTGTTCCTTATATATGTATAAATACCTTTTATATGTATGTAAATAAATAAATAGTACGGTTGTAACATGTTTAAATAAATAAAACACATCAACGTAATTTCTTTTATTTGGAACAGTCAATTACCATATTTTTTATTAGAAAAATATTTTTATTTTTATTTAAAACGATCAAAAACTGCGGTCGTAGTTTACGAAGTTCTAGAATGCACACAAAAGCAGAGTCTATACGGCAATCGATGCACACCACGATAGTATCGACTGGACGAAGCGCGCGAAATTATCCGACATAGATCCGCCCTAGTCAAGTGCTCGCGCTGTTCTGAGCGCAGATCGCCGGCGCAGTGAAATTATAGTTATTTTAATTAATTAATTAAAAAATAACAGTAGCTGTTTAAATAATAAAAATAATAATATAGTTCAAGCAAATATTGAAGAATATTTTGGTATAAATATTACGTCAAAATGATGCACAACTTCGGAGATAACGCGGCATGTTTCGAAGCCTTTTCGGTCGATAGTTGAATTAGATCCAGTTTTTTTTCTTTACATGTAAGGCATATAACGAAAATGTATTCCAATAATATTAAAGTATAGGATATAAGTGAGACGAAAACAAATTTTTTGATGGTCTATATTGATTCATGTTTAGGCAAAAACTAAAAAAGTTATTTAAAATTTGCTTTGATATAATTGTAGTAGAGATAACGACCTATCTTTAAAAAATAATTGTTATTTCAAGAAACGAACGAAAAACATACAATTTCAACGAGGAAACCTTGCAATTTCGCGTTTTTTTGTAACACCCCTCTTAAGGTTTTTCCTTGGAATTTGTTGACCGTCATTGTAAAAGTCAATTTTAAGGGAAATTGCAACTTCTTAAATTGAAACGGAAAGTTATTTAGAATAAAGGGTATGCGGGGAATTAAACCACTCCCTCCTTTAGCCACTCCTGTAATAATCGTGGCTATTATAATATTACTGTCCAGCTCTGTGATACGAAGCCTGGTCCCATTGCACAGTCTGGGAGTTATCCCCAGGGAGTTGAGAAATTCAAAGGGGTAGGCAGTACTATCATCATTAATCCTCACAGGGTCTATGGATGTCGACGCCGACGATCATATATTTTTTTTTATTTGATTGACACACTCGTTCTTTGGCGACAGCACTACCCCTTACACAACCACCCTTCATTTTTTATATTAACCTCCAAATTTGGAAAAACGTGCATGATGTGATGATGTGGATGTGCGTGCATCCTCTGTAGCCACTAGATGGGAAAATTATTCGGAAAATAGTATTTTCCCATCTACGCCCGATTCCAGACGCCCCACTCCCATTTGCAGCAGCATATTCGCAAAGACACCTACTTCGTGGTCGTTGTACAGTTGGACGCGCATGTTGCAGGTAAGATGGATCTTTTCGATCCTAGACAACAGTGACTACGCCTTGAGACATGCGTTTATTTCGTCCTCCGGTATGCCCCTCTCAATAACTTGCAGTATCTGTCTAAAGTCGCCTGCGAGCAAAACGACAACGCCACCCATCAGCGCCTGGTTGCCGCGGATGTCCTGCAAGCTGCGGTTCAACGCCTCTTATGCACTTTAAACTTGCACTGCTGCAAAAGGACTCCCCGGCCGCTGTTTTTGGTAATGTTGCATGTTGAGGTATCTTCACTTGCAAGATTCAGCGGCAATATGAAAACGAAATGTGCAGTCGGCCACCGTTATGCAAAGTTGTAGCTATGCCCGAGGGAGTCACAGCCACAGCTGAAGTGACCGCACGGTTGGCGCAGTGGCTGAGAATGGCTGCTGCGCTGCGAGTATCGGGTTCGATTCCCGCACGTAACACATTTTTGTATGGCCTACAGGTAGTTGTTCCTGGTCTGGTTGTTTGTGAGTTTAACTCTCTGTAAACACACCCACGATACAGGAGAAATTCCAAGTGTGGGCCTGGACTGGGGCAAGGTTAAAAAAAAAACTTTACAGCTGTATATAGCGGTCCTTGCGGAGTTGGGCCAGCAGAAGATTCAGCACAAATGCAATGTGATAGTTGGCGCAGTGGCTGAGCGATTGACTGCAGCGCTGCGTGTCGCGGGTTCGATTCCCGCACGGAACAAATTTACAACGTCGTTGGTTTTATCTAATTTATATTTTTGTTTTAAAGTTTTTAGATATTTGTTTTCGGCCAGTGAAAATTGGTCAATTAATATTTATTAATTTACGATTACCTAACTGTCTTTGAATGGTTAAATAAAACCAAAAGCATATTAATCTACTTCATAATGATTTGAAAATCATAAAGCATTACAATAAAATAAAATATCTAGTTACAAAAAGTAAAAACCGGCTGGGGATCGAACTCGCCAACCATGTTTATTATTTTTGGAAAAAAATAATCACAAAAAGTGGAGACTGGCTGCGACTCGAAACCCTGCTACAGGGAGGTCTGTGAACCGTCAGCCTACCTCGCTTCGCTTCGATGACAAATGGGCTAAAATAGCCGTTCTATTCTAATGCATGGTATGACAGTTCTCAGTTGGCAACCAGTTGCGGAATATAGACATAATGCAATATTGCTCATCCCCCTAAGTTATTAGCACGATAATCTATCTCTGTGCCAAATTTCATCTACATCCGTTCAGCCGTTCTGGCGTGATTGAGTAACAAACATCCAACCATCCATCAAAACTTTCGCATTTATAATAGTAGTAAGATACAAAAGACAGATATGATAAAGATACCTAAATATTTTTCAAGTAACGAATTACGTGTTTTTTTTAACAATCAAGACGCATCAGAAATCATATATTACAATAATCCACCCTCCTACAAAGACAATAAAGCCGAATTTATTTTTGGGACCTGACAATGCAGAGAAACAACCTGAACCTCTTATAGTTGTGCAAAACTAAGAACAACGACACAACAAAATAGTTTCAAATTAATTTCAATAACTGCTAATATTTTTATTGGGAGCGATAGGTGAAATTCAAAACATCCAGTCTGACAGCACACAACGACGTTGTCAGTTCAGAACACCATCGAACGGCCAGATTCAAATATGAGGTTTATTCAATATATCAATGATTTAACTTTATTCATAAGAATTTGTTATATTATACATAAAAAAGACAAAATAAATTATAATAATCTCTATCAAAAAAATTACAACTAATTACAAAAAGTGCAATTATAGTGGGGGTCGAACTCGCGACTTGATGCACGTTAAGCGGTCATGAAACCATTCCTCCATTTGTTTCGCTGACATATACTTTGAAATAGACGTTGTTACGCATATCATGACTGAAACGGTAAACAATTGAATAATACTGACATAATGCAATATTGCTCACCCCCTTAAGCAAGTAGCGTGATAATATATAGCCTAACATTTGAAGAAGCCTATTACAGAATTTGAACAGGATCTATGCAGTAGTTTTTGCGCCAAGTCGGAATATCCAATTGGATTTTAACGATTTTGTTATATGTATATAGAGAAGATTTGTAGGACATGAGCGATTGTTGCTATTTATATTGGCCTTACAATTTCTAATGGAATTACCAGCGGCTGTACGTAAAATTGTACAAAAATGATGATATGAATCGAGAGGATATAATTATATTAACTGTTTCGAAATCAACTAGTAATTCATCCACATTTTTACTATACATTTGCCAATCTATCATTTTTTAATTTGGGTAGGTAGGCAAATGTTTAGTATTTGAACAATTTTCACAAGAATCATTGTTTTGACTATTACTATTAATCACTACTTTTATAATTGCAGGGATGTGATAACTACTACCAAGAGGACTATCATGTATTTGCCATTCGCAATTATGTGCCAATGATGAAGAAACCAAAGACAAATCCAATGCATTAGGACGCCATGTTAGTGAGCCAACTGTTGTTGCCTGAACATTAATAAGTAGAATTAGATTATTTTCGTCAATGACCTATAAGATATTTCGACCACGTGGAGAGTCAGAACACAACCCCAAGATGTGTGATGAGCATTGAAGTCCCCAGCAAATATAAATGGACCAGGAATAGACTTCACCAATGAATCAAAATTATCTTTATTGAAAACTGGATTAGAATGTAAGGGACTGTAGAAACTGACTATAGTGATCTCCTTATTATTAACTGTAATTTTTAAACAAATATTTTGTAAACAATTGTCAAAATAGATGTTAATTTTAGTGTAAATGATACATTTATGAATTATAATGGCAACTCCATTGTGTTTGTTACCACAATCATTCCTTTCAATATTGTGATTTTTTATTTTAAAATTTTGTTCAGGTTTGAACCATGTTTCACTAATTATAGCAATGTGAATATTATGTGTATAGAGAAAATTGGTAAATATGTGTTTATTACTATTATGACTTTGTACATTCCATTGAATTATATTTAAATTTGATATATCCATTAGGGAGGTGAAGGTATTTTATTACTTAACGTTTTTTTTTAAACCTCTTTAATTGATGATGTGTTTATAGGGACATCTTTATTACTTACTATTTTTGTAATTGTCTCTACTAAAATATTTATAAATTTATCTGATTTCATTATATTATTAATTTGTACGTCTATATTTTTGGCTGTGAAAGCTAGAAAAGCATTGAGGGGTGTTACAAAAAAAACGCGAAATTGCAAGGTTCCCTCGTTGAAATTGTATGTTTTTCGTTCGTTGCTTAAAATAACAATTATTTGTTAAAAAAAGGTCGTTATCTCTACTACAATTATATCAAAGCGAATTTTAGATAACTTTTTATTTATATTTAGTAATCATCATTCTCCCGATGCATGTTTAGACAAAAACTCACGTAGACCTGATTTGTGGACTCTAATGTGTAGGTTCTATTGAATATAGACCATCAAAAAATATATTTTCGTCTCACTTATAACCTATACTTAAATATTATTAGAATACATTTTCGTTATATGCCTTACATGTAAAGAAAAAAAAACTAGACCTAATTAAATTATCGACCGAAAAGGCTTCGAAACATGCCGCGAAATCTCCGAAGTTGCGCATCATTTTGACATAATATTTATACCAAAATATTCTTCAATATTTGCTTGAACTATATTATTATTTTTATTATTTAAACAGCTACTGTTATTTTTAATTAATTAATTAAAAGTTCTGTATATTTCACTGCGCCGGCGTTCTGCGCTCAGAACAGCGCGAGCGCTTGACTAGGATGGATCTATGTCAGATAATTTCGCGCGCTCGTCCTGTCGATACTATCGTGATGTACGTCTATTGCCGTATAGACTCTGCTTTTGTGTGCGTGCTAGAACTTCGTAAACTACGACCGCAGTTTTTGATTGTTGTAAATAAAAATAAAATCTAATAAAAAATATGGTAATTGACTGTACCAAATAAAAGAACTTACATTGGTGTGTTTTATTTATTTAAACATGTTGCAACCGACTATTTATTTATTTACTTACACATAAAAGATAATAAACAGACATGTTTGTCCGCCCAATATCGATATAGAATAATTTATTTTAATATAATAGTTTATTTTTCAAATAAATCTGTTCACCAGAAAGCTGGGTTTTACTTTCTAATGATGCATCTTTAGTAAATGCGCTGGTCAACGATCGTTTACTGCGTAACAATTTAAATGTTTATGTATATCTACTTAATTTAACACTAAGATTCTTAAATAATGAAAAATATATTAAAACGAATTAAAATAAATCTTAAAACGAATTTAAAAAAATCTTAAAACGAATTTAAAATTAAAATGTCTCATCAAAAGTTTTCCGTACACCGAAGTACCACCGTAACTCCATCCTAAGAAAACTTGTGTTACGTTGGATCAAGATCGTTTATTCGCCATACTCACAATATCATGGTTCGACCGAGTGAACAGATATTAAAGAAAGAATCGGTTGCGCAGCTCGCTGACCGCTCGGTGCGTAAAATACCTAAATTCGCGTAGCGCCGAAATGTAAGAGAGCTCGTAATATTGTAAAGAGCGGAGTATGAGGCACTTGTTGCCTTTATTTTGTTTTCTTCAACTTTTTGTTTTTTTAAAGGACATGATGAGGAGATGGCTATATGATCGCCCTTGCAGTTTGCACACTTAGCATCCTTAGAATCGATCTGACAATTCTTGAAATTATGATTTAAAGTACATATTGAGCAAACCTCGGTATTGCGACAAAATTTAGCGATATGTCCATACCGAAGACACTTAAGGCATTGTTTTACCGGTGGGATATATTTGCTTACCTCGTAGCACCATGAGTCTAGATAGCAACTGCCTGTGTTGGTACAAATTCGACACCGCCGAAACCCTTTACCCTGCGCATGAAGCGCCTGACCTGAACGACATTTTTGGAGCTGCCGATTAATGAGAATATTTCCTTGTTGGACATGTCTACAGGGAGTGAAGTGAGGACCCCAGTTACCTCTGTGTCTGCGGCAGGGATGGATGCTTTTAATGTCAACTGATCCAATATTTTTATTTATTGATAAACATATTTGCTTTGTTAAGGCAAATCAAATTTGATGTTAACCTTGTATTTATTTATGGAACGCAAATGCAAACGCCCTGCTCTCGAATACCTTTGAGAGGGCCATGCGATGCCTATCACTGAATGGCTTGTTTTCTTCACAGTGATTGCTCTTTTTGTTTAGTATCTTCTGGGTAGTTACGGGTGTAACCTTTAACTTTAAAAATACTATACTTGTCTTTTGGGTCCTTATCTGTACCTAGTAGTAGAGTACAAGAGGCATGTTACCGCCGATTCCGCTGAGTTGGAATCAGTGGATCACTCTTACAAAAACCACTGTACGTATCACAAAACTTTTAGCTCGATGCCTGTCACAAATTTATGTGACGCCCGTTGATATGCAAAAAGTCGTCAAAATCACTTCTGTTACCGAGATTGAGAGACCAGCGAAAAGTGGTTTTTCAAGCTGGCTGGACATGTTTTCGATCGATTATCTAAGATTCTGTAGCGTCACAAATTCTGAAATAAGGGTGTTTAGCCGTCACATAAAGTGCCCTATTGACCTAGTTAAATGCGAGCTATTTTGAAGATTTTTCCAGCCAACCTGAGTCACATTGGAAACCTGGTAATTTACGTTTAAATTATTAATCTATGAGTATTTTAAATATTCAGAGTAACTGTTTCTGGCATCCATCCCTTACCAATATTTGATTGGCCGAAATTACAAAAAATAGTACTACGAATACATTTGAGAGCAGCGGTGGCCCAGTGGTGGCGGTCCCGACTTACGAGCAGTAAGTCGTGGGTTCGAACCCCGGCAGGCGTATTATTTTGTGTAATTTATTTCATCACCACTGCTCTCAAAACGGTGAAGGAAAACATTGTGAGGAAACCGGCATGCCCTAGAACCAAAAATTCGAAGACATGTGACATCTACCAACCCGCACTGGGCCCGCGTGGTGGATTATAGCCCATTCCCTCTCATATAGAGGAGGCCTGTGTCCCAGCAGTGGGAACATTATAGGCTGACTATGCTATGCTATGAATACATTTAAACGTTTTGGTGCAACCATAGTGTATGTTTTTGTTGTGACATAAATTAAATTTGTACAATTTAAACTCTATTAACACAGGCTGAAAATACATTTTTTAAAAATGTTCGAAACTTAGTCGGGGGGACATGTCAATTTAGTGACGGTTCCAGTTGTTCAAAATAATTACTAAAGAAACTCAAAGTACCTAAAATGACAACATTTTGTAAAGAAGATCACGGCTGGCATTTAAAAACGTAAGTTTTGAAGCAGTGTCTCGAGTAAAAGGGCGTTTTTATTTGGGTCGGCAGCTGTCTCTACTTTTCTGTCAGGTTAGTGATATTATTTCCTTATTAAAATAGGACGTTTTATATCCTTCAACTGTTTCAAATGAATCAGATGTAACTTAGAAATATTTTCACATACTTTATTCTTACAAAATATTTAATTGTGATTAGAAAACTTTTTTCTTTTAAATTTGCCCGTGAATGTGACATTAGCCTCTATACTTACTTTACTCTTTGGACATCAGTTTGGTGACATTTTTTGCCGTCACATATAGGACCATGGACTTAATATACAAACAGGACTGAGTTCTGCGAAATTCGTAACACACAAAAATGAGCCTTAACTGTCACACCGTAGGTTTACTTTTGTTAAGCTATCATAACCGAGGCGAGAAAGATAGCAATAAGGGAAGCCCTTTGTCCCTTTCACTCAATTGCCAACAGATAAAAATGTTAAAGATGGTAGAAAATATTAAACCGGCTGTCACCTGAGTCACCTCACACTGCAAGTAAAATAAATTATGTGCATATGTTTTTAGCTTAAAGATAAATTTTAATTATTTTCTTTTATAGGTTTACAATCCGTACATAATACAAATTTATTTCATATATTATATCAATTTATGACTGTTTGGAAGATATTATATATTCATTATGGTAACTGTACGGGCTGCAGTAGTTAACTCCGTACACCGATTTGTCGTGAAGGTTTGTAAGTTTAGTTAGTATAGAGAAACACGTTCCACTAAGATGCACTAAGTAGTTAAGTTTATTTAAGTTAAGAGTAAGTTACAGTAGTAGATTGGAAGGCGATTATTTCTCTCAGTTGTTGATAGCTACCCAGTTATATGTTCACTATATTTTAATTCGTTAGTCATGTTGTTTTATTATTCTAAATTATGACGCGCATCGTTGGCCAAAAGTAGGTTACCGAGTAAGTAGAAAAATGTACGGCGATGAGACCGTACATATTGGCAACCCCCTAAAGCTAAGATGAGTAAAGAGAGAGAAAGAAACGCCTGTACAAAGTCAAACATTAAAGTAGAAGTAAATAGGTAAACAATCAATCAAAAGTAAAGGCTATTTTGTCTCGGTGTCCTTGAGGTTGAACGTGGCAGTCGTCTGTGGGTGCCTGCTGGTTTTCTTCTCTGGCAGTCTGCCGTCGAGATCCCATTGGTTGAAGTTCGATGTCCTCATGTGTTTGCCTTCTATTTGTCTTCCTCGGAAATCGCTTCTTGAGCAGAGTGCAGTATTTCCTTGTTATGATCCACAGGAAAATGATGACAGTAATTTTTAGTAAAAGGTAACAAATTACATATTGGTGAACGTAATGATCCGTGATAGTGCATGGTAGTTTCGGCTCGTTCTCTTGTTGGAACCGCAGCTTTTTGTCAATTCCCTCGAAGTCATTTTTCTTAAGAGTGAAGAGTTCGTGTGGCATATTGTGAAGTCGGTGAATTCAGGTTCGGTACATGCATGTCATAGTTAACGTTGAGGTTGATTGTGCGAAGTGATAGTGAGTTCTTTTGACCGCAGTACGCATCCTTGACTCAAAGTTACTATAGCCGCCGATGTGATAGTTTGCGCTATTATGTCGTTTTCAAAAACAGTACGTAATTCGCATCTTCCGCAACAAACAACCAGCCAGCTGTTTGATTCTTGCAACTTGATCCATGTTTCCTCGCAAGACACGCTGTGGACGTCACACGGTGACGTAGTTGCACGATGACCCAGTAGTTTTGCTTCGCAAGGTGCATTCTTATTTTGAAGTTGAACACTGGTATGTTTGAGTTACAAATGAAGTTATCCCTTTGTCTTTTGATACATTGATTGAAGACTTTATCTTTTAGTGAGATGTAAGAATTCTTCTCAAAGTTCACAGCAATATATTCCGAAGATAACTGCATCAATTTGTAATTTGACTCCGCCTTGAAGGGTATAGCGATAGCCCGATAGTAGGTGAATTCCTCATTCGAAATTAAAGGAATGTGAACTTCGAACATAAAGTAGTTTTTTGTTATTCGTGCTTTCACATACAGCACCTGGAAGACATATCGGGCAGACTGCCGAGGACCCTGTCATTACCGACAGAAAATATCAGAGAAGATATCAAGAAACTACTGAAATCTGTCATCAATGGTGTTAATTTGACGTCCTAAGTTGTTTTGAGAAAATTATAAGATTTATCTACGATTCTTTTTTGTTTAAAGTGAAAATGGTTAAAAGTGTTGTATCACGTCATGTAAAAGTGAATCATATGGTGGTTGTGGCATATCATTTCATAGGTAAGGAATATTACAGATTTTGTTTACTAACAATGATTAGTGAGACCATGCTTTAGACGTTTTGCGGACTTATGCTTTCGTGTATTTTTCATGAAAACTGTTAATATTATGCGCATGATAAATCTAATTAGAACCTATGTATCACGTTATTGAAATAGTATTATTTTTGTTTGTTACAGTTTTCCATTGAAAGAGGAAATTAGGCAACAATGTCGATTCCCGAATTTCAAACCAAAACCAAAAGTTCTGTTGTGTGCAGCCTTCATTTTAAGCCAGAGGATTTTTATACTATAAAATCACGACGAGCGTTATGCTTATGCAGTACCATCATTTTTTCCAGTGGTAAGGATATTGGTTTTATCATCAGTACAACTGATGAACGCGGAAAGAAGGCAGGTTGAGTGTGCTTAATAGATGTTCTCCTGCGCGAAGCTCTTTTCAGTCGGCACTGGCGGGCGCTTTGCAACTACAGGCTCCGGCCGCTCCTGGTATCTTGAAAGGAACGACGTGAAGGAAGAGGGCTTCGTTTTACAGATATAACAACGCCGAAGTTAACTCTTCATAAGGATTCAGGAAGTAACTCTTCAGGACGGTGTTAAACAATTTTTACATTTACAATTTCCGGATTGATGACTACGATTTGTTCAAATTTTGTACGCACTTACATACCTACTTCGGAGGTTTGCCATATCGAGCAGATTTTTCAAAAGTCTGATGCGATTAAAACAAGTATTTTACTCGAATCATCTAATTAGTCTACCACATTCTATCCAATGCATATCAGTCCTGTGCGAGTGGTCGCGGATCTGTGATTGCCCGATAATGTCCGTCGATACGATTAAGTGTGCGAACTGTAATGTTGTGATTTCGGAAGTCCTTGCGTTTATTCGTAATAAGCATGACGTTATGGACAACGAAAGTCTCATAAGAATATGTGTGTCAGCGTTTTCTGAGGAGGAAATCGACGAGGCAAAGAAATTGTTGTGCAGCACGACAAAGATTGGTAAACGACTGAAGTCGAGGCGAAAAGACAAGAAACAAAAGGATTTAGAAGACATGATAGCGGTTTTCAAAACTATAGACCCCGATCAATTGCCAGTTTTTGTCGCCTACGAGCTACATAAACTGCCCCCTGTGTGTTTCGACCACGTAGACGTCACGAAAATTCTAAAGGACTTGTTGATTTTGCGTGCGGAATTAAATGATATTAAAGATAATTCTGTCACTAAGAACGACCTAGAAGTGGCCCTGAAAGAGAATAATATCAAACAATCATCTGCTTATCAGTTGCAAAATCCGATATTTAACTCTAATGTAAATAAAATTAGAGGTGGAGGGTATAACTTAAACAGCGGACCGTTTGGATTGTCGCCGCACCTACCTTCACAACATTCACCATTGATTGATTCTGACTCACATTCGCTAACGCTAACTAGTGACGATGACGGGCTGAAGTATCGCTCTCTCGTTCACTCTCATGCACAGGTGCTACCGGCTGTCGATGAGTCTGCTACCACGCCGATAAACTCGACATTCTTAGAAAACACGGATGACAAGAATACAAATCTACTACAATCAATGCAGAGTAATAAAACTATGGTCGAAGTATTAATGCAAGGTGAATGGCCCAAAAATCGTTCTAAAGATGGTTGGACGCTGGTTCAAAATAAAAAGTCAAAGAACCGGTTCGAAGGAAAAACGGGAACCGCAAGCCCTAATGCGAACTTTAAATTTAGGGCTGCGGATTCAAAAATTCCGCTCTTTATTACTAATGTTGACCAAGAGACCACTGAAAAAGATATTTGTGATTACATTCAAAATAAAACGCAAGAAATAGTGCAGCTTCAGAAAATCAATATGAAATCTGAACGACCGTAAAATGCCTTTAAATCATCATCATCATCATTTCAGCCGAAAGACGTCCACTGCTGGACATAGGCCTCCCCCAAGTGTCGCCACATTGACCGGTCCCGTGCGACTCGCATCCAGCGGATCCCTGCAACCTTCACCAGGTCATCGGTCCACCTAGTGGGAGGCCTTCCAACGCAGCGTCTTCCGGTTCGCGGTCGCCACTCCAGAACTTTTCGGCCCCATCGGCCATCCGTTCTGCGAGCAATGTGCCCTGCCCACTGCCACTTAAGTTTGGCTATTCTTCGGGCTACGTCGGTTACCTTGGTTCTCTTGCGGATGTCCTCATTTCTGATTTGATCACGCAAGGAAACTCCGAGCATAGCCCTCTCCATTGCCCTTTGGGTGACTTTAAGCCTTCTGATAAGGCCCATTGTGAGCGACCACGTTTCGGTCCCGTATGTAATCACTGGCAACACACACTGGTCATAGACTTTCGTCTTGAGACACTGCGGTAAGTTGGACGAGAAGATACCACGCAACTTCCCGAACGCTGCCCAGCCGAGTCGGATTCGACGATTGACCTCTTTCTCGAAGTTAGACCTACCTAACTGGATCGTTTGTCCCAGGTAGACATAATCGTCTACAACTTCGAGTGTACAGTCTCCGATCTTGATAGGAGTGGGTGTTACATGGGCATTCAACATGATTTTGGTTTTGTCCATGTTCATTTTAAGACCCACTCTTTCGGAAGCTCTACTAAGGTCATCGAGCATTGTACTGAGGTCCTCCATGGTCTCAGCCATGACGACTATATCGTCGGCAAATCGAAGGTGAGAGATGTACTCGCCATTGACGTTGATGCCTAGCCCTCTCCAGTCCAGAACCTTGAAGATATCCTCCAGTGCAGCGGTGAACAGTTTCGGAGATATGACGTCTCCCTGTCTCACGCCTCGCTGCAGAAGGATAGGTTCCGAGGTCTGGTCCTGAAGTCGGACTGACATGGTGGCGTTTTTGTAAAAACACTTTAGCACCTCGATGTACCGATAGTCGATTTGGCACCGTTGGAGAGACTGCAGTACAGCCCAAGTCTCGATCGAATCGAAGGCTTTCTCGTAGTCCACAAACGCTAAGCAGAGAGGCAGGTTATACTCTTCGGTCTTCTGTATAACCTGCCGCAGCGTATGTATGTGGTCTACGGTGCTAAAGCCTTTTCGGAATCCGGCTTGTTCGGGAGGCTGAAAATCGTCAAACCTGCGCGCGAGACGATTCGTGATGACTCTTGAGAACAACTTGTAGATATGGCTTAGAAGTGAGATGGGCCTATAGTTCTTCAGCCGGGCATTGTCGCCCTTTTTGAAGAAGAGTACCACCACACCCCTGCACCATGCCTGCGGCGTCTTCCCCTCGAGTATGACGGAATTAAACAGCTTCTGAAGGGCCGTAATTCCGTCATCACCCGGTGCCTTGTTGTTTTTAAGCTGTTTAAGAGCCATCCTAATCTCGTACAGGCTGACATCCGGAATGTCTTCGGTATAGTGTCGGGTCAGTCTAGCTCTTGGGTCGTTAGCTAGAGTTGCAACGGGCTTTCTAGTTGAAGTGTACAACTGCCCATAAAAACTCTCGATCTCCCTCAGCAGCTCCGGTTTGGCGGATACGATCCTGCCATCGTCGGTCTTCAGTTTCGTGAGCTGGCTCTGCCCAATAGCCAGATCTCTTGAAAATACCTTGGAGCCTTTATTCCGCTCAATAGCGTCTTTAATACGCTCGGTATTAAAGCGGCGGAGGTCGCTCTTCAAGGATTTAGAGATCCGTCTATTGAGCTGCCGGTATTTCCACGCCTCGTCTGAAGACTGCAGGATCATCTCACGCCGCTCCTTCATGAGCTCGAGAGTATGATCAGAGAGCTTTTTGTTGTGTGCACGACGTGTCTTGAAGAACTTAGACCCAGTCGTATGGACAGTTTCCACGAACCCATCGTTGCATTCGTCCACTGAGCTTCCTAGGCACTCGAAACGATTCTGGAGTTCAAGCTGAAAGCTCTCGGGGTTTTGGATCTGGATCTGTGCTGGACGGAGCGTAGACTTCATCAGTCGAGACCTTTCAAGCTTTATATTGATATTCAATGTGCCTCTTACCATGCGGTGATCGCTCCCGGTTTTCACCGAATTGATCACAGAGACATCATTGAACACTTGCTTCTTGGTTGACATGATGAAGTCAATCTCATTTTTAGTTGCACCATCGGGACTCTGCCAGGTCCACTTCCTGTGCTCGCGCTTTTTGAAGAAGGAGTTCATCATATAGAGGCCCTCCTTCTCCATAAAACTAGCCAGTTGGTGACCCCGGTGGTTCCGACGTCCAAACCCAAATTGCCCCACTTGCAGCTCATCCCCGTCTCGTTTGCCCAGTTTTGCGTTGAAGTCCCCCATGACAACGGTGAAGTGAGTTTTGAAACCATGCAGGGCTTTAGAAATATCCTCATACATGGTCTCCACTTCGTCGTCGGGGTGTGCCGAGGTCGGGGCGTAGACCTGTATGACCTTCAGCAAATATCTTGAGGATATTCTGAGTATAAGGTACGCCACCCTGGTCGACACACTCTCGATCTTCACCACGTTATTCACGAGGGACTTGTTGACGATAAACCCAACACCACCCTGGGACTGCCGGTCACCCTCTCGGAAATAGAGCAAGCTGCCGGATTTTAGGATTATCGTGTCCTCACCCTCTCTTCGGACTTCAGATAATCCCACAATACTCCATCGCAGCCTGCTCAATTCCTCTTCGAGTTCCGTTATCTTCTCGTCGGTCCGGAGTGTACGCGTGTTATATGTTGCCAGGTCAAGTCGTCGGTATAGGTAGCCTGATCCCGTCCGGGGATTCTTCGCACCCCTTGCCACGCCGTAACCTCGACCGCTACCATAGTCGAGGGTAGACGGGCTGCCGGGTACTAGGGGCCGTTTTTTGGTTGTGCTCGTCATTCGGGGGGTTTTGCCATAATCGCCACGCTTGGCAAGCGGGTTGGCGATCGCAGTATGGTTGTAAAAAAAATCGCAGAGAACGCTGCTGCCCATTCTCTGGTAAGTCCCTTAGTCGCCTCTTACGACACCCACGGGAAGATATGGGATGGTGCTATTCTTTACGTCCGGACACCATACAGAACAAAAGCCTTTAAATTGTTTGTCCCAAAATACAAACTGAATAAATTTTTAGATGACAAAATATGGCCCGAGGGTATACGGTTTAGACAGTTTATTTACTTTAAGAATAATTCAGCAAAAGTAAATAAACAGCATAGTGTTGAAAATATAACAAAAATATAATGGGTTTTATGTCGAACGTTAAGCTATGCACATTCAACTGCAAAAATATAACTCGATCAGCTGATTGCGTTCGTCAACTATGTGCACGAGCCGACGTGATAGCGTTACAGGAGACCTGGCTGCTGCCCCACGATGTGCCCTTCCTAGCGACCATTGATGAAGACTTCTCGTACACTGGGAAATCAGCCGTGGACATCTCATCCGGTGTTCTGGTTGGTAGACCGTACGGTGGTGTGGCGCTGCTGTGGAGGAAGTCGTTATTTGCGTCGGTATCGGTTTTAAATTGTGCTAGTGATCGAATCGTGTGTATTAAAATAGCGCAGGGCGAGCGGTCTTTGCTAATATTTAGTGTGTACATGCCCACTGACTGTGCCGAAAATCGTGTTGATTTTACGTGTTGTCTTAGTGAGATTATCTCGGTGATTGAGAGCAGTGAAGTGGAGTCGGTTTTTGTGTTGGGAGACTTTAACGCGCACCCAGGGACACGATTCTCACGTGAGTTACTTTTAACGTGTATTGATCAATCATGGTCTTGCATTGATACAGAACTTTTACCACGAGACTCGCATACTTTTACTAGCTCCGCCAATGGTTCCCTCCGCTGGCTAGATCACTGTGTTGTCACTGAGGCCGCCAGACATCTGGTGAATAATGCATCTATTTTGTACGGCGTTTACGTGTCGGACCATATTCCGTTATTAATAGAGTGTAACATTAATCTAATTAAACCTAAAGTTATTGGATCTAATATTTCTTGTAACAAAGTTGTATGGGGTGAGAGAGATACAGAACAGATAAATGAATATTTTGATTACTGTAATAGTAACTTAAAACATATAGATTTTCCGTCAGAATTTTGTAAATGTGCTGATAATATGTGTCACAAGCGTGAGCATCGGGTGGTGATAGATAGTTTGTATAATAACTTAATTTGTATCTTGAAAAAGGGAGCTGAACTCACTCATGCTGGTTCTATTAAAAAACATAATAAAAGAAACTATGTAGTAGGGTGGAACAAACACGTTCGCGAGGCTCACCGTGATGCCCGACTGTGTTATCAAATGTGGCTGTTATACAACAAACCTACTTCTGGATTTATTTATGAAAATATGTGTACATCGCGAAATCTTTTTAAAACTAAATTGAAATACTGCCAAAACAATCAAGAGAAGATAAAAATGGATATGTTAGCATCTTGTCATGAAAGTAAACAATTTAATAAGTTTTGGAAATTAACGAATAAATTAAATCACAGACCGGGGATACCGGTGAGCGTCGCGGGCGTGAGCGACCCCACAGATATAGCAAATGCTTTTCGAAAACATTTTAATGTTAACTCGCGGTTGTGTGGCTATAGCGAACCGTCAAATAGCGTCGCGGGGGTGGCCGTGGCCGGGGCTCCTCCTGTCAGGTTCTCCGCTAAAGAAGTCGCGAGATGTATACAGAACATGGTGAGGGGAAAGTCCCCCGGTCACGATGGCCTCAGCGTCGAACATCTTAAATACGCTGGGGTACACTTACCGCGAGTGCTTGCTATGTTTTTTAATTTATGTCTGAGTCATAGTTACTTACCTGTAGAACTTAGCAATACAATCGTTGTGCCGGTAATAAAGAATAAGACGGGTGACGCCTCCGATATCTCCAACTATAGGCCTATATCGCTTGCCACTGTCTGTGCTAAGGTGTTGGATAGACTGCTTGATAATATTCTAGCTAAGCATATTGATCTCGAGGATGGTCAGTTTGGTTTTAGACCAAACTTGTCAACGGATAGTGCAATTTTATGCCTTAAGCAGACTGTCCAATATTATACAGACAGAAAGACTCCTGTAATGGCATGTTTCCTGGATTTATCGAGGGCTTTTGACCTGGTCAATTATGACCTGCTCTGGCATAAGCTCACTCACGACACTACTGTCCCAGCTGATGTGATATCACTGTTTAGATATTGGTACAGTAGTCAAAAGAATATAGTTAAGTGGGTAGGCTCATATTCTGATATGTATGGGTTGGAGTGTGGGGTGAGGCAGGGGGGGTTGAGCTCCCCCCGTCTTTTTAACTTATACATAAACAAACTGATAGGTAGGCTCAGTAGCACTAAAATCGGTTGTCACGTAGACGGTGTTTGCGTGAACAATATCAGCTACCTACGCTGATGATATGGTGCTGCTGAGCCCATCTATCGGTGCAATGAGAAGGCTTCTTAAAATTTGTGAAAGTTATGCGGTGACTCATGGGCTCAAATACAATACCAATAAGAGTGAATGGATAGTTTTTAAATCGGGTACTTTAACCTACGAACAGCTGCCTGTACTCTCACTCTCTGGTTCCCCTTTAGGTCGGGTATCGAAGTTTAAGTATTTGGGCCACTGGGTCACTGATGACTTGAAAGATAATATAGACATAGACAGGGAGCGCAGGTCGCTGGCTGTACGTTGCAACATGCTGGCTCGCAGGTTTGCACGGTGTACGAATTCAGTTAAAATCACGCTTTTTAAAGCATATTGCCAATCTTTCTACACCTGCAGCCTGTGGGCCAGGTATTCGCGGCGGGCATACAGCGACCTGCGTGTCCAATATAATAATGCACTCAGGGTACTGTTGGGGCTGCCATGGCGCTGCAGTGCGTCAGGGATGATTGCTGAGGCGCGGGTGGATGGCTTTGCCGCTATCGTTAGGAAAAGATGCGCCTCCCTTCTCGCTCGCGTTCGTGGCAGTACCAACACTATACTGGGTGTTTTTACTGATCGGTGGGAGTCCCCCATGCTGCAAAGGTGGGTGCGGCTTCATGCCGTAATTTAAATTTTGTTTTTGCCTATACTAACATTAGTTTTTTAAGTACATTGTTACTAACAAAATATGGACCTAGTCTGAAATAAATGTTTATTATTATTATTATTATAACGGATGAAGAACCACACGAATTACAACTAGTAAAAGCATTGGCTAATTCGTATTTAAATTTAAGAATATTCCATCATGCGAAATGTAATGCATTGAGAAACTTAGGCAGTAAGTTTGGCTTACGGCAGAAACTCCACAAACCAATTCTGTTTAACCTTGTTTAATTTTAATAAATGTTTGTTACACACTTTCAATTGTATTCCCTCTATTTGAATACCCAATAACCAATTCTGCAGAGCAAACGGAAAAGAAAATGGAAAGGAAACAAAATTCCTTTTTTTTTCTCATTTATTATTATTTCACTACTTTGTGTAACCGTTGATGTCTTATCCGGACACAAATTATCTCTGTCAAAACGAAGTATCTTATTTGTTACAAAAATGTATGGTCACCCTATTAGAAAGAGACAAAGGGCTCTGTTATAAATATCTCTCTCGTCACGTTTTTCTGATAGAGTGCTCAGTCCAGTTTATTATACTAAGTCCATGTATAGGACTGACTACAAATGTCACTAAACTGACATGTAAGGCTGGGATCACATGTATACACAGAGCCGTCTATAACCTACGCAGACGCGAATCTCTAAGAGAATTGTTTAAACAAATTAACATCATGACGGTACCTTGTCAATATATTTATGAAAACATTATGTATGTTCGGAAAAACATACAGCTTTTTAGTAAAATAAGCGACAGGCATAATGTTAATACTAGAAATAAGGACAAATTATATCAGCCACGTTTCAGATTGTCAGATTTTTGTTTTATTTGACATTCAAAAGTGCTTGTGATGGTTTAATTGAAATAAATGCTTTGAGTTGCTTAGCTTTGGTTTGCTTTGAGTTTTGAGACAATTTGCAAAATTTATTTTCAGGTATTTTTTTTTAAATAAACCTCACTATGCCACTAAGTGGCGCGGAAACACGAGACGTTATAGAGAAAAATTGAAACTAGAACGCCCTCAGGAATATGAAAATCAAAGAAAAAAAAATAAAAGAAAAATATTATAACAATATTTTAGTTTTAATACTTTTAATACTTTTAATATTTTTAATAAAAAATATGAAACTATAAAGACTTTTAATTACCAACGCTGTGTTTTATTTTGTATCATGTAACCTCAGCTTAAGGTTATTCGATGTGTCTGGTGAGTTTGGTGACTGTCCCTATTAGCATGTAGACAAAATATTTTTTTATAAATTTTGTTTTGTAGTTTTACTAAATAACTGTTTGAATAGTGTTTTAGCCAGATAAAATATTGAATACTACAAAGTATATTAAAAAAACTAACCACTTTATCATAGGAATATAGTAAAAATCGATCTTCGTAACGTCACATGTCACAAAACTGAAGTTGAAACCTCATTTTAGAAAAATGAGATCGCAATTCAAGGTTTTTATATGTTTTTTTTCGATGGATTGTTACATTCAGTAGCAATGGAAAATAAAATTGAAGTCATATTACTTAAAACAGGACGATTTTTATTTCGTCACCAAACTGACCAGTATTTCCATTCCATTCCATTGTCTATTTATTTTCCGTTTTTACTATAAGGAAAATATGCTATTTATTTAAAAAATATAATACTATTTTCAGTCCCTCAGACTATCTAGTACAGCCTTTAAAAATCTTAAATCCACAACTTTAAAAAAATACTCGTATTTTTATCAGGGTACACTAAAATTCCTAACTTACACAGTCGTCGCGCGTCGATGGCTCGAACTATTACCATGTATATAATTATTTACATTTTTCTTCACAAATCCTCATTTATTTCAATGATTTCTAACTATACAGGGTGGTGCAAATAGAGACGTCAAAAAAACAAAATCATTTATTTGCATAAATAAGGTACAGAAGGTTGGTAAAATGTACAGAATTGTTCTCTTATTCTGCCTTTAATTTCGGCGTGCTAATATAAAATGTTACATATTTTATTTAAATTATTATATCTAGTGACCGATACTTAAACACGTGATTGTACTCATGAAAACAAACAACTTTCCCAAAGATTTTTTTTTGTATGCTCATTCACTTTTATCATAATAACACAACAGCCGTATGAAACTCGCGCGCGTTCGCCTTTGACCCAGGCCCGGACTGACCATACGGGCAAATCGGTCAAATGCCCGATGGGCCGGCGTGGCCGATTTTCAAAAATTAAATTCAAAAATATTTATTTTATCTCAAAACATTGTCATACACAAACTGAGGCAGCCCCAGTAAGTTACAATAGTACTTGTGTCGGGACTGTCTCACTCTTCCCTTGGGTGGTATCTTTGCAATGATATTATAATAATTATGTTGAAGCTACTGAGCAGGAAAAAAAAATACAAATAAAAATATATAAATTTAAATTAAAAATAAATGAATTAAGCAGCTCTCGCTGTCTGAGAAGTGAACGTATTTGTATGTGCAGGCGTGAGGTTCTTGTGTGTGCGTGTGCTTGTGTGTGTTTGTATGTATGTGCGTCTGTGAATGTATGTGTGTGTATATGTGTGGGTATCCAGCATGTTAGGTTACCCTGATTAGAATGTTTTCTGTTTCTTCGTATGTTAGTGGTCTCAACCAATCACTCACATTTTTTTTTACATTCGTATAGCAAGAGGGGATATATTTCACACTCTAGGTTCGGTTTGTTATAGATGTAGGAGGATTGTGTTACATATTGACGTCTGGCAAAAGCTGATCGAACCCCTGGAGAGTAAGCAACAATATCTCTGCGCCTTCTGCTCTGAGTATCTGGGTTAAAAGGGAGACATTTATGCAGGGTTAAGGTCACATTTAGTATATAAAGTTTTCTAATCGAAAGCAGGTTGCTGACTTTATAGAGGTCTGTTGTAGGGAACCTAAATGGTTTAAAATACATCACCTTGATAAGTGAACGCTGAGCTCTTTCCAGATCGCGGAATTTCATTTGGAAGCTCCACCCCATATCGGAATGCAGTAAGTTATTATGGATTGCGCCAGAGCTATATATATTTTGTCCATAAGTTGCGCGGACATAACATGACGTAAAGTTTTGAAAACTCAAATGAGCTTCCTGATCCTTTTCATGAGGATCTCCATGTGAGGGTGCCATGACAGTCTTTGGTCAACAATTATGCCTAGATATTTTGTGGATCTGACTTGTTTAATATTCTGGCAGCTGCAGTTGTAGAGGGAATCATTTTGACAACAATGAATGGTAATGCCAAAATCAGTTCCAGGCTGTGATCTTTGACTTGGAGAAAAACAAATAAAATTAGTTTTATCGGTATTTAGGGTAAGGAGGTTTGCTCTAAGCCAGCCAGCTATTTTAATCAGACCCTGTTCAGCTACATTTTTCACATGTTTCCATGAGCTTCCCGAAAAAACAACCGCAGTGTCGTCTGCGTATGAGAATATCTTCCCTCCATTGACCTGCATATTGCATAGGCTGTTTATATAAATTAAAAACATTGGCGGACCCAAAACGCTCCCCTGTGGAACTCCGTAATAGACATTCCCCTCGACACTACATAAGTTATCTATCTTAACCATTTGCTGTCTATCTTTGAGATAGCTCTCAAAAAGGGAGAGAGCCGTGTCTCTTATACCTATGTCTTCTAGCCTGCGCAGAAGGATCGGGACGGAAACGGTGTCAAACGCTTTTTTAAGATCTAAGAAGACTGTTAAGCATTTATGACCCCTATCCACTCTATCAACAATTTCAGATGTCAAAGCCGAAATAGCGTCTTGAGTTGAACGTCCTCGTCTAAACCCATATTGTGCATTAGATAGAATATTGTATTTATGTAAATAGTTTATTAGTCTCTTATTAATTAGTTTTTCTAAAATTTTTGAAATTGCTGTCAGAACAGATATGGGCCGATAGTTGTTGACATCATTTACGTCCCCACCCTTGTGTACAGGAGTGACAACTGATCGCTTTAAATCTTTCGGTAAAACACCAGTTTGGAAACATAAGTTAGCCAGCTGGCTTATTAGTGGAACCACAAAATCTCTGGATCGTTTTAAATATTTTGTAGGAATACCGTCTCAACCGGGTGCACTTTCAGAATCAAGACTCATCAGAATACAGTCCACTTCCTGCGGATCAGTCTCTAACAACACAAATGAGGAAGCCCTAGAATCACTGCAGCAGCTGGTCACAACTGGCATGCCAGTTTATTTATTTATTTATTTATTTACCACCATACAATCATCTTTACAGGTTTAACACCTAATGCGATAATGTATACAGCTATTATAATCAAATATACTTATTGCTACTACAGACAACATAACTATGTCACAGTAGGACCATAACTTATTTCAAATAGAGCCCGCACTGTGAACCCACCCAGAGTACAACAAAAAATATCTATATCTTCCGCTATACGGTTGAGGATACGAAGTGCGCGCGTTATCGGCGCCTCATTCATCAGCTTAGTGCGGCCGCGCGGCACTGCTAGCAGTTGCGGTCGTCGCCTCCGCCACACGTATCTGTCCGGAACACACATATACAGATGCTGCAAAACGACCGAATTATGAATTTTCCCTCGCATAACCTTGAAGATATATGAGACTAGCGCTAAATTTCTTCTCACTTTTAATTCATTATATCCTACCATACCTAAGGTGAATAAGGTAGGATACTTATTTGGGTAAAATGGGTAAACTCCGTAAATTTTTTTATACAAATATCTAATAAATTTATTCTGCACTCTCTCCAACATGATACTATATTTAGTTTCATGTGGAGACCAGATGACTGCATTGAACTCTAATTGGCTCCTCACTAAAGAATTATACAACGCCATAATTGCGTCGATATTAGTAAAGTCCCTAGCTACCCGAAGCACGAATCCTAAATTTCTGTAGGCTTTCTTACAAATATTATTTATAAATTCTCGAAATTCTAGTTTAGAGGAGAAGTTGACCCCTAGATCTCTGACTTCTGATACTTTCGCTATGGGTACCCCGTTTATTTGATATTGGTACGTAACTGGAGAGCGTGCCCGGCTGAAAGTCATAGTCATGCACTTCGAAACGTTAAATTGCAAACTGTTATGTTTGCTCCAGGTGACCACCCTATCTATATCTTGCTGTAGCTTTTGGCAATCTTCTTTGTTCCTAACAGCCAGATACAGTTTCAGGTCGTCTGCAAATAACGTGCAATGAGCATCTTTGACAACCTTCGGAAGGTCATTTATCATTAAAATGATTTCCAACGGACCGAGGTTGCTACCCTGACTTACTCCGGACCTTGTAAAATAATTTTCTGACCTACTCCCCGCATATTCTACATATTGTTGTCTGTCCCTCATGTAATTAGCAAAAAAGTTTAGTAAATGTGGAGTAAACCCTACACCTGCCATTTTTGTGAGCAGAATGTCATTGTCCACCAGGTCAAAAGCTTTTTTGTAGTCAAAGAAAGCAACATCTGCCTGCCCTCCTGCATCCACTTCTGGTACAATATAACTCATGTAGTTAATTAGGTTACTGGTGGTGCTTCTGGCGGGTCTAAAACCGTGTTGCGCTTCTGAAAGCTGTTCATTAACCTGTGAGAGAATGTTGTTGTGTACTTTAGCTGGTGTTGAAAGCACAGCCACCGGCCTGTATTGGTCTATGTTCAATGCTGCCCTTCCTTTAGGCACCGGAACGACCTTAGTTGTTTTCCACCTTTGAGCTAAGATGTTTTCTGCTAAGGATTTGCCTATAGTGATAAAGAATAAGTTGACTCTATTTATAGAGTTTAGAGGGTGTGAGGTAATATTCAGGAGATGAGTACTAGAGGTTTTCGGTGGTTTATACTGTGTGAGTTCATTTATTGTAGACCAAAGATGTCTCGGGCTTTTTGTTGAATCTTCTATTTGTTTTTTATAATATTTTTTCTTTGTCTTTTTTATCAAATTGGAACAAAAGTTACGGAAGCGTTTAAAAGTTACTATTAAAATTAAGTTGAAGGGGTCTAATCTTGTTTGGTGCTGCATTTTGTTCCTAAGCCTTATGCACCGCAGTACTCCTGCAGTGATCCAGGGCTTCAGTGTTCTTTTGCTACAAGGAGAGCATATCGTTTTTGAATTGGTTAGGAGGGACGATCTAATCACCTCCACAAGTTTATTGGCAAAGCTATCTGGGACCATGTAGGTATCAAAAATTGATATATCTATATTTATAAGGTAGTTATACGACTTTTCAAAATCTATAAAGGTTTTGGTTTTTGAACAAGTTCTTTGTATTTTACTTGAGCTCGTTAAATTTAGAAAAACCATAGCATGATCCGTAATTGTTGTATTAAGTACTGCCACAAATGCTGAGGTTTTAGTTTTATCAAGCTTCAGGACGGTATGGTCAAGGCAGTTTTGTTCTCTAGTGTGGAAGCAGTGTCCCGGAAGGAGGCCGTGCACAGATAACATATTTAGGTAATGTAGCCTATTTGATCTTTGTTGTGTTATTTCTGTGGATTTTTCGATTATATTAATATTTATGTCGCCCATGACAATAATAATTTTGTGTGTACTACAGGATTTAAGATGGCTGTTTAATGAGCTAATGAAACTGTCAGCACAAGCATTAGACGGGGAACGGTAGATACCTATAATAGTAAAATTAGACACGATGATTTGGAGAGCAGACGCATGTGTTAGGGTCAGTTCTGTAACGAGAGGCATATGTTTGTTGCTTACGTAGGCAACCACACCATCGTTTTGGTTTAGCTGAATTGACGTAAAATATGAGGTGTAGTTATTAAGGAGTGGTATTGGTTTATTATTATTTAATCTACACTCAGTAAGAATAAGGACATCCACGTCTAACTTCAAAAGAGCCAAATTCAACTGCAAATCGCCAAAATTACTGTAAATACTCCTTATGTTCTGAGTTACTACTGTCAAGCAAGTATTTTCTAGTTTTAACTACGTGGACAAATCTTCGATGTTTACTAAAGCTGAGTTCGCAATTTCAATCTCGTCTAATTCATCAAGTGTATGTAAGTTACTATCCATTTTCGTCTGAGAGGTCAAATATACATAACTTACGGTATATCGTTAAAAATAAATGCCAAGGTAAATCAATATTGATCAGAATTCGTTCAAAAATATGCAGAAGTTTCGGTTCAAAGATTATGGGTGTATGTGTGAATGTGTGATGTAAGTGAAAGATAGTATTGTGGACCTTTGCTGATGAGTGTTTGGTAGGAAGTTTGTGTTTGGTAGGAAGGCCGATTGGCGATCGACTTTCTTTTGCTATTTATAAAAAAAACATCTCAATACATCGATTGAAATAACGTCCTCTACCGTCAAGTCGAGGACCTAATTCAATTTTCCCATGGACTCTATCTGTGTAGTAACCCCTCAGAGGCTCAGGATTTTTAAAAGTTTTTAATTTTCCTGCATGATGCCACAGAAATAGTAAGTATGTACGTAATAAATTTTAGCGTACAGTAGAATCGAATCAAACTCAAATTAAAATATTTTGAAGGCTAAAAATGAACCTCTGAGAACTTGTACTACCGCTAGAAACGTAGACATTTTCTTTAAACCAATGCACGCGGTTCGTACTTTGAACCCTGCGAAAAAACTTTTAACACAAAGGTTCCTTTTTGCTGCCTCTCGATTGGCACTCCTATTGAATTTTCGCGATCTGATCGTGATTCGTGATCTTTTGATCGAGCGGTATAGACAGAGGCTGAAAAAATATTAGGAGCCCCTTGCCCCGAGGCCTTAATAGGCAATTTGCAAGAAATGGAGGATGTGGACATTTTGATCTCATATTCCATATTATTAATATCTAAATTGATTCGAGCAAGATGTAAAAAATTTCGAGCTCGCTTCGCTCGCTCTTGCAGGCTACTTTCTCTTGAATCTTAGCTTTGCCTGGAAGTCGACTAACTACACTTGTATAAAGGGACGACACAATTCTAACCTATCCAAGGTAGGATGTTTAAATTTCCGAGCTCGCTTCGCTCGCTCTTGGAGCCTTACTTTTTTTTGTTTTTAAAATTTTCTCCCTAAGTCGATTAGGTAACATCTATTTCTGAAAATAAGGACTAAAGAAACGCTAACTTCTCTGGAGTGGGTATTTTGAGTTATATACATCCTGCCGGGACAAGGACATTGTCGTTGGGGACAAGAGATTAACTATTCTTCGATTCGCCGACGACATTGCCCTTTTCTCGTCTTCAGCGGCTGAGCCTCGAAAGTCGGACTCAAAATGAACATGACGAAAACGAAATTGATAACAAATAGCACGAAACGCAAAGTATAGGGGGTGTGGAGGTAGAGCATGTCCATGAGTATATATACCTCGGCCAAATACTCTCCTTCCAGGCGAGGCAAGATAAAGAAGTCGCTCGACGCACCGAAAACGCCTGGAAAAGCTATTGGTCGATGAAACACTTCATGAAAGGATCACTTTCACTTTCCCTCAAAAGGAAATTTATGGACACGTGCATCTTTCCGACCCTCACTTATGGAGCGCAAACGTGGTCAATAACGAAGCGTCAGAAGTCCGCGCTCGGGGTCTGCCAGCGAGCCATGGAACGAAGTATACTAGGAGTCAAAATTCCTGACCGCGTACGGAACAGTATACTTTGTTCCAAGACCCAAATAGCAGACGTTTCCAACACAGCCGCCAAATTAAAATGGAACTGGGCTGGCCACATCTGCCGAATGTCGCATCGAAATTTCGACAAAGTGGCAACACATTGGGTTCCGATCAACAGAACCCGGCGAATAGAATCCAGAAGGAGATGGCGTGACGAGCTGGACTCTTGTCAAAAGTATTGGGCCCAAATAGCCAAAGACAGAGATAAATAGAAAGAAGGAAGGGAGGCCTTTGCCCTGCAGTGGGACACTTATGGCTCCTATAAAAATTAAAAAAAATTGCACTCGACTTTATGCCAATAAAATCCCATTTGAACTTAGTTAGGCTATGTCGCAATTCTATAAGTCTTGTCGCATTCACAGAGTACATTGGTCTCATTTACCAGCGATCTCACGTTCCATGAGCAAATATAAGTAGTATTTTGCTGTATTCTTGATTTTTTTAAATGTTTGCTTTTGATTTTTGTTTGTTTGGGTTTGATTTTTGTTTATTTGATTTTGATTATTTAATTGGTTGGAGGGTTTTAGTCTAATCTTCCCGCGCGGACCAGCCGTATTGGGATATATTGGTATATTTTAGGATCTTTATGGTTGTTGAAAGTCTTCTTGGGTGATACTTAAAAGAGAAGGAGGGGCACGGTTCAGTTTTTTGGGGTTTTTGAACATTACTTGTTGAGACCCGAGCGATGGGATTCAACTGTGACGGAGGCAAGTAGCTTTCTATGTTTTGTGATTTATTTTTCTTCTGTACTTGGGTAATTTTTTCTTGACTAGCGCTGACTGAGTTTTTTTGCCTCGGGTGACTCTGGCATACATCTCTCATTTGAGTTTTTCTCTGCAGATACTTAATTTATTACGTTTTTAGGTAATAATAACGTCTTCATAACAGACTTATCAAATTTTCTAAAATATAAATATTTAAAAGTTATACCCGAAGATTTAACCGATACCACCGTTTTATTAATAGCATTTTAAATAAAAATACCAAAATGAAAACGAAATTCAATAGAAAAGCAAAGAAAAAAACCACAATTTGGAATTGACACAATGACATTGTCTGTCACAAAAATTTTGAAGAAGACGAATATATAATATGAAGATAAATGTTGACCAGAGCAGCAGCAAAACGCGCACGCCTATCGCCTCCGGACCCGTCGCTCAGCTCCGCCTCGCCGCCGCCGGAATCCAGCCCCGTCATGAGTGCTGTGACACCGGCCGTGGCAGTTGCGTCGAGCTCGAGCGATGAGTATTTCTCTCCGCCGACGACACCACCACCTGTTCGTCGACGGGGAGGACGCCGGCCGCCGGACGGTTTAGGACCTCGAGGCCCACCGGCCTCTGATAGGGTCCCAGCTCCCGGCGGGAGTGTGCAGCGCATGCGATGGACGCAATCCATCAATGAAAACGTCATGCGCTCATACTATGGGGCTACAGAGGGAGGAAACAACCTGACCGCGTACCGTGTTCGGATGCTCTCTCTGTTTCAGGTGGTGCTGACCAGCTGTCAACGTGTCGGCACAACGACTGTCGGATCAGGTGCGAGTCATCCAGCGTAATCGTATGTTGGATGACACCGTACTTGATCGCTTGCGGACTGAAATGCAGAGTAGCCATGTCATTGCCACGCCGCCGCCGCAGGCTGTGGTTCCACCACAGTCTACTATAATACCGAATCGCGATAACGACGTGAGTAATGACATAGTTACTAATGTAAGTACCCAGTACGCCAATGAGGAAATGAGGAGTGCTTTGGAGGGTGCGATTCGAGAATATCGGTTCATGCAACCCGACCTTAGACCACGCATACCTCGTTTGCCCATGCATAACAAAAATAGGGCGCTGGTGGCTGTCCTGGATTCGCAGTTGTCAAACTATTTTGATAACTGCGAAGACCTCACCGATGCTCACTCAATCCTGTATTGTGCGGCTGTAGCGGCATGTCGTGTAGCTCATGTCAAATTTTCTAATGACAGAGCTACACGACCTAAACCAGCCGTACCGCCATGGCAGTACAGGATTGAACGACGTATTGGTGGGGCCAGAGCACTCATCGGCAAACTGATCTGCTTCAGGGAGGGCAATACTCGTCCTAGAGTGATGCGTTTTGTGAGGCGGGCGTTCTCGGGGACTGATATCAGTCCTCGAGACTACATGTCCCGTATCACAGAGCGCATCGACTTCCTGAAGCAGAAAGTGTATGCATGGGCAAACCGTATTCGTAGGTATAAGCGGCGGGTGGACCGATACACTCAAAATCGCACTTTTCAAAGAGATGAAAGGTGGGTATACAGGGCTTGGGAGCGCCCGGACCAAGGTGTGGCTGACACGCGCCTACCGGATGATGATGCCATGTGTTCGTTCTGGCGCAGCATCTGGTCGGTGCCTGTTAGCCATACCGAGGGTGAATGGACTCAGGGGGTCGAGCGAGCGTGCGATCTAGTACCAGAAATGGGGGCAATCACTATCAGCCCCCAAGACGTAGTTCGTGCAGTCCGTCCGTTGCCTAACTGGAAATCTCCAGGGCCGGATGGACTGCACAACTTTTGGATTAAATGGTTCACAAGGTCGCACGCTCGCCTGGCGATCCTGTTCCAGTCAGCCTTAGAGTCAGGGTCGCTACCAGAGTTCCTGACAACAGGTATAACCCACCTGCTCCATAAATCGGGTAGTACTGCGGAGCCCAAAAATTATAGACCAATTACCTGTCTTCCGACGGTCTATAAAGTTCTTACATCCATTTTGAGAGCTAAAATTAACAAACACATTGATGACAATTCTATCATGTCCGCTTCTCAAAATGGATGTAGGAACGGGTCCCGCGGTACTAAGGAGCTACTCCTCATTGATATGGCCATTAGTCAACAGGTTCGCCGTTCCCGAAGGGATCTGTCGACATGTTGGATAGACTATAAGAAGGCCTATGACTCGGTGCCACATACATGGCTCATGAGGGTGCTAGAGTTGTATAAAGTTGATGCAACTCTGCGCACCTTCCTGATGTCATGTATGGGGCAATGGAGGATAGTCCTTCGCTATCCAGGATGTCGGCAAATCCAGAGGAATAGCGAGCCGATAAGGATAGAGCGAGGTATATTTCAGGGCGATAGTTTGAGTCCACTTTGGTTCTGCTTAGCCTTGAATCCTCTTAGCACGCTGCTGGAGGATTCAGGTCTAGGCTATCGGTTGAGGAGAGGTGGTCAAGTTATATCTCACCTCCTTTACATGGATGACCTGAAACTCTTTGCCCCCAACGATTTGCAACTGATGGAGCTACTGAAGGTAACTGAAACTTTCAGTAGCGCCATCAGGATGGAATTTGGTGTGGACAAATGTGCGGTCATGCATGTAAAGCGAGGGGAGATTGTGGAATCTGTGGGAACCCAGCTCTCGGATTCCATAAATCTTAGATCCCTCTCAGCAACCGAAACCTATAAGTATTTGGGTATGTCGGAAGCGCTGGGCATCAATGTTGCTGACATGAAGCAATCGTTGAAGGAGCGCTTCTTTGGCCGCCTGAAAAAAGTATTTAATAGTCTTTTATCAGGCGGCAATAAGGTACGTGCCTTCAACGGTTGGGTCATGCCGGTTCTGATGTACTCTTTCGGCATACTCAAATGGACTCAAACAGAACTAGACGCCCTGGATAGGAGGGTCCGTACATTGTTGACGGCATATCGAATGCATCACCCGCGTTCTTCTATTATGAGACTGTATATCCCGCGGAAGTGTGGGGGTCGAGGCTTTTTAAACGCTAAGACTCTCCACAATCGCGAGATATACAGTCTCAGGGAATATTTCCTTGAAACCGACGTGGGGATGCATCGAGATGTGGTCGCAGTGGACAAGGGCCTCACCCCGCTTTCCTTGGCTAAAGAGAACTGGCGCAAACCCTTAGTGCTTGACACTAACGACCGCATGGAGGTATGGCAGAGTAAAGAGCTTCACGGACGCTTTTTCCGGGCCCTGCATGGGCCCGATGTAGACCTATCAGCGTCCGTAGCCTGGCTACGTTCCGGGGACCTCTTCGGAGAAACCGAAGGTTTTGTCTGTGCAATTATGGATGAAGTTATGATGACGAATAACTACCGGAGATTTATTGTGAAGGACGGTACGGTTGACATATGTCGGGCATGCCACCGTCCAGGCGAATCAATCCGTCACATTATCTCCGGGTGTTCTCGTCTGGCTAACGGAGAGTACTTGCATAGACACAACCTTGTAGCCAGGATTATCCATCAGCAACTAGCTCTAAAATACAACCTTGTGGAATCGGAAGTACCGTACTATAAGTATGTGCCCGACCCAGTTCTCGAAAATGGCAGTATCACATTGTACTGGGATCAATCCATCATCACTGACAGGACTATTGTAGCCAATAAGCCTGATATAGTGGTGGTGGATCGATCAGAGCGGCGCACAATGATTGTTGACATAACGGTCCCGCATGATGAGAACCTCGTGAAAGCCGAGAAAGATAAGAAAATCAAGTATCTTGACTTGGCTCGCGAGGTTGTCGACATGTGGGATGTGGACTCAGCGATCATTGTGCCGATAGTCGTATCAGCCCATGGCTTAATTGCCAAGAGCCTCGACCAATACCTGAGGAGGCTCTCGTTAGGCAGCTGGATCAAGGGCTTGATTCAGAAAGCGGTACTTTTGGACACGGCTCGTATTGTTAGGAGGTTCCTCTCCCTGGAGCCCTGACCGCCGGTAACTTGGACCCTGTTCCCGATACCGGTGGGCTACAATTTTTTATATTTTTAAATGTTTTTTTATATATTTTTTTTAAGGAATATTTAAAAATGTAAAATAATTTGTAAAAATTTAAATAAAGGAAATAATAATAATATGCCCCCTAAACAACCACACGTCCTGATTGACCATCTAATCACGTGGGGGGCGGACACACGAATGAGAAATTACTGGCGTGGCTAACGTGGCTCTGGAAACCCACTAAAAATGGAGACTCGTTCAAAGAAAAAACGTATAGGACCGCTGCCCGGGGGTGATCGCCGGGGCGCACCTGGAGCTGACGCTGGGTGTCTCAGCATGTGAACCGTCAGCGGTGAGGAGTTGAACAGGCGGGCTCCCACCGACAAAGATACTACAGCCGAAATCATTGACGATGGGGACAGACTGACGGACAGGACAGACACCCCTGTAGAACCGTATAGCCCAAGCACAGTCTCATACACACCTTCTAGGCGATCATCACCATCTATACCATCTATACCATCGTCACCAACACTTTCATCACCCCCCCTTATTAGTTTAAATACAGTCACACCCACTCCGACTTTGAGTGTTACGCGGGGGGTATCTACCTTTTTGCCCGCGTCCACCAAGGCTGGAAAAGCAAGAGTTCGCATGAAATGGAGTAAAGAAGTAAATCTATTTATCATGCGAACCTACTTTTATATCACTAAATTAGAGACCGACATGACCACCTATAGACAACAATTGCATGAGCTTTTTACACGACAATATCCCGAGATAAGCGTATCAGAACAGAGAATTTCAGATCAGAGAAGAGCTATAGTTAGAAATAAGCTTTTATCTCAAGAAATAATAGACCAAATAAAAGAAGAGACTCGAATACAACTAGAATTAGATGAAAATGCTACACAACTATCACAAAACATAACCGATATTGCCCAACAACCACAAACACAACCATATATAGAATTACAACCTAGTATTCAAACTCAACTATACAATCAGTCGCAAGCTAACACGCAAACATCACACACATCCACACAAACTGAATACATAACCATTACGCTAGAAAATGATATTGAGACCTTAGTCGTCGAAAATCATAACCTAAACACAGATACATACATCCAAGAAATACATGATAAATTCAGAACAACCCTCGCACAATACTCTGGGATGGACCCAGCAATTCGACCAAGGCTACCTAAACTCCGATATAGCCCTAAACTTTTCCGCTTAGTTAACTTATTTAATGAAAACATACTAAACCAGTTTATTTCCGACGAAACACAACTTATTGATATACACACACTTATATATTGCACTGCAGTAGTTATATCTGAAGAACTTAACTTTAAAATCACACAAAACACGGGAAACATAAGACCAAAAGAGAATATCAAGCCAGCATGGCAACAGAGGTTAGAAAGAGACATAGAAAAATTAAGAGCAGATTTTTTTGTGATTGGTAGACTTACACAATACATTAACAACAACAGATCAAGTAAAGTGGTTAGGAGAGTTGAGGCTATTTTTAGAAGCCATTTGATCCATACGAGGCACGAGCATAACAACAGAAAACCAGAGGAGTTCTTAGACACTATAAAACAAAAGTTAGCGCTTAAAGTTCATAGGCTCAGAAGATACAAAAAAGCACAACAGCGCAAAAACGATAACGCCATATTTGCCACCAATGAAAAAATATTCTACAGAAACCTAAACAAACCAAACACTGACACAAATTACGACACTAACACAGACACACCTACAAAAGAACAATTAGAAACATATTGGTCTAGTATTTGGGAAGAACAAGTACGACACAATGAAGAAGCGACGTGGATAACGGAGGAAGAAACAAAATGGAGAGCAATACATGAAATGGAGTTCGTAGAGATTACAGAGGCCGATATCACTCATATAACAGGCAGATTACATAATTGGAAATCTCCTGGTATAGACAAAGTACACAATTTTTGGTTCAAAAAGTTAACTTCATTATACAAACCAATAGCAAGAAATTTAACACAAATCATATTAGGGCAACAAAATATACCAGAATTTATTGCAACGGGCATAACATACATGCTACCTAAAACTAAAAATTCACCACACCCTTCCCAATACAGACCAATCACATGCTTACCTACAATATATAAAATATTAACATCAGCAATAACAACGAAAATCAACAAACACATTGAACACCACAACATCATGGCAGAGGAGCAGAAGGGATGCAGACGGGGCCACATGGGATGCAAAGAACAGTTAATAATAGACTCCACTATTCATAAACATGCCACCACAAAGAATAGAAATCTTCATTGCACCTATATCGACTACAAAAAAGCCTTTGACAGTGTTCCTCACTCTTGGTTGATTCAGATACTAAAAATTTATAAAGTAAATTCAAAAATAATAGACTTCTTATGCAACATAATGTCACAGTGGAAAACCACACTTCACTTAAATTGTAATCGCAATAATGTTACTACGCGAGAAATATATATCAAGAAAGGTATCTATCAAGGTGACTCTCTAAGTCCCCTGTGGTTCTGTCTAGCACTAAACCCCCTGTCTAATCTGCTGCAGAGCTGCCGAGCCGGATATTGTCTCAAACACACTACATCACAAGAACAACTACAAGAACAAACAACAATTTCACATCTCATTTACATGGACGATATTAAACTATATGCACAAACTGAAAAAGATATGAAGAAACTAGTAGAAGCTACAACAGAGTTCAGCCAAGATATAAATATGCAATTTGGCCTGGATAAATAATAATAATAATAATACGTACGTCAATCACCGGTTACATCATCGAACAATTTTATTTTATTTTATTTTAATATTAATATTCGTTTTAATACAAAAGTATTTATATTAGTTATCTAAAGACTAACAAAGGAAATATCAGAATATAAAAACAGAAATTTGGAAACCAAAAAGAAATTAAAATATAGTTGATGAAAAAATGACGCCTGTCAACGGCGTCGTCAAAAATGTCAAACACTGAAAATTACATATAAGATACAAGATGATAACCGAAAAATGATTACGAGAGCAGCCTACCGACGCGCACGCCTACCACCTCCGGACCCGTCGCTCAGCTCCGCCTCGCCGCCGCCGGAATCCAACCCCATCGTGAGTGCTGTGACACCGGCAGTGGCAGTTGCGTCGAGCTCGAGCGACGAGTATTTCTCTCCGCCGACGTCGCCAACACCTGTACGTCGGCAGGGGAGAGGCCGGCCACCGAGAAGCTTGGGACTTAGGGGCCATCCGGCCCCGAGCCGGGTCCCCGCTGCCGGTGGTTGTGTGTAGCGCATGAGATGGACTCATTCCATTAACGAGAACGTCATGCGCGCATACTATGGGTCTACAGAGGGGGGAACTAACCTCACTGCGTACCGTGTTGGGATGCTGTCTCTGTTCCAGGTACTTGAACCAACCGTCAACGTTTCGGCCCAACGACTGTCGGATCAGGTGCGGGTCATCCAACGCAATCACATGTTGGACGACGCCGTACTTGATAGGCTGCGCTCAGAGGTACTAAGCAACCGTATCGTTTTAACTCCGGTACAAACCGCGGTGCAAGCGTCAGTTGTTGACGCAACCCCGCCGCGGTTCAACCCAGCTGTTGTAGAGGAAGATGATAGGGTTGCTGTGGTAAGTAGCCAGTGCAACGACCGATTGAGGAGCGCTCTGGAAGATGCGCTTCGTGAATATCGATCCACTCCTACCGAACTTAGGCCCCGATTACCACGGTTACCCATGCATAATAAAAATAGGGCGCTGGTGTGTGCCTTGGACTCGCAACTCAAGAATATATTCGAGAGTAGCGAGAACCTCGTTGATACACACTCGATCCTGTACTGTGGGGCTGTTGCGGCATGTCGTTTAGCTAACGTCAAGTTCCCAAATTGTGACGTAGCTACTCGACCAAAACCAGCCGTACCAGCCTGGCAGCGCAGGATCGAGCGCCGCATCGACGGGGCCAGGGTACTCATCGGCAAACTACACTGCTTCAGGGAGGACAATACACGACCACGTGTGATGCGCTTTGTGAGGCGGGCATTCTCGGGGACTGGAATCAGTCCTCAAGAATACATGTCCCGTGTCACATAGCGCATCGACTTCCTGAAGCAGAAAGTTTATGCATGGGCGAACCGTATTCGGAGGTATAAGCGGCGGGTTGATCGGTACTCACAGAATCGCATGTTCCAGAGCGATGAGAGGTGGGTATACAGAGCTTGGGAGCGACCCGAGCTAAATATGGCAGACGTGTGCCGCCCGGATGATGCTACCACGAGTTCTTTCTGGCGCAGCATCTGGTCGGTGCCCGTCTGTCATACTGAGGCTGACTGGATGCGTGATGTCGAACGAGTGTGTGAACCTATCCCAGAAATGGAGCCAATTTTGATAACACCTTTAGATATAGCCAGAGCAGTTCGTCCGTTACCGAACTGGAAGTCACCGGGACCGGACGGACTGCACAACTTTTGGCTCAAATGGCTTAGTAGTTCACACACTTGCCTGGCATCCCAATTCCAGTCATCCTTAGAGTCTGGGTCCTTACCGCAGTTTTTAACAACAGGCGTTACCCACCTGCTCCATAAGTCAGGTAGTCCCGCGGAACCCAAAAATTATAGACCGATCACGTGTTTGGCTACAGTCTATAAACTTCTTACATCCATTTTGAGAGCTAAAATTAATACACACATTGACAAAAACTCCATTATGTCTGCCTCTCAAAATGGATGTAGGAATGGGTCCCGCGGTACTAAGGAGCTACTCCTCATCGACATGGCCATTAGCCAACAGGTTCGTCGATCCCGCAAGGATCTGTCTACATGCTGGATAGATTATAAGAAGGCCTACGACTCGGTGCCACATACATGGCTCATGAGGGTGCTGGAGTTGTACAAGATAGATGCAACTCTACGCGCCTTCCTTGAGTCGTGTATGGGGCAATGGAGGACGGTCCTTCGATATCCAGGATGTCGACAGATCCAGGGGAACGATGAACCTGTATGGATTAAACGGGGAATATTCCAGGGCGACAGTCTGAGCCCACTTTGGTTCTGTCTAGCCCTGCATCCTCTGAGCACATTGCTGGAGGATTCAGGTCTAGGCTACCGGTTGAGGAGAGGTGGTCAGGTCATATCTCACCTTCTTTACATGGATGATCTGAAACTCTTTGCCCCCAACAAATTGCAACTGATGGAGCTACTGAAAGTAACTGAAACTTTCAGTAGCGCCATCAGGATGGAATTTGGTGTGGACAAATGTGCAGTCATGTATGTAAAGCAAGGGGAGATTATGGAATCCGAGGGAATTCAGCTCTCGGATTCCATACACCTGAGAACCCTTTCCTCAACCGAAAGCTATAAGTATTTGGGTATGTCGGAAGCGTTAGGCATTAACGTAACTGACATGAAGCAATCGTTGAAGGAGCGCTTCTTTGGACGCCTGAACAAGGTATTACATAGCCTTCTTTCAGGCGGAAACAAGGTGCGCGCCTTCAACGGTTGGGTCATGCCGGTTTTAATGTACTCTTTCGGCGTACTCAAATGGACTCAGACCGAACTCGATGCCCTGGATAGGAGAGTTCGTACACTGCTTACCGCAAACCGGATGCATCACCCACGATCATCAGTGATGAGGCTGTACATCCCGCGGAAGTGCGGGGGTCGAGGGTTTTTAAACGCGAAGTCCCTTCACAACCGCGAGATGTGCAGTCTCAGAGAATATTTTTTAAAAATCGAGGTGGGTATGCACCGAGATGTGGTCGCAGTGGACAAGGGACTCACCCCGCTGTCCATGGCTAAAGAGAACTGGCGCAAACCTGAAGTACTTACTACCGATGACCGCAAGGAAGTATGGCAAGGCAAGGAGCTTCACGGGCGCTTCTACCGAGCTCTTCATGGGCCCGATGTAGATTTTCTAGCGTCCGTGTCCTGGTTACGTTTCGGCGATCTCTTTGGAGAAACTGAAGGTTTTGTCTGTGCGATTATGGACGAAGTTATGTTGACGAACAACTATCGGAAATATATTATGAAGGACGGGACGGTTGACGTGTGTCGGGCATGCCACCGTCCGGGTGAGTCCATCAGACATATTATTTCTGGTTGTTCTCGTCTGGCTAACGGCGAGTACTTGCACAGGCACAACCAAGTAGCCAGGATTATTCACCAGCAACTTGCCTTGAAATATAAACTTGTGGAATCTGAGGTACCGTACTACAAGTATGTGCCCGACCCAGTTCTCGAGAAAGACCATGTCACGCTGTACTGGGATCAGTCTATCATTACTGACAGGACTATTGTCGCCAATAAGCCTGACATAGTAGTGATAGACCGATCAGCGCGCCGCGTAATGATAGTCGATGTTACCATCCCGCATGACGAGAACCTCGTGAAAGCTGAGAAAGAGAAACAAATAAAATATCTCGACTTGGCACACGAGGTTGTCGACATGTGGCATATGAACTCGGCTGTCATTGTGCCGATCGTCGTGACGGCCAATGGCCTGATAGCCAAGAGCCTCGATGACCATCTTTCGAAGCTCTCCTTAGGCGGTTGGATCAAGGGCCTGATTCAGAAGGCAGTACTCCTCGATACGGCTCGTATTGTGAGGAGGTTCTTGTCTCTGGAGCCCTAACCACCGGTAGCTTGGACCCTGCTCCCGCTACCGGCGGACCACTATTTTTTATATTTTTAAATGTTTTTATATGGTTTTTGTTAAGAAATATTTAAAAATGTAATTAGTAAGTAAGAAGATAAATAAAGGAAATAATAATAATATTCCACAACTATCACACAACGCCGTCTAGTCTCAAGCTAAGCAGAGCTTGTGTTATGAGTACTAGACAACTGATAAACATACTTATATATTTCTAAATACATACATATATAGATAAATTACACCCAGACACATGTAAAACACTTCACATCATACGAGGCAAGATACGACCCGGCAACTATTTAGTAAATAACACAGACACCATAACAGCGATGGAACCGTCTGACTTGTACAAATATTTAGGGTACACACAATTGAAGGGACTAGATCACGTTAGAATTAAAGAAACGCTTACTGCAGAGTTCAAGAGGAGACTTAACGCTGTATGTAAAACCCAATTGTCTGGCAAAAATCTCATCAAGGCCTTGAATACATTTGCTATCCCCATATTAACTTATTCATTCGGAGTGATTAAATGGACAAAAACAGACACAGAACAATTAGAACGAACTACACGCACCACTCTTACAAAACATAATAACTTACATCCTAAATCTGCCATAGAGAGACTCACCATTAAAAGACAAAACGGAGGGAGAGGCTTAATAGACATCAAACACCTATGGCGGAAACAAGTTTGTAGATTAAAAACATTCTTTCATACAAAATCCCACTCTAGTAACATCCATAAAGCCATAGTCCAAAATGATCACAATTACACCCCACTTAACTTAAATGAACAATCAGATACCTCACACATGGCTACTGAAGACCCGCAGACACAAAAAATTGATGACTGGAAGAAAAAAGTTCTTCATGGCCGACATCCTCATGACCTAGAACAATCACACGTCAACAAAATTGCCTCAAATAAATGGCTTAAAATAGGTAATTTATTCCCAGAAACTGAAGGATTTATCATTGCTATACAAGACCAGATTATTAACACCAAAAACTATAGAAAATTTATTATCAAAGATCCTTCAGTAACAAATGATAAATGTCGCAAGTGTCACACGCAACCCGAAACCATCCAGCACATAACAGGAGCATGCACCACTCTCACGCAGACCGACTACACACACAGGCACAATCAGGTGGCAAATGTTATTCACCAAAGATTGGCAGTCCAATACTCACTCATACAAGACACTAACACTCCATACTACAATTACACACCACAAGTTACGCTCGAAAATGAGACTCATAAACTTTATTACGACCGCGCCATTCTCACCGACAGGACAATTCACTATAATAGACCGGATATAATATTACAAGATAAAATAAATAAAGTCACTTACTTAATAGATATCGCAGTTCCCAACACACACAACATACAAAAAACAATCACCGAAAAAATTAGTAAATACGCAGAACTCAAACAGGAAGTAACAAGAATATGGCGCCAGGAAAAAGTTTATGTGGTCCCGATAGTCCTCTCTACAACAGGTGTTATCCCAAATCACCTACTCCATAGCCTCAAATTACTAAGTCTTAAAGAAACGCTCTATATCACCCTACAAAAAGCTGCAATTTTAAATACATGTCGAATTGTCAGAAAGTTCATGCAAATAGATGAAAATGAAATAGGGCCTCACCACAACACACCCTAAAGATAACACACCACACGCTGCATTTACTTTGGTTTCGACCCGTAAATGTAGTTGGAAATACCAGTAAGCTGAGAAGCAAAAGCACATCCCAAAAATAATAATATTCTTTATTTTTCGGACAACAATGATCCAACGTGTTAGTAAACAATAAAATAACTTATTACTAGTGTTAGTACTTAAACTAAAATAGAAACACATACAGAATAAATAGAATTGTGAAAAGGACAACCCCAAATTAATGTTGAGTGATTGTCCTTCTCACAAAACCTTTAATAATCGGAGAGTCGATACTCTCCGCCACAGTTTTAAGAATGCTGTTGCCACTCGCCCGCAACCTTGACAACAGCGACGCGGTTTTCTTGCGAATGACGGCATGGAAGCCGTCAGTTCGGTTTTGCGTAAACATCGCAGAAGCGCTGCACCATCGAGGCAGTCCCAACAGCATCCTAAAAATATTATTATATTGTACGCGTAGGTCATCCAGCGTTCTTTTGGTATAGTTGACCCAAAGATTCCCCGTGTAAAAGCTCTGGCAATATGCCTTAAACAGTGTTACTTTTACCTGACTGCCACACCGAGCGAATCTTCGGGCCAACATGTTACCTCGGACCGCCAGTGCCCTACGCTCCCTTTCAATGTCAACAACGTAATAACGTAGAGTTACTTTTTTCACGGACTCCCACTCACGTTTGTATTCTTCTTGGAGTTCTTTAAGTTTTTGAAGAACACTAGGAGAGTAGTCCTCTTTAATATAAATATTTGTGTTTTATAGTGATTTTTTCTTGCGGAGAAGCCCTATTTTTCTACTTGTTATTGTGATCGTTACCACCACTGGTCTAATTCGTTTTTCTTTCCTCTTCTGGTTACAGTTCCTATTTCCTATTTCTGGCATTGTACTTCGATTTTGGTATTAATTATGTCTAGGATCAAACGACGACATTAGACAGTTTATCTGCAATAAAAATAATATTAGATCCTAAGACGACCCACTAACCGATTCCTCATGCCCAGGAGTAACAGAAAATACCCCATAATTATACTACTCTGTCAAGAAAGTACCGGGAAACGATCAATAATACACAAAATGTTAGTTATGCATTCAAAGTTTATCGCCTTCAGAAACGATACACTTACGCCAACGAATAATCCAATCATCAAAACATTTTTTAAACGCTTTTCCCAGAATTGAGTTCAGCTCTCGCCGCAAATTCTCCATGTCTTTTACCGAATGAAAATGGGTGCCACGAAGTGGTTATTTGAGTTTAGGAAAAAGAAAGAAGTCGGCAGGAGCCATGTCTGGTGATTAATTATGGTGGTTGCTCGATGGTATTTATTGAGTTTTTGGGCCTTGTGCGAAGGCGCATTATCGTGGTGCAAAATCCACGAATTTTCTTTCCACAAATCTGGCCTTTTCGTCGAATTTGCTCTCATAAACGCCGCGTAACGCTCAAATAATATTCTTTATTTACTGTTTGACCTTCTGGCAAGAATTCCGAGTGCACAACATCGCGTTAGTCAAGGAAAACGGTCAATATGACTTTGACTTTTGATCGACTTTGGCGTGGTTTTTTCAGTTTCGGTTCTGTTGGAAGGCGCCACTCCGAAGCTTGTTGAATAGTTTCCATGTCAAACTCGTATGGAGAACAGGGTGTAAAGTTCTTCATCCCGCATAGAAAAGGGGGGCTCCTCCGACCAGACGGATCTTATGTCCGGTGGGCTACTGCCCGGCAGCTGTTGTTGGGTTCTTCTATATAGTCTTAAGTCGCGGATAACTTTACTTACGCGATGTAGGAATTAGATGTATTTCGATGTTTAGTTCACCATCGGTGTCATTGATCGCTGTAGTACTTTTTGTTCTATGTTGCTTAGTACTTTTTGTAGTGACGCTACACCAGTAACAATGCGTTTCATGAATGTTGCGTTGGAATTGACTCGTTCTAGCATGTCCTCAGCGACTCTTATGCGATTGAGTTTTTAGAGAAAATTCAGATCTTTTGGGACTAGCCCAGCGGCAACATGTTTCATACCCAAGTGATTATTTAAAATGGTACGAATCGACTCGTGGGACACACAAAGTTCTGCGGCTGTCTCTCTCAAACTTGAATGATGATTTTCAGTCATAATTTCCTTCACTTTTGCGATGTTATCTTCAGTTGAAGACGTTGATGGCCTACCAGAGCGAGGCAAATCTTCCATCACATCTCGACTTCTTTTGAACACTTTGAACCACTCATAAACACGTGTTTTTGATAAAGTCGTAATTCACTGTAAGCCTTCTGTAACGTTTTCACGGACTCCGAACACGAAATTCCATTGGCGATGCAAAATTCAAGACAAACTCTTTGTTCGATGTTTTTGTCCATTATGAAATTCGCAATACACAATATAAAAACAGCACTGTATTTCCCTAATCTAAATTACAGATGCAACTCAAACTCCGCGCCAAAATGGAAAACAGTTGTGCCAATCTAACAACAAAAAATTGTTTTTTTTTGTTTTTAATTTACCCGTGGACTTCGTATAATAAACAGTTTACCCCGAAGGGAAGGCTCATATTGCCTTGTCCGTCCGTAACAAAAAAAATAATTTGGAACCATAAGCAAATTCCCGATACTATTTTAGTGTTATTTTGGTAACATTATTTTGCTTTGCTCTGTCAAGTACTGCCATCTGACAATCAATTGACATCACAAACATCTGAATCTGACATCTCATGAAAACAAAAAAAAGTCAAACAGGCAACCGAATAACAAGAGTTATTAGTGTAATATTTTTTTAAATAAAATAATACTCTTTGAGTTTGAGCATAACTTCAATGATAATGAGTAAAAAGAAACAATAAGAAAGTCAGTGTGGTTTGATGGAGGTTGTCACCTACTCACGTACGAAAAAAAGAAGAAACATTCCTTTATGTTTATGAAAAAGGTCTTAGAATTTATTTTATGGGCTGGAATTGAAAAAAGAATCATATCCTATTCCATACAGCAAAATGGTAAGTGTAAATCTTGATTAAAACTTATTCAAAGTGTAATTTTTTGCTCAAACATCTATCTATATAAATAAAATGGTAAACTGACTGACTGACTGGGTGATATATCAACACACAGCCCAAACCGCTGGTCCTTAAGACATGAAAATTGTTGTAACTTGTGTTCTTTGTGAAGAGTAAGTAGTAGTAGTAGCACTAAGAAAGGATTTTTGGAAATTTCACCCCAAAAATAGGGGATGGAAGTTTATATGAAAGTCCGCCAGTTTTGAAGTTAGGATCTTCAAATTTTGTGTTTAGGCTGACGATTGAAAATTCATTTAAACATGCATGGACTGGGCACTGGGCTGGGTATTGGGCTCAATTTTTAGGGATGGAAAACGAGAATGACAATGCCAGAAAGCGGGTTGTAGCTGCATCTTTTCCATTATATGCAAAAATGTTCTTTTGAATTATCATTTAAAGAATTATTATAGGGATGAAACATAAATATCTAAATGCAGTTTTTAATTTACTGTTGGTAAAACAGTACTACAAGTTTTTCTTAACAATCTGGCAAAGTGATTAAAACTAACATACACTGTTCTTGATATGCCTGCATGCTTGCTAAACCGATAAATCATCACAAATACAAATGTGGAAATGACGCTCAGCTTGTGCTGCGAATCCTATAGTGATATGATTTTCTTCTATAAAACAAAGGCAAAATCAAAATATTGTTACAAAATCTTGGTTACATCATTCATGTTGAGATTATACATATATGTGAGAACGATATAGAAAGACGTGCACATTAAGAGTGTCCAGAGTAAAAGATTAAATCAACACAAAAAAAAGGAATTAAAATAAACCGTGGCAGCTAATAGATGACCAGTCCCAACAGACAGCGCCTGTTCACGAACATGACGCATGAATCGGCGCCATTCAACTCAACCATATTGAAAGGAACTAAATGACCCGACACACCCGCCACCATCAGCGAGACATTTGAGTGTGCATGCCATTCTCTCAGCCACCAAGGCACATTCAAGTCAATGAAAGATAACAAAATGTAAATTGTAGCCTTACAGTACATAGTACTCACACATGTGATATGCAATTATATAATACTAACATATGGAATCTATGCTTCCACAATAATTTAACATGGTAATCAATTAGCTTGCCCCTGTGGTTGTGGAGTAGAAAATTGTTGCTTCTATATGTGAACACAATGTAGAGATAGAAAAGAAAAAAAAAACAATTAAAATCTTAAAGATTGGAATAAGTCCTACTAACCATAATCGAAAGTCTACACTCACATTATTTTACAAAACCTGAAATAATGTTTCTAAACACTGTTTTAAGGTTTTACAACTAAACTTGCCCTAAAAGGTACCGAAATATCCCGTAAGTGACTGTACAAGTTTATAATGTTTCTAATTTATATAAAACAATGGTAATCAAAGTAACTATGTTTACAAAAAAAAATTAAAATTAAAGAACTGGAGGGGGAGCATCTCTTCCAAACATTAAAATCTTAGTTCGTGAGCCCAAGTGGCTGTGGAGCAGGACCAGCATGAAGCCAAGCATTTTTATCTACAATGTAGTCTTCCAACTTATAATTTGCTCGCTTTCATAGTGTGCGTTTTATGCATGCTTTAAATTTCTTCTCATTAAGTTGTAGAATGTCAAGTGGTATTTTATTGTAACATTTTACACAGTACCCCATAAAAGAAGTGCGTACTTTTGACAATCTGAAACGTGGCTGATCTAATTTGTCGTTATTTCTAATAATACTAAAAAAATGCAAATGTTAATATATTATGCCTGTCGCTTATTTTACTAAAAAGCTGTATGTTTTTCCGAACATACATAATGTTTTCATAAATATATTGACAAGGTACCGTCATTTTTTTTTTTTTTTGGTATGGGAAATCATCAAATGACCCCCCCCCCCCACTCTGGGCGGAGTGGAAGGGAGAGTCAGACTTGTACTGACTAAAACCCATCCATGTTCCTTCTTTGCCCTTTGTGTTCTAGGGCCGCGCTATCTCTTTCGAACAGTCCCGCAGCCCTGGCAGGCATCGGCCCATGCGGACCCCTACGTGGTTGCTGACATCTCTTTGAGGCGCGCGTGGAACACGAACGCGCCGTCGACACGGCTTGTCGTCATATGACGGCCGGACGGCGAGCTAGCCCATAACTCGGCGGCCACAGGCCCGCGCCTACGGTGGCCGGGGGCCACCACGTGACCCCCGACGCCCAGGGCGTCTCCCGCGGCGGCTGGGACGTGTGCTCTTTCCCTCTCACGTCCAGCCACCTCCTTCAGTAGCATGACTGCTTCGCAGAAAGAGGTGACGGCTTCCCGGCCGGGCGCGAGAGATCGCCGCCGCCAATCGCCTCTACGAGGACACGGCGCTGCTCCGCCCAAGCGGGGCAGACCTCCACAGTGTGCTGCACCGTATCCTCCGGACGATCCTCGCAATGGAAACACCCGGGCGTTTCCTCCCGCCCGATTCGGTGCAGGAACCTCCCGAAACAACCGTGTCCAGTGAGGACCTGCGCCAGGCGGAAGGTGAGGGCGGCGTGGCGCCTCTCTAGCCACTCCTCAAAGAGGGGACTTATCGCCACTATGGTGGCGTGCCCTGCACGGGGTTGCGACAGTCGTTCTCTCTATGTCACCATGAGATCGCGCTGGAGGTCTGTCCGCTGAGCGGCGATTTGCCGCGGCAGCGGAGTTTCCCCCCGACGTAGTGCCTCCGCGCGTTATTCGTGAAGGCGCGCGTGGACTATCGCCTCCAGATCCCACGGCGGCAATCCGGCAAGGAGGCTCGCCGCCTCACCGGAGATCGTGCGGTACTCCCGGACTAGCCTTAGGGCTATCCCCTTTTGGGGCGCGTTCAGGTAGCGGGCGGCTTGCCGCCTCAGAGAAGGCGCCCACACCGGGCCCCCGTAAAGGGCCATGGACCGCACGACCCCCGCGTAGAGCCTCCGGCAGGAGGCGTTTGTACCCCCCAGGTTGGGCAGGAACCGCTTGAAGGCAACCCCGGTCCGTTGCAGTTTGGGGGCCAAACGTCGGAAATGCTCCACGAAGTTCCACCGGCTTTCGAGGACGAGTCCCAGGTACTTCAGCGTCGACCCGACGCCGATGGAAACCCCTCTTGCCGTCAGTAGGGATCCCGACGGTGGCGCATTCCGAGGCCCATGAAAACACATGGCCTCGGACTTGTGCAATGCCACCTCGAGACCCAATTGCCGGATCCTCTCCACGACTATCGCAAACCCGCGTGTCATGTTTTCGGCCGCCGCCTCGTGCGACCTCCGTTGTGCCAGTACCAGCGTGTCGTCAGCGTAGCAGACTACGCTGACGCCGCTAGGGAGGTCGGCGCGCAGCACCCAATCGTAACCGATGTTCCACAAAGCCGGCCCCAGAACCGACTGCGCCATGCTCTGGATCAACAGATCCTGAGCGCAGGCGCAGTGGTTGATGTTCGCCTGGAGAAGGCGTAATGGGGCCGTTATTGGCATACCATCTCAGCCCCCTCCCGGGCCCCGCTGCAGAAGTTGCAGCAGTGGCGGGCGCGGCGGCGACAGTGGCGGCGGCTGCGGTGGTGGCGACGGTGGGGCTTTTGGCGGTGGTGGTGGAGGGCCTTCCGATGCCCCTGGCCTTGGCCTTGGCGGGTGCACCGCAGGCCTTGCTCCCTGCCAGGTGATGGCCGGCTTGCCGGATGCTGCACATGCTGTGCAGTGCGGCGCGGCGTAGCAAGCCGCGGCCATGTGATCGGGCTGGCCGCAGCGGAAGCATAGGTCACTCCGGTCCGGTCCACCTCCAAGGTGCACCGGACCGACACGTGGTGCCCCACATGGCAGCGGAAGGACCTCAGAGGTCTGGGTTCCAGCAGCTTAACCTGCGCCGACACCCAGCCCACCAAGAGCCTTCGGCCCTCCACAATGGCTTTCGCCGCCGTCACAGGGCAGCTTACCGTTACGGTTCCCATGCCCGACAGGTCCGGACGTAAGGTGCCTGCCTTGACCTGATCGGCAGGGCACCAACCGGTCGTGGTGACGGCGGCCACCACCTCCTCCGCGGTCACCGAGTCGTCCAGACCCAGGATGCGCATGTCTGCGCATTTGACGGGCCTGGACACTCGGGCCTCGTCCGCATTTAGGGACGCTCTAAGCTTTTCAGCCAGAGCGTCCGCGGACGAGCCACGGGTTTCGCCGGGGATCTCCAGCACTCGAGCCCCTGTCGCGGTGACTCTAAGGCGGAGGCCCCAGTTGATCCCGAGCTCCCCGAGATCCACCGTCGCCCTCGCCTTAGCGAGCACGTCGCGGTAGCTCACGCCCCTCTTTTCCGCGTCCGGCTGTAGTGTAATCACTACAGCTGCGGTCTTCGGAGCGCTGAGCCTAGCCGCGACACTCCGCTTTTTTTGCTGGCGTTTCCGCTCCCGCTTCATGGCCTTTTTAGGCGCCTTTCGCTACCTCGTCCTCTCTCCGGCCACCTGCCACCCTGTCTCGGTCGCGGAAGGCTTAGGGGGCGGGGAGGGGGGCGGTGGTGGCGGCTGTCTCGCGGCTGGCGCTGGCACAGTCGCCGCCTTGCCCTTCTTTTGGGCCGCTGCCTTGCCCTGCCTCAGGGCCGCCGCCTTCTTGGCCGGAGCCGGTTTTGCCAGAGCCGGCCCTTCGGGGGCCGACGCAACCCTGCCGGAGGGCCGGCCGGACGACCCTGGTGCGGAGGCCGCAGCAGCCGCATATGTGGCCGCCCTCGGGCCCGGGGGAAGGTACCGTCATGATGTTAATTTGTTTAAAAAATTCTCTTAGAGATTCGCGTCTGCGTAGGTTATAGATGGCTCTCACGGCCCTCTTTTACAGAATAAATATTGAGTCAATATCTGTAGCCCGTCCCCACAGCAGAATACCGTAAGACATGATGCTATGGAAGTAACTAAAATAGACTAGTCTCGCGGTATCCACGTGTATTATTTGCCGGATTTTACGGACAGCGTAAGCGGCTGAACTTAGTCGCTCTGCAAGTGCTGTTAAGTGAGGACTCCATTGCAGTTTCGAGTCAAGCGTAATCCCCAGGAAAACCGTCTGTTCGACGAATTTTAGTATCTCCCCGTTCAATCCAATGTTACATTCGCTACTTCTTACATTCGGTAACGCGAATCTTATGCATTTAGTTTTCTTCTCATTTAACAGCAAATTATTTACAGTGAACCAGTTATGAATCTTAGCGTCATTTATGTCGTCAAACTCTTGTGCACGTCTATTAACCTTAAAAATCAGTGATGTGTCATCAGCAAATAACACCATTTGAGGTCGACTTTTCAGTAAATGAGGTAAATCATTTATACACGAATATTTTTACATCGTTCTGGAGCCGAAACATAGTAACTCCAGTCGAGTAATAGTTACTATTAGCATTGTTATTGTTTTTTTAAGACATCAAATAAAGAAGTTAGAAATTTATCACTTTTATTCTGTCATTCGAGTTAAATCTTAGTAGCGGTTTCACTATTTAATTCATAAACGCAAGGTCGTGCGCTCGCGGTGAGTCAATGGACTCCGGACGAATAACCAGCTGAAAAAGTACTTGCAAGTAGATATTTCATTTCAGGTACGATTAAGGTTGGTGTAAGTTCATTTACCTCCATCATCTCTCGTCTCCTCGTAAACGAGAGAAATTAATTGACAATTAATTCACCAGTCTCGCATCACGAAATCACTAATACTCGTACTTATTCAACTACACAACGACGAGTACGCTTGGGAGTTGTTTTTAAGGCATTGAATCGAGTGTTGATCAATCGATCTAATAGGTACTTAAGAAACATACCCAATACCCTACCATATGATAAATAAAAAATAGTATTACAGCTTAAAACAATTTTGTTGCGGCAATGCTAGTGGCGGCTTCTACAAAGGCAGGCAATTCGAACAGAAAAAGACCCTATTTTCATAACGTTAACCGTGGAATTCGGTTGTGCATCCTTGTAAAGTCCACTCCAACACGATACAATAGATTTCTCAGAATATTTTGTAGTAAACTGCGTATTTACCTAGTTTGATGAAATTTCTAAATTTCACCGTTTACGGTTAAGAAATAAAGTCTGAATTCGCTTTTCGTGTTATTATTTGTTTACCTATTTATCTACCGCGTATGTATTTTTATTTATGTTGATGTACCTATCTTAAAGAACACGGCGCCGAATTGTTGCTTGATTTAAATTGCGTTTATCTACTTATAAGTTCAATAACTCTAATTTTTCCGTCATACTTTCTACAGGCTTAGGAACGTCGCGTCAGTTATACATTTTACGTATCTAAATACTTACTTACTTGTACACTTTTAATGTCAAGAAAAATAAATACAGGCGCAGGCGTATTTAAAAAAATTGAGCTATTTACAAACATAATCATTATTCACAATTTATACTTCCCTGTATTCTGTATTCCTCGATACACAAACGGGCACGTTTAATGAGATTGTCTTTTAATTTTGCTAATGCGTCTCTGTCACTTTTCACAATATTAAACGCGTCCACAATCGCACTTCTTAACTCATCTCGAGTAGTATGTTCCTCGAAATAAACTAGTCTTTTTATCTCAGACCACAAATAAAAATCCAGTGGGGTTAAGTCAGGGCTCCTTGCGGGCCAAGCCACAGGGCCACCACGACCTATCCACTGCTCACCAAACTCACTGTTCAGATACGCACGCACTAAATTCGCATAATGAGCAGGGCATCCAACATGCTGATAGTAAATAAGCCAGAGGCACATCCTCTAGCAACTCCGGTATCAGATTCTGCAGCATATCCAAATAAGAACCGCCAGTCAGGTGCCCTTCAATAAAAATAGGCTCTATTATTTGGTCATTAATAATGCCTGCCCAAACATTCCATGATCGAGGAGGCGCTGGGTTACAGCCAGATTGGTGGAGGTGAAGGGAACTTGAGGGTCGGTGATTCCACGAGCGCGCAGTGAGTTCAGGTTTTCCGGCTGAGCATACAAGAGTCTAGCCTCTTCCAAGTTCTGGTGCGCCATCCCATAAAAATCCACCATTGCCCAATACTCCACATTGGAGTAGACATATTGCCGAATCATTTTTGACACGTGATTAGGTTACGCGTGAGTGACCTAATACAGCGAAGCGCGCGACAACACTAGGAAGAAAGGGCGCCAATCGCGTCGGCTAGACTGTGTAAGCGTGGGGTGGGGGCGTGGCTTACGGATCAAGCTGTCTGATCGATGAATGGATTTTTCAATGGGTACCGTTTGCATGTGTTGCCGATCGTCGATACGTTACGTACACACACATGCATTTATCGCAAGGACTACTACTTCGAGTTCTCATTATTTAACAAAAAAAACAAAAATTTAATTTTTCGTGATTTTTTTTATTGTTTCTTTTTGAAAAAAATAGTCCCAATCGTTTCGAGTTCGATGATCGAGTTTATGGCTTTCGGTTCCAGAACGACCTAAAACTAACCGTGTATAAACTAGAAAAAGGAATGGGCCCCATATTGAACCTTGCGGTACCCCCATTTTTACTTTTAATTGTAATGAATTTAGGTCATTTATTTGTACTTGCTGCATTCGATCATTTAAATATGATTTTACTAAGCTAAGTGCGTGTTTCCCCAGTCCGTAATGCTGAAGTTTCAGCAACAGTGTGACGTGATACATGCAATCAAATGCCCTTGAATAGGTCGCAAAAGATGCCTAATGCATGTTCTGCCTCTTCCCATGCATTGAAGATGTGCTTTAGTAAAATGACACCGGCGTCAGTAGTGCAACGACCTTTGGTAAAACCATCTTGTTGATCATGTAGGATGTCATTTCGATTAAAATTATTGAGCATTTCATTTAGCATCACTTTTTCAAAAACCTTGCTGAAAACCGGCAAAATAGATACGGGTCTATAATTGTTTGTGTCTTTTCTGTCTCCAGATTTAAAAAGTTGTATAACTTTACTTGCGAGCTTTGGAAGGAGTGGAGGGAGGCCTTTGCCCAGCAGTGGGACAATAAGGGCTAGCTATAATATAATAATAACTTTACTAAACTTCATTAAATCTGGAAATACCCCTTGGTTTACACATACATTAAATATTAAAGCTAAATAGGGAGCTACTGTCTCAACAATTGATTGACAGACTTTAGTAGACATGCCCCAAAGGTCTTCAGTAGTTTTTATTTTAAGTTGCTTAAAAGCTTTCATAACGACCACAGGGTTTATATGTTTAAATTTAAACTCAACAGGACAGGCTGAAACATTCTCTCTTAATAAATCAAAGGCAAGGGATGGCGAAGAATCTAGCGTTTCTGTGATTTTAATTGGAATATTGGTAAAGAACGTTGCGAATTTCTGAGCAACATCGACATTTGTGCTAATGAGTCATCGGGAAGAGTCCAGTGTGTAATCAGTGTAGTATCTTTTGTTTCTATTTGTTTCATTATTTATAATTTTCCAAACTATCTTAATCTTGTTGTCGGCAGATTTCAACTTGTTGCCAATGAATAAGGCTTTAGCTGTCTTGCAGATATGAAAATTTTAGAATAAGTAGCAACATACTTATTAAAAGTTTCCGTATTAATATAAGACTTAAGGCTATACAACTCTTTTGTCTTTCCCGACTTTTCCTGATGCCTTTAGTTGCCCAGTCACTGAATTAAAACTTCGGGCAGACAGTTTTAGTTTTCTTCTTAAAAGTATTATTGTTAGTTTGCACTAATGAAAATAAATCTTAATACATAGTATTAACATTCTTCATAGTTAGGCCCTGCACACCTAACTTGTTAGTTAAAGTGCTATTAAATTTGATCAAGGCACTGGAAGTTATTGGTCTAGTTTGTATCTGTACTTTTTGCGATGATGTATTAAATTAAAAAGACACAGTTTGACCACAGTGATCAGAGGGGAGGTAATTTACAATAGCTTTCTCAAAATAGTCGCAGCCACAGAAAACATTACAGCGGGATAAATTCAAACCGTACTTGGTAAAGTTTCGGCCTCTTAAAAATGTGTGCATGGAATCATTTAATGTGGACTTATCGCTGTTAAATCTTGGAATTATTCCGTCGCTTGAATGATATGGTGTATGTCTTTAACACCCATCTTACTTCCTTGTTTGATGTCCACGCGCCGATCAAGACGTGTACTATAAAGGAACAATCAATGGATTACGGATACAATCAAAATTATGAAGCGTTTACGCGACGACGCACTAAGAAGTTATAGATAAACAAAATCCGACTCTAAGAAAAAATACTACAAAGAATTGAAACACTTGGTGATTAGTTCGCTGTACAATGAAAAAATTGCGTACTTCAAACAGAATCTAAATAATAAAATACAAAGCCCTAAATTGCTATGGAAAAATCTGAAATCCATCTTATCATCCATAAACCCAAACAAGACCGTCCGTCGCATTTTACAGAGCCTGATTTAATTAAAAAAACTTCTTGATTGGTCCCGGTAACCCCGTAGTAAGCGCATCGCTTACGAATTATTATGACAATCATCGCCACGGTGAAGCAATTTTTACAATCATTCCTTTGGACCAGAACAATGTCTCACGCACTATTGCTAGTTTTAAAAGTAATGCCGAAGAGTACGACAACATTACCCATTTTTTTTTTTTTTTTTTAGTGTGGGAAATCATCAAATGACCCCCCCCCCCCACTCTGGGCGGAGTGGAAGGGAGAGTCAGACTTGTACTGACTAAAACCCATCCATGTTCCTTCTTTGTCCTTTGTGTTCCAGGGCTGCGGTATCTCTTTCGAACAGTCCCGCAGCCCTGGCAGGCATCGGCCCGTGTGGACCCCTACGTGGTTGCTGACATCTCTTTGAGGCGCGCGTGGAACACGAACGCGCCGTCGACACCGCCTGTCGTCATATGACGGCCGGACGGCGAGCTAGCCCATAACTCGCCGTCCACAGGCCCGCACCTACGGTGGCCGGGGGCCACCACGTGACCTCCGACGCCCAGAGCGTCTCCCGCGGCGGCTGGGACGTGAGGCTCTTTCCCTCTCACGTTCCGCCACCTCCTTTACTAGCATGACTGCTTCGCAGAAGGAGGTGACGGCTTCCTATTCCCTCTCGCTCCGGACCATGGCTTGAACCAGGGCCGGGCGCGAGAGGTCGCCGCCGCCAATCGCCTCTACGAGGACACGGCGCTGCTCCGCCCAAACGGGGCAGGCCTCCACAGTGTGCTGCACCGTGTCCTCCGGACAACATTACCCTGGACATGATTAATATGACTTTGCCGCACACGTTAGATGTTGTTACGGACATAATAAACCACTCTATAGTGACGTCAACATTCTTTGATCTATCAAGAATTGCCTCTGCCAAAAAAATCAAATTCGCCTTAAAATATCTACGCCCTATTAGTATATTACCATGCTTATCCAAAGTACTAGAGAAAATCGTCAGTCATCAACTTACGCTTTTACTGGAACAACACAACGTTTTACCTGATTTACAATCAGGGTTCAGAAAACAGCGCAGTACATCTACGGCTCTACTGGATGTTACTGACAACATTTTATTTGCCCAAGATAAGGGATTGTGCACATTACTTGTTTTACTAGACTTTTCCAGAGCATTTGACGCTATTAATATACCGTTGCTATTATCAAAGTTAAAATATTATGGTTTAGACCATGGAGCTGTACAATGATTCCGCAGCTACTTAAGTAATAGGGAACAACTAGTGGACCTGCGTTTGAGTGACGGCACTACTCTTAGATCGGCACCTATACCAGTAGAAAAAGGAGTTCCACAGGGCTCTATTTTAGCCTTTAATAAACTCTTTAAAACCAAATCCAAACAGTGCTTTATAGCTACTTTTTTTAGACCTACGACTTTGCACCCCGCACATAATGGTCCTTCGAGCCGGATCGCGGTTGCGTATACAACAGTTTGGTGTGTTGTGGACTAAGGTGGTATTCTAGACTGTTTGGTGACTGGATTACGCTCCTAATTTAAGGAGAACATCAATTGTGGTATAACAGTAGAACATAATTAAGATCTATCCATTATTTTCGACACCTTGTGAGATTTTACGTTTTGAAACAAAGGACGAAATGGCTAAGCTTTACGAAGTCTAACTGGCGCTCGCCATCAACATCGAAAAGATCGGGGTTGATTTGAAGAAGATTGGTGTCCAAAGACGAACCTTCGAATACTTGAAAAAGTGTTTAAGCAGTTTAGAAGAATACTGGAAGGAGTATCAATTTAACCTCGATCGCCTTTCAACAGAAGTAAGTAAGTCGCATGCATACTTTACGAAACAGGAGTATGAGAAACCAAGCACGTCGTACCAAGCTATCAAAACGCTGATCAACCAGATGCATCAACAATTTCTGGAAACTTCCATCTAGAAGTGATGAAGTGGTCTGCAGAGGAACAGAAGCCGGGATGTTCAACCTACGGAGTTGGATCAAGAACCCCGTCGTGCTTGGATGGTAAATCAGGGTACAAACGGCAAACTCGACGAAATGCTTCGCAAGCAGGTAGCGAATTTTAAGGCTTTCCGAAGAACGGACTCTACCATTAACTTTGAACTTATTTCCGACAAATGGGAATGTGAAGACGTCCTCAAAACGCTGCAATCTAGGTGAACAGCAGTCGATACTCTGCAATGAGAAATCGAATACAGTAGTCTTAAGAAAGCTATTAATACTAATATTTGATCTGTGGCTCATAGAGAAAAAAACTGCACCTACACTAGAAATACCCGTTTTTAGCGGTAACTATAAGCAGTGAACGTGCTTCAAAGATTTGTTTCAAGAAACAATACATCACAATCCGTCGATATCAAGTGCCCAAAAATGCAGTTTTTAAAACCAAACACCATGATTTTACTCTTCCCTGCATTATATTTTAACACATGGCTCAAGGCATACTCTTCACATTCACACTTCACACTCATCAATTTCCTAAGACCGCAGACCGATACGCTCAGCAGCACCAAGTCGCCAGCGTAGCTCAAATTATTGACGCATACTCCATCCACATGGCAACCAACATGCTTGGCTGCTGAGCCCAACGATCAGGGCGCTCACATAGAGGTTGAAAAGCGCAGGAGAGGGTAACCCCCCCGCCCCACCCCGCACTCCCACCTATAGGGTTCCTACATAACACCCGCCCATCTGACACTTCTGATTGATCTGGTGTCTGCACCAATATTTGAATATGTTCGAGAGTTCTGGGGGTAACCCTATACTCTCCAGTTTCGGCAGTTTCTCCCATAGGAATTTATGTGACACCAGATCAAAGGCCTTAATCGCAGCTTCAGTGGACAGTTTGGGCCGAAACCCAAACTTAAAAGAACCTACAAAGACCTCATGTCCCTGCGGCAAATAAATATATTTTTTTAACGACGTTGTAAGGTATTTGGAGTAAAACAATGTTGGTTGTAGGAAGGAATCATTGTTTCTATTTATTGTGGCCTTATATACATACAAAATTACCAAGGCACAAGTAGTGGAGTTTGAGTAACAAGTAGTATTTACTAAACAACCAATCAGAAATCAGTTACATTATCATACGATGTGCGGAGCGCGCTGCGCGCCCTCTTACAACAGTCCAAGTAATCATTTTAGCGCTGAGGTTATAAATATATGTGGCGGCGCGCCGCTCGATAGCGCTCAGTGTAGCAGTGGTATGCGCACGCGATGCATGCTGCTACAGTGCTCCCCTTCAAGTGAAACGTACCGGTCGTCTTATGATACGACCCGAGCGCGATGTACGCTCCGTTGTGATGTTTCCAGGAACAGTGTTCTTCGGAGGAGGACTGGCGCCTAGGTGTGGTGTGTCACATGCGTCATCAGTGCATGGAATGGAGAATGCAGGCTTGAGGCGGTCTACCGATACCACTGCTTGCCTTCCCGGTAGTTGGATGGTGAAAGTTTTAACGCTTCGGCTGATCACTGGATAGGGTCCGTTGTATGGTGGTTGCAATGGTTTCTTGACTGCGTCATTTCGTACGAATACTTCCTTGCAGGTTTGTAGGCTTTGGGGTACGAATATGCTGTTGGTGCTACTGGTGCGTGACTGTGCTTGGCGATACGTGCTTATTACTGATCGTAGCTTCTCAACATAGCTGTAGTCCATAGTGTCTGGCTTTGATGGTACGAAAAAGTCTCCTGGTAGTGTGAGAGCGTGACCATAGGTAAGCTGTGCAGCACTGACACCGCTGTCACTTCGCGTTGCTGCTCGCAGCCCTAGCAGCACTGTAGGCAGCTCCTCAATCCAGGTGTTCGTGCTCAAACGTGCTATTAATGCCGATTTCATGCAGCGGTGCCACCTCTCAATCATCCCGTTGCTCTGAGGATGGTACGGAGTAGTGTGAATGCGCTTGATACCAAGTAATCTTGTCAGTGCGTTGAACAGGCTGCTTTCAAACTGTCGACCTCGGTCAGTCGTCATACGAGCTGGACAACCGAACCGTGTGATCCAACCTTCATACACGATCCTAGCGACAGTGTCAGCTGTTATGTCTTGTGCGGCGTGCGCCTCGGGCCAGCGCGTCGCTCGGTCGATCATCGTGATGATGTAACGGTGTCCTTGAGGCGAAGTACGTAGCGGGCCAACGATATCAACGTGCAAATGTTCGAAGCGTTGTGATGGTTCGAAGGTCGTTACCGGGCTTGTAGTGTGCCGGTGGACTTTTGCACGCTGACATTGGATGCAGTTTGATGCCCATTTCTTCACGTCAATGTTCATAGATGGCCAGAAGTATCGTGTTTGTATTAGCTTTCTTGACGTCCTTATTCCGGGATGACTGAGGTTGTGAATCGCATTAAATATTTTAATGCGGAATTCTTGAGGTAAATACGGGCGAACGTTTTTTGTTGATGTCTCACAATAGATAGCTTGAGTCATACCAGGTAATGTTATCTTTCGCATCTTCATATTTGATTTATGAATTAAATCTTGAATAGTTGTCCTTTTCTTGTGCGCTTGCAAGTGATGCGTAGTCAATGGGAGTGGGGCAGTTAATAGATTCGATGCGCGATAAGGCATCGGCGACAATATTATCTCGCCCGCTGATGTGACGTATGTCATTAGTAAAATTTTATTATACATATATAAAATTCTCGTGTCACAATGTTAGTTACCATACTCCTCCTACTATCTATTTTTCATACCACTAAGTGATAAGGGTTGTCCACCCTTAACATTTTATTTTTATTTTTTGGACAATATTTGTATTTTTAATTTTTTTACAATGTGGCATTACTAAATACAAACAATCCTAAATTTTCACCCTTATATCACCAACGCCCATTTTTTAATAGTCATTTTAGTACTTTATACAAAACTGCTGATTCATTTGATTTTTTATTCATTGTGCCTGAGAAAATGTTTTTTAACCAACGAAACAAATGGAGGTTCTTATTTTTTTTTTTTATACCACGCACACATACTTATACGGAGAAATCCAATTTGCATGTTTTTTTATGTGAAAAACGTATATCTCAAAGTTGGTTCTATTTAAAATTGAAAAATCGCGTCTGGGCTCATGTCATGCATTTTGATGAGAACTTTAAACCGAACTAGAATATGGCTGTCATTAACGGTCTAACGATGGAGACGGAAGGCAGTTACAAGAGGTTCTCAACATTTTACAGCGGTCCTCTATTGTGTTCCCTTTTTTTTTAGGATGAGAAATCATCAAATGACACCCCCTAAAGTGCCATATTCTTTTTTGTCCTAATCATCATTTGTCCGAATGATAACTTCCCCGAACATAATATCTAAAATAGCTATCTATCTAAATTAGCAAAGCCATTCAGCCTGGCAATGCTGCCAGTCTTCTGGGCACGTTTCCAGATGACAGCGATGCGGAGGAGTACTTTGACACCTAAGTGTCGTCGTTGTTTATATGTTTATATTTACTTACTTTTAGCCATAAAATTGAAATTCCTAAATACAATATACCCTAAATCCGTTTGTCATAAATATTAACGATTAAGTGACGCGCGCTCGCTACGCTCTCATTTTATATTACACATCCACTTTCCGTCACAAATATCGTCGTCGCTTCACCGGCCTTCGGCCTACGCTCCTCACGCCAGTTAGTAAGAATTTTTGGAAAATTGCTGATTACCCATGCGTTGCGGTTATAATACACGAATACTTTTACATGGTTCTGGAGCCGAAACATAGTAACTCCAGTCGAGTAATAGTTACTATTAGCATTGTTATTGTTTTTTTAAGACATCAAATAAAGAAGTTAGAAATTTATCACTTTTATTCTGTCATTCGAGTTAAATCTTAGTAGCGGTTTCACTATTTCATTCATAAACGCAAGGTCGTGCGCTCGCGGTGGGTCAATGGACTTCGGATGAATAACCAGCTGAAAAAGTACTTGCAAGTAGATATTTCATTTCAGGTACGATTAAGGTTGGTGTAAGTTCATTTACCTCCATCATCTCTCGTCTCCTCGTAAACGAGAGAAATTAATTGACAATTAATTCACCAGTCTCGCATCACGAAATCACTAATACTCGTACTTATTCAACTACACAACGACGAGTACGCTTGGGAGTTGTTTTTAAGGCAATGAATCGAGTGTTGATCAATCAATCTAATAGGTACTTAATAAACATACCCAATTACCTACCTACCATATGATAAATAAAAAATAGTATTACAGCTTAAAACAATTTTGTTGCGGCAATGCTTGTGACGGCTTCTACAAAGGCAGACAATTCGAACAGAAAAAGACCTTATTTTTATAACGTTAACCGTGGAATTCGGTTGTGCATCCTTGTAAAGTCCAGTCGAACACGAGACTATAGGTTTCTCAGAATATTTTTTAGTAAACTGCGTATTACCTAGTTTGATAAAATTTCTAAAGGACATTGCTCGGCGTCCATACATCGTTGGCCTAAGTACCAACAGGGAGGTGAATTTACTTTTTGTGTTTCAAATAATGTATATATTCGATTGAAACTAAATTAAAACTGCGGACACTTCTGAGAATTCAAAAAAAAACAATATTACTACGGATTTTGAGGTTATGATTAGGCCAAAAAAACTTACGCTAAGTAATAATAACTTAGCGTTTATTAGTGAATTTAAGTACCTACTTACATTGGATAATATTATGGAAAATAATAAAGCTTCCGAAAAACAAAATCAACTTCCAACGATCTGTAGTTAATATAATAATAATATTCCACAACTATCACACAACGCCGTCTAGTCTCAAGCTAAGCAGAGCTTGTGTTATGAGTACTAGACAACTTATAAACATACTTATATATTTCTAAATACATACATATATAGATAAATTACACCCAGACACAGAACAAATGATCATGCTCATCACACAAACATTTGTCCTGGGTGGGAATCGAACCCACGACCTCCGGCATAGCAGTCAGAGTCACTGACCACTAGACCAACAGGCCAGTCTACCACTAGACCAACAGGCCAGTCTAGTAGTTGACAGTAATATTAAGCTTGGTTATTTAGAATTACCGAAAAATAAATACAAAATTAACCGACTAAAACGTTGTATTTAACAAACAAACATGAGCTTATTCAAATATTAATTATACGAAAAAAAAAAAACAAAATTTCCGAAAAAAATACTAAGTTTCCGAAAAAAATACTAAGTTTTGCGAAAAAAATACTAAGTTTGCGAAAAAAAATACTAAGTTTGCAAAAAAAAATTCATAGTTTTCGACTTGAGGAACCCCGACTTTAGGTTAGGTTACTTTAAACCCTGCAGACAGAAGTAGGAGCCCCGCGTGGCGGGGCTACGTCGACTACGCCTAATTACAACATTTTGATATTTATCTTGACGTTGATTTTATACCTGTTTTATTTATTTTAAGATTAATACGCAATTTAATCTGGTGAAAAAATATTACGTCAGCAAATGCTGTATTGATTTTCGGAATTTAAAGTATTTTATTCGGTCGTTTCTTTGTCGCAAGATTAGTATTTTAAGCAGTAAATTTAATTATTTTGAGTATGCCCATGTTCTGTTTTTTTTTCGGACCTGTTATTACTACCCTAATATTATCTTGTAAACGTTTCATTACACACACTACTAAGTAGTAAAACAAAAATGTTTTGCTTTAGAAAATGTTTATTTATTTATCGTTCACAGGTGACAGGATACGCGCGCCGTGCGAGTGACGTTTCAAATGTCAAATGTTGTCATCTGTCAATTGAATTGACAGATGTCAACAATCGACTGTGTGTCGATATTGCTTATTAAGATTAGAATATTAAATAGCTTGCCCGTTTAGAAGATTAGAATATTAAATAGCTTGCCCGTTTAGAAGATTAGAATATTAAATAGCTTGCCCGTTTCTCACTTGCAATCGCTATGATCAATTTGTAACTAAAAACCTAATTCATAGATCTGTAAACTGTCTGTCTGTCTGTCTGTTTGGTCTGTCTGTCTGTGTCTGTATTGTTTAAGACTTACAGCCCTTATACGGCACGGCGGCGTCGGTAACGCAATCGCGCGGCGATGTCCGCTGGCAGGGTCGCCATGTAACGTCGAAGGTATTTGTGGAGAGAAATGATACACGCGACTGCCCAAGTAATACTCTCCTTTATTTTAGGTTACACATGATTATATAGGATAAAATACATTGACGTCACTACATGCACACTACAGATCAAACTCGTATCACGAAAACTTGGCTGTATGAGCTACGATACCTTCGCTTAATAAAAACCTCAAATTGAACCAAAAAATAAAAACACCGTGGATTAAGACGGAAGTGAATTACTTTTTATAATTTTTTCGAAATTAAGAAGTGTCCGTTCTATTATAATAATTGTAATGTAAATTATAAAAAAAAGTTGTAATTATTGTTAAGGTTTCATGCATTTTAGTTGATTCATAGGCCATTTTTTACTATGTCCTTTCACCGTTTACGGTTAAGAAATAAAGTCTGAATTCGCTTTTCGTGTTATTATTTGTATACCTATTTATCTACCGCGTATGTATTTTTATTTATGTTGATGTACCTATCATAAAGAACGCGGCGCCGACCTATTGCTTGATTTAAATTGCGTTTATCTACTTATCAGTTCAATAACTCAAATTTTTCCGTCATACTTTCTACGGGCTTAGGACCGTCGCGTCAGTTATACATTTTACGTATCTAAATACTTACTTACTTGTACACTTTTAATGTCAAGAAAAATAAATACAGGCGCAGGCGTATTTAAAAAAATTGAGCTATTTACAAACATAATCATTATTCACAATTTATACTTCCCTGTATTCTGTATTCCTCGATACACAAACGGGCACGTTTAATGAGATTGTCTTTTAATTTAACTAATGTGCCTCTGTCACTTTTCACAATATTAAACGCGTCCACAATCGCACTTCTTAACTCATCTCGAGTAGTATGTTCCTCGAAATAAACTAGTCTTTTTATCTCAGACCACAAATACAAATCCAGTGGGGTTAAGTCAGGGCTCCTTGCGGGCCAAGCCACAGGGCCACCACGACCTATCCAATGCTCACCAAACTCACTGTTTAGATACGCACGCACTAAATTCGCATAATGAGCAGGGCATCCATCATGCTTATAGTACATACCGCGTAAATATGCCAGAGGCACATCCTCTAGCAACTCCGGTATCATATTCTGCAGCATATCCAAATAAGAACCGCCAGTCAGGTGCCCTTCAATAAAAATAGGCCTATTATTTGGTCATTAATAATGCCTGCCCAAACATGCCATGATCGAGGAGGCGCTGGGTTACAGCTAGGATGGTGGAGGTGAAGGGAACTTGAGGGTCGGTGATTCCACGTGCGCGCAGTGAGTTCAGGTTTTCCGGCTGAGCATACAAGCGTCTAGCCTCTTCCAAGTTATGGTGCGCCATCCCATAAAAATCCACCATTGCCCAATACTCCACATTGGAGTAGACATATTGCCGACTCATTTTTGACACGTGATTAGGTTACGCGTGAGTGACATAATACAGCGAAACGCGCGACTATACTAGGAAGAAAGGGCGCCGATCGCGTCGGCTAGACTGTGTAAGCGTGGGGTGGGGGCGTGGCTTACGGATCATGTTGTCTGATCGATGAATGGATTTTTCAATGGGTACCGTTTGCATGTGTTGCCGATCGTCGATACGTTACGTACACACACATATGCATTTACCGCAAGGACGCGTTACTTCGAGTTCTCATTATTTAACAAAAAAAACAATAAATTTAATTTTTCGTGATTTTTTTTATTGTTACTTTTTGAAAAAAATAGTCCCAATCGTTTCGAGTTTGATGATCGAGTTTATGGCTTTCGGTTCCAGAACGACCTAAAAGTAATCGTGTATAATACTTTACTTAGGACATATGACTTTTTTCATGCAAAATTAGGAGATTCAATTATTATAGTACTCGATATTATGAAAAAATAGTTACTGAAGTTTATGACAAACGTGTTATGGATAATGATTTTCGAACAAACAATTTTAGGAGAAAAAAGGGAGCACTGTTTACAGCAGCTTAATTGTTATTGGGCACATTTCATGCACCTCGGTGAGAACTTTAGACCTGCCTGGAGTATGATTGTCATCGAAGGTCTGAAGATGGAGTCGGAAGGCAGTTGCAAGACGTCCGCAACAGTTTACAGCAGCTATACCGTGTCTTGGCTCATTTCACGCATTTTGATGAGAACTTTAGACCTACCTGGAGTATGACTGTCATCAGAGGTCTGACGATGGAACAATCATGTATGAAGGAATTGTTCCTTTTAAAAAGTTCTAAAAAAAGTGCGCGATAGCATAGGTCTATATTTATGTCTATCTTTTAAGATTCACTCACACTCTCTCTCTCTCTCTTATGTGACGCAGACGAAGTTGTGCGGGTCAGCTAGTATATAAATAAGTTCAGGATGTCTGCACCATACGACCTAAGATTACAGACGGATTGTAGACAGCATTTCCAGGTTTGAGAAGGGTACACTCACTGCAAGTCCCGCAGACTCACGACACTGATCAGAGATGGCTAAAGAGAGAGAGAGTGAGGGGGGTAATGAGACAAGAATATAAAATTCAAATCTGATTTACAATATGTTACTGCTTGTGTACTATTTTTTCTTAACACACTATTACATAAAATCTTTGTGTCCTATGCGTGTAAGCAAGATGCAACCAAATCATTATTTTAACTGGGCCGCGCGTGAGCCAGGTCGAGTGCTAGGTCAATGTCCAAAGGTAACATTGAACAACGTCTCGGATTCGAACTTCCCCTTGTTCATTCTTGTCCCACTTATAATAATCACTCCGGTTAAGCTGGGTACATAACACAACTTGCCATCAACTCATATTTGCCATCTTTACTAATAGTATCTATACACAATAATGAAACTTGCGCAGGTGGTGTTCTCGCAGAAAAGCTCGAAGCAGCAGGAGCTGGTGAAGGAGAACAAAGTGTTGCGCGCGCCGCTGTCAGGCCTGTGGGTGCTGGCGGCGCTGGCGGCCAGCGCGGTCACGCTGGCTGCCGTCGCGCGCATCGACCACGCGCTGCCCGCGCCTCTTGGGCCCGGCGCGCCGCCCGCCCGCTTCCACGCGCTCACCGCGCACCGCCACCTCGTCAACCTGACCGCGCTCGGGCCGCGCGTGGCCGGCAGCTACGAAAACGAGGTGCTTGCCGTGGGCGTGCTGGTGTCGGCCCTGCGGCACATCGCGGCGCACGCCTCTCCGCACAACCGCGTAGAACTCGACGTGCACACCGCCAGCGGCGCCTTCCCGCTCACCTTCATGGACGGTGAGTATGGGCGTGACGCGAGCCTGCGCAGCGTGTCTTGAGATGCGAGACTGAGTGACTGACGTGTGGCGTGTCGCAGGCATGAACAACGTGTACCGCGGCGTGCAGAGCGTGGTGGCGCGCGTGCGCGGCGCGGGCGGCCGGGCGCGCGCGCGCTCCGCGCTGCTGCTCAACTGCCACTTCGACTCCGTGCCGGACAGCCCGGGTGAGCACGAGCATGGAAAATCGCGTCTAGTTGCTTTTGAGAGTTCGGATTACCATAAATAGTCAAAATGTGACCATTTTACAATTTGTAATATGATCCATATTATTATCCTAATACGATTCTGCTAAGGCGGCCTTTTTGTATGGAGATTCGTAAAATAGTCTACAAAATATGAATTACCTACCTACCTTAGTGTCAACTAGCAGTTTCATAAGAAGATAGTCGAGTGTAAAATCTATCAATTCGCACACACAGATTTTTTCACTGGAAGAAAAGGACAAAGTAGAAAAAAAAAAGCTAAAACAAAAAAAATACGCAATACTTGATATTGCCAGGCTAAAAAAACAATGTTTATTATTACGAATTCCACTTTTAAAGGCTTATTTGTAGTCTATTAACGGTGTTTTATGTAGTAATGAAATAATGTTCTTCTCGAATCTATGACTCAGATTTTGTCCGACTAGGTAGACTGGGTACGCTTGAAACGATGGACGGTTGAAACAAAGCGAATATCTCGCGAACTGTGCGTGATGAAGTGAGGGGCGAGGAAGCGGGCAACAAATTGAAACACGAATTTTAGTGTTGCGTCGCTCTCCGCGCGCTGTGGTTGTGGCTGTGGCACAACCACTGTGTTTTTTTAAGCAAAAGTAAGTATTTTTGTTCGCACATTCATTCTACCATCGATCGCCGATCGATCGATTGGTGGTGGTAACACCCTTAGGCTGCGTTTCCACCAGAGATGTGCGAGGATGCATAGCGAGGGATGTTTGTTAAGAAGCAATAGAATCGCTTCATTTGCCTAGCCTCGCTCAGCGCAGCTCTAGTAGAAACGGCTCAGCGGAGCGAGGTTTTTGTACATACAAAATACGGCAAGGATGTTTTGCTAGAGATGGACGCGAGCGAAAAAATAGCTGTCACTAGAGTCTAGATGGTATGGTTACCGCTCGCATCTGAAACTAGCCTGCTACACATCCTCGCACCGCTCATCTGCGCACCGTTTCACAGCGTCGCTACGCATCCTCACACCGCTCAGCGACCTAGCACAACTCTGGTGGAAGCGCTCACACCGTTTCACAGCCTCGCTCCACCTCGCCTCGCCTTGGACATCTCTGGTGAAAACGCAGCCTTAGGTTTTGATTAAAGTTATGGTTATGGTTAAGTTATGGTTTTGTATGGTTTGGATTGAAGTTTGTAGAATATGGCAGCATGATTAGATTTTGTTCGAAAAAGATGTTTGATTTTGGGCTACCACTATGTACACTACATATATAAATAGAAAAAAATAGGGGAATTTCATAAAAATACTAATAAATTAATTTGTACAGGCGTACAAAAATGATCATTTGAAAAGTTTTATAATAAGATAACCTTCTTTTTAGGGCAGCCATGACAGTTGTGTTTGACATGACGTTTGACGACTTTGACGAGCTTTAAGAAGTGACGTCTTTGAGTCTTTCTTTGCTTTTGAGTTTGAATTTGATGTGTTTCGGAGTTTATAGTGATTGTTTTTGTTTTGCGACCCAGTTTACTACTACGGACATTGATTTATTGCTTCTCTGTTGACCCCGGCTTTGTTTAATGTTTTTTTTTTTTTTTGTTTAACACTTCAAGCACAAACGTACAGAGGCGGACTTAATGCCATAGGCATCGCAGATATTCATGGACTTAGTATAATAAACTGGACTGAGCACTCTACCAGAAAAACGTGACGAGAGAGATATTTGATGATTAAACGAACTTACCTGTACGTGAAGTTCAATCACAATTACTCGAAGAGCTTCGTTCGAAGATATTAGCATTAACACACTCGTAGTTTCACTTACAGACTCGCCATTTCGCATTGAATTTAGGAGAAATTATTTAAAACTATAAATATGAATCCAATGTAAGGTAGATTCAAAACTTTGTTCTTGTCTATGACATTCTCACCTACCCAGCTCATTTAGTTTGGAGGTTTGCTGAGCTGTCTTATTTTTATTATTATTTCACAACTAGGGATTCAGCGTGACTGGGAGGGAGGGATGCTAATATCTTCGAACGAAGCTCTTCGAGTAATTGTGATTGAACTTCACGTACAGGTAAGTTCGTTTAATCATCAATTACTCTCAAGCATCGTTCTCGATATTAGCATTAACACACATGTAGATGTTGAGAGATAGTTTTAATTTGTGAAATATAATCAATTACATAGTTACATATTGTATCTATGCTTAAGAAGTTTGACAGAAGGAAATACTTAAATATTCACTAAGTACCTATATTTTATAACTATATTTAAGTCAATCCCATAATTAAATAGCTTTTCAATGATAACAATACTATAATAAATAAGATATCTATAATTATCTATTTAACACACTTGTGACAAAATCACTTGATTAGACATATCATCTCGTATTATAATATTTGGCAAAAACAGTAGAATTTGAACTCCACCGGCAGTTTTACGTATAACGTCCAGGCTAACTCCTACGCTATAAGGCTTTAGAAGTGGTTGCGTGCTTGGTGCTGTGCGCAGTAAACAGAGAGATATCAATGCCACTGGTTTGTAACACTCTGTTTACCCATTTGCTCAAAGTTTGCGATGTTACTGCTCGGTATGGTTTTCTCAATGAAATAAATAATGATTGATGGTCTTGACGTATCTGATTGGTCCTATCAAGATTCAAGATAAACTTGAAGAGTACCAGCAGGGCAAATTTGTGGCTTTTGTAAATAATACGGTAAGGAAAAAACGCTGGTTGTAAGGAACCTACTCCTGAAGTTTTAATTAAATCAGTTATTTTAATAAACCCTGAATAATATTTTGATAATATTTTCAACATGGATTTTTGATAAGGTCTGCATTCTATGGGCAGGGCTAGAAGGGTCACTAACTTTTTACTAAGTTTTTCAAGACTTAAATTTTCGTTGGGATATAATTCCGCTAAATAATTTAAAACTTGATCAGTGTTCCACGTTAAATTGTATTACTGAACTATGGGCCGCAATCGAAAGATTCCCTTAAGAATCTCTGTATAAATTCATTGTTTACTATATCGTGTCCAAGTAACAACGATAAAGCGGATCGCGAGAGGGTACCTTACCGACCTCCGGTATTAAACAATAGCGTTAGAAAACAAAGAATATTCGAAGCTTTATAGGGATTTATGTTATTTTCGTGACAGTACGCAAACCACTTCTTAAGGCAAGTATCATATTGCTTGACAGTGTTATCTGACAAAGATGCTAGCATTTTGACTATGGACGGCGGTGGAATTTCTCTTCGGAGAAGAGATGCCCGGACAACCTCCCCACAAACAAGGTTATTTGCCGGTGAATTGCACGTTCGCTATAACGAGAAATAATTAAACCAGACTTTAAAAAGAGTGGTTTTGATGTGAGGAGTCTTTTGAAAAGACCATCTTATTTTTTTTTTTTTTTTTTTTTTAGTGTACCAGCGGTTGTGTTGGCCATTTTGGCACAAAGACAATACCAATGGCTTTATCGTCTTATGTTAATAATTTTACGCAGTCTTTAAAATAATAGAAATTGGTGGAAACGCGTAAAAGTAAAAATTTGTCCATCGTATAGTGAACGCGTTAATTAAATAAGCGTCAGGGTCTCCCTATGCCAAGAAACATAGATATAGCATTTATGATTTTTTCTGCTCGCGAATAACTCAATCCAAGGGACACCGAAGTGTTGCTTTATTTTACTAAAAGCAGTTTCAGAAATTTCCCACTCTATGTCGGGGTGTAACCTTCTTGATTCAGTGTCCGCAACTATGTTATCAGAAGAACGTATATAATCAGTATGAACCACAATTTTACGCGCTTCGCACGATTTCCATAATTGTTCCGTAAAATCAAAAGGTCAAATGGGGAAATTGTATGCCACCCATTCTGTTAACGTACGATATTGCTGTTGTATTGTTGTTTTTTTTTTAAGTTTTTCATATCAAGAAAAGCTGCAAGTATTTCCAAATAATTAATATGAAGAGTTTGCTCATGTTGACTCCAAGGTCCATTGGCAGTCTCATCACCACAGGCGGCGCCCCATCCCGTTGTTGAGGCATTACTAAATATCTCTAAGGAATATGTGTCAACCTTAATTTTACACTATGATTCCTTTATCCCATTAAGCAACCAGTCAAAGATTTGCCACAACTCATTTGTCGCATTTGTGTTGTAAGTTCATAAACTTATCTTAGTTTTCATCATCTTTGAGGTTTAGATATTTACACCTCTCAAAGTCTTTGGTATAAAGCCAGCCGTAGTCTACGGCCTGACACGCGGATGTTAGAAGGCCGATAAAGCGAGAAAAATCTCTTATTTTACATCGTTTGAGCTTCCTAATTCTTAGTAATTCTGTTTCAATCTCCTTTCTTTTGTCGTCAGGTAATCTTACTTAAAATGTATTTGAGTCTATAATATTTCATAAGAAATTGCAATAATTAGTAGGCACAACAGAACTTTTTCTGTGTTGATAATGAATCCTAACGATTTTAATAATTGTTTTCTGTCATTCATATTTTGTAAACAGTCAGTATACGATTGACCATCCAAAAACAAATCATCCAAATTTATCTACATTTTAATGTAGATAAATTTCCCAAAAACTTCAGTAACTTTGCGACTGGTTTAAGAATTTTCGTAAAAATATACGAAGCACTGTTTAAGTCGACCGGCAGCACGTTAAACTCGTACAGATTACCATTAAATTTTAAACGTAAATATTTTTTTGAGTTGGGATGTATGCTTGTTAAAAAATAGGCATCTTATAAATCAATTGTTGACATAAAACAGTTGTTTGATAAAAGTTTTAAAGCTGTTTAAAATGTTGGGTTAGTATAAATTTATTTAATTGTTTTGGATTTAATATGAAACGTTCGGCTCAGGAACAAGTAATATACTGGATACGTATTGACCTGCGCATGGTTGACATGAGGACGCTGCCCCGCCCGGTGCTAATAAGATCTTGTATTAATGCTTTAAAGGCCTTGTATTCGGATTGCGAATTAATAGGCTCTGATGGAACATTGTCAGAAAACATAATTTTATAGCCAGAAATCCAATAGAGTAGGTATGACAGGGTTAGTAGTCAATAAACACCGCTGTTCATAGAAAAACAAAAGACGACCCGCGAGGCTTACCGGCTTTAACGTCGGTGACCTGCTTGCGGCTGACGTGACAATGTTCTGGAAGCGTTGTCGTGCGTCGTCCTCGTCTGCTGCCTCTGAGTCCGAGTTGCTGGTGCCGCCCGCGCCCCCCGGCGGCGGTGATGGGAACTGTCGGTGACGCGCCGGGTGGGCTCGGTAGTATAAAGGCCTGCCTGCCTTAGCCGGTTTATTAGCCGTAGACTGCATTGTAGATGACCTTATATCAGCTCCAGATTTTATAATCGTTTAAGCTGATTTTAATGTTTCTTCTAAGCTATTACCAAATAGCATTTTATCTATTTTGGTTTTGACCAACTGATCTTTGAGCTCCTTGCTGACAATTGAAAGAATGAACGAATGTCGTGAGATCGAGTCCGTATACTGAATATCGCCGAGGATTCGAGCGGTATCCATCAACAGCTTGAGGAGCTCAGGGTTTTTGTGACCTGATGAAAGCAGTGCAGTAATGGCCTCGCTGATAGAGGACAAAGCACAGGATGTTAGTACCTGCTTACCTTCTATACCCTTGTCTCGCTTTGCTTAAGTTTCTAATAAAGATACTCGAATCTCCGAATTGAGGGTAGGCGCTTTTATAAACTTACAGTTCACCGGTACCAACAATCTTGTGTTTCAATTCCTTGCGGTTCTGTTTAGAGAGGCCAGGGGTCGCAATGTGGTTTAGTCTAATTGCCAAATGCTTTTGTATTTCGAAGGTCTTCAACTAATATTTCCATTTTATCTTGATCTCACTCGGGTACGTCTTGTTGAGAATCAAGGGCCTCCGGTTCACTCGCCTTCTAGAGGTACGGCGGCAGATTTCATGGCAGGCGCAGTAAGTACTTGCGCGGATGGCAGTGCGGCGGTAGCGGAGCTCGGCGGTAGTATGTTTACTTGTGCCGTGCTGTTGTCGGCGGTAGGCGACTTAGTGACGACCGGAACTCCGGACCGGACTCCTCATCACCAAATTCCGCTGGGGCTGGTTGCCAGTACGAGCATCCAAGTTGTGGATCTGTATCGCATTTGTATGTGATATGTGGCACAATCGTCATCGATTGGATTTGGTTCGCGCTCAGCAAGCAAAATAAGTATTTTGCTTTATTTGGTGGGAAGTGAGACTCCTTCTGAGAAACACGCAGTCCCAATAGGCGGCTTAGTACTTATTTGTTTCTAGAGAAACAGCTTAAATTCCTAGAGGAATAATGTAGGTACATGCTATGGAAAAACCCCACAGGTAGATCCGAGCAGCAAGTACTTAATTTAGGAAGTGGAAGGCCCCGATAGGACAATCCGATTTTCCGTATTATAAGTTATACTTGTAACCCGTTATGAATTCAAAACCACAACGTTCGTCGCAACGCCAGGCGGTTGCGATGCTAAAAGTAACCAATTGAAATATAAACACGAAATAAGTAGGTCAATGACTCACCCTGCAGGTTATAAGGCGTAGAAAAATCACCATCCGACGACGATGCACTGTCATAGCGAGTACGTCGCCCACGTTTTATTACGCGTTCTAATTTTTAAAGTTTTTTATTTAAATAACTATATTTATCGCGCTTATTACTCCTTCTTTTCGGCATTCTATAGCTAAATTATAAAAACGCATTTGAAAACAAAGAAATGATGCGAAACAGCGAAGCACTGATACGTGAATGAGCTGGGTAGGTGAGAATGTCATAGTCAAGAACAAAGTTTTGAATCTACCTTACATTGGATTCATATTTATAGTTTTAAATAATTTCTCCTAAATTCAATGCGAAATGGCGAGTCTGTAAGTGAAACTACATGTGTGTTAATGCTAATATCGAGAACGAAGCTTGAGAGTAATTATAACAGAGCCCTTTGTCTCTTTCTAATAGGGTGACCAAACATTTTTATAACAAATAAGAAACTTCGTTTTGACAGAGATTATTTGTTTCCGGTTAACACATCAACGGTTAAATAATAATTTATGAGAAAAAAAAGAATTTCGTTTCCTTTTCATGCTCTTTTTCCGTTTGCTCTGCAGAATTGGTGTTTGGGTATTCAAATGGAGGGAATAAAACTGAAAGTATGACAAACATCACACTACAAGTAAAATAACTTACGTATTTATGTTTTTAACTTTAAGAAAAGTTTTAATTATTTTCTTTTATAGGTTTACAATCTGTACATAATACTAACTTATTTATTTTAAGTAAAATTAAATATTAGTATGCTTATTTGGAAGCTATTATATATTTGCTAGGTAACACTGAAATCTGACACCAATGGTGTTGAGGCGGCATTTTTGACGTCCTAATAGTTGTTTTGAGAAAATTATAAGATTTATCTACGGTTTTTTTTATTTTTACTGTGAAAATGGTTAAAAAGTGTTATATCACGTTATGTTAAAGTGAATCATATGGTGGTTGTGGCATGTCATTTCACTGGTAAGGAATATTATAGATTTTGATTACTAACAATGATTAGTGTGATCATGTTCTAGACGTTTTGCAGAAGAAAGACTAAAGCTACTTTCAGACTACGCTATAATATAATAGCATATAGTAACATTAGGTTTAGTATATGCGAAACCTGATACACGTGTCTAGTATTTTTATATAAAGAAACTATGTACAAAATTTCAAAACTGTATCATGTAAAATCACAAAGTTATAAGCTTGTTCTGTTACCTAGTTGTCCGTACAAAATCGTGGTCACCACGCAGCGCTCGCCTCCAGCGTCGTCTTGAGTTCATTGATAATAATAATTTGGCAGTAGGTACCTAAATTATTGCGATAGGTACTCAGTCGCTCGGTGTCCAACTTTTAACTTTTTTAAATATTTTTGGGAAAAAATATACCATTGCTTAAAAATTATTGGAATCGATTCAGTTACTTATTCTGAACAAACTAGCACAAACTAGAACAAACTATTAGATCTTATTATATTGTACCTATGTTTCACAAATAAATAATTTGAATTTGAAAACTATATTCAGGTTTCGCATATACTAAAAATAATGTTGTAAAGCTCATAGCACAACAATATCGCGCACCATACATTGCTATGGACACGTTCACACTGTGCTGTACTATTTATTATTGACTTACTAGCCTTAGGTCCTTCTTTGCTATACTATATGGCACTATAGTATAGCGTAGTCTGAAAGCAGCATTATGCTTTCGAGTATTAATTTTATTTTTTTCATTTTTCGCATGACAAATATTATTTGTACCTATGTATCGCATTATTGAAATAGTATTATTTTTGTTGTTACAGCTTTCCATGTAAATAAGGCAAAAATGGTTGAATGAAATTCCCGTATTTCAAACCATAGCCAAAAGTTCTGCTGTGTGAACTTGTGTGCAGCCTCCATTTCAAGTCGGAGGATTTTCATTCTACAAAATCACGACGAGCTTTACATGCTTATGCAGTACCATCATTTTTTCCAGTAATAAGGATATAATATTGGTTATATCATTTTTATCATTAGTACACACGGCCGCTCATCAAGCTCGAATGTTTGGACTTTGAACTATTGAAGTTGAACTCTGCGAATCGTGCGAGAGGGTCCGATATGTTGTTGTTATTTCGTCTCTCTCACGCGTAGACCGTATGGTATGGAAGCGCCGCGCCGCCGCCGCCACATTCTAAACATACCATACCTATACGTAGGTAATTCAATAATATTATTTTGTAAGCGAGTTGAGTTCGTCGCATAATGATTGTTATGGGTAGATTATTTTTCTATTTGCGCTGCACCTGTGTACTAATACATCTATTATTAAAAGTTATTATTTTATTAGCGATTTTAACAACGATAACTATTGAAGAAAATGTATGTATAAGAGTTTATAAGTAATCATGTTTTTGATTTTCCTCATAAAATTAAATAAAAAAGTTGAAGCTAGGCAATTATGAAAAAAATAAATTAAGCCATAAATGTTTTCTTCCATTCGCACTGGCATATAAGTGTCTACTGTGATATTTAATCATATTGCTATTAGGTATGGTTTTATAAAATAGTAAAAGGCATTTCAGTTTGCAATTTCGTGAGGCACATTGATTGGTGCCAACCAGCTTAGACAAAATAGATAGCTAGAGCTACCTATAAACTGGATGAAAAGACTTGGCGCAGTGGCTGAGCGATTGGTTGCTGCGCTACGTGTCGCGGGTTCGTTCCTGTAGAGAACAAATATTTGTCCAACTGTTCCGGGTCTGGCTGCTTGTGTATGTAAGATTAAAGTTGGTAAACGCACGCACCATCCAGGAGAATTCCTAATTGTCCTCGAATGCTGCCTTTGTGATTCTTGAATGGCAGCGCATGCTTCCGATTCTCATCTAAGACCTGCATTGTATAATCATTTAAATCCTAATACTTGTCTTAAAAAATTGCTAAACTGTGTTTGTTTGTGACTTCTTTTCGTCATAACTATCGACGTGATTATTCGTAATGACCGTGAATCCCGTTTGCGTCAGAATGGCTGTATCGGTTCGCGTCAGGCTGGTGACCAAAAATTGCTAAGTATTTGGTACTTTTTACTACCTACAGTCAATTAATTGCTACATAACTTGGAAACAACAGCACTGGATAGGGATAATTGGAAGGAGGGAAGGGAGGCCTTTGCCCTGCAGTGGGACACAAATGGCTGATAATAATAATAATAATAAGCGCGCATACTATGGGTCTACAGAGGGGGGAACTAACCTCACTGCGTACCGTGTTGGGATGCTGTCTCTGTTCCAGGTACTTGAACCAACCGTCAACGTTTCGGCCCAACGACTGTCGGATCAGGTGCGGGTCATCCAACGCAATCACATGTTGGACGACGCCGTACTTGATAGGCTGCGCTCAGAGGTACTGAGCAACCGTATCGTTTTAACTCCGGCACAAACCGCGGTGCAAGCGTCAGTGATTGACGCAACCCCGCCGCGGTTCAACCCAGCTGTTGTAGAGGAAGATGATAGGGTTGCTGTGGTAAGTAGCCAGTGCAACGACCGATTGAGGAGCGCTTTGGAAGATGCGCTTCGCGAGTATCGTTCTACTCCTACTGAACTTAGACCCCGATTACCACGGTTACCCATGCATAATAAAAATAGGGCGCTGGTGTGTGCCTTGGACTCGCAACTCAAGAATTTATTCGAGAGCAGCGAGAACCTCGTTGATACACACTCGATCCTGTACTGTGGGGCTGTTGCGGCATGTCGTTTAGCTAATGTCAAGTTTCCAAATTGTGACGTAGCTACTCGACCAAAACCAGCCGTACCAGCCTGGCAGCGTAGGATCGAGTGCCGCATCGACGGGGCCAGGGTACTCATCGGCAAACTACACTGCTTCAGGGAGGGCAATACACGACCACGTGTGATGCGTTTTGTAAGGCGGGCATTCTCGGGGACTGGAATCAGTCCTCAAGAATACATGTCCCGTGTCACAGAGCGCATCGACTTCCTGAAGCAGAAAGTTTATGCATGGGCGAACCGTATTCGGAGGTATAAGCGGCGGGTTGATCGATACTCACAGAATCGCATGTTCCAGAGCGATGAGAGGTGGGTATACAGAGCTTGGGAGCGACCTGACCAGAATATGACAGACGTGTGCCGCCCGGATGATGCTGCTACGAGTTCTTTCTGGCGCAGCATCTGGTCGGTACCCGTCTGTCATACTGAGGCTGACTGGATGCGTGATGTCGAGCAGGTGTGTGAACCTATCCCAGAAATGGAGCCAATTTTGATAACACCTTTAGATGTAGCCAGAGCAGTTCGTCCGTTACCGAATTGGAAATCACCGGGACCGGACGGACTGCACAACTTCTGGCTCAAATGGCTTAGCAGTTCACACACTTGCCTGGCATCCCAATTCCAGTCATCCTTAGAGTCTGGGTCCCTACCGCAGTTTTTAACAAGAGGCGTTACCCACCTGCTCCATAAGTCAGGTAGTCCCGCGGAACCCAAAAATTATAGACCGATCACGTGTTTGTCTACGGTCTATAAACTTCTTACATCCATTTTGAGAGCTAAAATTAATACACACATTGACAAAAACTCCATTATGTCTGCCTCTCAAAATGGATGTAGGAATGGGTCCCGCGCCACTAAGGAGCTACTCCTCATCGACATGGCCATTAGCCAACAGGTTCGTCGATCCCGCAAGGATCTGTCTACATGCTGGATAGATTATAAGAAGGCCTACGACTCGGTGCCACATACATGGCTCATGAGGGTGCTGGAGTTGTACAAGATAGATGCAACTCTACGCGCCTTCCTTGAGTCGTGTATGGGGCAATGGAGGACGGTCCTTCGATATCCAGGATGTCGACAGATCCAGGGGAACGATGAACCTGTATGGATTAAACGGGGAATATTCCAGGGCGACAGTCTGAGCCCACTTTGGTTCTGTCTAGCCCTGAATCCTCTGAGCACATTGCTGGAGGATTCAGGTCTAGGCTACCGGTTGAGGAGAGGTGGTCAGGTCATATCTCACCTTCTTTACATGGATGATCTGAAACTCTTTGCCCCCAACAAATTGCAACTGATGGAGCTACTGAAAGTAACTGAAACTTTCAGTAGCGCCATCAGGATGGAATTTGGTGTGGACAAATGTGCAGTCATGTATGTAAAGCAAGGGGAGATTATGGAATCCGAGGGAATTCAGCTCTCGGATTCCATACACCTGAGAACCCTTTCCTCAACCGAAAGCTATAAGTATTTGGGTATGTCGGAAGCGTTAGGCATTAACGTAACTGACATGAAGCAATCGTTGAAGGAGCGCTTCTTTGGACGCCTGAACAAGGTATTACATAGCCTTCTTTCAGGCGGAAACAAGGTGCGCGCCTTCAACGGTTGGGTCATGCCGGTTTTAATGTACTCTTTCGGCGTACTCAAATGGACTCAGACCGAACTCGATGCCCTGGATAGGAGAGTTCGTACACTGCTTACCGCAAACCGGATGCATCACCCACGATCATCAGTGATGAGGCTGTACATCCCGCGGAAGTGTGGGGGTCGAGGGTTTTTAAACGCGAAGTCCCTTCACAACCGCGAGATGTGCAGTCTCAGAGAATATTTTTTAAAAGTCGAGGTGGGTATGCACCGAGATGTGGTCGCAGTGGACAAGGGACTCACCCCGCTGTCCATGGCTAAAGAGAACTGGCGCAAACCTGAAGTACTTACTACCGATGACCGCAAGGAAGTATGGCAAGGCAAGGAGCTTCACGGGCGCTTCTACCGAGCTCTTCATGGGCCCGATGTAGATTTTCTAGCGTCCGTGTCCTGGTTACGTTTCGGCGATCTCTTTGGAGAAACTGAAGGTTTTGTCTGTGCGATTATGGACGAAGTTATGTTGACGAACAACTATCGGAAATATATTATGAAGGACGGGACGGTTGACGTGTGTCGGGCATGCCACCGTCCGGGTGAGTCTATCAGACATATTATTTCTGGTTGTTCTCGTCTGGCTAACGGCGAGTACTTGCACAGGCACAACCAAGTAGCCAGGATTATTCACCAGCAACTTGCCTTGAAATATAAACTTGTGGAATCTGAGGTACCGTACTACAAGTATGTGCCCGACCCAGTTCTCGAGAAAGACCATGTTACGCTGTACTGGGATCAGTCTATCATTACTGACAGGACTATTGTCGCCAATAAGCCTGACATAGTAGTGATAGACCGATCAGCGCGCCGCGTAATGATAGTCGATGTTACCATCCCGCATGACGAGAACCTCGTGAAAGCTGAGAAAGAGAAACAAATAAAATATCTCGACTTGGCACACGAGGTTGTCGACATGTGGAATGTGAACTCGGCTATCATTGTGCCGATCGTCGTGACGGCCAATGGCCTTATAGCCAAGAGCCTCGATGACCATCTTTCGAAGCTCTCCTTAGGCGGTTGGATCAAGGGCCTGATTCAGAAGGCAGTACTCCTCGATACGGCTCGTATTGTGAGGAGGTTCTTGTCTCTGGAGCCCTAACCACCGGTAGCTTGGACCCTGCTCCCGCTACCGGCGGACCACTATTTTTTATATTTTTAAATGTTTTTATATAGTTTTTGTTAAGAAATATTTAAAAATGTAATAAGTATGTTAGAGAATAAATAAAGGAAATAATAATAACTTGGAAACAAAATAAAGTTTGTGTAAACTATTCAAATTCGTGTTATTATTTTTACTTGAGTAATTGCTACCCTCATGTCTTTCATGTCCACTTTATAGCTTAAACAAGTAAAAAGTTATGATCATTTGACATTTTTACAGGGAATGGATTGTGTAGTCGTTTTAAATTGCTTTATTCAATAACCTTAGTTTTTGAATAAAGCAATTTAAAACGATTACAACAATGTTTCTTTCTGGATTGTGTAATCGTTATTACAACAATGTTTCTTTTTATTCGTCATTTTGAAGTCCCTTTATTTTGTTTCCAAGTTAGGTAGCAATTAATTGACTATACGTAGTAAAAAGTAGCAAATAGGTAGCAATTTTTAGTCTCTAGTCTGATGCGAACCGATACAGACCACCAGCCATTCTGACGCACACTTAATCCCAGCCGAGCGATCTTTGGGAACTGTTGACTTGAAACGGTTGGCGGACGACACAACACGATGCAAAAAATTTCGTCTGTGTGTGTAAGTGCGACTGTGTGTGTAAGTGCAAAGCATTAAACGCTACCGCACTGTGATTGGCCAATGCCACGATGCTTAGTGCCTTTCCGACGATTCTCTGTATTGAATGTAGCGTAGTTATGGGTATGTTGGGGGTCGAGCTTTATGTGCTGGCTGCGCTCCGGGTATCTTGCAAGGAACGATGTGAAGGAAGAGGGTTTCGTTTCACAGACATATTTTTTGATTAGATTTTCCATTTAAAAGTTCCGGATTGATTGACTACGATTTGTTCAAATTTTTTGCGCACTTACGTATCTACTTCTGAGTTTTGCGCAATCGAGAAAAAAAAAAATTTGATGCGATTAAAACACATATTTTATAAAAGATTCAATCATCTAATTAGTCCATGACATTCTATCCAATGTATAACGGATGAAGAACCACACGAATTACAACCAGTATAAGCATTGGTTAATTCGTATTTAAATTTAAGAATATTCCATCATGCGAAATGTATGGCATTAAGAAAATTAGGCAGTAACATTGGCTTACGGCAGAAACACAACAAAACAATTATGTTCAGCAGTGTTTAATTTTAGTATATTTATGTTGGTCACACACTTTCAATTTTATTCCCTCCATTTGAATACCCAAACACCAATTCTGAAGAGCAAACGGAAAAAGGAGCATGGAAATTGAAAAAAGAAATTGGTTGATATGTTAACCGGACACAAATTATATCTGTCAAAACGAAGTTTCTTATCTATATATATATATATATATGTAATGGTAAACTGACTGACTGACTGGGTGATATATCAACACACAGCCCAAACCGCTGCACAGACAGGTATTTGATCCTAAAAATGGCCAAAATTGTTTTTTTTTTATATTGGTTCTATTCCCTCTAAGCCATTGTTTTCAAAAACAAGGATAACCGCACCAAACAATAGCAAAAAAACAAAGCGCTAGCCGCTTCAGGCACGCCGTGGACTCAGTCGGAAGTTACCGTTCGCCAAAAGCGTTCGTGTGATTGTTCGATGCGCTTAGATTTCGTTAATTTCAAATATTTTCCATCTTGTGACTGAACGATTTTGTGTTGGTTTTCACTATGGATTGAGCACAACCAGTTATGTATTTTATTCGCCACTTACTTTCAACAACTAATCTAAAGCCTTTCTTCATTTATATTATTGAGAAGTAAACACCAAGAAACTGCACACACATTATTATTTATTATTCGCTGCTACACATTTTGGAAGATCAAAGGAAGTTTTAATATATTTAATTAAGCTCAAAACAGCCACCCCAAAGTAACCCTCTATTTTTGGTGATTTTTTCCGTAGGCACATTCGATACACAGTAAATTAAGTTTTACTTAAATTTTGTGTATTTTTTATAGGCTCTTCTGGAATGAGAGTTATGACTCAAAATTATTTGTTTAATATAATGGAACGCTCAAATACCTCAACTTTTAATCAAAAGTTGCAATTTATGGAGCGGGAACTGCTCAATCAATATATTATGCAGAAAATGAACAAAATATTGCTGATTATGCGCTGTTATTTGATAACAGCGCACACTAAAAGTGATGTCAACAGCTTTTCCATCAAGCATAAAATGCTTTTCACTATGATTGATCGAAAAGTATGCAATGCTGGTACGCATAGTAAATCAACCATGTGATGCTACTTATACGGCGCCACATCATTACAGTTTAATGATCTGGAGAAAGAGAGACCATGCAAAAATAAAATCTAGAATTGGGCTTGTCTTTGTTGCATGCTCGGATAAGATTTTATGAGAGCATTTTACATGTGGCCTATGGATTTCCCGTAAAAAATGGAACGTTTGCTTTACTGCCGAGGAAAAACAAGCAGTGGAAAATAAAAAATCCAAGATAAGTTCCATGAGAAACTCGGTCGGTTGGTGGATATACCAAAAGCCAACTTTGGAAATACCAATGTCGGAAACACCAGTAGACGCCTTTTGAAATCTTCGAAATATCGGCGGCAAATTACGGGGATAGACGTAAATTTAATTTATAGAATGAAAATGATTATGGGCACATTTTGCTGTGGTATAAAAATAAACGTGAAGGTGTTTGAAAGATATTGCCTAGAAACGGCAAAGTTATACGTTTCTTTGTACAACTTTTACCCAATGTCTCCGACATTACATAAAGTATTGCGTCATGGGGCTGAACTAGTAAGGGATGCAATTCTTCCCAGTGGACAACTGACCGAAGAAGCGGCAGAAGCCCGCAACAAACATATTAGAATGTTCCGGCTCAACTACACCCGAATTTTTTTCCGGGTAGCCTGCAATGCAGATGTTTTTAACAAGCTCCTCTTAACCTCTGACCCTGTTCTGACGGGCATGAGGAGGAGGAAGAATAAAAAATATCTCCCACTTTCGGCTGATGTTCTAAATATGTTACTCGAAACTGAACATTTCAAATGTAAGTTTTGAAGATGACGAAAAAATGCTTGTAAATATTACGTATGACTTTTTTTTACCTTTTCCAAGCTAAAACTGAAATAAAACGTTGTTAGGCAGCCATTAGGAGCATCAAATATTTTTGACCAACTTTTAGGGACTATCTGTGCGCTGGTCCTAGAGACATGAAACTTGGAGGGTGTGTTCTTTGTGAAGAGTAAGTATCCACTAAGAAAGGGTGTTTGGAAATATTGTGTTTAGGCTGACGATTGAAAATTAATTTATACGTGTCTCAGCGTTTTAGATAATTCTACCCCCGAAGGGTTAAAAAGGGGGCTGACGGTGGAATCTTGCAACTCAATTTTGAACAACCGATTGAGCTGATATTTTGCACACACCTTTGGTTCTGGTGACAATACATTTTTATGACAGACATACCTCAATCCTGCAGTCAGGATCGTCTCCTCAAGAGAGAACTCTTCAACGGTTAGTAGCACAGACACGAAACTTTGTATGCGCGTTCTTACGATGATTATTACTTAGACAGGAAACGGGATATTAACGGGACGGGATTTTTTTTTTTATCATGACCTCATCCTGCAGCCAGGGTCATCTTCTCACGAAGGAACTCCTCAACGGTTACTAGCGTTTTTAAAAAGGCATTTTTGAGTTAAAATTACTAATATTTCCTCTTATGGTTGGAAACCAACAAAACGTAAATCGTTGTTTTTTTTAAATTTCAACCCACAAGGGGGTGAACAGGGGGATGAAGTTTTGTATTGAAGTTGTTCGTTCATGAATAAAAATATTAAAGGCAAACCGATGAAGTGGTTTTGCGAGAGAGCCATTTTGACTCCCAAAAACGACCAAGCCGCTGCGTTTAACGAAATGTTGATAAATACATTCGAAGGTGAAGAAATGATTTATAATTCTGTTGACACCATGGTCGATATGGACGAGTCGGTTAATTATCCTGTAGAATTTTTAAACTCTCTTAATCCGCCGGGTCTTCCGTGTCACAGACTTATGTTGCGTGTAGGTGCTCCTGTCATGTTGCTTTGAAATATACGGCCTCCAAAATTGTGCAATGGAACTAGACTACAAGTAATAGCTCTCCACTGCAATGTTATTGAGGCCAAAATAATATCTGGATCTGCCAGAGGAGAAACGGTCTTCGTGCCGCGTATACCATTAATACCAAATGATCTTCCGTTTGAATTTTAAAGATTGCAGTTCCCAATCAAGGTTTGTTACGCGATAACTATTAATAAGTCACAGGGACAAACTGAAATTTGTTGTTAGTTGATTTGCGGCAAGACTGTTTCTCCCGCGGCCAGTTTTATGTGGCTTGCTCACGTATAAGCTCTCCAACTGGTCTGGTTGTTTTAGTGCCCGCTTCCGAATTAGTGAAAAACATTGTACCTATGTAAAGAAATACTGTGAAGGACGGTATTTAGGTAGATACCGGTCCTTTACAGTTTCTATTTGAAAGAAAGAAAGAAAATATAATTATTTGCCGCAGATACATGACGTGCATCACACAAAATTACAAAAAAATAATAATAACAAAACACAAATAAAACAAATAAATACAACAGGATGGAACAAAAAAGAAAAAAATTAACAGCTAATTTCTTTAAAGTTTCCTAAAATATCACACGTAGTGGAGGACAATTAGCCTTAAACAAAGCTCTATACTTTTATTAATATAATAATACATAATTATCTAGAAAACAAGAATTTAAACTCTACGCGGACGAAGTAAAATAAAATAGTAGCGAAGTCAAACCATACATTGAATATTCGAGTCTGATGCTGAAAATATAGTTTTTAGAATTTTCGTCAGTTTGTTTGGATGCACATATGTTCCGGTTTGCAAAAAACGGCTGAACGGATTCGGATGATATTTGGCACACAGATCGTTTATAATCTGGATTAACCTATAGGTTACTTTTTAATATCGGTAGAACTTTCCCGTTGGATATTTTTCGACATCCACGCGGGCGAAGCCGCGGGCAAAAGCTAGTTTGTTATATAATGCTTGGTTACCCTATTAGAAAGAGACAAAGGGCTCTGTTCTAAATATCTCTCTCGTCTCAATTTTCTGGTAGAGTGCTCAGTCCAGTTTATTATAACTAAGTCCATGGATCCACAATGTTTAATTTTATGTTATGATGCTCTCCTTGACCAAGTTAATTTGAATGTACAGACGTCAGCACAGCAATTTACCCAATCTTCCTTGAACCTAATGCTTTAGCGATAAAGTTGAAAATTTATTAAAGAAATTCGACAGATTGTAGTAGCTTGATGTGCTGGCATCTGTACATTGAAACGAAGTGAAAATAAAGAAAATTAACAAAAAACAATGTTTACTGTATTATATAGCGATATTTGTATATAGTGTACATGGTGCTAGCCCAGGCTCCATACATTTCTGGAACATCTCCTTTTATTATCATTCTTACTGTGAACCGTTTTATACAGTTGGAAAATTTACTGTGGGTAGGTACGGTTGAAACAGTTTTTTTTTTTTTTGTTTTTTAGATGCCAAAGAAAGACTACGAGAGGTCAGGCCGACTTACCTACATACAAACAAGCCTATGACGATGTAAAAGCGGGATCGTCGTTAAAAACAGCAGCAGAAAAGAATGGACTGAACCTACTACAACTATATTTTTAAAGATGTTGAATTTTATCCTTTTAAACTAATAAGTATTGTTTTGTTTTATGATTTGTTTATCTATTTATCAAAATTTTTATGTTTTATAGAAATAATGTTTTGAAGTTTTACTCGAATAAACAAAAAAAAAAACAAAAAAAAACAAAAACAAAAAATATAAACAAAAACACAAAAAAAAGTATTTTGTTAGCTGGAGAGCTATTTAGTTTATAATTAATGCTGTTGATTTTTGAGAAATATAATAACAATTTGCAATTATTAGATATAACTACCGGAGATTTATTGTGAAGGACGGTACGGTTGACATATGTCGGGCATGCCACCGTCCAGGCGAATCAATCCGTCACATTATCTCCGGGTGTTCTCGTCTGGCTAACGGAGAGTACTTGCATAGACACAACCTTGTAGCCAGGATTATCCATCAGCAACTTGCTCTAAAATACAACCTTGTGGAATCGGAAGTGCCGTACTATAAGTATGTGCCCGACCCAGTTCTCGAAAATGGCAGTATCACATTGTACTGGGATCAATCCATAATCACTGATAGGACTATTGTAGCCAATAAACCTGATATAGTGGTGGTGGATCGATCAGAGCGGCGCACAATGATTGTTGACATAACGGTCCCGCATGATGAGAACCTCGTGAAAGCCGAGAAAGATAAGAAAATCAAGTATCTTGACTTGGCTCGCGAGGATGTCGACATTTGGGATGTGGACTCAGCGATCATTGTGCCGATAGTCGTATCAGCCCATGGCTTAATTGCCAAGAGCCTCGACCAATACCTGAGGAGGCTCTCGTTAGGCAGCTGGATCAAGGGCTTGATTCAGAAAGCGGTACTTCTGGACACAGCTCGTATTGTTAGGAGGTTCCTCTCTCTGAAGCCCTGACCGCCGGTAGCTTGGATCCTGTTCCCGATACCGGTGGGCTACAATTTTTTATATATTTTTAAATGTCTTTTTTATATTTTTTTAAGGAATATTTAAAAATGTAAAATAATTTGTAAAAGTTTAAATAAAGGAAAATAAAATAATAATAATAAAAATATTTATTTCATAAAACAAGAGCACATTGCACTGTATACATTGTTGATTATAACATTTGTCACAACTATAAGCACAATTATATAAACTCTATCCCTTAAACTAGGTCTAGCCTGTATCTTAAGAGATAGGATTCAGCCATATGGGTACAGTAGATAATTATCATTCAATAACAAGTGAAACAGTGTCGATGTTACATAAGCTAAAGTTATGAAATAAGTGTAGGTTACTTAAGTGTGTTGTGTATGTGAGTGAGAGTTCGTGTATGTGCGTGTTGGTGTGAGTGCGTGTGCATATGTGTGTGTGTGTGCGTGCATGTGTGTGTAATGGTATCATGGTATCATGTGCGTGGATTTTGCGATTGTATTTTTATTTTTATGAGATGTATGCTAGAAGATTCTCCGTTGTGAGGTAGTCTTGCTGTAGTAGCCATTGAGTAATTATGTGTTTTAGCGTGTGTCTGTTTAAATCAAGTATGTTTAGTGTTTTGTCTAGTTTCTTATATATATAACCTTACATTCATCATATAGTTGTTTGGTTGGATAAAAGTACGGTTTATTAGACATAACTTTTAGTACGGCTCTTTGAGCTCGCTCTGCCCTCAGGAAGTTCGTTTTAATAGCACCACCCCATGCAGTGATGCAATACCCGATTATCGACTGGCACAGTGAAAAATAAACCATTTTTAATGTGTCTATATCAGCCGACTCTCTAAGGGATTTAAAAACATATATAAGACGCATTGTCCTGCTAGTTACCATTTCTAGCTGTTTGTCCCATCGTAGGCCGTCATCTATTTGCAGACCTAGATACTTTACACAGTCACTTCTAGCTAGCGTAGGACATGAACACGGTGTTGGAGAGTTCAGGCAGGAGTGAGCAGTTACAACAAAGCTATGCGGTGGCTATGCGTAGATCTTGCAGTTTGGTAGGATCATCCTGCAGAGGTCATTGACATAAATTTGGAACAATGTAGGACCCAATATGCTCCCCTGGGGCACACCGTACGTCACGGTTTCCACATTGCTGAGATACGCATCTATTTTAACTTGCTGAGAACGATTCTTAAGGTAATCTTTGAACATGTCGAGTACTATGCCACGTATACCCAGATGCTCCAATTTTGAGGGAAGTTTGGGAACAGAAACTGTGTCAAAAGCTTTTGACAGATCCAGAAATATACCTAAACACTTAGCCCCACTATCAAGTTTCCTTGCTACAAATTGTGTAAGATCCAGTACAGCATCTTCCGTCGAAACTCCAGACTTGAAGCCATACTGGTTCTCGGCAATAATGCTATGTTTTGTAAAAAACCCCTAAGTTGTCTGTTGAGGATCTTTTCAATAATTTTTGAAAGCGAAGGCAGGATGGAAATTGGTCTGTAATTGTTGACACAGGTTCTGTTTGCGCTCTTATATATTGGATGGACTATTGCTTTTTTTAGTCCGTCAGGGAACGTTCCTGATTGTAAACAAAGATTGCAGATGTAGGTGATTGGTGGCACTAGTATGTGGCGACAGATTTTCAGCAAGGTAGATGATATTCCATCCCAACCTATGGCACAATCATTACGTAATTGTAAGATTATTCTTTCTACCTCACCTTCATCGGTGTCTAGTAAAGCGAGAGAGCCAGCTGGAGGGGAAAAATTGGACTTTTCGGATCGATCGGTGCCAGAGAGAGTATTTCTAGAATCATGAGATTTTAATATATTTGCCGCTAAGTTTTTACCAATACTACTAAAGAAAGAGCATACTTGATTCACGGAAGAGTGAGGATTATCACTTAGTTTTAACAATTCATCGGGACTGGTGCGTATTTTACGAGTATTTGTGATTTCTTGAATGGTTTTCCATAGAGCTTTGGGATTATTTTTAGATTTTTCAAGTTCACTTTTATCAAAGGCTATTTTAAGTTTACGGAGTAGATGATTACAAAAAATTGTATATCGTGTATATGTAAGTTTTAGAATTAAGTTATCTGGTGATTTATTTGATTTTATATGCAGCCTATCCCTATTTTTAATACATTTTAACAAGCCTGGTGTAATCCAGGGCTTAATAGTTCTATGTATCTTTGGAATTCTAATTTTGGTCGTATGTTTAGTTACTACGGTAGCTACTATTGATACAAACTTATTCAAGGCTTCATTTGCATCGTTAATATTATAAATGTCTGAAAAGTTTGTGTTCTCTAGTTCCGATTTAATGGCATCATGATTAGTACGGGAGATGGTGTATTTTTGTTTTCGATATAGATTCGCGTTCATTAACGTAAGTATAATTGGACAATAATTTAACATGGTAATCAATTAGTTTGCCCCTGTGGTTGTGGAGTAGAAAATTGTTGCTTCTATATGTGAACACAATGTAGAGATAGAAAAGAAAAAAAAACAAAACCTTAAAGATTGGAATAAGCCCTACTAACCATAATAGAAAGTCTACACTCACATTATTTTACAAAACCTGAAATAATGTTTCTAATTTATATAAAACAATGGTAATCAAAGTAACTAAGTTTAACTTATAATTTGCTCGCTTTTATAGTGTGCGTTTTATGCATGTTTTAAATTTCTTTTCATTAAGTTGTAGAATGTCAAGTGGTATTATATTGTAACATTTTACACAGTACCCCATAAAAGAAGTGCGTACTTTTGACAATCTGAAACGTGGATCTAATTTGTCCTTATTTCTAGTATTAACATTATGCCTGTCGCTTATTTTTACTAAAAAGCTGTATGTTTTTCCGAACATACATACTGTTTTCATAAATATATTGACAAGATACCGTCGTGACGTTAATTTGTTTAAACAATTCTCTTAGAGATTCGCATCTGCGTAGGTTATAGATGGCTCTAACGGCCCTCTTTTTCAGAATAAATTTTGACTCAATCTCTGCAGCCCGTCCCCACAGCAGAATACCGTAAGACATGATGCTATGGAAGTAACTAAAATAGTCTAGTGTAGCGGTATCCACGTGTGTTATTTGCCGGATTTTACAAACAGCGTAAGCGGCTGAACTTAGTCGCCCTGCAAGTGCTGTTAAGTGAGGACTCCATTGCAGTTTCGAGTCAAGCGTAATCCCCAGGAAAACCGTCTGTTCGACGAATTCTAGTATCTCCCCGTTCAATACAATGTTACATTCGCTACTTCTTACATTCGGTAACGCGAATCTTATGCATTTAGTTTTCTTCTCATTTAACAGCAAATTATTTACAGTGAACCAGTTATGTATCTTAAGTATAGCGTTATTTATGTCGTCAAACTCTTGTGCACGTCTATTAACCTTAAAAATCAGTGATGTGTCATCAGCAAATAAACCATTTGAGGTCGATGTTTCAGTAAATGAGGTAAATCATTTATATAAACTAGAAAAAGGAATGGGCCCCATATTGAGCCTTGCGGTACCCCCATTTTTACTTTTAATCGTAATGAATTTAGGCCATTTATTTGTACTTGCTGCAATTCGAACATTTAAATATGATTTTACTCTTGTGCTTGTTTCCTCAGTCCGTAATGCTCAAGTTTCAGCAACAGTATGTCGTGATTCACGCAATTAAATGCCTTGGATAGGTCGCAAAAGATGCCTAATGCATCTTTTGCCTTTCCCCATGCATTAAAAATGTGCTTTAGTAAAGTGACACCGGCGTCAGTAGTGCCTTACCTTTGGTGAAGCCATATTGTTGATCATGTAGGATGTCATTTCAATTAAAATGATTGAGCATTTGATTTAGCATCACTTTTTCAAAAACCTTGCTAAAAACCGGCAAAATAGATACGGGTCTATAATTATTTGTGTCTTTGCTGTCTCCAGATTTAAAAAGTGGTAAAACTTTACTAAAACGAAACGATAACGTGGCAGGCCGGGCCTGCCACGTTATCGTTTCGTTGGGCCTGCCAGGCCCAGAAGGAAATGGCGGCCTACAATCGCATTAGACCGCGAAATGTGGAAGGAGGGAAGGGAGGCCTTTGCCCTGCAATGGGACAATACAGGCTTATAATAATATAAGTGTTGCCATAATATGGCAACCCCGTATGTCAAACATCAGTTAAATCGTCGCAATTTCTTATTTTAATTTTGGTTTAAATTTAATGGTTATTACAATAGTTACCTAAAAACACCTAAAATAACCTTTTTTTACAAAGCATATAACAGAAAATTGGAAAAATTCAAACGTAACCAGAAAGCGAACAATTTAAACAGTTCTACTACAATGAAATATTCTGTCAATGTCGTATCTATATATTGTTCCTCAATAAAACGTGAAAAATACTAGAAACATATACGAATACATGATGTTTATAACATAATGATTACGAGAGCTGCCTACCGACGCGCAGGCCTTACAACCCCGGACTCGTCGGTCAGCTCCGCCTCGCCGCCGCCGGACCCCGGATCACCTGTGTCACCGGCAGCGGCAGTTGCGTCGAGCTCGAGCGACGAATATTTCTCTCCGCCGACGTCGCCAACACCTGTACGTCGGCAGGGGAGAGGCTGGCCACCGAGGAGCTTGAGACTTAGGGGCCATCCGGCCCCGAGCCGGGTCCCCGCTGCCGGTGGTTGTGTGCAGCGCATGAGATGGACTCATTCCATTAACGAGAACGTCATGCGCGCATACTACGGGTCTACAGAGCGGGGAACTAACCTCACTGCGTACCGTGTTGGGATGCTGTCTCTGTTCCAGGTACTTGAACCAACCGTCAACGTTTCGGCCCAACGAATGTCGGATCAGGTGCGGGTCATCCAACGCAATCACATGTTGGACGACGCCGTACTTGATAGGCTGCGCTCAGAGGTACTGAGCAACCGTATCATCTTAACTCCGTCACAAACCGCGGTGCAAGCGTCAGTTATTTATTTTTATTTTTTTTTTTCTCGATGTGGAAATCCTCTGTGGATGTCCTCCGCCCTGGGGAGAGTGGAGGGGTCTGTCAGACTCGTACTGACTAAAACCACACCGGTGTTCCCTCGCACACTTGCGTCGGGGGGCAACGGGATCTGATGCGACTTCCGCTGCCCCGGACTAGTGCCGGCCCGCCTGACCTGCGGGCCTCGTCCCGGGGGGGAGTGAGGTGTAAAACTCCCCCCGTTACGTCTGAGAGAGGCGCGCGTGGAACACTACGCGCCGCCGTCTCGGGTCCTGTGTGATCGGGGGCGACGGATGTCCCCGAATCCGTCGCCCCTGGACCTATTTAGGGGGGCCGGAAGAGGGCGTTGTCCGCCCTCTGCCGACGCCCGGTGCGTCTGCTGCGGGATGGGCGGGAGCTCGTCATCTCCCTCTCCCTTTCCGCAGCCTCCTTCTGCGACATGACGGTTTCGCAGAAGGACACCACCGCGTCCCAGGACTCTGCGCTGCCGACCAAAATCAAAAATCAATATCAAATCCATCGAGCGAACGACGGTCGGCAGCGACAGGTCTCCTCCTACCTCCGTAACGAGCGCACGGCGCGGCTCATCCCACGCGGCGCACTCGGCCAGCGTATGCCGCGCCGTGTCTTCCAGACAGTGGACGCAGTGATGGCACCGGGCGTCCGGCTCCCTGCTTGTGCGACACAGGTACTTCCCGAAGCAGCCGTGCCCCGAGAGCACCTGCGTCGCCCGAAACGTCAGGGAGCCGTGCTTCCTCCCGAGCCAGTCGCCGAGCACTGGCCGGATCGCCTCGACCGTGTCGAGGCCGGCGGTAGGGAGCTCTAGCCTCCCCCGCCATTCCGCCACCATGACCTGTCGGAGCTGAGACCGGTACAGCGTGATCTGTCGCTGCACCAGCCTCTCGCCCCGATCATTGGCCTCCTCGCGCCACTGGTGCAATGTCGCGAGGGTCTTCGCCTCCAGGTCCCACGGCGGGGATCCAGCCAGTACACAAGCCGCCTCGTAGGAGATCGTGCGATATCCCCGTATGACCCTGACGGCCATCGCTCTCTGCGGTCTGCGCAGAACAGCGATAGTGCGGGCCGTCAGGTCTGTCGCCCAAATCGGGGCCCCGTAAAGGGCCATCGATCGCACGATCCCCACGTACAACCGCCTACAGGCGGTGCTCGGGCCCCCCAGATTGGGAAGCAGCGTTGACAGCGCGCCCGCCGCGCCCATCAACTTGGTCACCAGCCGCTGAAAGTGGGGGCCGAAGTCCCAACGGCTGTCGAGCACCAATCCTAAGTACTTCATGGTTGACTCGACAGCGATCCGGACCCCACCGACCACAATGTGTGATCCCAACGGCGGCGCCCGTCGGGGGCCATAAAAAGGAATGGCCTCCGACTTGTTGAGGGCCACTTCCAGCCCCAGGCGTCGTATGCGGCTCACCACCTGTGAGACCGCAGCCGTAGCCAGCAACGCTGCCTCCCTGTACGAGCTCCCCCGAGCCGTGACCAGCGTGTCGTCCGCATAACACGTCAGGTCCACTCCCGGCGGGAGCTCGCACCGCAAAACCCAGTCGTACCCGATGTTCCACAGGGGTGGGCCCAGAACCGACCCCTGCGGAACACCGCACGACATCTCGTGACGGCCCGTGCCGTCGCGTCCCATGTAGGTGACACACCTTCCCGACAGATAAGCCCCCACAATGTTGCGGAGGTAGGAAGGCACCCGATGGTATCGCAGGGCCTCCCTAATGCAACCCCAGGGCAGGGTGTTGAACGCGTTGGAGATGTCCAAGGACACCGCCAGCACCACCCCACCCTGGGACACCGCTTCCTCCGCCAGGACTCTCACCCTCATGATGGCGTCGATGGTGGAGCGCCCACGCCGGAAGCCAAACTGGCTGTCGGCCAGGTTCGGCCCCTCTGTACACAAGTAGCTGACGAGGCGATCTGCGATTACACGCTCGAGCATCTTGCCCGCCTCGTCCAGCAACACTATGGGCCGATAAGCCGACGACGAATCCGCTGGGCGCCCCGCCTTCCTGAGCAGGACCAGTCGACCAGTCTTCCACCTGCTAGGGAACTGGTCCCGCTCAAGGCACGCCGAGAAGAGTCCCCTCAGTGGGGGCTCCAGCTCCTTCAGGGCGAGGACTAGAGCGCGACCAGGCACTCCGTCGGGCCCCGGAGCAGTGTTTTTTGCCCGGAGCCGCAATATGGCCGCGCTCATCTCCGCCTGTGTCACCTCTGGGACGGTTTCGCTCACCTCTTCTTCCGACTCTGCAGCTGTGGGCAGAGCCATCGACGGTGGCTCGTACTCGGCTCTCTCAGGGAAGAGAGCCGAGACCACTTGCTCCAGAAACTGCGGCTCGAGACCTTCCGTTAGCGGGGGGGGCCACGGCCGAAGTTTCCCTCGGACCGTGCGGTAAGGGCGCCCCCATGGATCCCCGTCTAGGGTTGCCAGCAGCTCCTCTCTGGAGCGCGTCTTTGACTCGCCGATGGCCAGCCACAGAGCCTCCTTCGCCGCGCGGTACACCTCATACAGCGCGGCTTCTTCGTCGGGATCCCGCAGACGTCTCCTCCGACATCGCGTGTACGGGCGTCTGGCGTCTGCGCACTCGACGCGCAGCCGCTCTACCTCGACGCACCACCAGTACACGCGGCGCCTTGCGGACAGAGAGGAGACGCGTGGCATGGAAAGCGTCAGTTATTGACCCTACCCCGCCGCGGTTCAACCCAGCTGTTATAGAGGAAGATAATAGGGTTGCTGTGGTAAGTAGTCAGTGCAACGACCGATTGAGGAGCGCTCTGGAAGATGCGCTTTGTGAATATCGATCCACTCCTACCGAACTTAGGCCCCGATTACCACGGTTACCCATTTATAATTAAAATAGGGCCCTGGTGTGTGCCTTGGACTCGCAACTCAAGAATATATTCGAGAGTAGCGAGAACCTCGTTGATACACACTTGATCCTGTACTGTGGGGCTGTTGCGGCATGTCGTTTAGCTAACGTCAAGTTCCCAAATTGTGACGTAGCTACTCGACCAAAACCAGCCGTACCAGCCTGGTAGCGCAGGATCGAGCGCCGCATCGACGGGGCCAGGGTACTCATCGGCAAACTACACTGCTTCAGGGAGGGCAATACACGACCACGTGTAATGCGCTTTGTGAGGCGGGCATTCTCGGGGACTGGAATCAGTCCTCAAGAATACATGTCATGTGAAGCAGAAAGTTTATGCATGGGCGAACCGTATTCGGAGGTATAAGCGGCGGGTTGATCGGTACTCACAGAATCGCATGTTCCAGAGCGATGAGAGGTGGGTATACAGAGCTTGGGAGCGACCTGAGCTAAATATGACAGACGTGTGCCGCCCGGATGATGCTGCCACGAGTTCTTTCTGGCGCAGCATCTGGTCGGTGCCCGTCTGTCATACTAAGGCCGACTGGATGCGTGATGTCGAACGAGTGTGTGAATCTATCCCAGAAATGGAGCCAATCTTGATAACACCTTTAGATATAGCCAGAGCAGTTCGTCCGTTACCGAACTGGAAGTCACCGGGACCGGACGGACTGCACAACTTCTGGCTCAAATGGCTTAGTAGTTCACACACTTGCCTGGCATCCCAATTCCAGTCATCCTTAGAGTCTGGGTCCCTACCGCAGTTTTTAACAACAGGCGTTATCCACCTGCTCCATAAGTCAGGTAGTCCCGCGGAACCCAAAAATTATAGACCGATCACGTGTTTGTCTACGGTCTATAAACTTCTTACATCCATTTTGAGAGCTAAAATTAATACACATTTAGTTGCGTGTGATCGGGTGTGTAGGTAGATGCGTAAATTAATGAAAGTCACTACGCCAATACTCACAATTCTATTTCTACTAGTCCACACGCACAACACAATACAGAAGAAGGAGAACAGAGTCACGATAGTACAGAAAACACAGAACACGTATATTGTCTTTGCAGGCAGAAACTTAAAACCATGCGGTTTGGAATCGTCCACGAAAATCGTGCGCGCGCGTCGATAGGATGTTCGCTTCCGACTAGAGGTCAAGGTAAGGCCGTCAACGCTCGCGCGCTGCCTCCCACCTCACTCGCCTTCCATACGTCACGATGACGTAGCTCAGCCGCGGTACGATTCCAATCCACGCTGTCCCGACGTCATCCGACATTATATTGTTGTGGACAATATAAGATGCCGATGATGTGTATTTAGCGTTTATTATAAATACATGTTAATAAATCTGTCTGTGTGTAAATGTATTGTGACGTGTAATATATAATACAAATACATGTACTAGACATAAGGTGTATACCCTACACCACCCCCCTCCAGAGACCGTCAAGGGCGATAAAAATCTGGAAACCTAACCCGACGACCAGAACGAGTTGTATACTCTGTTTTGTCGCCAGGTGGAGTATCACGTCGGGGTCACCAGTTTAGTTGCGTGTGATCGGGTGTGTAGGTAGATGCGTAAATTAATGAAAGTCACTACGCCAATACTCACAATTCTATTTCTACTAGTCCACACGCACAACACAATACAGAAGAAGGAGAACAGAGTCACGATAGTACAGAAAACACAGAACACGTATATTGTCTTTGCAGGCAGAAACTTAAAACCATGCGGTTTGGAATCGTCCACGAAAATCGTGCGCGCGCGTCGATAGGATGTTCGCTTCCGACTAGAGGTCAAGGTAAGGCCGTCAACGCTCGCGCGCTGCCTCCCACCTCACTCGCCTTCCATACGTCACGATGACGTAGCTCAGCCGCGGTACGATTCCAATCCACGCTGTCCCGACGTCATCCGACATTATATTGTTGTGGACAATATAAGATGCCGATGATGTGTATTTAGCGTTTATTATAAATACATGTTAATAAATCTGTCTGTGTGTAAATGTATTGTGACGTGTAATATATAATACAAATACATGTACTAGACATAAGGTGTATACCCTACACACACATTGACAAAAACTCCATTATGTCTGCCTCTCAAAATGGATGTAGGAATGGGTCCCGCGGCACTAAGGAGCTACTCCTCATCGACATGGCCATTAGCCAACAGGTTCGTCGATCCCGCAAGGATCTGTCGACATGTTGGATAGATTTATAAGAAGGCCTACGACTCGGTGCCACATACATGGCTCATGAGGGTACTGGAGTTGTACAAGATAGATGCAACTCTACGCGCCTTCCTTGAATCGTGTATGGGGCAACGGAGGACGGTCCTTCGATATCCAGGATATCGACAGATCCAGGGGAACGATGAGCCTGTATGGATTAAACGGGGAATATTCCAGGGCGACAGTCTGAGCCCACTTTGGTTCTGTCTAGCCCTGAATCCTCTGAGCTCATTGCTGGAGGATTCAGATGTAGGCTACCGGTTGAGGAGAGGTGGTCAGGTTATATCTCACTTCCTTTACGTGGATGATCTGAAACTCTTTGCCCCCAACAAATTACGACTGATGGAGCTACTGAAAGTAACTGAAACTTTTAGTAGCGCCATCAGGATGGAATTTGGTGTGGACAAATGTGCAGTCCTGTATGTAAAACGAGGGGAGATTCTTGAGATGAGATCCTTCTCCTCATCCGAAAGTATTTGGGTATGTCGGAAGCGTTAGGCATTAACGTAACTGACATGAAGCAATCGTTGAGGGTGCGCTTCTTTGGACGCCTGAACAAGGTATTACATAGCCTTCTTTCAGGCGGAAACAAGGTGCGCGCCTTCAACGGTTGGGTCATGCCGGTTTTAATGTACTCTTTCGGCGTACTCAAATGGACTCAGACCGAACTCGATGCCCTGGATATGAGAGTTCGTACACTGCTGACCGCAAACCGGATGCATCACACACGATCATCGGGGATGAGGCTGTACATCCCGCGGAAGTGCGGGGGTCGAGGGTTTTTAAACGCGATGTCCCTTGATGTGCAGTCTCAGAGAATATTTTTTAAAAGCCGAGGTGGGTATGCACCGAGACGTGGTCGCAGTAGACAAGGGACTCACCGCGCTGTCCATGGCTAAAGAGAACTGGCGCAAACCTGTAGTACTTACTACCGATGACCACAAGAAAATATGGCAAGGCAAGGAGCTTCACGGGCGCTTCTACCGGGCTCTTCATGGGCCCGATGTAGATTTTCTAGCGTCTGTATCCTGGTTACGTTCCGGCGACCTCTTTGGGGAAACTGAAGGTTTTGTCTATGCGATTATGGATGGAGTTATATTGACGAACAACTACCGGAAATATATTATGAAGGACGGGACGGTTGACGTGTGTCGGGCATGCCACCGTCCGGGTGAGTCTATCAGACATATCATTACTGGTTGTTCGCGTCTGGCTAACGGCGAGTACTTGCAGATGTACAACCAAGTAGCCAGGATTATTCACCAGCAACTTGCCTTGAAATATAAACTTGAGGAATCTGAGGTACCGTACTACAAGTATGTGCCCGATCCAGTTCTCGAGAAAGACCATGTCACGTTATATTGGGATCGGTCTATCATTACTGACAGGACTATTGTCGCCAATAAGCCTGACATAGTAGTGATAGACCGATCAGCGCGCCGCGTAATTATAGTCGATATTACCATCCCGCATGACGAGAACCTCGTGAAAGCTGAGAAAGAGAAACAAATAAAATATCACGACTTGGCACACGAGGTTGTCGACATGTGGAATGTGAACTCTGCTATCATTGTGCCGATCGTCGTGACGGCCAATGGCCTTATAGCCAAGAGCTTCGACGACCATCTTTCGAGGCTCTCCTTAGGCGGTTGGATCAAGGGCCTGATTCAGAAGGCAGTGCTCCTCGATACGGCTCGCATTGTGAGGAGGTTCCTGTCTCTGGAGCCCTAACCACCGGTAGCTTGGACCCTGCTCCCGATACCGGCGGACCACTATTTTTTATATTTTTAAATGTTTTGATATGGTTTTTTTTAAGAAATATTTAAAAATATGTAAAATAAGTATATAAAATGAATAAAGAAATATAACTTTACTAAACTTCATTAAATCTGAAAATACCTCTTGGTCTACGCATAAATTAAATATTAAATCTAAATAGGGAGCTACTGTCTCAACAATTGCTTCACTAACTTTAGTAGACATGCCGTAAAGGTCTTCAGTAGTTTTTAAGTTGCTTAAAAGCCTTCATAACGACCACAGGGTTTTTATGTTTAAATTTAAACTCAACAGGGCAAGCTGAAACATTCTCTCTTAATAAGTCAAAGGCAAGGGATGGCGAAGAATCTAGCGTTTCTGTGGTTTTAATTGGAATATTGGTAAAGAACGATGTGAATTCCTGAGCAACATCGACATTTGTGCTAATGAGCCCTCGGGAAGAGTCCAGTGTGTAATCAATGTTGTGTCTTTAGTTTCTATTTCTTTTATTATTCATAATTTTCCAAACTGTCTTAATCTTGTTGTCGGCAGATTTCAACTTGTTGCTAACGAATAAGGCTTTAGCTGTCTTGCAGATATTTCTGAAAATTTTAGAATAAGTAGCAACATACTTATTAAAAGTGTCCGTATGAATATAAGACTTAAGGCTATACAATTCTTTTGTCTTTCCCGACTTTTCCTGATGCCTTTAGTTGCCCAGTCACTGAATTAAAACTTCGGGCAGACAGTTTTAGTTTTCTTCTTAAAAGTATTATTGAACTCAGTTTGCACTAAACGAAAAGAATTCTTCATACATAGTATTAACATTCTTCATATTTAGGCCCTGCACACCGAACTTGTCAATTAAAGTGCTATTGAATTTGATCAAGGCACTGGAAGTTAGTGGCCTAGCTTGTATCTGTACTTTTTGCGATGGTGTGTTAAATTCAAATATTGACTCAACACCAATTATTTTAAGAGTTATTGTCATTTGAATATAGCCCTGCCCCAGCACATAAGACTCCACAATGTCGCAGGTACCCCAGCAGCAGATACATAAGGCACCAAATTTCCGAGTGGGAGTGAGATGCCAGTAAGGTAAGTAAGTGAGTGGACGGCACGAAGGAAACTCGGTATGTAATAGATGGTCACCCATCCACGGACCGACCTAGGCAAGCACAGCTTAACCTTGAAGATCGACCCGTGCGGCGGTTATTCTTTAGCCACTTCACTCACTCTCTTACCTTTCTGCCGTCTCACTCCCACTCGTAAATTTTATTGCCTTATCTACCTGCACAAACAAAGGACGGGGTACCTGCAACATTGTGAAGTCTGCGCTGGGACAGGGCTATGTTCAAATAACAATAGCCCTTAGAAAAATTGATGTTGATTCAATATTTTGACATCATTTTGTAGGTTCACTCAAATACTTTCGATACACACGCAACATTCCGGGTTTAATTTTGCCCCAGACTAGAAAATGCAAAATTTCGTAATTTCGTATTATTTTAGGCTCGTTTTGCTTATTCTTCAGGATATTTAATAATTTGATAGCCTCAGCGTTTACTCTTTCAATAAGATCATTTGCAAGTCTCTAGATCTCTTAGATTCAAAGATATTCTCTTAGATTCAAGCGTTAAAAAAATTAAATCCGGTTTTAATAATCTCTATCTTCAAATTGCGTCGATATTCTTTTACCATTTCTTTTTACAAAATGTCTTGAGCCTTTTAAAGCTGTTGCAAGCGCCATGATCGCGGGTTGACTGGGAAAGTGGGTAAATGGAAAAAAAAATATCGGGATCTCAAAATAATGAACAATCACGGAAGATATCCCGTAAGTGATAGTATAAGTTTAGTTGTAAACCGTGAAAGTATAAAACTGTGTTTAAAGATCTTGGAGTTTTATTTGATCCACGGCTAACCTTTCATTACCTTATCATATGCGATCCCTTGCCGCTGATTCATTAAGAAGAGTAGTTTTCACTATCCTATGAAATGAATTTAACAACACCCTGGCCATAAAATAGTTTATATGGCCTTAGTTAGATGTAAATTAGAGTCAGCTTAATTTATTTGAAACCCCTATGAGAATAGTTACGCCTTGGTTTTCGAGAAGGTCCAAAAAAGTATTCCTTAGATTTTATTTAAGAAACTGTTGGGTACTATACCTTTCTGTACCCCACAAAATATTTACTAGGAATGATGAAACTCAACTCTCGAAGTTAGGCGTAATTACTTTTAACTGATGTTTGATTGTCGTTTCCTTCGTGGTAAGTCTGATTGCCTAACTCAGCTTGTGAGACTTTCTGTTCCTCCCGTGCCAAAAAATCAACTGAGACCGCGTGGACACAGATTGTTGGATGTTCCGTCTGCACACACAGTTTCTTATTTTACCCCTCCCTTGGTTTGCACTCTGGCAATGCTGAATGCTCTACTGGCATCGACACCGGATTGTGATTTATTTGCCTCGAGATGGGTAGACGTATGTCGTAGATGTTAAAGTTTCTGTTAGATGATGGACGAAAGGTGACTTATTATTGTTATTTTTTTTAAGTATTTTATTTAATATTTTATCATTCCTTATTGTACTTAAATATGTTTCTTGTAATCTGTGGTTTGTCTGTGCAATACCTTGGATTTCTCTGTTATATAGTACATGTTTTTTTCTGAAATAAATAAATATTTGTCTGTGGAGACACCACATACACACTTGAGATTTGAACCGTAAAGATTTAAAAATCATCAATACAAAGTTGTTCTGGAAATCATCTAGTTTTGAATAACAAACTATTTTTTGTTCAGCTAGTCTCCTCGAGTTAGTTGTTGTAGGTAAATGTTAGTTTATTTTATTTGTATATGTGTATTAGTATCATTATAAGTGCCTATATAAATTTTCGAAAGCAGGAAGTTATTTTTATATATTTATTTTGTACCCTATCACAATGTTTTCTTATTTAACCCAAAGGTTGACTGGAAGAGAATGCCTTGTGGCATTATACATGAAGTTTAAATAAATAAATGGCTGACGATGCGAGTGCTACCGGTGCCGGTGGATAGGTGCTAATAGACGCAATTGGTAATTGACCGAGTTAAGTTTGCCTAATTACGTCGCATTTGCTCGAAGTCGCGCCTTCACGGAGCCGTGAAACGATTCGGCCATGAGATGGAAGAGACCACGGCACCTTGGCGGGCTCTGCAAACACACCACATCACTCGGTCATATCTAATACCCGTGGGAGGACAACAAACCGGCCAAGTGCGAGTCGAACTGTGCACAGTTTTCGGTTCACGGTTTGTAATCCGTAATATCGCACTCTCAGCACTGATTCTCTCGGTCAAACATAATTGAAATGTAGATTTTTCAAGCAAACCTATGACTAACACGAATTATTAGTAATTACGATTATACAAATAGCTAAAATACCCTTAACGAAGCCGAATAGCACTTGTTTTCCCCGTCATTCGCAATTATTTTTTGTTCTAGACCATACCTGGGAACCTCCTTGTCACGGAGACAATGGGGGTCAAAGTTCCATCTTTATCACAAGTTTTTTAAATATAAGTTTTTTACGTTATAATTTTACTTTAAGTACCTCTACGATCCCCGTACTATTTAATGCATCTATCAGCACAATGTTTTGATTGCGTTACATTGAGTCCTACCGTAAAACGTGATTTTTCACCCCAACAAAAAAGTCGTTTCCCAGCAATATTTTTTGCGTAGAGTTTGATGTAGTACTCAGATTCAGATAAGTTTATTTGCTCAAACATGTGGTGTAGGTACATACAATTATAAGAAAACATTGCACGCATGGTGTTATAATTACATGGAGTTGTGCTAACATGTTTACTATATTGTCATGGTGTGCAAATATTAATACAAGTTTGGAATTTAAAATAAATAAACGGAATAATAACAACATTGATTAACATTGACAATGCTAACATAAGTAAATAAATAAAATTAAATCGATTGATTACCTACATAGTTAATTCAAATAGAAATAGATAGGAGGAGTTACATGTATACAAAATTGACAAAATATTCAATTAACAAAAATAAAAACATAATACAATAATATCAACGTAGGTCCAAAAATATTCAATACAAACATGATTATCAAAATAATTATTACATAACATACATTTAGATTAAATTAATATATAAAAGAGCATGTCTGGTACTGAATGCTTGGTTGACAGCTTCGTGAAGGGTCCGTTTACACCTAGTAGGTATGTATTACGATGGTTCTCTTGTGTTCTCTAACTTGTTTATCCTTAATCTAAAGTGCCATAATTTTTTTTGTCCTATTCATCATTTGTCCGAATAATAACTTACCTGAACTTAATCTAAATACATATATAAAATGATTAACTGACTGACTGCGTGATATATCAACACACAGCCCAAACCGCGGGTCCTAGAGACATGAAACTTGAGGGTGTGTTCTTTGTGAAGAGTAAGTATCCACTAAGAAAGGATTTTTGGGAATACCACCCCTAAAGGGGTAAAATAGGAGATGGAAGTTTATATGAAAGTCCATCAGTTTTGAAGATAGGATCTTCAAATTTTGTGGTTAGGTTGATGATTAAAAATTATTTATACGTGTCTCAGCGTTTTTGTTAATTCTACTCCCGAAGGGTTAAGGGCATTACATTGCTCGATGACCTTGATGATTTGATCCCTGTACTGGTTTTTTTTTGACTTGCCCCGCACATTTCGCAAAATTTCGGTTTTTATTTATTATTTAAAAATATTAAAAGAAATAACAGAAAAAAAACAATAGAGATTGTTAAGTATATCATTACGTATTTGTTGTTACAAAATTCATGCCGATCTATTCAGCCGTTACAGAGATAATTTACAATTAAGGTTGAAAAAGGACCTATTTTCTACGATTAACCAAAAAAAATTGAGAAGGTTTATTAAAATTTTAAACAATACAATTTATTTGTGATGAACTTAACTATAACATACAACAAATTTCTTTGAACATACGCTGTTTTTGGGATTTGAGCCATGTAATGCCCTTAAAAAGGGGGATGAAGGTAAGTAACTGTTTGTTCGGTACATTCCCGTCGGATATCTTTCGACACCCACGCGGGCGAAGCTGCGGGCAAAAGTTAGTATCACATAATATCTGATGCCATAAAATTGCAATCTCCAAACACAATATGCCCTAAATCCGTTTGTCATAAATATTAGACTATTCGACTATGTGACGCGCGCTCGCTGTGCTCGCATTTTACATTACACACCTACTTTACAAATAACGTCGTCGCTCCGCCGACCTTCGGCCTATGCTCCTCACGCCAGCTAGCAAGACTTTTAGGAAAATTGCTGATTACCCATGCGTTGCGGCATTAATACACATAATATAATACAATACTTAGGACATACATATATGACTTTATTTCATGCAAAATCAGGAGATTCAATTATTATAGTACTCAATAATATGACAAAATAGTTTTAGAAGTAAAGATTTTCGATTTTTTTAACATTATGGTTACTGAAGTTCATGGCCGCGTTTGCCATAAACGATTAATATAATATAATGATTTAAGGACAAACAATTTTAGGAGAAGAAAGGGAGTACGATAGGTACTTATCTAAAAGATTTACAAATAAAATATCAAAAGTCCTCAACGATCCTACATCTGCTACAAAAGATATTCAAAGTCGAGGGTCAAAATTATCTAATTATCTGCATGTTTTTTTGTAAATGAGTTATCATAAAAATAGGTTCGACAAAATTGTAGATCAAGCAATTATTTCTAAAATTGTTGTGTACTACACCCGTGTCGGTTAACGTAACTACCACATCATCAAACGTCTAAAACAGGTTTTTTTTTTTTTAATTGATGGGAAATCATCAAATGACCCCCCCCGCTCTGGGCGGAGCGGAAGCGAGTGGCAGACTTGTAATGACTAAAACCCATGCTTGCCGCCTCAGAGATCGCGCCCACACCGGGGCCCCGTAAAGGGCCATAGGCTGCACAACCCCCGCGTAGACCCTCCGACAGGAGGCGTTTGGACCCCCCTGGGCAGGAGCCGCTTGAAGGCAGCCCCGGTCCGTTCCAGTTTTGGGGGCCAAACGTCGGAAATGCTCCACGAAGTTCCACCGGCTGTCGAGGACGAATCCCAGGTACTTCAACGTCGACCCGAAGCCGATGGAAACCCCTCCTGCCGTCAGTAGGAATCCCGACGGTGGCGCATTCCGAGGCCCATGAAAAGACATGGCCTCGGACTTGTGCAATGCCACCTCGAGACCCAATTGCCGGATCCTCTCCACGACTATCGCAACCCCGCGTGTCAGGTTTCCGGCCGCCGCCTCGTGCGACCTCTCTTGTGCCAGTACCAGCGTGTCGTCAGCGTAGCAGACTACGCTGACGCCGCTAGCGAGGTCGGCGCGCAGTCGAGCGCACCCAGTCGTAACTGAATAATCGTCGTAATTGAATTGAATATTGTAATGAATTTGTGATTATGATTGAATTTGATTTATTGTTGTTAATAATTAATTGGTGTTGATTTGTATTTTTTATGCTTTGTATTTTTATTTATTTTTAATTTTTGTTTGTTTTTGTAATTATGTGATTTTGTATTTAATTTAATCATGTTTCCAATATGGGTTATGTACCTGAAATAAATGAATTGGAATTGAATTGTAACCGATGTTCCACAAGGCCGGCCCCAGAACTGATCCCTGTGGAACACCGCACGACATCTCTCGCCGGTTCCATTCTCCGCTCCGACCGGAGTAGATGACGGCCCTATCCGTCAGGTAGTCCCCGACCACACGACGAAGGTAGGTCGGCACCCGGTGATACCGGAGTGCCTCCCCAATGCAGCTCCAGGGCATCTAGGTTGAAGGCGTTGGCGATGTCAAGAGACACCGCCAAGACGACCCCGCCCCGGGACACCGCGTCCACCGTCGTGAAGCCTTCACGCGTATGATGGCGTAAACCGTCGAAAGCCCCTTGCGGAAACCAAACTGGTGTCCCGCAAGATCCGGCCCCATCCCCGCAAGGTGCCCGGCGAGGCGGTTGGCAGTGACTCTTTCAAAGAGCTTGCCCACCTCGTCGAGCAACACGATGGGCCGGTATGCGGACGGAGAGTCCGCAGGGCGCCCTGGCTTCCGGATGAGGACTAGCTTCCCCGTCTTCCAACGAAGCGGGAACTGGCCTCTCTCCAAGCATGCGCTTAGGAGCCCTTCCAGTCGGGGCACGAGAACCTCAGAGGCCAGGACCCAGGCTTTGCCAGGCGAGCCATCGGGTCCCAGGGCGGTATTTCTGGCTTTCAGCCTGCGTACCGCCACTCTCAGGTTACCCCAGTCACCTCCGGAACGTCGTCATCGGTGTGGTCCGCTTCCGGCACCGCAAGCGGCGGCGGAGCCATAGGCGGGGGAGGATGCCTCCCTCGCGAAGGGAACAGAGCGCTCACCACGTCCTCCACGAGCTCAGGCCGTAGACTCTTTTTTTTTGTCCCGCACCATCTTGTAGGGCGCCCCCACGGATCTCCGTTCAGAGACTCCAGCATCTCCTCGCGGGCCAGATTCTTGGTCCGCCGGACAGCCTCTTGGAGAGCGGGCTTCGCCGCTTTGTACCCCTCGTAAAGCTCCGCCTCAATGGCTGCCGCGTTCGGAGGGCTGATGCGGAGCCTACGATGCCTGGCGTACCGGTGCCGCGCGGCAACGCACGCCTCGCGCAGAGACGTCAGCTCTCGCGACCACCAGTACACTTGACGCCGGGCGCTTCCTGGCCGAACTCGGTGCAATGCCACGTCGCAAACGTCGGACATGGCCTCCTGGAACCAACCCGCCTCGTTGTTGATGTCGGCAGGCCTGGCCGGTGATGACACCCAGGCCTGCACGATCGAGGCTTCCAGAAGGAACTCCTGGTCCAGCTGCTTCAGCGCCCATCGCGAACCACTCGGGGCCTGTAGGACCGGCGAGCTTGAGGTCTGGGTGGAGACGTCGAACCTGATGTACCGGTGGTCGGAATAGGTCTCCACCCCCTCCATGACGCGCCAGTTAACGACACGCGGCGACAGAGCGGGGCTAGCGAACGATATGTCCACCACCTACTCGCCCCGCATCCGCACGCACGTGGGGACAGAACCCCGATTTAGGACGACCAAGCCTATCTCCAGAGCCCAGTCCTCCACCATCCTACCCCGCACATCCGTGTAACGAGAACCCCAAGCCAAGTTCTTAGCATTGAAGTCCCCGAGCGCAAGCACGGGGAGAGATCGGCTCCCGATGACGAAACTCAACTCCCTGAGGGAGTTGTGGAATTCGACGAGAGTTCGGTTCGGGGGAGAAGTAGACTCCCACTACAATGATCTCCCCGAACCGTGCTGCTACGCACCCCTGACTCTTCCTGACATTCTCAAGGGACGGGGTACCGGCGGCGGCCGACGCAATTATGGTCACTGAGCCGCTAAGGTCCTCCACCCAGTCATCCCTGGGCGGGACAAAGTACGGCTCAGCGACCACGGCGATGTTAATCGACCATTGCGCCATGCTCTGGATCAACAGATCCTGAGCAGAGGCGCAGTGGTTGATGTTCGCCTGGAGAAGGCGTAATGGGCCCGTTATTAGCCATTTCAGCCCCCTCCCGGGCCCCCTGCGAGGGCCCCGCTGCAGAAGTTGCAGCAGTGGCGGCAGCGGCGGCGACAGTAGCGGCGGCTGCGGTGGTGGCGGCGGTGGTGGCGGAGAGCCTTCCGTTGACCCTAGCCTTGGCCTTGGCGGGTTTACCGCAGGCCTTGCTCCCTGCCCGGTGATCGGCCGGCTTGCCAGATGCCGCACATGCGGTGCAGTGCGGCGCGGCAGAGCAAGCCGCGGCCATGTGACCGGGCTGGCTGCAGCGGAAGCAGAGGCCACTACGGTCCACCTCCGAGGTGCACCGGACCGACACGTGGTGCCCCACATGGCAGCGGAAACCCCTCAGAGGTCTGGGTTCCAGCAACTTAACCTGCGCCGACACCCAGCCCACCAAGAGCCTTCGGCCCTCCACAATGGCTTTCGCTGCCGTCACCGGGCAGCTTACCGTTACGGTTCGCATGCCCGACAGGTCCGGACGTTAGGTGCCTTTTTTTTTTTTTTTTTTCTCGATGTGGAAATCCTCTATGGATGTCCTCCGCCCTGGGGAGAGCGGAGGGGTCTGTCAGACTCGTACTGACTAAAACCACACCGGTGTTCCCTCGCACACTTGCGTCGGGGGGCAACGGGATCTGATGCGACTTCCGCTGCCCCGGACTAGTGCGGCTCGCCTCACCTGCGGGCCTCGTCCCGGGGGGGAGTGAGGTGTAAAACTCCCCCCGTTACGTCTGAGAGAGGCGCGCGTGGAACACTACGCGCCTCCGTCTCGGGTCCAGTGTGATCGGGGGCGACGGATGTCCCCGAATCCGTCGCCCCTGGACCTATTTAGGGGGGCCGGAAGAGGGCGTTGTCCGCCCTCTGCCGACGCCCGGTGCGTCTGCTGCGGGATGGGCGGGAGCTCGTCATCTCCCTCTCCCGTTCCGCAGCTTCCTTCTGCGACATGACGGTTTCGCAGAAGGACACCACCGCGTCCCAGGACTCTGCGCTGCCGACCATCGAGCGAACGACGGTCGGTAGCGACAGGTCTCCTCCTACCTCCGTAACGAGCGCACGGCGCGGCTCATCCCACGCGGCGCACTCGGCCAGCGTATGCCGCGCCGTGTCTTCCAGAAAGTGGACGCAGTGATGGCACCGGGCGTCCGGCTCCCTGCTTGTGCGACACAGGTACTTCCCGAAGCAGCCGTGCCCCGAGAGCACCTGCGTCGCCCGAAACGTCAGGGAGCCGTGCTTCCTCCCGAGCCAGTCGCCGAGCACTGGCCGGATCGCCTCGACCGTGTCGAGGCCGGCGGTAGGGAGCTCTAGCCTCCCCCGCCATTCCGCCACCATGACCTGTCGGAGCTGAGACCGGTACAGCGTGATCTGTCGCTGCACCAGCCTCTCGCCCCGATCATTGGCCTCCTCGCGCCACTGGTGCAATGTCGCGAGGGTCTTCGCCTCCAGGTCCCACGGCGGGGATCCAGCCAGTACACAAGCCGCCTCGTAGGAGATCGTGCGATATCCCCGTATGACCCTGACGGCCATCGCTCTCTGCGGTCTGCGCAGAACCGCGATAGTGCGAGCCGTCAGGTCTGTCGCCCAAATCGGGGCCCCATAAAGGGCCATCGATCGCACGATCCCCACGTACAACCGCCTACAGGCGGTGCTCGGGCCCCCCAGATTGGGAAGCAGCGTTGACAGCGCGCCCGCCGCGCCCATCAACTTGGGCACCAGCCGCTGAAAATGGGGGCCGAAGTCCCAACGGCCGTCGAGCACGAATCCTAAGTACTTCATGGTTGACTCGACAGCGATCCGGACCCCACCGACCACAATGTGCGATCCCAACGGCGGCGCCCGTCGGGGGCCATGAAAAGCAATGGCCTCCGACTTGTTGAGGGCCACTTCCAGCCCCAGGCGTCGTATGCGGCTCACCACCTGTGAGACCGCAGCCGTAGCCAGCAACGCTGCCTCCCTGTACGAGCTCCCCCGAGCCGTGACCAGCGTGTCGTCCGCATAACACGTCAGGTCCACTCCCGGCGGGAGCTCGCACCGCAAACCCAGTCATACCCGATGTTCCACAGGGGTGGACCCAGAACCGACCCCTGCGGAACACCGCACGACATCTCGCGACGGCCCGTGCCGTCGCGTCCCATGTAGGTGACACACCTTCCCGACAGATAAGCCCCCACAATGTTGCGGAGGTAGGAAGGCACCCGATGGTATCGCAGGGCAGCCCCAGGGCAGGGTGTTGAACGCGTTGGAGATGTCCAAGGACACCGCCAGCACCACCCCACCCTGGGACACCGCTTCCTCCGCCAGCACTCTCACCCTCATGATGGCGTCGATGGTGGAGCGCCCACGCCGGAAGCCAAATTGGCTGTCGGCCAGGTTCGGCCCCTCTGTACACAAGTGGCTGACGAGGCGATCTGCGATTACACGCTCGAGCATCTTGCCCGCCTCGTCCAGCAACACTATGGGCCGATAAGCCGACGACGAATCCGCTGGCGCCCCGCCTCCCTGAGCAGGACAAGTCGACCAGTCTTCCACCTGCTAGGGAACTGGCCCCGCTCAAGGCACGCCGAGAAGAGTCCCCTCAGTGGGGGCTCCAGCTCCTTCAGGGCGAGGACTAGAGCGCGACCAGGCACTCCGTCGTGTACGGGCGTCTGGCGTCTGCGCACTCGACGCGCAGCCGCTCTACCTCGACGCACCACCAGTACACGCGGCGCCTTGCGGACAGAGAGGAGACGCGTGGCATGGACGCGTCGCAGATTTGCGTCATCGCGTCGCTAAACCACTGCGCCTCCCGTTCTACGTCGACGGGACCGACGGTAGCCGACTCCCGGATCCAGGCTTGGACGATAGTGGCTTCCTCGAGAGCCTCCCTGTCGAGGCGTTTCAGCGCCCATGCGGGCCGTCTCTTCGGGGGGCCGATTGGCTACGACCTTCAGCGGTCTGGGTGGAGACGTCGAAGCGTATGTATCGGTGATCCGATAGCGTCTCCACCTCCGCTTCCACGTGCCAATCACGAACGCGGTGCGCGACAGCGGGACTAGCGAACGACACGTCTACAATGGATCCGCCTCGCTGTCGCACACACGTGTAGGCCGAACCCCGATTTAAGACAGCCAGGCCCGTCGTAACGGCCCACTCCTCTAGCACATCGCCTCTCGGGTCTGTGACCGGGGATCCCCACGCCGCAGATTTGGCGTTCAGATCACTGAGAAGCAAAATGGGCCGAGGATGAGACCGGCCGAGGACGGCTCCCAACTCGACAAGAAAACTCTCGAAGTCGGCGAGACTCCTGTTGGGCGAAAAGTATGCCCCGATCGTGACGATCCCGTTTACGACGTAAGGTACCTGCCTTGACCTGATCGGCAGGGCACCCACCGGTCCTGGTGACGGCGGCCACCACCTCCTCCTCGGTCACCGAATCGTCCAGACCCAGGATGCGCAGGTCTGCGCATTTGACGGGCCTGGACACTCGGGCCTCGTCCGCATTTAGGGACGCTCTAAGCTTTTCAGCCAGAGCGTCAGCGAACGAGCCACGGGTTTCGCCTGGGATCTCCTGTCGCGGTGACTCTAAGCCGGAGGCCCCCAGTGATCCCGAACTCCCCGAGATCCACCGTCGCCCTCGCCTTAGCGAGCACGTCGCGGTAGCTCACGCCTCTCTTTTCCGCGTCCGGCTGTAGTGTATACTACAGCTGCGGTCTTCTGGGCGCTGAGCCTAGCCGCGACGCTCCGCTCCCGCTTCCTTGCCTTTTTGGCCGCCCTTTCTTTCGTCCTTTCTCCGGCCATCTGCCACGCGGTCTCGGCCGCGGAAGGCTTAGGGGGCGGGGAAGGGCGGTGGTGGCGGCTGTCTCGCGGCTGGCGCTGGCACAGTCGCCACCTTGTCCTGCCTTAGGGCCGCCACCTTCTTGGCCGGAGCCGGTTTCGCCGGAGCAGGCCCTTCGGGGGCCGACACAACCCTGTCGGAGGGCCGGCTGGACGGTCCCGGTGCGGAGGCCGCAGCAGCCGCATAAGTGGCCGCCCTCGGGCCCAGGGGCGTCCTGTATGCAATGACAATGCCCTCCAGGACGGAGAACCGCGCCTGGAAGGCAGCCAGCTCCTGCCGAACCAGGTTCAGGACCTGGTTCTCAACCGGCACGGGCTGGCTTGGCCGCTTTGGCCCCCAATTTTCTTCTTGCTGCTGATGATGATGAGCTTCTTATTCTCCTCTTGGAGAATCTCCGTGGTGGCCGTCAGGCGAGCGACCTCCGCCCGCAGTTTGGCCACTTCGTCTAACGGGGGCCCCGCATATCTGGCCTCCGCTGACACCATGATGGAGGCGATCGCCGCGGGCATGGCCTTATGCCTGGTGGAGGGCTTCTGCTTATAGGAGACAGCCCTCAGCGCTGCCTCCACCTCCTTCGCAAACTCGACCTTACACTCCACACCGGAGCCGCCGTCTGCGCCCGCCTCGTCGCCAGAGGATCCCGAACGGGCCACCACGTGACGGGCCACCCCCGGGTGGCGCCCCTCCTTGGCAAGCCGCGCTGACCTCTCGGTGCAGAGAGGCCTCTCCCCTTGTCGCGGATCCCGCCACGCTTGCTGGTCGGGATCTTTCGGGCTGAGGCCAGCTCACCCTCCGACGACGACTCTCGGTCATCTACCGGCCTGGACCGCTTGCGGAAGAACTCCCTGTTCTCCGCAGCGGCCCCGGTCCCCTCGCGCCGGGAGCTCACTGATCCTCCCGCGCTCACATCGCTGGATGCGGCGCCGGACTCCGACCCCGCATCCCTCTCCTCCCTTCCTTCGCCGTTACCGGCCGTCTTTTGGGTTTGGTTGTTTTCATCCATACTGTTCCCACGAGTATGGGGGAAATAAAAAGTCCATCTGGGCAGTGCCCCCTGTACCCAGATAAGCCATAGCCAGGCCCGACAGTGGTACGCACTAGCGACTGATTTTCCATAGGAACCCGTCAGCCATACATCTCCTCGCGGTGCGCCTTGAGATTCGGGGTAACTTTTTATATAGGTTTTCTACCTCACGGTCCGGGCGGTTAAGCCAAGACCCTCGGTCCCAATCGAAGCCGCGAGACGTGATCCACGACACTTCGACGGTGGGATTACGATATCGACGGGGACAGTGAATGACTGCATCCTTCACTGCTCTGCTTTTCAGAGGGTCACGCGGACCAACGCCCCTTTGGTTCACGATGGACCCTCCCATGTCAGAATATTAGCCATGGACAGTAACATTCCCCGAGGAATAAGAATCTCTTCCCATTCCTCGGGGAAGGATACTGCCCACGCCCAGGGTGCACCGGCCTGGCAGCTGCTATTCCCTCCAGACGTATCGAGAGGGACCGGCACCCATCGGGCACACGAGGACGAATTCTGACAACGCACCCCGTCTAAAACAGGCTGATTAGTAATTCGGTGCATTCCTTGAAATTGCTGATACAAAAACCAATTTGCAACAATATATAGACAAGGGTGAATTATTCAAGTGGGCGTGGATAACCAAATCCGAAAATATGTGGAATAGCTAAAAATACTCAAAGGAGTTTCGATTTTGATGAAAACTAAAACTGCATCATTGGATTTGGAAAACCAATATCCCTAGTCAGGAATCGAACACGTTGATTTAAAAAAAAAAAATCGCACCGTATTATTACATCATTCAACAACGTCGCTGTTAAGGATTTAATTCGGTGAAGTAATGACATGCGGCAAATTTAAGGAAAAAATATTAGGCTTTTTCATATTTTATATAAATGTACTTGGTTGACCCGCAGCGCACTCATCTTCACAACATTATGTTCTAATTTTTTTTTTTACTAACTCTTCACCAGGGGCGTGCCCTCCATACAGGCTATTAGGCCTAGCCTACCCTACCAACAACGCCAAATGCATTTATTATAATTTTGTAATAAAATAATACAAAATATTAAAAAAAAAACCTTAAAACTCCTGTTAGAACACTTATAGTAACTTGTCGCGCCCGTGTGACGTAACTGAAACACACACTAAACTCACACTATACTGTAAGGTAAGTTCGTAGCAACAAATTGTCAATTCTGAGGGTAGACGTCAAAGCCTATAAAACAATATATTTCATTCATAATTTTACGCACACTGTTACATATTTCCGTGTGTAGGAACGGCACACATGTGTAGATTATGGGCGTAACTCCGTTCACTGTAGACGATCACCACGAGTTATGATTGGCGAGATAGATTTATGAATGAAAGAATATTAGAGCAGTGTTCCCAATTTGTGAACATTTCGCCGTTTTGCGGGGAATTCGAGCAAAAGAGACAGACACGATAGTTTCCTTAATGATTACTAGATACAATTAAAAGAACATGGTGCTATTGTCGAATTTATACTTTCCACAAAAATGATAAATTGTATCTATAAGAATTACAAAAGCCCTATAAAAATAATTAAAAACTACATTAATTTTATTTTTCGCTTTGATTTTTGGGGAGTTTGGAAAAAAAATATGACAACACCACCGTTACTGTCGTCTGTCACTTATGTCAGAAAAAAATTTAGTAGCCATATTGTTTCATGTGACAAGCAAATTATACTCAATCATGAATGTTTTTATATCTAACTTAAGTTATAACTTATAAGTCATTCGTTTTGAAACGTACATTCATATAAATATTATTTGTTAAATACATACTTAAAGATGGTATTCTGTTGTGAAGTGTGTGGTGATTATGTGTGTTAGAAGTTAAAAGCAATAAGTTTTCGCAAATATCGTTTAATGATAAGATTCATGTGGTGTCTAAAGATAGATGTATACCCGAATTACGAGAGTTAATCCAAAAATATGATAATTCACCTCGTACTCCTCATTTCAATCTTCAAAATATTATGCAACATTTAAGCTGGCTGTGTGGGTAAGCGCTTCTAATTTACACACAAATAAATTATATTGTTTTCCGTGCATTTTGTTTAATACACGCCCAAGTGCCAAAATTGAGACCGGAACGAAAAAGCTTAACTGCTCAACGCCCAATTTTATTATTATTTATTTTTGTTGTTGACAGCGCACTCTGTGTTATTTTTTTGGAATTTTTCTAACGAAGCGACATCCTTCGTTCTTGTACTGATAGAAAGCCATTGAAATACCTCATATTTTAGGCAGATGGCGTTGTTTCCAATCAGCTTAATTAAAATTTTATATGCTGTGGAAAAAGTTGAATTAATAGCTGTTTATTTTTTCTGTGGTTGTGTTTTGAAGTGATAGTTGTAGGAGTTTGTTATTTGTTTGGTAAGTAATATTATATACCTTTTTATTCCTGTTTTTACGGCCTTTCGAATGATACATGTGAATTTCGAATCGATTTGTAAATTGAATGATTAAATCAATAGTTAGTTTATAATTTTGTCAGAAAAATCTTTAAATTAATAAAAACGTGATATAACTGTTAGGTAAATTGCTAGTTTGTACTTAGTCATTGTGAATTAAAAAAAAAAGCGTGATTATTAACAAACGATTTAGTACCAATTCGTTCCATACCATTTAGTTAAAAGTTCGAAGGTGTGTAATGATTTGCTTACGTAGTGTAGGTATTTGTTTTGACTAGAAATTTAGTCAACGCGATGTTATTAATATCTTTAGTTCAAATTTTGTGTGAAGAGTGGTCACTATTATGATGTTATTTGATGCCTACTGAGTAAGGCTATACCTAATTTAGGTTCAAAAAAACATAGGGTCATCGCTTTAATTTTTGAAATAATACAAGTTTTATTATGTTTTGGCTTATAAAACACAAAGGCAGTTATTCAAAGTTACTAGCCTACCCTCCGAGGAGGACCACTGCACGCCACTGCTCTTCACGGATAAAGGCGAAATTAAAAAGAAAATATACACACGTTCTTAACAAACTATTTCCAAGTCATACGGGTATTCGTAAGCTCTGGCATTATAATTCAATAAAAGTGGTAAAAAGTGACTGTTACTGCTACTAAAGTTATATCAAAACAATCAGTGTACAACGTACTTTCGGCTGTTTTTTTGAAGTCGCAAATTCGAACTCCTTTACACCGTTTCGAGTATAACAAAAGACTGATCTTTGGACTCCTAATTAGTTAGTGTCCACGCCACATGAGTAGATAAACGGAACAGAGACAAAGCTTTAAAATTATTACCTATTTTAGGAGGGTTTTCATAATAGGTTAAAACAAATTAAACAAAACATTTGTTAAATAGTTTTATCATTCAGTTTGAGAGAATACTTTACAAATTACTTACTCTAATAAATATACTTATTATAATTTTTGTTTTTTAATAATTTATTGTTTCTTTTGATGGTGTGGTAAATTCTGAATCTAACATACAGTTTTTTCAAGTAATCTAACGGGAAACACTCACGTGGCATATCAAATTTACAATCTTTAATAAGTTTAAGTATGATAAGTTTTCATTAAAATGCTTTTTAAACGTGTATTCAAACTTTCATGATCATGCTAGTATAGCCGTTGAGAAGTTCCCTCGTGAGGAGACTATCCTGTCTGCAGCAGCAGTTTATGGTGAAGAGAAGATCATGTGTAGCAAACTAAATTAAATTTAAATACAAAGTTTCAAGTCCATGCTACTAACCGTTAAAGAGTTCCCTTGTACGGAGACAATGCTGGCTGCAGCAGCAGTTCATGATAAAAATCGTGTTGAATTATCAGAATTAAACTAACATACAAAACTTCGTGACCGTGCTACTAACCGTTGAAGAGTTCCCTAGTGAGGAGACAATCCTGGGTGCAGCGTCCGGTTATATCTTATTATTGCATTGTCACCGAAGTTACGCAGGTATACAAAATGTCAGCTCAATCAGACATCGGTCAGTGGTTCAAATCTTACTTGCAATATTTGATCTTAACACACATACAATACCTACTACGAATCTACCCACATACCTACAAATGTTTAGTAAATGCTTGTAATATTAATAAAAAGGTAAAACACACCGTGTAATACCCTCTTCTTATTAAAAAAAAAGAATCATACAATAAAATATAGGTAATCAAATATTTACTTACTTATTGTACTCCTTGGGATAGTTAAAGTATGACATATTTTAGTTTTTTCTAGTATTATTCATATACATTAAAATATTCAAACTTGCAACCAATCTTGCAACTAACAAAACAAACAACGTGCCCCTTGGTTGCCATGGCAACGTGCCGTGCTGACCCTGAGATTGTCAACTGGCTGTGCCAGCGTAAACCGGTTTTTTCCAGACTTGCCGCGTACGTGACAGGCGGCCAGTGGTCACGCACACATGCGCCGCGTGCTTGTAGTAGTGCAACCGATTCGCGCGGGTGTATGAAGCTTTGTCTCTGTTCCGTTTATCTACTCATGTGTCCACGCTCCTGACAAGACATGATTACACTAGCTAATTTCTTCATCGCCATTAACGTCCGTGTAGCGTGGCGCGTAAACGCGTTGGTCGCACACTTGACGCGTAGCGAGTTCGAATCCAGCCCGCACCTAGCACTTTTTGGTTTTTTTTTCTTGTGAACTTTTTTTTCGCATTTAATCCATTACATCCAACCATTACGCATCATGCCTCGCGCTCAACGCAGTTCACCAAAAGAAAAAGTCACTACAAACCTAAGTCATGTTCAGTCCGAGCCCAATATGTTACATTCCTCGACCAACTCGGCTGAGGTAGACAATATTAATGTTCGGTACAAGCGTCCACGTCTGAATAGCTCTCCTGAGATTGACCACGACCGAACCGAAGTCATCCGATCTTCTTGACGCACGCCAGCAAAACAATGAAATTAACGGCGTACCAGAAAACAAACCGCAAAATTTGGTAAAAACTGTCGTACAGATAGGGGAAACGCGGTGGGAAGTGCAATCAAAGAAGAAGACATACTATCGGCCGTGCGAGTACGAAAATTGGACCCCGTGAATAATAATCCTAGAGCGGTTGTTGTGAAGCTGCGCTCCACCCTAACGCGAGACGTAATGTTAACCTCGGTTATGAACTTTAACAAGGCACACTAATGAAAAACTAAACTCGAAACACCTTGGGTACGGCGGCCCCCATCAAGCCTATCTTTGTGTGTGAACATTTGTCACCCCTTGACAAACAGATCCATGCAGCTACTTAAAGGGGTACAAATACGTGTGGGTACGCGACGGCAAAATTCTAATTAGGAAAGCTGATGGAGAGCAAGCGAAGCATATTAGAAGCCTCGACGCAGTGGCACTACTCTGAAACGTTCTTCAAAAAACCACGCCATAATACCGTGTATAAGTAACACAACAATTCAACATATTGTTACGAGCTGGGTATGGGATAAATTAAATACTACCGATTAAACCACAAATAAATGTAATAATTACAAAACAATTAAAACTAATAATCACAAATACACTACTGATCACTATTCACTTAGATATCGCACTTCTATTTCTCTACGATTCGCATCGTTGTGTAGCCAAAATCAGACTGACTGTTCCCGCAAACACGACGGCTATTTATATGCCAACCGAAGATTCGAGAAAGTTCCACAACTTTCTCGAATCTTCTAGAAAGCTCCATAGTAAAACGTTGTTCTTCGAGAAAGTTCTACAACTTTCTCGAATCTTCTAGACAGTTCTATACTGGAACATTCTAGACTCTAATCTTATAGACAGGGCCTTACAGGAACATTCGAGACTCTATCTAATCTAGAATGTTATCGTAAAACAACCGACGTAACAATATACTATATACTACTAGAACTTTAGAGGTATGAAAACAAAATTGAGCACGATTGAATTAAATATTATTGGCACTGAGTCTTGGCTGGATGACAGTATAAGTGATGGCTAAATATTTGTCACCAGATACAACGTCTATAGTAGAGATCGAGCATCAACCGTGAATAGCGGCAAAAGAGAAGGAGGTACATTGAATGCTGTTTTGAAGTCAATAGACTCTGCACGGATGTCGCAATGGAAAACAGACGCCGAAAACCTATGGGTCAGGCTCAAGACTTTCAAAGGGAAAAAAAAACCAAAACTTAAATATCTGCGCAGTTTATCTTCCTCCTCCAGTTCAACAGCGTACACTAGACACGTTCCTTGACAGGATCTCCTCGGTCATCGACAGTACTGGCGGCGAAACCCTTATAGCTGGAGACTTCAACCTGAATTTTATTGACTGGGAATTAGACAATAACCTTTGTCGCACTTCCAGTACCTCTGCTTGTAACTATGCTAACGCATTGGGCTACTCACTGATGGACTTTATAACTTCGATTTTTGAATCCTTGCTATGTCCTCTACTTACATCACACATTAATTCTCAACTAGTGACCCAACAGCATGGTTTCTGTGTTCGTAAATCTAAGACTGCTAATTTGGTCCACTACGTGAATTAAGTGAGTGAATTGATGGACTCCCGCACGCAAGTCGACTCAATTTACACTGACTTCAGCAGTGCGTTTGACAAGGTGGACCACAAAATACTCTTGAGGAAACTTGAAGGTTTCGGCATATTTGGCCAATTACTCCTTTGGTTTAAATCTTACCTTACAGAAAGACAACAAACAGTGGTTGTAAAGGAATATGAGTCACCGGTCTTTTTATCAACATCTGGAGTCCCCCAAGGATCACATCTGAGTCAGATTCTTTTCTTAATGTTCATCAATGATATAGTTCTGACAATAAAACATAGCAAATGCTCTATTTTCGCTGACGATTTAAAGATCTTCACAGAAATAAAGTCATCCAATGACGCCCAACTACTCCAGGCTGATCTCGACGCGGTTCACGATTGGTGCCTACAAAACCGGATGTCCCTCAATGTGAATAAGTGCTACCACATAACATTTACTAAGAAACGGAGACCATTACCTACGTCATACTCAATAAAAGGGGTAACGCTCCAAAAAGTCGACAAAATTCGCGACCTCATTCACCAACCACTTGACAACATCACTGCCAAAGCTGCAAAAATGTCTGGCTTTATAAAAAGAATAGGTCGGGATTTCCATTCTATCTCAACCTTAAAAGTGATCTTAAATACTCTTGTGAGAAGCTTACTGGGCTATGCATCTCCAGTTTGAAATCCCACTTACCGTGGCCACGTAAACAGGATTGAACGTATCCAAAGAAGCTTCACTAGATATCTTCGTTTTAAAAGCTCAGTCATTTCAATATGTGTTCACTCGAACACCGCAGAGACGTAACGGACCAAATCCTACTTTATAAAATAGTCAACGGCTTAGTAAATTATGCTCCCGATCTTTTAGTGGAACTAAGAATACCTCGACAGAAAACTATTAGATCTGGTCGCGACACCATAACTTTTGCCACCACTGCAAGTCGTACTAACCTTGGTAGCACCGCGCCCATTAACCGTCTTATGAGAAATTATAATAAAATTGCTGCACCAACCATTAGCATCGACATCTACTCTAATCCCTTCCGTCAATACCGTATGATTCTTTTAACCAGCTCAGAGTCTCGAGACGTCTGTGCAATATCAGACACAGGGTAATTCATTGCATCCACTTCCATTCTCTTCTTTTTCAGTCTTTTAATTTAGTTTTTATATATATAATTCATTTATTTAGGTAATTTACACCCATTGCCAATCAACACAATACAGTCAGACCATAATGACACTACAAAAACAAAAAAAAAAACATCACAATTTAGTAATGTGAGAAAATTTCGCAATTTAGTATGTGTGTGTGTGTGTGTGTGTTTGTGTGTGTGTGTGTATGTGTTGTGTGTGTGTATGTGTTTTGTTTTGTGTGTGTGTTTTTTAATTTATACATATTTTTTAGTTAATAATTCTATATTTCCCACAGGGTTAATGTACATAGCCCATTTTTAATTCTTAACTGTTTAATTTTTAATTTTAAACTATTTTATTTTTAACTGTTAATTATTTTTTTATTGTGTGCCTTAAATTATGTAATAACAATTCTACTTACCCTTTTATTATTCTGCGAGTGCTGTGGACTTCTATAAGTGACAAATTCACTATACTGTTTTTGATTTATGTTTATGTATGTTTTAGTGAGTAAGTCATTTAAATAAAGAAATAAATAAAATCTTTGAAAAAATCATGCACTCTCGGACTATAAATTTCTTAAACAAATTTAACGTTATATTAAATAATCAAAATGGCTTTCAAAAAAATAAGTCCACAACACTAGCTGCATTCTCACTAATCCGCAAAATTACAGAAAACATCGATAAACGTAATAAGGTTGCCGCCATATTCTTTGATATGAGCAAAGCCTTTGATTTTGTAGATCAAAAAATTTTGCTCAAGAAATGCGAGCTATATGGAATTCGTGGTAAAGCACTGGAATGGATTTAAAGCTACCTAAGCAATAGAAAGCAATGCGTTGGAATTAACCACTTCAATGATAAACTTGTGTCTACCCCGTTCAATCAACTTTTAAAACAAATAAATTTGGAGTACCCCAGGGTAGCGTCCTAGGGCCACTCCTTTTCTTATTATACATCAATGATTCCTCAAGTAACAGCACATGAATGTATCCTCTTTGCAGATGGCATATCGGTTATTGTACCAACCAGATATTAAACAAAATATATATAAATACGAAAATTCATTAAATATCACCATAGATTCAATAATGAGTTGGCTAAAGGACAGTAACCTAAAAGCCGATGTTTATAAAACCAAAATTTTACAATCCTCGAATTATAATAACACTCAAATACAAACATTAGACTTACATTATAATAACGTTAAAATCGAAGATGGCCCTGACACAAAATTCTCAGATACATACTGCAATTGGAAAGCACATACAAACCGCATAATAATATGCTCTAATCTAAACAAATTTGTTTTTGCACTAAGAAGGCTTAGAAAATTGTCAAGTTTAAAAACTGCCATAACTGCGTACCATGGCTACGGTATACGGTCATCAGATACGGTCTGCTTGTATGGAGTAACCTCTACCTTCGTAAAAAAAGTATTTATAACCCAAAAGAAATGTATCAGAGTCATTTACGGCGTTGAACCTCTCGATTCATGTAGACCTCTATTCAAAAAGTTGGGCTTACTTACTCTTACTAGCTTATAATTTTTATAAGTAGGGATGTTTATTAAAAAACACCCCAACCTGTTCTCTAAAGTAGTAGAAAATAAAATGTACGGATAAGGGCAGTTATCCAATTAATTCACCGCGGAAAACTCAAAGCAGATGTGTGCCGCGCGTAGTAGCAGACGTGACATGAGTGTGGTCGCAGGTGCCAGCGACGACGGCGCCGGCTGCGCCGTGCTGCTGGAGAGCATGCGCGCGCTGGCGGCCGGCGGCCCACTGCGCCACGACGCCGTGTTCCTGTTCAACGGTGCTGAGGAGAATATCATGCAGGCCTCGCACGCCTTCATCACGCAGCACAAGTATGCACTGCCATCTGCCGTACCGCGCACTGTCACACGGTAACACACACGCGACCTAGTAATGAGCAAGCTCCGCTCCGCAGGTGGGCGAAGGACGTGCGCGCCTTCATCAACATCGAGGCGTGCGGCGCGGGCGGCCGCGAGGTGCTGTTCCAGGCGGGCCCTCACGATCCCTGGATCGTCGAGGTACTGTGATACTGTCACACTCTCCCATCTATTCACATAATACAAAAAGCAAACCTCACGCAAATCATCACGCCTTTGCTGCAAAAAGTTTAAAATGTTCTTTACATTTTAAACTTTGTCTAGTAGACGTACCTAGGCATCCGTTACGGATTTGAGTAAATTCTTCCCGTAAGGGGGTAAAACGTTATATGAAAAATATTCCTTGGGTTTATAAACTTTGTTTGACATTATTCGTTGAAAAAAAACGAACTCTGGAAAGGGCTCTCCCGGAGTTAGTTTTCTTTTATTTCGTTAAAATTTGTACGGAAGAATCTTAACACTCTGTCTGACTTGAAACATTTTTACATTCGAAGAACAGCTTAAAAAAACTGTTTGTTTTTGTGGATTACACTATTCTTAGAGACCAGAAGCGGAATATATTAAAAAAAACAAATCGCACAGTAACCTAGAAAGTTATATTTCTTACAAACAATTTATAATTAACAATTAGCACACAGGTAAATAACAAGTACATAAGAATTATATAAAATGATCCTGATCAACACTATAACACCTCTAAAACACGTCCGCCGTATCCGAAGGCCAGCAGCAGAAAAGGGACGCTGTCAGCGCGCCACGTCTTTTTATACACTTTCACTCGAAGCGGGTAGGTTGGAAGGGGGAACATCTAACACGGCCGTTCCTGACAGCGTGGCGTCCTCGACCGCAGCATCATTCCCATCAGATCCATCCCTCGTAACCTGGTCGTCATCATTGTTTGGATCATCAGCATTATCTGAAAATACACAAGACCACACGGGTAATTTAAATAATACCGTGGTTTGAAGCTAATTCAACCCGAAACAGTTACAGGCGCAAGCGTGCACTCAAGCGCCAGCAACAAAAGCCATCAATGATGATTTATGAAATTGAAACAGCTTCAAACCAGAGATGGTGAAATTCAATGCATCGCTAATGACAGAATCCGGATTTCCATCATTCGCCATACATCGTTATCGACAGAGGCCCAAACGTTTGCTTGTCTTTTCACAAATACATAGTAGAGGCCCAAAGGTTATGCTTGCTATGAATTCGTGACACATTGCGTCATTGAGACAGAGGCCCAAAAGTTCTGCATGTCTCCGCTATGACCGCAAAACAGAGCAGAGGCCCAAACGTTAGCATGCTCAAAACAACTCACCACTCTCAAAGAAAGCTGAGCACGTGTCCGGCGTCCACTCGCCACGCCATAACATCATGTGTTCGGCGGCGGCTTGAGTCTTTTTGCCATAAGACCCAGCTAGTAACTCTAGCTCATATCGATGATGTGGCAGCGCTCGAACAACCTTATACGGGCCACGCATAAGTCAAGTTTCCCAGTAGTCTGGGCAACTTTACTTACAAAGTCAAAGTCACCAACGGCAAACGTACGTGGCTCCCTTCGATCTTCATTTACATAAGCATCCTGATAATGCTGATTCGCTGCGAGAAGCTCAGAAGCTCGTTGCCTCCTCAAAGTTAACAAGGCTTCTCTGTGGGGCTGGGAGCTTTCGAGTGCCACGTCTCGCACCAAGGATCTGATGACGGGGGTAGCTGCGTCTATGCCCACCAGCAGCTGGAGCGGTGAAGTCTGGGTAGTGGCTTGTTTAGAGATGTTGAGGGTGAGCTGCACCTTCCAGAGCACATCGGACCATTGCGAGCCTTTACTGCCCACCTCGATCCTCAGCATGTTAAGAACGGTTCGGCAGTATCTTTCTACTTGACCATTCTCGCGATGCATACCCGGCGTGATAAAGTGTATGGAGGGTCCCAGCTCTGAATTCCAATCTTGAAAAGCCCTACTATCAAACATTCTACCACGGTCACATATTATCATAGATGGGGTACCAAATAATGATACTACGTTAGAAAATACACGCTTAAACTCATCGGCGTCTTGTCTATGTATGGAGTAAAGCAGACAATACTTGGAAAAGGCATCTATTACAATTAAAACGTATTTAAAATCATTTGAATCTGGAAGTGGTCCAAGAACATCGGTATGTACAATCGAAAAAAGGATTTCTGGCTTAGACCATGATTGGACTGGCTGAGACGGAGCCTTAGGAATCATTTTATGTGCCAAACATACAAGACAATGGCCTATATACTTCCTCACAAACTGCCGGAGGCTCGGAAACCAAAAATGGCGCAAAATTAAGTCGGTAGTTCTGTCAATACCAATGTGATCATGGTCGTCGTGGAAGACCCTTAACAAACTGAGCCTATGACCCTTCGGGATGAAGCACAAGAGTCGCGGCTCTTCCCCAGTAGGTGTAAATTTGTAAAACAGTAAATCATTTTTGATTGTGTACCTCGTCTGGTCTAATTGCCCTTCCCTTATTATAGACATCAATTCCTGAGTCTCTTCATCAGCGGTTTGAGCAATATTTGCCCAGTTATTCGGGTTTCGGATATGAGAGACACTATCGGTAACAGGAAGAGGGTTACGGCTTAAAAAATCCGCGTGTTGCATTATGAAACCCTTCCTATAGATTAGAGTGAACGTAAAATCCTGCATGTAAACCCACCAGCGCGCGACCCGAGGCAACAAGTTTTTCTTTCGCTCTGTTAGCTTTAAAGAATTGCAATCCGTCACTATCTTGAAGTTAATACCAATAAGATAGCGGCGAAAATGCTGGAGCGCACGTACAACAGCCAACGTTTCCAATTCATAGCTGTGGTACCACTGCTCCGCGCCCTGAGTGGACTTACTAAAGCACCCAACAACCCTGTTTCTCCCACCGCTATGCTCCTGGATCAAAATAGCACCAAATCCGACCGCACTAGCATCGGTGTGAAGTTCCGTAGGCAATCGAGGGTCAAATATTGCTAGAACCGGTTCGTTGGTAAGGCAATTTATAACATAATTGCGAACAGCGTCCTGCTCAGAGCACCACGACAAAGGTTCACCCTTCCTCAGCAGCCTTGCTATACTTGATGTCTTAGAGGCATAACCAGCAATATAACGGCGAAAATACCCCGCGAACCCGAGAAACTGGCGAACCTCTCTCACACTTGTAGGTTTAGGAGAACGTACAAGCGCATCTATTTTACCCGGACTCGGCCGTATCTGACCATGCCCAATCAGTCGTCCTAGGTATTCAATTTCTACGTCTAGACAAGTACACTTTTTTAAGTTTATGGAAAATCCCGCGGCTTTAAGAATCTGTAAGACTTCTCTTAATGTTTTAAGACCTTCGTCTACCAAGTTGGACAGGATCAGTACATCATCAATATACGTTAGGGCCCTGCCAGTGTCAATGAGAGGTTTTAATGTTTTAGATATAATCCTCTGATAGACGATCGGGGTATTGGCCAGGCCATATGGCATTTTTAAATATTCGTACTGCCCTTCAGGCGTTACGAAAGCAGTTTTGCTTATTGAATCATCATCCTTCATAGGCACCTGGTGAAAACCAGTGGCCATATCAAGGCTGGTGAAGATCCTGAAGCTACCAAGTCTGTCGATATGGTCGTCGATCAGTCGCAAGGGAAACCTCTCTTTAATAGCATTAAGTGCTCGATAGTCGACGCACATCCTATCGCTCCCATCCTTCTTTTTGACGAGGATGATTGGACTCGCATAATCGGATTGCGATTCGCGAATTATTCCCTTGCTGAGCAAATCACTGATAATATCGCGAACCCTATTTTTTTCATCTACCGAAAGCTTATAAGGGCGGTGGCTTATCGGGGCGTTAGACGTTAGTTTTATCTCCATGCTACTTGTGTTCACTGTGGACGTTGCCGTGCCGGTAATAAACAAATCAGAAAACTCTTTGATAATTCCCAGTAAACGATCTCTATCGGCACCCACTAAAGGAGTTTTGATACACTCATCATCCACAGTGTTCACAAGCTGCACAGACGACTGAATGTCTGACTTTTGTATTGCTCAAGTCAACTCATACTGCCACAACATTGGTACTAGAATGTGATATAACTGACCATTCTCCAGTTGTACTGTTTTGCAATCCTGATTTCGCAATAAACACAAGAAAACTTTCAGTAAAAACTAAAATTGATATTTCAAAAGTAAAATCTGACATCGAAAAAGCAGACTTTACTGAAATACTAAATTCAAATAACCCAAATTTTGCTGCCGAAACTATAGTATCTCTACTATCCTCTTCAGTAAATATCCACACAATTTCTTCGGTCATTCCTAGTAGAAGACGCATCATCAAGCCTTGGATCACTCCTGGCCTCCTTAGATGTATTCGACAAAGAGACAAATTACATAAAACCTTCAAGAAACATCCAGAAAACGACACTCATAAAACTATCTATCGTCGCTATCGAACTTTCTGCAATAATTTACTAAAGAAGCTCAAACGCGAATATGAAAAGTCGCAATTTCAGAAGGCCGGCAGGAACCCTAAGGCAACCTGGAAAGTTATTAAAGAAAATATCCCATTTGGATAAGGGTAAAACTTTTTCTTCAGAGTTACTGAAATGTGAGGACGACCCTCTTCATTCTGTCAATCTGGTAAACCGTTACTTTGCGAATGTGGGCAGTACCCTCGCATCCAAGTTCCCGAATTCTTCATCCCAAAGTAGCTGTTCAGACCCTCACGTTTCGCCCCAGGCTAGCTCTTCCATGAAAGTCCCGTTGGAATCGATGGTCATGTACGACGTTGATGACGCTGAAATTGATAGCATTATTTTAACCCTCAAAGATGAATGTGCTGTTGGTTATGATGGAATTCCATCCACAATAATCAAGGCCACAAAAGATACAATTATCCCTCTCCTTGTCCACATTTTTAATCTCTCTCTATCCACTGGTATTTTTCCAGATGTTTTCAAAACTGCCATAGTTCACCCTATATACAAGGGAGGAGACAAGGATCTTGTTTCTAATTACAGGCCTATATCCGTCCTTACAACCATCTCAAAAATCTTCGAGAAAGTTATCAACGTGAGGCTTGTGAAATTCTTAGCAAAATTCAACATCCTGGCCGAAAATCAATATGGGTTCAGAGTGGGAAAATCAACAGAAGACGCTACCCTGGAGCTCACAAGTACAATAGTCGCACACCTTAACGATAAGCAGAAGTCTCTTGGTGTTTTCCTAGACCTCTCGAAGGCGTTCGACACCGTTTCTGTCCCCAAATTGATTGACAAGCTGGAACAGATTGGCATACGTGGTATTGCCCTCGAAGTATTTCGTAGCTACTTATCGGGTCGTAAAAAGGTTGTGAAGGTTGGATCATTTGTAAGTGATGAAGAAAATTTGTTTTATGGGGTTCCCCAGGGTAGTGTCCTAGGACCAACCCTCTTCCTCATATATGTCAATGAGCTGTGTCAGTTATCTCTTCCGAACAAAAAAATTATTACATATGCGGATGACACAGCTCTCATAACCCATGGCAAGGACTGGTCTGAGACTCGTGAAAGGGCAGAATTCGCACTGAGGAGGGTAATGATGTGGTTAACCTCGAATCTGCTCACGCTCAACATCTCCAAGACTAAGTTCATCCCTTTCACCCCGAGTGTACTTAGCCAACCGCCTTCGTCGTTGGAAATCAGGACCCATATGTGTACTAACCCAGTGGCCAACACCTGTAGCTGTGCTTTAATAGAACGGTCCGATTGCATAAAATACCTTGGTGTTATATTGGATAATCTCTTGACATGGAAAAAACAGATTAATTCAGTTGTGATTCGAGTCAGAAGATTGATTTACATATTCAAAAAACTTCGAGCGGCTGCTGATTTCCGGTGCCTTAGAATGGTCTACTTTGCCCTTGCTCAATCAGTCCTCAGTTACTGCATAACCACGTGGGGCGGAACCCACAAGACAACCATGCTGCGCCTAGAGAGGGCACAGAGAGCAGTTCTAAAAGTACTCGCTAAAAAACCGATTAGATTTCCCACTTCTGAGCTATACTCAATTTGCGAGGTCCTCTCAGTAAGACAGTTGTTCGTGCTGCAAACAGTTCTTAGGAAACACCTACTTCTCCCTTATGACCCTCAGTCCCTTACAAAGAACCGTCGTGCCGGCAGAGTCTGTCAGACTGAACGCTGTAGGTTAGCGTTGGTCAGCCGCCACTTCACTCACACCAGCTCTAAACTCTATAATACCCTAAATAAAAGTATTAAAATATACCCTATGACTAGGAATGTACTGAAGATAAAAGTGACCAACAGGCTTAGGTGCCTGTCCTATGATGAGACTGAGCAACTTATGGTGTCATAAACGCGGTACACACACACACACCATAACACACCTCATACCCACCTCTACTCTACATATACACAACACAGTAATCACACACAGTGTAAAATATCATATTTTTATTTTATTTTTTCGGTTTGTTTTCATTCTCTTTGTTCTGTTAATTTATAATTTAATTTTCTTTTTTTAGGTTAATCTGGAACAATGTCTATTCTATGTACTATGAATTGGGCGTTGATAGCTGCGCCACAGTATTTTACTTTAGTAGCTATCTTCGTTTTTCCTGTGTAATCTGTATAACTTAAGTTGTTCCAAATAAACTTTATTATTATTATATTAAGCCACTGCTCACTACTGGTACGAGTGTAAATCAACCCTTCGCGATTCAGGACATCAGTTCCAATTAGAATAGGTGCATTGATGCATTCAGAAGGGACAACGTATAAATCAATTTCCAGTGACACCTCTGGGAACTCTACGACAGTAGTAATGACAGAGGTTTATTCAACTACCTGACTTCCGATCCCGCGCATCAAGCGATAAACTGGTATACGATTAAAATTAAAATGTTTAAGTGCCTTTTCAGAAATCAAAGAAATATCAGAGCCGCTTTCTATTAAAACGTCAACAGGCACCTTCTGTATAACGGCTGAAATCACGTTATTTTGCCTGGGGTCGATTCGGAGCAAAAATTTATCTCACTCGTTTTCTTATCCTTACTCTCAGAGCGCTGTTTTTGGAAACACGAGTCGATTGAATGCCCATCACGTTTACAAAAAGTACAGCGTTGAACGGGTTTCTTGGATTTATCGCTTGATGTCGGTTGAGCCGCTTTAGAGCTACTGGGATCCCGATCAGAGCTACTTTTAGATTTTTTTGGGACAGTACCATTTCTTATGACCCGTTTTGCCGCAAAGGTGGCAAGTGATATTGCTATCGTTTGACTTAGGAGCCTTACGTTTACGTTGGTTAGACGAGTTATTAGAGGAGACACGAGCAGTATTATTGTCGGTTTTGGGTTTGACGTAAGCTGATAGATATTCCACAAGATCTTTACATGCTAGCTTAGCGTTGGTTGCCGCAGCTTTGACTTGGGGATCACTGATACCTCTTATAACAATGGCGGATTTTAAGTCATCAGATAAACCTTGAACTATATTGAGACGCAATAAGGATTTACGTGCGTATTCTGCATAAGTTGGGTATCTGTTTGAGTTCGAACACATAGTCTCGTAAAGTATGGATGCATGTTACGGAGACAAAGGAATCGAAATTCAACCTTGAAGTTACTCCAAGATCTATCATTCGTCACCCAGTCATTCAACCACGACCCTGCATCACCACGCAAACCAGAACCTTTCCGTCCTAGGCACTCCCGATCATCCCAATTATTCATCAGTCGGGCACGGTCAACCTCAGCGCACCAGACATCGAAATCTTGGACACTTGGATCAAATGGTGATATGTAAAAGTTATGAGACCTTGATTTTAAAAGCGCACCCAAAGCACCAACAATACTGCTCGCTACATCATTATTCTGGCTTTGCACGTCAGTTGTACGCTTGTTATTGTGTGCGATAACCTCGTCGGTTATTATTTCGGTTATACCCGAACCTTGCTCACTAGCAGGGATTGGTGCGACCGGAAGGGAGGACGATAACTGGCTTTCACTAGTTGGACGCAACGGAATATCACTGCTAGATGCTGCTGGTAGTCTACGCTCAATTACTTCTAACCTCGTAAGAATTTGATCAAGACCTACATCACGCGAGTTGTCGTAGCGGTTATAAGAATTTTCACGATCTCTACGGGAGCGAGAGCGACTATGCGGGCTATGCGAAATACAACGACGGCTAAATGATTCATCTCTACGGTCTATTGAGCTGCTTCTACGGCGGTGTACAACAATCGGTGTTACGATTATTCGAATTATCACGACGTTTCCTGCGAAAACCGCCACTAGATTGTTGTTCTCGAGATTCTCTACGTCCTTTAGACCGCGGCGAATGCCCTGGCATTATGTAAGAAATATAACTTTGGTACTTACGGTTGAAAGTCTGCCCACAATAATCACAACACTTTTACTTGAACACTGTTATTGAATATTTTGAACAGGATAGCAAACAGATTAAAGCGCGTGGCGATCCCGCTTCTGATCTTAGAGACCAGAAGCGGAATATATTAAAAAAAAACAAATCGCACAGTAACCTAGAAAGTTATATTTCTTACAAACAATTTATAATTATTTACTTATCGCGATAAACCAATTTTAGTAATTTTCTCGGATGGAGTTAGATACCCTTTTTTTAAGTTTTTTTAGGATGGGTAATCATCAAATGACCCCCTCCGCTCTGGGCGGAGCGGACGGGAGTGTCAGATTTGTACTGACTAAAACCCATCCATGTTCCTTCTTTGCCCTTTGTGTTCCAGGACCGCGGTATCTCTTTCGAACAGTCCCGCAGCCCTGGCAGGCATCGGCCCATGCGGACCCCTACGTGGTTGCTGACATCTCTTTGAGGCGCGCGTGGAACACGAACGCGCCGTTGGCACGGCCTGTCGTCATAAGACTGCGAGCTAGCTCATAACTCGCCGGCCGCCGACTCTCGTGGCCGGGGGCCACCACGAGACCCCCGACGCCCAGGGCGTCTCCCGCGGCGGCTGGGACGTGAGGCTCTTTCCCTCTCACGTCCCGCCACCTCCTTCACTAGCATGGCTGCTTCTCAGAAGAAGGTGACAGCTTCCCATTCCCTCTTGCTCCGGACCATGGCTTGAACCAGGGTCAGGCGCGAGAGATCGCCGCTACGAGAACACGGCGCTGCTCTGCCCAAGCGGGGCAGACCTCCACAGTGTGCTGCCCCGTGTCCTCTGGACGATCCTCGCAATGGAAACCATTCGATGCAGGAACCTCCCGAAACAACCGTGTCCGGTGAGGACCTGCGTCAGGCGAAAGGTGAGGGCGCCGTAGCGCCTCTCTAGCCACTTCTCAAAGAGGGGACTTATCGCCACTATGGTGGCGTGCCCTGCACGGGGTTGCGACAGTCGCTCTCTCCATGTCACCATGAGATCGCGCCGGAGGTCTGTCCGCTGAGCGGCGATTTGCCGCGGCAGCGGAGTTTCCCCCCCGACGTAGTGCCTCCGCGCGCCATTCGTGAAGGCGCGCGAGGACTATCGCCTCCAGATCCCATGGCGGCAACCCGGCAAGGAGGCTCGCCGCCTCACCGGAGATCGTGCGGTACCCCCGGACTAGCCTTAGGGCTATCCCTTTTTGGGGCGCGTTCAGGTAGCGGGCGGCTTGCCGCCTCAGAGAACGCGCCCACACCGGGGCCCCGTAAAGGGCCATGGACCGCACGACCCCCGCGTAGAGCCTCCGGCAGGAGGCGTTTGGACCCCCCAGGTTGGGCAGGAGCCGCTTGAAGGCAGCCCCGGTCCGTTCCAGTTTGGGGGCCAAACGTCGGAAATGCTCCACAAAGTTCCACCGGCTGTCGAGGACGAGTCCCAGGTACTTCAGCGTCGACCCGACGCCGATGGAAACCCCTCCTGCCGTCAGTAGGGATCCCGACGGTGGCGCATTCCGAGGCCCATGAAAACACATGGCCTCGGACTTGTGCAATGCCACCTCGAGACCCAATTGCCGGATCCTCTCCACGACTATCGCAACCCCGCGTGGCATGTTTTCGGCCACCGCCTCGTGCGACCTCACTTGTGCCAGTACCAGCGTGTCGTCAGCGTAGCAGACTACGCTGACGCCGCTAGGGAGGTCGGCGCGCAGCACCTAGTCGTAACAGATGTTCCACAAGGCCGGCCCCAGAACCGATCCCTGTGGAATACCGCACGACATCTCTCGCCGGTTCCATTCTCCGCTCCGACCGGGGTAGAAGACGGCCCTATCCGTCAGGTAGTCCCCGACCACACGACGAAGGTAAGTTGGCACCTGGTGATACCGGAGTGCCTCCCCAATGCAGCTCCAGGGGATGGAGTTGAAGGCGTTGGCGATGTCAAGAGACACCGCCAAGACGACCCCGCCCCGGGAAACCGCGTCCCCCGTCGTGAGGGCTCTCACGCGCATGATGGCGTCCACCGTCGAGCGCCCCTTACGGAAACCAAACTGGTGTCCCGCAAGATCCGGCCCCATCCCCGCAAGGTGCCCGGCGAGGCGGTTGGCAGTGACTCTTTCAAAGAGCTTGCCCACCTCGTCGAGCAACACGATGGGCCGGTATGCTGACGGAGAGTCCGCAGGGCGCCCTAGCTTCCGGATGAGGAGAGGACCAGCTTCCCCGTCTTCCAACGAAGCGGGAACTGGCCTCTCTCCAAGCATGCGCTTAGGAGCCCTTCCAGTCGGGGCACGAGAGCCTCAGAGGCCAGGACCCAGGCTTTGCCAGGCAAGCCATCGGGTCCCGAGGCGGTATTTCTGGCTTACAGCCTGCGTACCGCCACTCTCAGGTCTACCCCAGTCACCTCCGGAACGTCGTCATCGGTGTGGTTAAATACCCTACGCCTAACCTAAGCACTGTCATAATATTGAAATGTAGTTTCCTCAAATATAGGTATAATTAACAAATATTAATTCCTCAATACTTTTAGTTAGACCGAGTTCCTGTAAGCACTTTCGTGCGCCATAAAGAAATACATATCTGTATCACGTCCGCGTGAACTACTCACAATGAACAACTGAATGTACCGAAACACGAAATGATTGCTAAAAGTTACTGGGTGGGTTAGTCTGCGGTCTGTCCGGGCGCTGCAGCTTCAGGTCAAAGGTACCACATTAAAACATCAATGCTCTCATCTATCGACACGAAAGCTTCTACCGACCAGTCTTTTCGGCGACCTTTGCATAGAGACTAGCCGTACCAGAATTTTGACAGATTAGTAATGTGTGGTATGCAGATGTACGCGGGCGCCGTGCCGCATCCCTTCGCGTCGTCGCTAGCGCAGGAGCTGTTCGAGAGCGGGCTCATCCCCGCCGATACCGACTTCCGCATCTTCCGCGACTTCGGCAAGCTGTCCGGTACGTAGCAAAGCCCCTCCCCGCCGGGAGAGGGGCCCGCGGTGACATGACGCGCGTGTTGCAGGTGTGGACCTGGCGTGGACCGCCAACGGCTACGTGTACCACACGCGCCTCGACACGCCCGAACGCGTGCCGCCCGCAGCACTACAGCGCACCGGCGACAACGTGCTGGCACTCGCGCAAGGTACGAGACATACACACGCGACACAGCACGCCCGACCGCGTGCAGCGCACCGGCGACAACATGACATACACACATCCACGCACAGGCGGGGCGGCACGCCCAACCGCGTGCAGCGCACCGGCGACAACGTGTCACACACACACACTCACACACACACGCGGCGCGGCACGGCCAACCGCGTGCGGTGCACCGGCGACAGCGTGACACACCCATACATACATAAACGGTGCGGCACACCCGGCCGCGTGCAGCGCACCGGTGACATACACGCATACCGCAGGGCTGCTGTCGAGCGAGAGCCTGGAGTCTGAGCCGGACTCGTCGTCGCGGCAGCCGGTGTACTTCGACGTGCTGGGGCTGGCCGTGGTGTCGGTGCGCGCGCCGGCCGCGCTGCTACTGGCGGCGGGCGCGCTGGCGCTGACGCTGCTGAAGGTGCACGTGAGCGCCACGCACGCGCGCGACGCGCTGTTCGTGGCGCGCGGCGCGTGGTGGCGCGCGGTGGGGCGCGCGGCGCTGGCGGGCGCGGGCGCGCACGTGGCGGGCGTGGCGGCGGCGGTGGCGCCGGCGCTGCTGCTGCACGCGGCTGGTGCGCGCCTCTGCTTCTACTCACGTGGCGCGCTCCTGGCGCCGCTGTACGCGCTGCCAGGTCAGTGTTTTACGTTACATTAAATATTAAGAGAACTAAGTGACTATTTACTTCATAGTCACTGTTTTCTTGGTCAAAAAAATCTAAATACAGTTTTTTACGACAAAAGAAAGCCAATGGAACCTCGCCAACTACACGGCCACTAGTCCAGGACCATGACTTTCAACCGCAGAGGCTTTGATCAGGAGACCGCAGAATGCACGATCGAGCTTCCGAGCGGTTTTGTTCAAGATAGCTACCGTGCGACAAGCCGTGGTCCTGGACGCATACCGCACCCCTTAAAGCATGAAACGCGTCAAAGATGTGGAGCCAACTCAAGTAGTCCAGGAACTACAAAAAAAAATTACATGCTAGCACAACAATAACAAACCTTATGAGACTTATGATAAAGCTTATTAGTGCAGGCCCTGAGGGTTATAACCTCGAAATTAGAAGACTCGTGATGAATTCGTGTAAAACCTTCTGGATTGTGTTCTGGACCAGTAACCCAAATGCTACCTCTTTCATATAGTCTTCAGCACAGGTTACTTTTTGGTACAATTTTAAGTTAGCAGCTTACAAATTAAGTTTACACTCAATTTCACTTGCCAAAACATAAAGATTTCGTTGGTCAGTGGTCGCAATCGCAACTGCTGAGCGTCAGGTCCTGGGTTGGATTCCTGGGTCGGGCAAATTGTTAATGGGTTTTTCCATCAGAAATTACTCAGCAGCAGCCACGGAGTCTGGATTTGTGCCCGGTTGATGACAATAGGCTCGCCCCCCTATTACATGGGACTTAACATTACTGACCCTTCTACGTGACCCTTCGGGGATTACAAGCGTGATGTTATTCCTCCTCCTTTTTAGAATTCGGTTATAAATGGTTCCTTATCCGTGTTTACATCTTTTTGGGGCTGACTGTACAACTACTAATAATGATAGATTTTTTTTGTTAAACTAACACCAACGCATACTGATTCTGTTAGCCTGCGTCATCCTACTGCTGGGCAAAGGTCTCTCTCCATGACTTCAGTTGTTTCGATCCAGGGCTAATATATTATTTAATTTTAGAAGACAAATATGAGTAATGAGATCAAACGCTTTATTGAAATTCGTGTACCTCTTAAGCTTTGTCGAATACCACTAGTAATATCACTCGTAACACACAATAGATTTGATGTGTGTGGGTGCAGCGCTGGCGGGCACGTGGGCGGCGGCGGCGCGGCTGTGGGGCGCGCCGCCGCTGCTGCGCGGCCATGTATATGTGTGTGGGTGCAGCGCTGGCGGGCACGTGGGCGGCGGCGGCGCGGCGGTGGGGCGCGCCGCCGCTGCTGCGCGGCCATGTATATGTGTGTGGGTGCAGCGCTGGCGGGCACGTGGGCGGCGGCGGCGCGGCTGTGGGGCGCGCCGCCGCTGCTGCGCGGCCATGTATATGTGTGTGGGTGCAGCGCTGGCGGGCACGTGGGCGGCGGCGGCGCGGCTGTGGGGCGCGCCGCCGCTGCTGCGCGGCCATGTATATGTGTGTGGGTGCAGCGCTGGCGGGCACGTGGGCGGCGGCGGCGCGGCTGTGGGGCGCGCCGCCGCTGCTGCGCGGCCATGTATATGTGTGTGGGTGCAGCGCTGGCGGGCACGTGGGCGGCGGCGGCGCGGCTGTGGGGCGCGCCGCCGCTGCTGCGCGGCCATGTATATGTGTGTGGGTGCAGCGCTGGCGGGCACGTGGGCGGCGGCGGCGCGGCTGTGGGGCGCGCCACCGCTACTGCGCGGCTGGGCTGCCGCGCGCGCCTGGCACGACGCCGCCGCGCTCGGCTGGGCTACGCTGCTGCTGCTGTGCACGGCGCGAGGCCTGCGCTCCGGCTTCCTGCCGCTACTGTGGGCGCTGCTACCGTCCGCCGCCGACCTGCTGGGCGCGGGCGGCGCGTCCGGGGGTGCGCGGGCCAAGCTGTGGGCGCTGGGCGCGGCGCTGCCGGCGGCGCAGACGTGGTACCTGGCGCTGGGCTCGCTGCACATGTTCGTGCCCATCATGGGCCGCGCGGGCTCGGGCACGCTGCCGGCCGACGTGAGCATGGCGGTGCTGGTGGCGGTGCTGGTGCAGGCGAGCTGCTGCTGGCTGCTACCGCTGGTGCTGGCGGCGCGCGGCGTGCGGCAGCTGACGCGCGCGGCGGCTGCGCTGTGCGTGGCGACGCTGCTGCTGGTGCTGCTGACGCCACTGGGCGCGCCGTACAGCGCGGAGCGGCCGCAGCGCCTGATGGTGTTCCACACGCGCCGCACGCTGCACGCGCCGCTGGTGACGGCCGACCAAGTGGACCACTTCTACTGGGTGCCGGAGCTTGACGGCAACACACCGCACTCGGTGGATAAATTCGGTGAGTACATGCATATAAGTAAAAGGATTACTTAACCTAATTTAGTATTAATGACTTACGCTGTATATACTATAATGTAACAATTAAATATAGTCAAAACATTTATTGCTAACGTAGTGTTAGACTGGGACTACTGGGAGTCTAGGAAAAATCGTGAAAAATCATTAAATGTCCAGTGTGTTTAACAACTACGAAGTCTGGTTTTGTGCCCGATTGATGGTAATAGGCTCGCTCAATATTTCATGGGACTTAAACATAACTGGCAAAATGTGGTTGTACTACTAGGTAAACCTCAGCTTCAAACTTCGGGTATTACAGGTTGCACTAACATAACATCACGTCTGTAAGATCGAGCTTCAGTCCTCTGTCTACCGAATGAAAACAATAAAAGCATAAGAGCCTAGAATCTGTTGGGTTGTCTATCTTTTTGTCCCTACTACAGGGTTGTAAGGTAAAATAGATGTTTTGTACAACATTTAACCGCAAAACTAAATTTGTTTTTTTCATAGTATGTTAATGAAAAACAAAGTTACTGCTGCAGTTTTGATGAAAAAGTCCCACATCTGCCATCAAACATCAAATCTTATTCAAACTAATTTTCCTTGAAAGTTTTTTTTACATTCTACAATCCTACATTTTTTCAAATATTTATTTCACAAACTTGTAAGGCTGATTCAAAAACAAGTATTTTCTGGAACAAGTTTATGAAATTTTCGAACACTATTTTTCGTTCAATGTTATCGCGTTAGGCGCTTTGAGGTGCGCGGGAGAGGATTCGTGCGGGGTCGGGGCGGGGTGAGACGGGGGAGTTGAAAGAAAATCACCCTCTGGCTCAGGCTCTTGATGAAACTACAAGCCTTTCGACCATGCTCGCGTTGACGATAGACGGATCGGGCTTCCAATTCTTAGCAATAGATCCCTTTTGTCATGTTTTACTTTCTCAGCAGTAACTGATATTTCTCAAGTATCCTTGAATATTGTTCTAGTTATTATATCTTATTAGATAACTACTAAAATGAGGTTTTGGAGAATAATTTGAGTTACATAGACATAATTCGAAAATAAGTGCCTTCTATTAACATAGACGATTTTCTGATTTTTGCGAATGAATTTTAAGTCACTACAGTCATGAATATGGTTTTTTTGAACATTTTCTTGTCTAATTATCTGCAAAAATGTATCTGTTACCAATTTCAAAAGAAATCTTAGTCAATTCGGTAACTTAGAAATAATTGAAGAAAATGGGATCATCATTTCAGCCGAAAAGTCCACTGCTGGACATAGGCCTCCCCCAAGAAGGGGGGTTTTGCCATAATCGCCACGCTTGGCAGGCGGGTTGGCGATCGCAGTATGGTTGTTGTAGAATCAGAGAACGCTGCTGCCCATTCTCTGGTAAGTCCCTTAGTCGCCTCTTACGACACCCACGGGAAGATATGGGATGGTGCTATTCTTTACGTCCGGACACCATACAGAACAAAGCAGCGCGCCAGTGTGTAGTGGTGACTTCACGCAACTTACTAACCAGTCTACCAACCACACGATGTGCTTCTACAGAGCCCTGATGTACAGCTCGAGGGAGGACGACATTCAGTGTCGGATCGCGGCGGAGTTGAGACGTTTTGGAACTGTACCCGATTCATTGTGCCGCGTGTTATTGTGTTGAGTGGTAATCACAAGTTTGCTAGAAACAGTGTATCGCACTCAGTGTGTTTTCATAGCACGAAACCCATCGTCTGCCCACATGATGTACAAGTCTAACGGAGTAAATCCTGACATATCCGACATACATATGTATGGCTTGTATAAAATTAATACGGCATCGGGCTCGGCCAAACGTCGACATCAGTTAGAACGTAAGCAGCACGTATTAAGGCGCGTCCCGCACTCCCTCAGTGCCGGAGATGCGGCAGGCGCGGCCCGTGAGCGCGGCCGACTGCGCGCGCCTGCTGTACTGCGGCGCGCCCTACTACCTGCCCGTGCTCACGCTCATCGCGCGCAGCCACACCGCGCCCGCGCCCGCCGCGCCGCTGCCGCGCCTGGTCGCCGCGCTGGCCCTCACGCGGCACAACGCCACGGCGCTGGAGCTCACCGTGGAGCTGTCGGGCCCGCCGCACGTGGTGCTGGTGCTGGCGCCGGCGCGCGGCGTGCGCCTGGCCTGGTGCAGCGCGCTGCCGCACGTGCAGCCGGGCGCGGCGTGGGGCGCACGCAGCAGCTACTTCGTGGCGCTGCACGACGCGCGCGCGGCCTCGGGCGTGGCGGCGTGGCGCGTGTCGCTGCTGCTGGCGCACGAGGCCGGCCTGGCGCCGCCGCACTGGGCCGACGTGTCGCTGGGCGGCCACGCCATGTTCGGCCGCCAGGCGCGCGCGCCGGCGCACGACGCGCTGCTGCGGGCGCTGCCGCCCTGGGTGGCCGCCACGGGCTGGGGCGTGGACCTGCACCTGTACCGCGTCTAGTGCCGCCACGGGCTGGGGCGTGGACCTGCACCTGTACCGCGTCTAGTGCCGCCACGGGCTGGGGCGTGGGCCTGCACCTGTACCGCGTCTAGTGCCGCCACGGGCTGGGGCGTGGACCTGCACCTGCACCTACACCTGTTCCCCGTGTAGTGCACGTTGTGATATCAAAGGCAGGCGAGGTTCTCGCGAACAGTTTAGTGGACATTCTACTTCGCATGTGAGTTAACAAGAACGCGCATGATCACTATTTAGGACAATTATTTTGTTGTATTATCCTTACAGATAACCTCCTCTAGATTCCGCATTATAGACATTTATTTTAGTTGAATACAAACTAGAAGAGTTCACCAAATTTAGCAGTAGGCACGCGGTGCGCGGGGAGTGACAACTGCAATCCGATTGCCTATATTTCGGCAATTTTTTTTGGCTATATTTTTCACCCGCCGTAGTGATAGGACAATAACATTAATCTTATTTTCTGACGTCGATATTTTTTTAAACGAACGGTAAATTATTGTTCACTTTTTTTGTTCCTACACTTCATTACCAATACCTACGTAATAGATTACCCAATAAATAAAAGTTAAATTTAAAATTTTTACATGCTATTGGTGGTTAATTGACGGTTGAATTCAAACAAAAACAGATTCATTATTTGCATAAAATATCGACGCTATCGATATTTTATTTATCGATAAGCAAGAACGTATTGCTCATGACACTATTACTTTTGTGAGAAAAAGGCAGCAAAACGTTCTATATAGTTGCCTTCTATGCGGAATCTAGAGGCTTTCCCCTAGCCCCATAATCATACAAGTTGCGCCGCATTATTCAAGCAACATGATGTTGTGGGCTATAATAAATATTGATACAATTTATATAAATCAAATGCATGCGTCTGCGCCTAATAGGGACGAAGGTAGATAAGAGTATACATTTAACATTATGAACCTTGCAAGTCAATTTTATGTTTAATAGGATTTATAAGATTGTTTAATTTAAAGGAAAAGTGTCGGGTAGATGAAGGAGTATGGTTTCCTAAAAAGTGTGCTGCATTTTTTGGAAAAATATTATGTAATGATCTAATGATAAATCAAATTATAAAAAGTTATTCGTGCCAGCAAAAAAATGAAAAATAATAAATTTGAGAATCAAGAAAGAAATAGCTACCTATGTTGACAGTAGTTGAACATTAGCATTTTTTTGTTACGCTGTACGAGTAACTAGCAATTTGTTATGCTGTACGAGTAACTAGCAATTTGTAACGCACATGATATACCGACATAAACTTAAAGTACAAGTAGGTAGATTCGGAAACAAAGTCTCTGATTTATACAGTGTTTTTTTTAACTTGGAAAAGCCATACAGAATCCGGGGAAACGTCTTAGAATAATAAATAGAAAAATAAAATCGTAAGAATCGTCATGTCCAAAAACAAAAAAATCGAAGACATGATTGTGACATCCCCAAACCGCACGGCTGCTCGCGGGCGCCGCGCTGGGCACCGGCTGCAAGGAAAAGCAAATCACAGTAAAGATTACGTTTTTTTTATTAAGTTACTAAGTAAATAAAAACTTCGAGGTAGGTTCTAAAATATTCAAGCTCGCTACGCTCGCTCTTGAATAATTATTTTTTCGATTGACGTGCTTTTCTGTATCGATCGACGAAGACACTCCTTGAATCTAACATTTCCGAGGTGGACTGCAAAAAATTTTGAGCTGTTTTCGTTGAATTGAAGATGCCTTTCCCTGGAAAAAGTCCAGCCGGCGCCCATGGGCTTATTATGAAATTATCTTTCCAATCACACTGTCCCACCCAATGAACAAATATCTCTAACTTTTTAAAAAACTTGATCACTAAGAGTCGATCAACTTAACAATAACTAAAAAAAGGTTGGTGGGTATTTACAATGAAATACAGATTATTTTTAAAATAATAAGTAGTTTTTAAATAATAGTACTGTGCATAATTATATAGAAGTTAAGTCTTTAGAAAGCCAATAGGTAAGTCTGCAATATGTAATTTAAGATTGTAAGCACATCAAAGAGTGTTGCAAGAAACCAGTCAATAGTGAAGTGTCGTTAGTCATAAACAGTGAAAATCCGCGAACGAGAACACCAGTCAATAGATTTTTATCGCGATAGTTGCGTTGATTGGTTGTACTGCTAAATCCCCATCATACGAAAATGAAAATGTCCACGTCCATGTTTCATGTGAAATGAAATGTGTGTGATGGTCCGGGAAAGTTTCTTCGTATTTTGTATACAAATTCAAGACATTTTTTTTTTCAAAGTTTCATTACATTTAATCATAATATAATGGGTGTAAAAGTACCCTTAACAAAGCCGAAAGGCTATTTTTGTCAGGAGTTATTAGAAAACTGTCATTTAATTTGCTATTTTCCGCACTTTGCTTTCGCCAGGTTGAAGAAGAAGCAAAGGTATGATGTCGCTAAACAGCCTAATATGAAAAATAGAAAATTCAAATAGTTTTGAATTTAGAACACAAATAAATGTTAATTTGTTCATAAAATTAAATATTTGTTTAAAATAATCTAGTTTATCTATGGTTTTCTATTTATAAATACAATTTAAATACCGTAAACCGGGGTTACTTTGATCAATACTGAACTTTGAAGGTCCATCTTTTAAATTTGTAAAAAAATACAAAAAAGTATAGTAATCGGTTTTTTTTATTACTCTCGATTCCTGTAAAAAAAAGTGAAAAATTCTAGCAAGATCATCATCATCATCATCATTCTCTTGCCCTTATCCCAATTCATTTGGGGTCGGCGCAGCATGTGATGAGAATGCTAAGGGGAATGTGTGGTGTTACGCGAATGGATAAAATAAGAAATGAGTATATAAGAGGAAGTCTGAAAGTGGCGCCGGTGACTGAAAAGTTGTGTGGTAATCGGTTGTCGTGGTATGGGCATGTGATGCGGAGGAATGAGGAAAATGTTGTGAGGAAAGTTTTGAGTATGAATGTGGATGGGTATATGAGTAGAGGAAGACCAAAGAAACGATGGATGGACTGTATAAAGAATGATATGGCAAGAAAGGAGGTGTCGGATGAGATGACGAGTAATAGAGAAGTATGGAAGAAGAAGATAGCAAGATCTCCACAAAAAAAAAATTGTTGATCAAAGTTATACGTAACATCGATGGGGTTACTTTGATACCTGGGGGTATTTTATTACGTACCTACAAAGTAACCCCAATTATAATGCCAATACATTAAAAAAAATCAAAATCTGCCAATGGGAAAAATAAATGTCATTTTTGTCATATAACTTTGAAAAGTCATCAAATAATGAACATTTCTTTATTAAAAATGTTGGTAACAAAATCTTAGCTTAAAATCAGCCCTTCTTATTTATATAATTCAAATTCAGAGGCGCCTCTAATGCTTAAACTTCCTTCCACTATTTGACTAAGCGTATCTTCCATTCGCGCTTGTGAACAATTTTAGTATTCACGGGACCTAAGTTTCCTTTCATATATTCGCGGCATCTTCCTAGATAATAAAATATTTATTCATTTAGCAAAAAAAACAATAAAAGCTTGTAAAAAAAGCATATAAAAAAGAGTATACTCCTGGGGTTAATTTGATCATTTTGATCAATCTCACACCATATACCCTATCATTGACACCCCGAATTAAACAATCTCCAAGTCATTGGATTCTTTTTGAGGTTAGAAAAACAATAATCACTGTATTGGTCAATCGATCATAGGCCACATAATGGAGAATATCTAGAAATGTCATTGTGCCATCACGTGATACACATGAAGTCTTGCAGCACAATTATTTAGCTATAAATAGATAATAACAATATATTTACCTTTTTTCATTAAAATTATTGCTGAATTCCTAGCGTGTCCTCAGAAAAGGATTTAACAGTTCTTCAGTGTTGCTAAACTAAAAAAAAAAAACTACCAAATTGCGTTTCGTTATTCGCGATTTTATATGAAGTTTCGATCAAAGTCATCTCGTGAATCAAAACCGCGGTTTACAGTACTCAAAAAATATTTACGCCGTAAAGACGCACATCTCTGCCGAGATTTAAAAAAAAACAATCACCGCCGACTATAGTAATTAAACCCATTTGGACTTAGTATAAGTATACAGGGTGTAAACAGACCCTTCACAAAGCCGTCAACCAAGCATTCTGTACATCAAACTAAGTAACTTTACGCAAAAATTATTGCTGGGAATTTACTTTTTTTGGGGTGAAAAATCACGTTTTACGGTAGGACTCGATGGAAACTACAGTAGACTACACTACAGTAGACAGACAACCGTCCCCACTAGAACCGCGCGGCTCCGTGAGGCCGAGCCTCGTGAGTGTGGACGTGAGCGAGGCCTGAGCCCTCGTGCAACCCGACGGTTGTCGGTCTACTTCAAAGTAGTGGGGACGGGCCGCGCGGCCTGTTAGTGACCGCCTCTACATCGAGTCGTGTTTTTATTCGCGCTAAGATGGATTGTACTGACGAGCAAACACTTTTTTTATTGAATTGTACCGGGAGCGCCCGGTGTTATGGGTCTGTCGGAATAGTTTTTATAATAATTAAAAACAAAAGGAGATGGACACAATTCTTGAAGTGAGCAATAAATCTTGTATCAAATGACTAGCACTGTAAGTTGTTCTGCTGGTTAAACATGATCGCACCCAAAAACGTCGGCGCCGCGGTTTATTTCTTATTTGTGTAGCGGTGCTTATTACTATGAATGCTGCTGAAGCTAAAAGCACGTCCTCTTCTTCGTACATCTCAAAATCAGCCGGTAATATCTCGATCTCTATATAGTCTGTGGCATCTGCGCAAAGTGGGCCGCGCGGCTCTTTAATGTGGACGCGTTGCAAAAAAACACAAAAGCCTCGCGAGGCCGAGCCGCGCGGCCCAAAAAGCCGCGCGGCTTGTAGTGGGGATACTGCTTAACGTCCACACTCACGAGGCTCGGCCGCGTGGTTCAGCCTCACGGCACCGCGCGGCCCTATTGGGGACGCGGCTTAACGCGGCCACTGTCACGCTCAGTCTGCATTGGTGCGCCACGTTAGTCGTACCGCACTCAAAAAATTTAAGCTGTATATTCGTAATGCATTGCGGCGTTTACTTGGAGAGGTTGATGCAACGTCCTGTTTTAACAAGTGATGAATATCGAAACAAGTGATATATTATCGTATATCGCTTCGGTTTCGTAGTACAGATGCTTTTGTCATTTTTCTGTCAATTTTATCGATTAGTGCTGTTCATCGTACGCAACACAAAGTGATTCTCGAGAATCGATTTCGGACACAGATTTCAGAGACAATTTTAATAAATAATCTTAACGTTTCGTGATTTTTTAGTTTTCCACATGATGGTAATTTAAAAGAAAAATGAATGAATGCGACGGTAAATAAAGATTGGTTCCCAACGAAGTATAGAATTAGTTGTTTGATACATTTTGAGGAAGCAAGCTTTGTTGAAGGACAAAAGCAAAAGTCAACAAATAAAAATTCTGAGGGACGGAACCGTTGCAAAGTCCAAAAAATACACGGCATGATGATAATAGAGATTAAAATAATCGTTTATTAATGATGATCAAGCTAATGTGCCACCAACTTTACAACTCTTTATTTTAATTTTCAGTCTCATTACTATGTCACAAAATCGATTATTAAATCGATGATTGTGAATAATTATTTACTGTACACAATTACTTAATAAATAGTATTCATACAGTTATTGAGAAATGGTATGTACAAAGGCGAACTTTAGTGATAGAGAGAGATAAAAATAGGGTAGAATTCCGTTTCTTTTTGTAAGCACTAGAACTTAAATTGATTATACTTATAAGGTCAAGGTCTTCAATGGAATACGTAAGAGACGGATGCCGCACTCGGCGGTGTTTTTGAATCGATTTGGTTTTCCCATCACTAAATAGTGCTTGAGACAGTTGTGACGTCATAGTAGGTAGTCAAAAAATAGCACTCTTAGTTCTCATACAGATCGTGATACTTGCGTTATTTAAGTCTATCTGTATCTGTGGGTACAATAGTGGTATTTTTGGTAGTCAACATTCAGAACAAATCATAAAATAAACTACATAATTATATCAGTTTTGATCACAAATACAAAATCATCTTTGTTTCTGTTTTCGAGCATATTTTCAATCCGTTCTGTGCATGTGTTGTTACATAATGTATTATCTATGTTTGAGGTTAATAGACCGTCTGTTTGCATGTCTCTCACTGCGCCTTCCCTCCGGATGAATATTGGTTCAGGGAACTACTCTAAACCAAATGGTCGAGTGGTTGATGTATCACTTGTTGCAAGTGGGTACACTGGGTAGGTACCTACATACTTTGGATAAGCTTGGTGGTGGGCAGATTAGTAGATTAGATAATGCATAACCTTTCCTGTATGCATGTCCTTTTTATAAGTGGTTAACTAGTTTAATTCAGAATGACAGTGTGTAACATAACGCCATCTGATACGTAGAAGTAATTATTGAGTTGGCAGCAATACTGCACCATGGTGACGGCGACGGTGACTAGCGACTAGTCCCGGTGCTGGCTGTGCATTAGCAATAGCCTGTACCTTCCATTAACAAACGCACCCGCATATGTTTTTAGGGTTCCGTACCTCAAACAGAAAACAAACTTTTTTGCAAAAAATAAAACCGACTACAAAAACAGAAAAAAATTAGCTTTTTTGAAGAATTTTCCAAATCGGTTAAGGCGTCTTCGATTAATAGGTGAACATAAATATATATAAAAAGATTCCGACGAATTCAGAACCTCTCCTCCTTTTTGAAGTCGATTAAAAATAGTTCTTTGCCTATACCTAAAACAAAAAATATTAAAAAAAATAAAAGGGGGCTCGCCTACTACGGTGGTACGGAACCCTTAATGCGCGAGTCCGACTCGCACTTGGCCGGTTTTGTTTTGTTTAAGACGCTCACCTTAGATCTATTAGGTTAAGTAATCGGAACAGACAGTGCCTTGCTAAAGAAAGGATTTCGCGCATTTGCACTTCACATAAAGGTGGCGTGTTGACGTTCTGGTTATATAAACATGACAAAGCGAACAACGTCATCTATTTGCAATAAGCAACTGGTTCATGTGTCGTACAAATGTAACAACTGGCAACTGTCATTTTGCTCTAAGGCTGAGGCATGGGATCACGGATTTTGTATGACACTTTTATCTGATAGCCTCTTACAATGGTTTTGCACAAACGTATTCTATCTTCCGGTTTCTGGGACGAAAACGGAATGGTTGAATGTTGCTCTAAAGCCTGTAAAGTTTAAGTTGAGCAGCGTGGGTACGTTATGTAGTCTCAGAACGAATCGAAGAATGCGAGGATTTACCGACTGCCAAAAAAAAAAAGGGTGCCAGCGTGACCTAGTAACGTAGAGCGCGAGCCTCTCGCCTTAAGGAATTCGCTTCCGCCTGAAAGCCGTGCTCGGCTGCCCAAAGGTCTTGCTCAAAATGGGCGTAAGACCAACAGAGTTGAAATATATTTCAAGAGAAAGTCATACTGAGATCCCCAATTCATACTATTGCAACAAGTACCAAAATCGCAGGAGACCTGCGTTAGGGCCGAGTGGAAACGCTACAATTTCGCGTATTTTGTCGCAGATTTGACTACAACAATCATTTATTTTTAAAGTCGTTCATGTTGAAAACAATGGTAAAACTAATCCGCGCCAGGCTGGCGAAGTGCTAGAATCGACTAAGGTATTTAAGGCAGTGTAACAGTAGTAGTTAATTAGTTTGAATCTTAGGTCAAATGTTTGACAAAATACAGAAAAAGGCAGCATATTTTCTGTGGCTCTATTTCTGTTCTCCAGCGACTTGGGTACTTGTTGTTTTACAATTAAGTGAAGTCAAATTAAAAATGATCGAATATTCCCATTTGTCCACTGTGAGAGCTTGCTTCTGGCTGAAAGCTTATCATCAAAATGTATGGAACGTAGTTGCGTGTTTTTTGGCAACATTTGCTACAATTTAATTTAACATAATATATTACTCACGATATCAGTTCCACCTTCATCATCATCATCATTTCAGCCGAAAGACGTCCACTGCTGGACATAGGCCTCCCCCAAGAAGGGGGGTTTTGCCATAATCGCCACGCTTGGCAGTTCCACCTTAGTTTCATCAATTCAAACAAACAGAGTGACTTTTGCGATGGAAAATCAGGGCTAAGGCTAACTGCTTCTCTTTACAAATGTTTAGCGTCACAAAATCACGTCTAACCTAAATATTTTATTAGTATTAAAAAATAATAATAAAACAGTCACAAAGTGATCATGACGGTACGTATTAGAATATATAAAACTAAAAGTTTATCAAACCTGACCGTAAAGGTTCAAAATATTCATAGTTATAATGTCAAATTGCAAAATGCCTACGATGACATGACGCTGCCGGTTGATTACTTGGCGGGGAAGCACTGTACATTTTGTGACGGCGGGTTTTGTAACAGCAATTTTTTTTGGTCCAATCCTTTTTAGTGTACAAATTACAATACATTACATTTTAATCATTAATATATTTTGTAATAAGGCGTAGTCGACGTGGACGTGGCTCCTATTTCTGATTGCAGGTTTTAATGTAACCTTACACGAAGGAAATGGCGGGGTTTTGGTTCGTTCACTTCACTCGTTCAATAGACCCCGCCATCCCCTTCGAACCTAACCTGTCCGAGTCGGGTGCCCCAAGTCGCGAGCTCGCTCTTGTATCTTAAGTTTTTTTTACTTTATCAATTAAAATTACCCTTTTGCTTATTTCATGAGTTTCATTTTTAGAAAATAGCGTAATAATGCAATATGTATAATGTTTTTACTTCAAACGTTGTTTTACGAGATGATATGAATATAAAATGAATTGTTTGTCAAATAATACGTTATCAAATAAAAGTTTATAGAATTCATTCATTAGAATAAATTCTTTTTCTAAGCTATTTATTTGTCATTTATTTTCATAGTAAATATTATATACATTAATAAATTAAAATAACCTATATTAACTAACTAACTTAAAAATAAACTTAAAAAATGGCGTCAAAAAACTCCTCCTCAACGTAGTCAACTGGTAATGTACCCAAAAGACTGGCGGCGTTGCCACGTTGTATGGCAACGCTAAGCCTTTGGCCAAGGTAAAAGCCAGCCCTTGGGTCACGGGAAGAGTCAACTAAACGTTTAGAAATGTCCTTGAAAAGGCTGTGAGCACTCGGACCCCACGGACCTAGAGTTTCAACCCCAAACGGCTCGAAAATATAGTTACCAATAAGGTTACTATATTTACGCCGCTTGAGGTTCTCTGCAGCCGCAGCCGCAACACCAGCACAGCACGATGAGCTAGGAAGATGGGTTGGCGCAAGAGTATCGACACAAGTTGCATCCCACACTAAAGGCCTACCCATCTTCCATGGAAACAAAGACTTGCCGTCCGGTCTCTTGCCATCGTCGCGTGCCAAGCCATTTGCTTCTAATAAAGCTGGAACGCCGACGGTGACAAGAGCTCGACGGATGATATCATTTAAGTTCGCGTGCCGTGCAAAGCGGCCCGCACTTCGGCTGCATGAAAGGCCGTGGTGTCCAAGGCTGTTGACAGCTTCACCACAGTGACAGCGATGAGGAGAAAAACAAGGGGCGCCTAGGCGTAGAGCAGCAGCAAGGCGGAAAGTAGTGTCGTCGAGCAAAGTGCCTATGCTCGACGACGGTAGTGCGTGAAGCCAAAGACCCGACTCCCACTCACCCACAGCCAGCAGACGCGCACGCTCAGCAGTAGTAGCAGACGTGAGCAGTAAATTGTTCTGAAGTACTCTGCAGAGCGCCTCGTCCCAACGTCTCTGGGAAAATGGATGGTCGGGTTCTTCAGAATTCGGGCAAGCGAGTTTCCAGGCATTAATAGCCTCGGAGAAGCACGGCACATCAAAATCAATAGGTGTGGAAGCCAGGATATTCCTGATTAATTTCTCAGTGCCGTGGACCGAAGATATAAACGCCGGTATACTAATACTAGAAATTTTGCGGACGCCGAGTCCTCCCATACGAATGGGAAGAGTAGCTTGTATCCAAGCACGGTCGTCCAAAGCCACATTTAAAACGGATGATATAGTATTTTTGATAATTTTGTCCAAAAGATGAGTGTGCTTCCATAAAGGGGAAGCACGTAGGAAATATGTTAATTTTGGGCCGAAACAACAGTAACGGATTAGGGTGATGGCCGAATGCATATTAATTTGGAGCAACCTTTCCGAAATATCATTGAAATTTTGAATTTTTTCCTCGATAAAATCGGGAAAGGAATTCTCGAAGATTGGAGACCCAAGGAGACGAAGAGAACTTTTTTCAATAATTTTGATGTTAGGGGCTATTACGTTAAAATTAGGAATAGTCAGTTGTCTGTTGGTACAGTCCGCTAAATACAGTTCACATTTTGCAAGGTTTAGGTCAAGGCCAATTGAATGAAGTTTATTTTTTAAGAAAATTAAATCATTTAAAACAGTATCTACGTCGCCGCCCAGGGTTCCATCATCAAGATACCAAACGTTAAATTTAGAATTTAGCTGTCAAACAATTGGGTGAATAGCTAAACTGAAAATCACTGGCCCCAGGGGGTCACCTTGTTGACAGCCAACAGCAGATTCCAAAAGGTTGTCGCGATACAGTAATTTAGACGGGTGTCTGTAGCACTGCCAAAGAAAACTATAAGTTTGAGGTATCTCATTTTTAATTTGTGTTAACAAGGTGTCCCTATTAACTGAATTGAAGGCATTCTTTATATCAACCTTCAGGATGACCTCACCTTTGCCAGAATTTAGGTAGGTCGACAAAGCGTGTACGGCAGCCTCACAGCCCCCTTTGGAACCGTAACCTAGCTGCAGGGGCTGAAATTTTTCCGAAACAGCCTCACCATAAAATTTACAGCAAATCTTGGCTGCCATACGACGGTAAGTAGTACCCACGGCAATGGGACGAATGCCGCCATCCCTCTTGCGCAGGGCACATAAATTGGCCCCGTACAAGATGTCGATGACGGCCTCGTTCACCTTGCCGGAGAGCATAAGGTTAATCAGAGCCGTAAGTTCCTTCAAGAGTAACTCACCGGCCTCCCCGGCGCCTGAACAAATTAGGTCCTTTATGTGCTGAGGACTTAGACCGTCGAGGCCGCCTGCGGAGCCGCTCCGGAAGGAGCAAACGGCTGTGACCACCTCTCGACCTGTAATGGTGAGGGAGTAAATGTCTGAATCAGGAGGGTCGGGAAAAGAAAGGCCATCCGTGGGGGCGGGGTGTTTGGACTCCAGAGCTGCGAGTGTTTCTGGAGAACACGGAGCCACCACATCGCTACTGAAGAGAATCCTGGCTGCACCACTAATGTCACCTTCCCCTAACTTTGATTCAACCAGATGGGATACACCTCTCGAAGAAGTATATCCCTGTGACGTTAAATTTGAATAAAAAATTTGAGCCGAAATATTACAATTATCTTTGATTTGAGCTGTTAAAGTCTTTTTTGTGGTCAAATTCTTTTGAACATGAAGTATTCGGTAAGGGAAGGTAAGCAACTGTTCCCAAGCACTTAACGAGTTCTCTCGGACGGCAAGGCGCACACAACCTGCTAGGTTTTGTGCAACTAAAGGCCTAGCACCGCGGGGAACTCGCTTTAAAACAGGAACAGAATTTTTTAATTTGGAAAGGGTTTGCCAGATCGGATCAAGAGTAGATGTAGCCGAAGTTGAAGGTGAAAGATTTGAAACAGGGTCTGAAGTGGGTGCATTGGAAGATTTATGTACCTTACCAATATGCACATTCAGACCCCGCTTACCTTTAAAAAATCGTGCCTGAGTACAAAGTGGGCATCTCTCCAGGGTGTACAGCGAAGTTGAAGGTTGACTACTACTATTACCCACCACATCGCTGCTGCTACTACTCATTAAAGTAATTCTTAAGAAATAAACCTAATAAAAATAACTTTATTAAACTAAAATATAAAAACACTGAAAGTCAATCAACAAGTAGTGACACGCTGTCAGGAGCGCCGGCGGCACACACGCACTGGGGACCCGAGGCAACGCGACGCCGATGTACACAAGTCAGCGCAGCCCCCGTCGCCGTGGCCAGGTGAATTGGGAGCCTGGACTCGGCTCGGCGCCGAATTCGAGGCAAAGTCGAGGCGCACTCCAGGATAGAAGTCGAAGTTTTTTTTTCTAAGTAAATTATTTGCCAAACTTGTTGTAAGATGACCAATGACCAATCGTGTATTTGCCAATTGGTCCTAGATCGCATGACCGCCAGACCTACGTCATAAAGTAGTCTTACGTCTTGCTAAAATTATAAATGCGAAAGTTTGTGAGGATGGATGGATGGATGTTTGTCAGTCTTTCACGCAAAAACTATTTTCTAGATTTTCTACACGATGTTTTTTTTTTTTTTTTAAGAAAACGTTTCCCCCACTAGGAATTTCTCCTGTATCGTGGGTGCGTTTACAAACATTTAAACTCATATACACAAACAGCCAGACCCGAATCAACTACCTGTAGATCATACAAATATTTGTTCCGTGCGGGGATCGAACCCGCGACACGCAGCGCAGCAGCCAATCGCTCAGCCACTGCGCCAACCGTGCCGTCAAAAGTGACCTTAACGAAGCCGAAAAGCACTTGATTCTCCCCGTGGGATCATTCCAGTTACAGAGATATTGGGGGTCAAAGTTCCAACTTTTACACAAGCTATTTTTTAAACATCATCATCATCATTTCAGCCGAAAGACGTCCACTGCTGGACATAGGCCTCCGCCAAGTGTCGCCACATTGACCGGTCTCGTGCGACTCGCATCCAGCGGATCCCTGCAACATTCACCAGGTCATCGATCCACCTAGTGGGAGGCCTTCCAACGCAGTGTCTTCCGGTTCGCGGTCGCCACTCCAGAACTTTTCGGCCCCATCGGCCATCCGTTCTGCGAGCAATGTGCCCTGCCCACTACCACTTAAGTTTGGCTATTCTTCGGGCTACGTCGGTAACCTTGGTTCTCTTGCAGATGTCCTCATTTCTGATTTGATCACGCCAGAGAACTCCGAGCCTAGCCCTTTCCATTGCCCTTTGGGTGACTTTAAGCCTTCTGACGAGGCCCATTGTGAGCGACCACATTTCGATCCCATATGTAATCACTGGCAACACACACTGGTCATAGACTTTCGTCTTGAGACACTGCGGTCGGCGGACGAGAAGATACCACGCAACTTCCCGAACGCTGCCCAGCCGAGTCGGATTCGACGATTGACCTCTTTCTCGAAGTTAGACCTACCTAACTGAATCGTTTGTCCCAGGTAGACATAATCGTCTACAACTTCGAGTGTAGTCTCCGATCTTGATAGGAGTGGGTATTACATGGGCGTTCAACATCTCTTTGGTTTTGTCCATGTTCATTTTAAGACCCACTCTTTCGGAAGCTCTACTGAGGTCCTCCATGGTCTCAGCCGTGACTACTATATCGTCGGCAAACCGAAGGTGAGACATGTACTCGCCATTGACGTTGATGCCTAGCCCTCTCCAGTCCAGAACCTTGAAGACATCCTCCAGTGCAGCGGTGAACAGTTTCGAAGATATGACGTCTCCCTGTCTCACACCTCGCTGCAGAAGGATAGGTTCCGAGATCTGATCCTGAAGTCGAACTGACATGGTGGCGTTTTTGTACAAACACTTCAACTCCTCGATGTACCGATAGTCGATTTGGCACCGTTGGAGAGACTGCAGTACAGCCCAAGTCTCGATCAAATCGAAGGCTTTCCGTAGTCCACAAACGCTAAGCAGAGAGGCAGGTTATACACTCTTCGGTCTTCTGTATAACCTGCCGGAGCGTATGTATGTGGTCTACGGTGCTAAAGCCTTTTCGGAATCCGGCTTGTTCGGGAGGCTGAAAATCGTCAAACCTGCGAGCGAGACGATTCGTGATGGCTCTTGAAAACAACTTGTAGACATGGCTTAGAAGTGAGATGGGCCTATAGTTCTTCAGCCGGACATTGTCGCCCTCTTTGAAGAAGAGTACCCTGCACCATGCCTGCGGCGTTTTCCCCTCGAGTATGACGGAATCAAACAGCTTCTGAAGGGACTTAAGTATCGGTTTTCCACCCGCCTTCAGGAGTTTGGCCGTAATTCCGTCATCACCCAGTGCAACAGGTTTACTGGTTGAAGTGTACAACTGCCCATAAAAACTCTCGCTCTCCCTCAGCAGCTCCGGTTTGGCAGATACGATCCTGCCATCGTCGGTCTTCAGTTTTTTGAGCTGGCTCTGCCCAATAGCCAGATCTCTTGAAAATACCTTTTTTTGTTTTTATAGGATGGGAAATCATCAAGTGACCCCCTCCGCTTTGGGCGGAGCGGAAGGGAGTGTCAGACTTATACTGACTAAAACCCATCCATGTTCCTTCTTTGCCCTTTGTGTTCCAGGGCCGTGGTATCTCTTTCGAACAGTCCCGCAGCCCTGGCAGGCTTGAAAATACCTTAAAGCCTTTTTTCCGCTGAATAGCGTCTTCAATACGCTCGGTATTAAAGCGGCGGAGGTCGCGTTTCAATGATTTAGAAATCCGTCTATTGAGCTGCTGGTATTTCCACGCCTCGTCTGAAGACTGCAGGATCATCTCACGCCGCTCCTTCATGCGCTCGCGAGTATGACTAGAGAGTTTTTTGTTATGTGCACGACGTGTCTTGAAGAACTTAGACCCAGTCGTATGGACAGTTTCCACGAACCCATAGTTCGTCCACTGAGCTTCCTAGGCACTCGAAACGATTCTGGAGTTCAAGCTCTCGCGGTTTTGGATCTGGATCTGTACTGGACGGAGCGTAGGCTTCATCAGTCGAGACCTTTCAAGCTTTATATTGATGTTCAATGTGCCTCTTACCATGCGGTGATCGCTCCCGGTTTTCACCGAATTGATCACAGAGACATGATTGAACATTTGCTTCTTGGTTGACATGATGAGGTCAATCTCATTTTTATTTGCACCATCCGGACTCTGCCAGGTCCACTTCCTGTGCACACGCTTTTTGAAGAAGGAGTTCATCATATAGAGGCCCTCCTCTAAAACTAGCCAGTTGGTGACCCCGATGGTTCCGACGTCCAACCCCAAATTACCCCACTGCAGCTCATCCCCGTCTCGTTTGCCCAGTTTCGTGTTGAAGTCCCCTATGACAACGGTGAAGTGAGTTTTGAAACCATGCAGGGCTTTAGAAATATCCTCATACATGGTCTCCACTTCGTCGTCGGGGTGTGCCGAGGTCGGAGCGTAGCGAATAAAAAAAAGAAAAAGACCTTCAGCGAATATCTTGAGGATATTCTGAGTATAAGGTACGCCACCCTGGTCGACACACTCTCGATCTTCACCACGTTATTCACGAGGGACTTGTGGACGATAAACCCTACACAACCCTGGGACTGCCGGTCACCCTCTCGGAAATAGAGCAGGTTGCCGGATTTCAAGATTATCGTGTCCTCCCCCAAGATTATCGTGTCCTCTCTTCGGACCTGAAGTCCGAAGAGAGGGGGAGGACACGATAATTGCACAATACTCCATCGCAGCCTGCTCAATTCCTCTTCGAGTTCCGTTATCTTCTCGTCGGTCCGGAGTGTACGCGTGTTGTATGTAGCCAGGTCAAGTCGTCGGTATAGGCAGCCTTATCCCTTCCGGAGGTTCTTAGCACCCCTTGCCACGTCGTAACCTCGACCGCTACCATAGTCGAGAGTAGATGGGCTGCCGGGTACTAGGGGCCATTTTTGTGTTGCGCTCATCATTGGGGGGGTTTTGCCATAATCGCCGCGCTTGGCAGGTGGGTTGGCGATCGCAGTATGGTTGTTATAAAATCACAGAGAACGCTGCTGCCCATTCTCTAGTAAGTCCCTTAGTCGCCTCTTACGACACCCACGGGAAGATATGGGATAAAATAAAAAAATAATAAGTAATAAAATCTTTATTAACAGGTGATTGTTCAAACATTAGTGTGGCTCTGGGATGGTGCTATTCTTTACGTCCGACACCATACGGAACACAAGTTTTTAATGTAAGATTTTTACTTTAATCTCCTCCACGACCCCTTCCTATTCAATGCATCCATCATCACAATGTTTTGAGTTCATTCCTTTGAGTCCTACTGTAAAACTTGATTTTCACCCCAAAAAAAAAATGCAAACATGCATTGCATTTTTTCATAAATAACGAGACTAACAGGAAGAAAATACGTAACACTAGCTACACATTAGATACAGCATGTGGTTCTAAAAGCTCTAATCAGGAGATAGCTCATGAATTTGTAAATTTCTTTACGGATATACCGTTAAAAAATACGGAGGCTCTAAATTCCTCTCCTGAAGTCTCAGTTGGTTTATTAAAGGCCAATGTGTCTGGCTGCCCGGCTGAATTTAAATTTAAACACATAAACCCAATGATAGTTATTAAAGCTTTCCGGCAAATAAAAGTCAAACTGACCGAAGATCTTTGGGGAATGTCTATCAAAGTTTGTACATCCATAGTTGAGACTATAGCACCATACTTAGCTTTAATTTTTAATTTGTGTGTAGATCAAGGAGTTTTCCCTGATTTAATGAAATACAGTAAAGTCATACCTCTGTTCAAATCCGGAGATAGTAAAGATACTAATAATTATAGACCTGTATCCGAGTTGCCAGTTTTTAGCAAGGTGTTTGAAAAGGTAATGCTGAATCAAATGCTCAATCATTTTAACACCAACAGAATCTTACACGATCAACAGTATGGTTTCACCAAGGGACGTTGTACAACTGACGCCGGTGTAACCTTATTAAAGCACATTTTTACTGCGTGGGAAGAGTCCCAAGACTTCATAGGAATATTTTGTGACCCCTCTCCAAAGCATTTGATTGCGTAAATCACGACACATTACTTTTGAAACTTGAGCATTACGGACTAGGTAAATTTGCACTTAGTTTGATAAAATCTTATTTGAATGATAGACAACAACAAATTCAAATAAATGGTGTTAATTCAAAGGGTTTCAAAGTAAAAATGGAGGTTCCACAAGGCTCAATATTGGGTCCTTTCCTCTTTTTAGTTTATATAAATGATCTGCCCTATTTATTGAAAAACCAACCTCAAAATATGGTGTTATTCGCTGATGACACTTCCCTACTTTTTAAGATAAATAGACGGGCCCAAAATCTAGATGACGTGAATAATGCCCTACTTCAGGTGCATAACTGGTTCACAGCAAACAATTTAGTATTAAATGAAAAGAAAACGAAATGCATAAGATTTGTTTACCGAATGTTAAAAGTAGCGATTGTGATATAGTATTGAATAAAGAGAAGCTTGAATTTGTAGATAAAACAGTTTTCCTGGGGATTACGCTTGATTCAAGGCTACAATGGTGTTCTCATTTAACATCTCTAGCGGGGCGGCTAAGTTCAACAGCATATGCTATTAGAAAAATCCGTCAATATACTGATGTAGATACCGCTAGAATGGTCTATTTTAGTTACTTTCATAGTAGAATGTCTTATGGCATTTTGCTATGGGGACGGGCTGCAGACGTGGAATCTATATTTATTCTGCAAAAAAGAGCCATCAGAGCCATATACCATCTTCGAAAGCGTGATTCTCTAAGGGAACTGTTTAAGGAAATTAACATCATGACGGTACATTGTCAATACATCTATGAAAACATAATGTCTTATAACTTTTTAATAAAAGAGGTGACAGACACAAGGACGGTACTAGAAATAGAGACCAATTAGTTCAGCCAGGCTTCAGACTCGCTAAAGTAGACTCATCTTTCATGGGGTACTGTTTGAGATACTATAATAAAATTCCACAAAGTATTCTTGAACTGAATGAAACTAAATTTAAAACATGCATTAAACGCACACTATGTAAGTAAGCATATTACAAGTTGGACGATTATATCGCTGATAAAAATGCTTGGCTCAATGCCGGTCCTGCTCCACAAGGACAGGGGCGCATAAATGGATAGCATTAAATAGTATGTTGGAGCTGCTGAAGATTGTACAACTATCTTTGCATTGTATAAATTCAATCTCTTTAGTATTATATAACCGCATAGCCCTTATTGTGTGAGTACTCTGTACTAGCAAGCCCTACATCTTTTCTTGACTTGAATGTGCCCTGGCGGTTAAGAGTATGTCATGCTCACTCAAATGTCTCGCTGATGGTGGCGCGTGTGTCGGATCATTTAGTTCCAAAATGGTTGAGTTGAATGGTGCCGATACATGCGTCATGTTCGTGAACGGGCGCTGTCAGTTGTGACTGGTCATCTCTTGGTGGCTTATTTGAATTAATTATTTTATTCTTGAATTATTTTTACTATGGGCTAATCGGTGAATATGCCTACATAAAAAAAAGATTCCGGCGAATTGAGAACCTCTCCTCCTAATATATTTTTTTTGTATAAATCAAGCGAAAAAATATGCACCTACTACTAACTTTGATAGAAAATGTGGGTGTACCCTGATATACTGAATACATCTGCGTAACCCTTTCGAGTGTACAGGCGTGATGTTATTTTGCTGTAATTTTTTTAAGAATTTCGTTGTCTGTCTCCGAAACTCATCACCAGATCTATATGAAATTTAAATGGGACCTATTCAAAATAAACCCTTTATGACAGAGTTGTGCCCATACATAAAAAAACATAACCTCCTCCTTTTTGAAGTCGGGTAAAAATAGAATTAATGACAGGACCTTACTCGCCACGCCGAAACCCCGCCTGCATTACCTAAAGCAGGTGGGACACTGAGGTCACGGGCGTTCAGAGTGGGGACTCTGTGCGCTCACCGAGTGATCTCGGAGATGACCGGCAGCACAGTGGTCACGTGCTCAGGGCTCAGGGGAGATCTCTGTAAAGTCGCCCCAGGGATGTGCCTTAACAGGCGTTGCACAGAGGGGGCTCCGGACAGGTCTTTTAAGAGGAAACGGTGCCTCTTCTCATGTGCGGATGGTGACCACCGGGTGGTTTTAGTGCGGTAAAAATCCCACAATCCCCGGTCTTATCCCCAAAGACCGGTCGCCTTTTGAAGGTTTCCCCCGAAAACAAAAAAAAAGGACCTTACTCGCCAAAGGCGCCATCTGCAAACGATAGTTGTCATTGCGCTATCACACGTGTCTTAATCCACTATAATTATTAGGTACCTAGATGTATTTAATTCTGTTCTAGATTGTGTTTATTATTTTAGTGTTAACTCTTTGTTAAATATAAAATATGGACCAAAAAAAATTATTATTTTATTTCACAATGATAACAGGGAAATACATAAATACACCCAAATAAAAAGCCTGATAATCCCGTTATAAAATACTAGCACCCCGTCCCGGCTTCGCACCGGGACGGTAGCAGTAATTTGCATAGCCTAATGACTTCTGGTGGGGGATGGGAGCGGTCGTGTGATGAACTTTTAGAAGTTATCCATAGGTACTGTCATGGGCGTACCAGCTTTGGGCCCAGGCGGAACCTATAAGAGATCTGAGCAGTTTTCAACACTTATGAGAAAAGTAAGTTACATCTTACTTGGGGTCGGCGCAACAAGTTTTTTCTTCCATTCTTCCCTGTCAACTGTCAGGCTACCATTCCCACCCGTATCTACAGTCAAGTTAAGGGCATTGGACATGGCTCAAATCCCAAAAACAGCGTATGTTCAAAGAAATTTATTGATGAATCCCTTCGTACGTTTTCCTTGTATATAAATATATGGTATAGTTAAGTTCATCACAAATAAATTGTATTGTTTAAAATTTTAATAAACCTTCTCAATTTTTTTTGGTTAATCGTAGAAAATAGGTCCTTTTTCAACCTTAATTGTAAATTATCTCTGTAACGGCTGAATAGATCGGCATGAATTTTGTAACAACAAATACGTAATAATATACTTAACAATCTGTATTGTTTTCTTTTTGTAATTTCTTTTAATATTTTTAAATAATAAATAAAAACCGAAATTTCGCGAAATGTGCGGAGCAAGCCCTGTGACGCATGCTCGGGACCGCGATACGTCTTTATTATTACTATACTCTTTGGTCAGTGCCTTGACGGCTCTTGTGACGGGTGGACGTACGCGTGTTATTTTTTCCAAATAAAATTCAAAACTGCACGTTTTTAATGATTTCTGAATGAAATAATATTGTAAATGGTACAGTTATTAATATTTCGTAAAATAAGAATAGAAAATACGTTTATAAAATATATTTAAAGTAGTTTGTAATTTCGTTTTGTTGTTTGAACCTATCATAGAGTAAGCCTGACAAGTGACAGCTATGCCTAAATCAACACTTCTATACAAATAAATCAAATTGAAATGTCTGTTTGTAATATCAAAATAACAGCTTTTTACTGAATGCATATGAAAATATATCTGGCACTTATAACAAAAACACATTTTTTTTAATTTTTGTCTTTCTGTCGGTCTATCTGTCTGTCTTTCTGTTTGTGCCGGCTAATCCGAACGGCTGGACCGATTTCGACATGATCGATTAATTTCATAAAAGTACAGGATCTTATTTTTTCGAATTTTAGTCGATTCGACTCCCGAGTGTGGCAAGCGAATTTTCGAAAATCTTTGTATACAGATTTGTATCTTTTGAAAAATTAAGTAATGCTTCCTTTGAGTAAAATTTGCTATCTCCATCTGCATTTAGAGTACTTGCCCTCTACGTGAGGTTGTCAAATTCCATCCTGTATATTACAGGCAATTCCGTGTGGTCCTGGAACTAAAGAATACGACCACCCCATAAATAAAAGGCGACTAAGGGAACATTCGACCTAGAACGAAGACAGCTTTATGATACAGTGGATAGTCCAGCAGGCCAAAAACACCTTTACCGGCTTGCTAGAGCTAGAGAGAGAAAGGCGAAGGATGTATGTCAGGTTAAATGCGTAAAAGACGAAACTGGAATGGTTATTTCGGATTGTGAGAAAATTAAGGATAGGTGGAAGGGTTACTTTGAAAGAGTGATGAATGAGGAGAATGACTGGAGTGGTGTGATTGAAAATAAACCAGCGAATGAGGGACTAGTGAGAAAGGTTAGTTTGGATGAAGTGAGGATTACAGGAAATGGAATTAAGAATGGTAAGGCATTAGGACCGGACGGAATACCGGTAGAAGTATGGAAGTTATTTCTGATGGACGGATGGACGTGGTTAGCTTTATTCTTCAGTAAACTGTTGCCGGAAGAAACGATTCCTGACGAATGGTGTAACAGTTAGCTGGTGCCCATTTTTAAAAACAAAGGTGATGTGGTGGAGTGCAACAATTATAGAGTAGAGGAATAGAGCTAATATCACATAGTATGAAATGAGCTCGTGGCTAAATAATAACATCCACTCGGATCGATCTTTAGGTTAAGCCGTGCTTATCTAGGTTGGTCTGTGGAAATACCATTAAATACCGAGTTTTCTTCGTGCCTCGGAAAGCACTTGTAGATCTTTGACAGTCGTTACAGGTAGTCGGTCTTACCAAGGGGTATCGTATTATCTAGTAACTGGGTTGTGGAAGTCAGATAGGCAGTCGCTCCATGTAAAATACTGGTATTCAGCTGCATCCGGTTAGACTGAAAGCCGACCAAACATAGTTGGGAAAAGGCTAGGCAGATGATGATGTCACATAGTATGAAAGTTTGGGACAAAGTTATTGAAAGGCGACTGAGAGAAGAGAACCAAATTTCGCAGAACTAATTCGGTTTTAAGCTTGGTCAGGAAAAGACGGATGCCATTTTCGCTATCCACCAGCTGTGCGAGAAATACAGACGTGCACATAAAAATTTGCACATAGTTTTTGTAGACCTCGAAAAGGCATACGACCGGGTACCCCGTGAGGGAAGTATGTGCAGTTGATCCGTACGATGTACAGTCGAAGCAGTATCCAATTTAAGTCGGGTCTACAGCCGGCAATACGGCAGCTTCAATGTGGCTTTCGGCTTGCACCAAGGGTCGGCTCTCATCCATTTTTTTTTTTTTGCGGTTGGGAAATCTTCAAATGACCCTCCCCCCGCTCTGGACGGAGCGGAAGGGAGTGTCAGACTTCTACTGACTAAAACCCATCCATGTTCCTTCTTTGCCCTTGTGGTCCAGGGCCGCGGTATCTCTTTCGAACAGTCCCGCAGCCCTGGCAGGCATCGGCCCTTGCGGACCCCTTCATTGTTGCTGACATCTCTTTGTGGCGCGCGTGGAATACGAACGCGCCGTCGACACGGCCTGTCATCATAATACGGCCGGACGGCGATCTAGCGCATTACTCACCGTCCACGGGCCCGCGCCTACGGTGGCCGAGAGCGACCACGTGACCCCCGACGCCCGGGGCGTCTCCCGCGGCGGCTGAGACGTAAGGCTCTTTCCCTCTCACGTTCCGCCACCTCCTTCTCTAGCATGACTGCTTCGCAGAAAGAGGTGACGGCTCCCCATACTCGCTCGTTCCGGACCAGGGCTTGAACCAAGGCCGGACGCGAAAGATCGCCGCTACGAGGAGGCTCTCATCCCTTAGCTCTTCCTCCCTTACCTCTTTCTCGTGATAATGGACGCGCTCGCGTCGGACATCCAGAAAGAGGCACCCTGGTGTATGCTGTTCGCCGATGACATTTTGCTGGGTGCTAAGAGCGGCCAAGAGGTCCAGAGCAGATTGGAGGTGTGATGGCAAAGACTGTAGTAGAGAATGTTGGTCTGCTATTGAGTAGAACCGAAACGGAATACTTGTTTTGCGATTTCGTCGGTCTCTCCAATCTAGTGCCTTTAACTCTTGCCGGAACGCCCATACCGATCTGCTTCGACTTCCGGTATCTCGGATCGTTTGCCCAAGGGGATGTCAAAGTAGACCGGGACGTAACGCACCTATTCAACTCAGATGGATGAAATGGCGACAGGTCACTGGAACAGCAACTTACGACCCACGGATGCCTCTCAAGTTAAAGGGGAAAGTATACAAGTCCGTGATTACACCTGTCGTACTGTATGGATCAGAATGCTGGGCTGTGAAAAAGATGGATGAAAAACGATTCCATGCAGCGGAGATAAGAATGTGTGCGGTGCTTACTTCAAGAAAATCTACATGCACCATTAACACCAACACCAATTCCAATAAATGACCAACCGACCTGTTCAAGATATTTCAATTTTAATGACTTTTTTGTGAATGGAAACATTTTGTTCTTATCAGAGCGTGGCAACATTAAAACAAAGCTATATTTTATTTATTCCGCTCATCATCAGACATCCAACTTTATTTCTACACGATGTAATACACAGTCAAGTTTAATTATCTGGCGATACCCATCATGCATGTGAAGTTTCGCTATCAAAATTTGATCTTGTAAAACTATAAGGTGTAAATCTCAATCATAAAGGTCATCATCAGACCTTCAGAATGTGAAATGTAGAAGCACCCGTGGTCAATTAGATTAAAGTTGAAAGCTCCATCATTCTAACTATTTCTGTTACTGAGAACCGATAAGCACTTACCTGGTCATCATCAGACTTTCAGAATGAATCAAGTAGATAACCCGTGCTCAGTAAAATAACTGATGAAAGCTAGCTCATTAGTCAACTGTATAATTTATCTCAAAATAAATATAAATTGGAACAAAATGTTTTCAGGTCTCTCAGAGAACGAATAAATTAGGCAAAAACGATGACAACAGTGCGACACATCTGTGTTCTTGCTTAATCTTTATTGTAGTAATGGTCGTTTGCCGGCAGGGGCGCCAAATAAACAAAAACCAGTACAGAGGTCAAATCATAAAGGTCATCGAGCAATGTAATGCCCTTAAAGTAATTACTTGAGTTTAAATACCGGTTATTACCTACTTATGCAAATATTGTTATGCAATATACAAGAATTTAAACTAAGAAAGAACCGCTAAAGAAAGCAACGCTAAGAATTCAAACTTTTGACAGTTCTAACTTCAAGCAATTACTAAACTACAGAATAAAAATCGTATCTTAAATAATGACTTTTACTCATGTAATGCCTTTAACTTGTATAAACAAGTCATACGGGTGTTACTCCTTACATATATTCAAGCAGTAAGCTTCTAAAATAACTATACAGGGTGTTTGGTAATTGGGTGCATTCCTTGAAATGGATTATACCAGATCTAATTTGCAACAATTTTGACCCGATAACTTGTGTGCGTTACGATTGCTCCGCCAAGTTACGCAAATAGAAAAAAACTTCGCCAAAAAAATTGTCGGAATTTGACAAAATTGACGAAAAAAGAATTATTTTATTTATTTATTTATTTATTTGCATCAGACACAACGATCCATATTTGAGTTAGTAAGTACACTTAAAAATAATGTTAGTATCAAAATAATCAGAGACAATAATACACACCACACAATAATATCTTATTTAAGTTGCACACAAAATAAAATTTAAATTAAATTAACACAACCATTTTTCGTCAAATTAAAATCAATGTAAAAAGTCCGTAATTAAATTTAAAAATAAATTAAGTTAATGTCATTAATCAAACCATCATTATAAAATAAAATACGTTAAATCAACATTTGAATAAAAGAGAGATAAATAAATTGAATTGAATTGAAATTGAATAATCAATATTAAAATTAAATTTAAAATAAAATAATAATTAATCAATATAAAAATTATATAAAAATAAAAATATTTCAAAGTGGTGTTTTTTTTTTTTTTTTTTTACCTGCTCCAGGTACGATATACGGGTGCATGTAACGCCTGCCAGTGCCTCATGAAAGGTCCGTCCAACCTGTTGGCAACAACTATAAGAAGACTGTTGCCGCTGCCCCGCACTCTACTCGCTATCGAGGTCGCCCTCTTGCGCATGCTGGCATAAAAACAGTCAATGCGGACGCTTGCAAACATTCCCGATGCGCTGCAGAAGCGAGGCAGCCGCAGCAGCGCCCTCAGCGCGTTATTATATTGAACGCGGAGAGCGCTGTAGGATTTCTGCAAATATGACACCCACAGACTACCCGTATAAAAAGATGTGCAAAAGGCTCGAAACAAGGTGATCTTCACATCCTTGGAGCTACGAGCAAACCTGCGGGCAATCATATTCGATTATAAGCTCTGGATCAACATTTTACGAAATATTCACCTTGAAATTTATGGCCGCGCAATCCTTTACTTGTTGTTTTTTTTTTATTGTTGACTCGCTGTTGCCCGCCCAAGCAGCAAAGCCATGTTGTAGCAGCCCATAGAACGTTTTTCAAGAACTAATTGGTGTTGTTAGTGACCGGTTCTATAATAGACCAAAGAACGTTTACATGACCCGGATTTGACGCAGATATAACGTTATTCGGTGACATAGTAGTTCTAAGGCAGCTTCGGCGTACCAAGTTTGACCTGTAAAATTAATGTTACACTGAGATATAAAACCAAACGGTGATGTAGTATAGTCACGGTAACGCTGTTATTGAACTTTTATGTTATGTAATAGTGGTTGTGGCGCTTTTACATTACTATACCTCAATAATTCCTTCAATCGTTCATTCTCATTCAGTCTGTGTGTTGTAGTAGTTATTGTGTATTACATTTCTTATTTCATCAAATCGTGGTAAGTCAATTTATAATTTAAGATTTTTAATATGGCGACCATGCAGTAGTAAAATTCGCTAGTAGTAGCGACCCAGGCAGTGAAATAGAGTTGCGATCACAATTTTATTGACAAAGTAGGCATAGTATAGTATGACATTTTTAAAGCCCCTCTCAAATTAGTGAGTTTTATTCAAATGAATCGAAGACTAGTTCCATAATTTTCCACTATAGAATAAAAAGTGTAATGTTGGCGACTACAGGACTTCTATAGTACTATTGTGAAAGTAGTGGCCGCCATTGTGGAGAAATTAGGGTTCCATTGAAGTCATAATGTAAACAGTTCTCGTAGATAAAACAACTCATCTTCTTTATATATTTCCAGTGTCTTCACAATAAAAGCATTGCGGCGAATGTGTCGCGGTCTATCTAATGTGTCAAGCTTGGCACAATGGATATCGTCTTTGGTCAGTAAACAAGAAGCCGTAAGTTCAAACCTTGTATGCAACAATATATTCTTTTTTTTTTGTATTCATTCTTTTGTTAAAACATTACTTAAAGTAGAATTTATAACGATTCGATCCCGTTCAAGGTTGTGTAATGAAGTTTCCAACGTTTGAGATAAACACGGATCTCTCAGGTCATTTTATTTTGACTGTTTAGAAAATAACTACCGACAATTTAAAAATATTTTTTTCAAACACCTTCATTTACAAAAATGAGCGTTTTTAGTTGTCTATCTACGAGTACTTGCATTACTGAGTTTATTGTTTACTACTTGTAGTATACAGCGAAAAGTGGGGGCATTCAGCACCCAACCGTCATAGCGTGCGGACGTATTTCTATAACTGTTGTGTATACATAGTGATAGCAGGGAGTGTATTATCGAGCATTCTACAAGTGGCGACGAGGAAAAATGTAAGTCCTAATGCACAAATACTTTGTTAAAAAGAAAGAGGAAAAGGACAGTTAAAGTAATAACATAATGTGGTTGGGGGTAAACAAAAAAAAAAAAAAAAAAAAATTATAATCACAATCACCGGTTACATCATCGAACAATTTTATTTTATTTTATTTTAATATTAATATTCGTTTTAATACAAAAGTATTTATATTAGTTATCTAAAGACTAACAAAGGAAATATCAGAATATAAAAACAGAAATTTGGAAACCAAAAAGAAATTTAAATACCATTGATGAAAAAATGACGCCTGTCAACGGCATCGTCAAAAATGTCAAACACTGAAAATTACATATAAGATACAAGATGATAACCGAAAAATGATTACGAGAGCAGCCTACCGACGCGCACGCCTACCACCTCCGGACCCGTCGCTCAGCTCCGCCTCGCCGCCGCCGGAATGCAGCCCCATCGTGAGTGCTGTGACACCGGCAGTGGCAGTTGCGTCGAGCTCGAGCGACGAGTATTTCTCTCCGCCGACGTCGCCAACACCTGTACGTCGGCAGGGGAGAGGCCGGCCACCGAGAAGCTTGGGACTTAGGGGCCATCCGGCCCCGAGCCGGGTCCCCGCTGCCGGTGGTTGTGTGCAGCGCATGAGATGGACTCATTCCATTAACGAGAACGTCATGCGCGCATACTACGGGTCTACAGAGGGGGGAACTAACCTCACTGCGTACCGTGTTGGGATGCTGTCTCTGTTCCAGGTACTTGAACCAACCGTCAACGTTTCGGCCCAACGACTGTCGGATCAGGTGCGGGTCATCCAACGCAATCACATGTTGGACGACGCCGTACTTGCGACCAAAACCAGCCGTACCAGCCTGGCAGCGCAGGATCGAGCGCCGCATCGATGGGGCCAGGGTACTCATCGGCAAACTACACTGCTTCAGGGAGGGCAATACACGACCACGTGTGATGCGCTTTGTGAGGCGGGCATTCTCGGGGACTGGAATCAGTCCTCAAGAATACATGTCCCGTGTCACAGAGCGCATCGACTTCCTGAAGCAGAAAGTTTATGCATGGGCGAACCGTATTCGGAGGTATTAGCGGCGGGTTGATCGGTACTCACAGAATCGCATGTTCCAGAGCGATGAGAGGTGGGTATACAGAGCTTGGGAGCGACCCGAGCTAAATATGACGGACGTGTGCCGCCCGGATGATGCTGCTACGAGTTCTTTCTGGCGCAGCATCTGGTCGGTGCCCGTCTGTCATACTGAGGCTGACTGGATGCGTGATGTCGAACGAGTGTGTGAACCTATCCCAGAAATGGAGCCAATTTTGATAACACCTTTAGATATAGCCAGAGCAGTTCGTCCGTTACCGAACTGGAAGTCACCGGGACCGGACGGACTGCACAACTTCTGGCTCAAATGGCTTAGTAGTTCACACACTTGCCTGGCATCCCAATTCCAGTCATCCTTAGAGTCTGGGTCCTTACCGCAGTTTTTAACAACGGGCGTTACCCACCTGCTCCATAAGTCAGGTAGTCCCGCGGAACCCAAAAATTATAGACCGATCACGTGATTGTCTACGGTCTATAAACTTCTTACATCCATTTTGAGAGCTAAAATTAATACACACATTGACAAAAACTCCATTATGTCTGCCTCTCAAAATGGATGTAGGAATGGGTCCCGCGGCACTAAGGAGCTACTGCTCATCGACATGGCCATTAGCCAACAGGTTCGTCGATCCCGCAAGGATCTGTCTACATGCTGGATAGATTATAAGAAGGCCTACGACTCGGTGCCACATACATGGCTGCTGGAGTTGTCCAAGATAGATGCAACTCTACGCGCCTTCCTTGAGTCGTGTATGGGGCAATGGAGGACGGTCCTTCGATATCCAGGATGTCGACAGATCCAGGGGAACGATGAACCTGTATGGATTAAACGGGGAATATTCCAGGGCGACAGTCTGAGCCCACTATGGTTCTGTCTAGCCCTGAATCCTCTGAGCACATTGCTGGAGGATTCAGGTCTAGGCTACCGGTTGAGGAGAGGTGGTCAGGTAATATCTCACCTTCTTTACATGGATGATCTGAAACTCTTTGCCCCCAACAAATTGCAACTGATGGAGCTACTGAAAGTAACTGAAACTTTCAGTAGCGCCATCAGGATGGAATTTGGTGTGGACAAATGTGCAGTCATGTATGTAAAGCGAGGGGAGATTATGGAATCCGAGGGAATTCAGCTCTCGGATTCCATACACCTGAGATCCCTTTCCTCATCCGAAAGCTATAAGTATTTGGGTATGTCGGAAGCGTTAGGCATTAACGTAACTGACATGAAGCAATCGTTGAAGGAGCGCTTCTTTGGACGCCTGAACAAGGTATTACATAGCCTTCTTTCAGGCGGAAACAAGGTGCGCGCCTTCAACGGTTGGGTCATGCCGGTTTTAATGTACTCTTTCGGCGTACTCAAATGGACTCAGACCGAACTCGATGCCCTGGATAGGAGAGTTCGTACACTGCTTACCGCAAACCGGATGCATCACCCACGATCATCAGTGATGAGGCTGTACATCCCGCGGAAGTGCGGGGGTCGAGGGTTTTTAAACGCGAAGTCCCTTCACAACCGCGAGATGTGCAGTCTCAGAGAATATTTTTTAAAAGTCGAGGTGGGTATGCACCGAGATGTGGTCGCAGTGGACAAGGGACTCACCCCGCTGTCCATGGCTAAAGAGAACTGGCGCAAACCTGAAGTACTTACTACCGATGACCGCAAGGAAGTATGGCAAGGCAAGGAGCTTCACGGGCGCTTCTACCGAGCTCTTCATGGGCCCGATGTAGATTTTCTAGCGTCCGTATCCTGGTTACGTTTCGGCGACCTCTTTGGAGAAACTGAAGGTTTGGCTGTGCGATTATGGACGAAGTTATGTTGACGAACAACTATCGGAAATATATTATGAAGGACAGGACGGTTGACGTGTGTCGGGCATGCCACCGTCCGGGTGAATCCATCAGACATATTATTTCTGGTTGTTCTCGTCTGGCTAACGGCGAGTATTTGCACAGGCACAACCAAGTAGCCAGGATAATTCACCAGCAACTTGCCTTGAAATATAAACTTGTGGAATCTGAGGTACCGTACTACAAGTATGTGCCCGACCCAGTTCTCGAGAAAGACCATGTCACGCTGTACTGGGATCAGTCTATCATTACTGACAGGACTATTGTCGCCAATAAGCCTGACATAGTAGTGATAGACCGATCAGCGCGCCGCGTAATGATAGTCGATGTTACCATCCCGCATGACGAGAACCTCGTGAAAGCTGAGAAAGAGAAACAAATAAAATATCTCGACTTGGCACACGAGGTTGTCGACATGTGACATGTGAACTCGGCTATCATTGTGCCGATCGTCGTGACGGCCAATGGCCTTATAGCCAAGAGCCTCGATGACCATCTTTCGAAGCTCTCCTTAGGCGGTTGGATCAAGGGCCTGATTCAGAAGGCAGTAGTCCTCGATACGGCTCGTATTGTGAGGAGGTTCTTGTCTCTGGAGCCCTAACCACCGGTAGCTTGGACCCTGCTCCCGCTACCGGCGGACCACTATTTTTTATATTTTTAAATGTTTTTTATATAGTTTTTGTTAAGAAATATTTAAAAATGTAATAAGTGTGTTAGAGAATAAATAAAGGAAATAATAATAATAAAAAACAGACGAATCTAATTGGTAAATATTTAACAATATTACTCGTTAACGTAAATAAGATGGAATCTTTCTTATTTCTTTAGTAATTACGTGCGGTGACCTACTTACTGGTCAACCGCGCTGAGTCATGTTGTTTACCAAATTGCATCGTGCATTCCTAATGAGGTTAACTAATATTATAATAACAAGTTTAAATAAATGAATGAACGCGTAAATTGACGAACGTATTCAATAGAAAACATAATGTATCCAATTTTATCTATTCTATCAGTACAATTGAATCGTTATGATTTATTATAATAAAATCGAACCTTAACAGGAAGTTTTGTGCCGATTTGTACATACTAAATATATCTATTTCGATTATATATGTAAATTAAAAGTGTTAGTGTATTTGATAAGTATATTGGCAGCGATTTAGATGCAATAAATATCGTAATCACAATTATGCATTAGGCACGAATGTAAACACGTAATTATATGAAGGAGTATCAAAATAAAAGGAAAGTTAGGTATATGGTATTTTTTTTCCTTTCTTTCTTTTTCTCTTTCTCGAAAGACCAATATGACAGGTCACTAGCAAATATAAGTGTTATGAAAGTCGATAAAGGACTGTGATTGTGAGGTCAATATGAGAATGGCCCTGTGTGGAAGGAAGTCAATGAGACAGACTTGCAACGAAGTGTTAAAAGATTATTGGTGAAAGGTCAATATGAGAGACATTGTCGTGAATAAATAGTCAATAAGAAAGGCTACGATATTGTATAATTGAAGGATCTTTAGAAGATCGTTTTGGTTAAAATAGTCAAATATGAGAGACTGAGACGGTCAATAAGATAGATCGTACTGGTTGAGCAAAAAGTTTGTATGGTTGGGTTATGTGAGCCTTAATGTAACTAACCAAACAAGTTGTAAGCAGTTATGCGATTGTTACAGATCGCCCCATTATGGCTCAGATAACATCAGCGCTTCCAGGTCTTGAGCACTTCGATTGCGAAGGTGACCCAGTTTCAGTAGGAGTCAGATAGGAAAAATGGAAAAGAGCCCTTGAAATATATTTCCTAGCGGCTAACATACATACATTACATAGCGGTTATTACGATCGCTATTACGCTTGAAACCGTCAACAGGCAACTTGACACATTTGACAAACCAGGTTCAAGTAAAATAAGTGACACAATTAAATCAGATATTAATAAATTGGATACTCGAAAATCTACCCCTACAAACCAGAGCTTTTCAAAGACTTGCAGTGTGTGGCAGTAGTAAACACCTGTCCTTTGACGACAAGTGTCCAGCGAGAGAAGAAATGCGCAAGATGTGGGATTATCGGACATTATAAAGATTATTGTAGGACTAAATTACAGAAAAGGAAAATACAATCAAAGAACGATGAGAAGACGGATAGAATAAAGAGACATAGAATTGACAAATCACATAAAAATATAGAGAAAGTGGATTACATATTTCATTTAGATGAGGATGAAACTGTTAACTGCAAAGTCGGTGGTGTTGTTATTGAAATGTTGATTGACTCGGGCAGTAAATGTAACATTATCACAGATAGGACGTGGGAATACCTGAAAAATCATAAAGTAAAGGTCAATCAAATAAAGAATCCTGACAAAATATTATTGCCTTACGGGAGCCAAAAGCCTTTGGATGTTTTAGGTGCATTTGACGCCAATATAACTATTAATGATGTAATTATTAAAACGGCAACTTTTTACGTAATTCGAAATGGTACCCGTAATCTTCTAGGTAAAGTCAGTGCGATACAACTTAATGCGCTTCGAATTGGTATCCCCGTCAATAATATCAGCACGTTCCCGAAATTTAAAGATGTCACTATTCGGATTCCTATTAACAAAGAAGTACAACCAGTTATCCAGCCCTATAGGAGAATACCGATTCCCTTAGAAGAGAAAGTAAACAGAAAGCTTGTCGAACTTAAAGAAGCTGACATTATTGAAGAGGTTAAAGGACCATCACCATATCTCCAATGGTACCAGTGTTAAAAGATAATGGTGAGATTCGGCTTTGTATCGACATGAGACGAGCAAATGAGGCAATAATTAGGGAGAATCATCCACTCCCTACAAAGGACGAACTCTTACCAAATTTTAGGCATGCTAAGTACTTTTCTCGACTCGATATAAAAAACGCTTTTTATCAATTGGAAATTGACGAAAGCAGCAGATATATAACCACCTTTAGCACCAGTAAAGGACTATTTCGTTATAAACAACTAATGTTTGGGGTGTCGTGCGCACCTGAAATGTTTCAAAAAGTACTAGAGAGATTATTGTTGGGTTGCGAAGGTACTGCGAACTTCATAGATGATATCATCATCTATGGGTCTGATGGACAGGAACACGACAAACGGCTTAATAAAGTCCTACAAGTACTTAAAGATAATTGTTCTCCTTAATGAAGATAAGTGCATTTATAAAACGGATAAAATAGAATTTCTTGGACATGAATTAACAGCTGAAGGGATAAAACCATTAGCTAAATATATCCAGGCAATTCGATCTGCGCGAAGGCCATCCACTGTCGAGGAAATACAGAGCTTTCTTGGTTTGGTCAATTACGTAGGGAAATGGATTCCCAAGCTGGCATCGCTTACGGAACCCCTTCGACAATTAATCCGACTAAAATTGAACAAATCTGCTAATATTCAAAAGTATTGGACAAATATTCAAGAAAGATCTTTTGAAAGTCTTAAGCAACAGCTGTTGGAGATAAAGACATTGGGCTATTACAATCCAGCGGATAAGACACAAGTCATAGCAGACGCTTCTCCAGCTGGATTAGGGGCGGTGCTCATACAAATTGATAGCAAAGGTCCTCGTGTGATAGCGTTTGGAAATAAGAGCCTTACAAACTGTGAGAAAAGATATTGCCAAACCGAGAAGGAGGCATTGGCACTAGTATGGGCTGTGGAACACTTTAAGATATACCTGTTAGGTAAAGAGTTTGATCTTATTAGTGACCACAAACCCTTGGAGATCATCTTTGGACCCCGATCTAAGCCTTGTGCGCGAATTGAGCGCTGGGTACTTCGGATGCAGGCTTACAAGTACAAAGTTGTCTACCGCCCAGGTAAAGATAATATCGCAGGCTCAATTTCTCGGCTTTGCCAGTCAAATCAACCGGTACCATTTGACAGTGAAAACTATACAAACTCAATTATTGAATATAGCAGGCCGGTTGCAGTACCCCTGAATGAGATCGATTCAGCCAGTGCACTAGACGTTGAGATTACAGCATTAACCCTCCTGCCGGAGTCCGGCGCCAAACAGCTTGTCTGTGTTCCGTCGGTGAGCGGGAGTGCCAATGCCATTGGGGGATGGATATGGTCAGTTGCGCGGTTTCGGACCAGTCTGGGTTTCTATGTGACTCTGTACCGGGAGACTCATGCTGGAGGGTAGCGGGATCCGAGGCACGGTCTCTGCCGTTGGCCGACCGCAGTTAGTAGGGGGCCCAAGTACTGCGCCAGCCACGTGGGAAAGGCTGCCCCGCCAACTCGCGAAAAATCCCGAAATGCTCCACTGTGCCAGTTGGCGACTGGGCGGGAGGACCCGGTGGCCATTTCGGGGGGGCTCGGGCGTCCCCGCAGTCTCCAGATGAGTCTCCCACAGGTCGGATGACCTGAAGAGGCCCGTTGGGTAACCGAGCCGCGTCTCGACCAACCTTCTGCTTCCCCACAAAAATACTCCACTAACATGAAAAAGCATAAAAGGAAAAAGGTTTTGAAGCGGCAGCACTTTCTCCCACTAAAAGTGCACCTCATCAGTATCAGGGGGTTGCACTCAAATCTCGATCCGGTCCACCACCACCTCGAGACCGAGAAGCCGCACCTATTCTTTTTAACGGAGACGCAGATTGCGACTCCGTCAGACGTGGCGTACCTCAACTACCCAGGTTACTCGCTTGAACATAAGTTCGTAAAACGAGCTGGGGTCTGTGTGTACGTCCGCGATGACATATGCTTTCGGCGTCTCCGTTGCTTTGAGGATTCCGGGTTATCTACTATCTGGATACTGGTGGATACCGGGGTGGAGAAATCACTCTACGTCGGTGTTTACCGGTCGCACAGCGGTAACCAGGAGACGACCAGGCTTTTTGAGCACCTGATGGAGATGGCAGATTGTGCCCAGCAACGGTACCCGACGGCGGAGCTTCTTTTTCTGGGGAACTTTAATGCCCATCACGATGAGTGGTTGTTCCCGTTTCATAAAACTGACCATGCTGGGAGAGAGGCGCGCAGATTTGCATTGTCGCTAGATCTCACCCAGCTGGTGACTGAAGCTACGCGGGTGCCTGATGTTGACGGACATACACCCAACTGCTTAGACTTACTGCTAACCACTGACCCAGACAGACACTCAGTATCGGTATCAGCCCCACTGGGAACTTCCGACCACTGTCTGGTGAAGTCCGTGTCTATCAGCTCTCCTCCAGATGATAGCCCTAGGGGCGAGAGGCGAGTTTGGCGATACGAAGCAGCAGACTGGGATGAGATGCGGCATTTTTTTGAGTCCTTCCTTTGGCGTCCAGTGTGCTTTTCTTCGGGTGACCCCACTTGTTCAGCTGAAGCGGTTGCGGACGTGATACGGCAGGGAATGGAATACTATATTCCATTCTCCGACATACCGCTCGGTCACAATGCCCGTCCTTGGTTCAACGTTGATTGCGTTCGTGCTGAGGCTCGAATGCAGTCTGCATACCAAGCCTGGGTGCAAGCCCGTGACCGCAAAGTACGAGCTCGACGGGTTCGCGCGAAGAAAAGAGCTTTTAATTCTGCCGCAAAGTCTTGTAAGCGGGTGATCCGAAAGGCGCGTTTCGACCACGTCAGCCGTATAGGGGCTAAACTTGCGTCCTACCCATCTGGTGGTAAACAGTTTTGGTCCCTATCCAAATCGGTCGAAACCAACTTCTGCCGGCCCACATTACCTCCCTTGCAAAAACCGGATGGGTCGCTAGCTCACTCCGCTACCGAGAAGGCAAACCTGTTTGCATCTCTATTTGCTAGCAATTCGCGTCTAGTTACTGACTCAAAACAGCCACCAACGATTCCTCACTGTGATTCTTCGATGCCGGAGATCACAATACATATGAAGGAGGTTCGTAGAGTACTCTATAGCCTAGACGTGAACAAGGCTAGCGGTCCTGACGGCATACCAGCAAGAGTCTTGAGGAACTGTGCGCCTGAGTTGTCTCCTGTGTTGACACGCTTGTACCGCCTCTCTCTTAAAACCAGAACGGTTCCGAAGTCATGGAAGGTTGCCAATGTACAACCAGTACCCAAGAAGGGTAGTCGTGCCGACCCCAGTAACTATCGACCAATCGCCATCACCTCCATACTTTGTAAAGTTATGGAAAGGGTTCTGAATGCGAAGCTGCTGGCATACCTAGAAGCAAACGACCTACTCAGTGACCGTCAGAGGCCATCGAGAAACACGGCGAGGCCCTTGCCGTTTCGCTGGACATCTCGAAGGCTTTCGACAGGGTTTGGCACGCAAGTCTGTTGAGCAAACTTCCTGCATTCGGCATCCCCGTTGACTTTTGCCGCTGGATATCTGACTTCCTGAGTGAACGGTCGATCCGAGTGGTCATTGATGGCTGCTCCTCTGACCTCATCGCTATAGATGCCGGAGTTCCTCAGGGGTCTGTTCTCTCCGCGACACTTTTCCTGCTGCATATCAATGACCTTCTGGCTCCTGGTATTGTTGGGTACGCAGACGACAGTACTGTCATGGAGAGTTATGCATCCAGCGCGAAAGCCAGCGGTGATGAAGTGCGTTTATTGAGAGAGGCCATGGTAGAGCGAACGAATTCAACCTTAAGTCTCGTCTCCAAGTGGGGTGATGACAATCTGGTTGTTTTTAACGCCACCAAAACACAAGTGTGCCTGTTCACCGCCAAAAGGAGTCCGTTCAATCTGGCTCCTACTTTCCGGGGTGCATCTGTACCAGTCACCGACAGCCTCGAGCTTCTTGGTGCGAAGTTGAGTGCGAATCTGAACTTCGGTGCCTACATTGAGTCGAAAGCCCAAACTGCGGCAAAAAAGCTGGGTATCCTAAACAAGGTTAAGCGTTACTTCAAGCCTGGACAGCTTTTAATCTTATATAAAGCTCAAGTTCGGTCCGGCATGGAGTATTGCTGTCACCTTTGGGATGGCTCAGCAAAATACCAATTAGCCACACTCGATTCTGTTGAGCGCAGAGCCAAGAGGCTCATTGGTGACGATAAGCTGGTTGGTACCAGGCTTCATAGCCTGGCCCATCGGCGCAAAGTTGCATGTTTGTCGGTCTTTTACAGATTGTACTTCGGTGAGTGTGCTCAAGAGCTCCACGAACTCATTCCACCATCTCCTTTCTTCCATCGGGAGTCCAGCCGTACTGCAGGTTATCACCCATACCTTGTCGATGTTCCACACATTCGCACGAAGCGCTTTGCTACATCATTTATTATGCGCACAGCCAAGGAGTGGAATTCCCTGCCTGCGTCGGTGTTTCCAAGTTCATATGACCCCAATCTATTTAAATCGCGAGTTAATAGGCTTCTTTTGGGTTAGCTCGTTCCATCTTCGACCTCATCTCTGTCCTCAGGACTAGATTGAGGTCAAGAGTAAGCCCATACAGAATAAAAAAAAAAAAAAAAAAAAAAAAAAAAAAAAACGAATTTTTGATAATAAGTGGGACGAATCTGTCAATGCTTATAAACTCTTTCAAACAGAGATTTGTTTCCAAGGCAATATAGCACTGAGGGGTAATAAGCTTATTGTTCCGGAAAAACTTCGTGCTCGAGTTCTCGAAGCTGCACATCAAGGACATCCCGGCATAGTGGCGATGAAGACACGCCTTAGAACCAAAGTATGGTGGCCAAAGATTGACAGGGATGCTGAAAATAGGGTTAAAGCTTGCAAAGGATGTATACTTGTTTCGGCACCAAATCCACCTCATCCCATTAAAAGAAGAGCTCTTCCAGCTGAGCCATGGATTGACGTGGCGATCGATTTCTTAGGACCCTTACCCTCAAATGATTATTTACTTGTCATTGTAGACTACTTTAGTCTGTATAAGGAGATAAAAATCATGAAGAATATAACAGCCACAGGAACGATTAACGTACTTAAAGAAATATTTTCTCGTCTTGGATACCCCACGACACTGACATGTGACAACGGGAACCAATTCACTAGTGAGAATTTTAAGGAATTTTGTAAGGAATGTGGTATTACAATAAATAATACCATACCCTATTTTCCACAAATGAATGGGGAAGTCGAACGTCAGAATAGGGATGTACTTAAGCGATTAAGAATTAGCCAGCTAGAAAAGAAAGATTGGAAAGAAGAACTATTAGAATATATGATTATGTACAATAGTACACCGCATACCACAACTGGGAAAACACCAGCAGAATTATTCTTTCGTCGACAATTTCGTGATAAAATACCAGGAGCAACTGATATTGAACATAAAATAGCAGATTCAGAAGTAAGAGATAGAGATAAAGAGAAGAAAGATAAAGGAAAGGAATATGCGAATATGAAAAGGAAAGCCGTGGACAGCAATTTGGAAATCGGTGAAAAGGTTTATATAAAAAACATGGCCAAGGAAAATAACCTTCACCAAACTTTAACCCAGAAGCGCATACGGTAACTGATGTATATGGCGGAGACGTGAGAGTGAGGAACGATCTAACGGGGAAAGAATATCGTCGAAATATTATTCATTTAAAAAGGGTAGAAAATATTAATTGGAAAGTTGTTAATAATCAAGACGAGAATAGTGAAACAAATCCTGAAGTTAAAGATTGATTGTTCTTTGGTACTGGCATGAAAATATTTGTTTGATTATAATTACAATCTGATTAATTACAATTAGTTGTTTTCTTAAAACAAGGAAGGGATGTAGTATACAGCGAAAAGTGGGGGCATTCAGCACCCAACCGTCATAGCGTGCGGACGTGTTTCTATACCTGTTGTGTATACATAGTGATAGCAGGGAGTGTATTATCGAGCATTCTACGCTACTCATGCGCATAATAGCTAAAACAAAAACTAAGTCTTAAAAGCAAATGAAAAACCCATTATATAAGTTTTAGAAAATAAGAAAGTCAAGGCTCTGAAATACTACCAACTGATTCTTATATCAAGTGTTTTTAGAAATGAAAGGAAATAGCAAAGGATATCAAGTCAATAAGCCATTAAATAACTTACAATAGTTTAATAATTTGTATATTAAAATACATTTTTAATATACAGTGAACATTTTATATTGTATTATACTGGTTATAATTATAGCAACACTGAACTATTTATGTAAATAATGGTCCATGTTCATTATTCTATCCAACATAATAACAATAGCCATCAAACATAATACAATAGTAAAACATACATTTAAAAATAATAATCATAATACAGTAACAACAGCAAAAAAATAACTTAACTTTTACCTGTAGGCCGGAGCTCCGTTCCTGGCTTACTCTTGAAACTAATTCCGATCGGTCGACATTGGAATTGCGACGTTTCGTACTCTTGAGATCGACGCTAGCGCCACATTGGTTTTAAATTGCGTGTCTATTTTGGGGAACTAATTGGAATTGGGATCGGGCTTGGCGTGCGTTAAAACGGTACTCTTGAGTGTATTCTGACAGCTGCCTATTGCGTTAGTATTACGTTGAGATTGTTTGGGGATTGTGATTATTCCAATAGTAAAAGTGTAACTTTGTTGAGATTGTTTTGTGTTTTAAGTGATTTTCAGTAAGTAAAAAGTGTATATTATGGCACGATTAGCAATAATGTACAGTATTTTAAGAAGTTCTCATAAAAAACAGTTAAAACAAAGACGAGATGAGCGTCGGATGATGCGTTACACGGACAAAGCGTTTTCAATGAATGAAGTCGAATTTAAACAGAATTATAGAGTGAGCAAGGATTTATTTGAGGAAATTTATGAAAACATTAAGCCCTTTATGCCTACTGCTAAGAGAAGAAGTGATATATCACCAAAATATAAGGTACCTTGTCTTTGTTATATGTGTATCAGTGGTATCATCATGACTTGTCCTAGAAGATCAATAGCTTAATACAAGTTGTATTAAATTCTTGCAGGTTTTAGTGGCATTATCCTTTTATGCGACTGGTAGTTATCAGAAACTAGTTGGAGGCACATATGGCACCCTAATGTCGCAGCAATCTGTTTCTCGTACTATTAGAGATGTTACGGCCGCTCTAAACCATCCAATAGTACAAAAAAAATGGATTAAATTTCCTCAAACTCGTCAGGAAAGAAATGCTATAAAAAGGAGGTAATGCTAATGACAAATACCTAATTATTTTCGAATTTAGACAAATTACCTATACGGAATCATTTAAGTTATATGTATATCTAAAATGCCTTGTTAGTACCATAACATACTTTTCTTTATGTTCCAGGTTTTTTGAAAAATTTCGAATACCATCCGTTATAGGGTGTATTGATGGCACACATGTAGCCATAATTAGACCCATAGAAAACGAAGAGAGATTTTTTAATCGCAAACATTTCCATTCAAACACCCCAATCTGTCAAATTTCTTTAATAGATTTTCAACTTTATCACAATAGCAGAAGGTTCATGTTCGATTGGGAAAATTTGACAGATTGGGGTAGGTTGATGTGCTGGCGTCTGTACCTAGTGTTAAGTGTTTTTGATAGATTAGCAATAAAAGGCTCTTTATTTATTAATAATTATTTACTTATTATTATTTCTTGAAAGTGGAGAACTGAATAAATAGTTATATTTTACTTAAATGTCCTTTAATTTACTTGTAATACCTACCTTAACTATATGACACAAATGAATATAAAAAATCAAAACAAATAAGTAGTAAAAACAGAAAAAAATATTTGAAGGCCAATGCAAGCATTTAGTCAATAGCTAAAAACATTAGCAATAAAATAAAGCTTTGACATAAATCGCGAATGCATTTTGAAAAACTTTTAACTTAGCGGACAATAATTACCTACGAACAATATCTAGTGAATGTTAAAGACAAACTGAACACTGCACTAAACACAACACACGCACGCACGCATTAACTGCATTTAAACTTGCATTTCGAAAACATTTAAGAACCACTCAACTTAGATTATTTTTGAAATTGGAGAACTTTGACACCGTCTTTTTTTTTCAGTCGTATAGGCAACGATCTTACCGCATTAAGCCAAAGTCATGGTTCATTTTAAGATTTTTATCATTTTCTTACTCCCAAATGATTTAATACGTTATAATTAATCAATTTAACCACAATTTATATCATATTTATTTTTTAAACTTGTTTTGTAAAGGATAAAACATTGTAAAGCCTTATTAACGATTTATCGTAATGAGTTGAACAACACTATTGCGGCCCGAAACATAGCTAACTTCACGTGTTACAAAATAATCGCGGGGCAATCCCAATTTCAACCCAATGTTGACAGTATTGTTCTCAAGAGTACCGAATCACGTGACCGCAAAATTGACATTGGAATCGGATTGGCTTTAGATTGGAATTAAAATTAGTTTCAAGAGTAAGCCTGCTGGTCGATGTCTCGAACAAGAATCGTCTCAGACATTTTTTTTTTTTTTTTGATATGACCACTCGCAGTACAAAATCTCGGAGAGTTTGTTCCTGCTTAACCGGGCAAATCCTGTGGTGGCCAAAAATTACTTTAAGGCCCCCCAGACAGGGCTTACAAACTAAGGATATATTTATTACAATGAACTGACACTAAGGGCACCCCCTGCGGGGTTCGGGCCTCGGCTTAGTGCGTCATTGGGGGGAGGGCAGCTAGGGTCAGGCTGGGTCGAATTATTATTTGGGGAGTTTAACGTTACTGGCTCAGCGGCGCGGGCTGGCACGTTGAGCAAGGGTCGGGCGGTAGTTATACAGGGATGTCGCGGAGGGCCCCGGCGGCGGGGCCGGAGTCGCGGTCGGTACTTGTTTTTGTGTTTCCTAATCGTACTGGTTTCCCTACAGCTCTCTTGGAGGAGGGTGATGGGATCATCAGGTTCGAGTAGGGTGAGCCTTGGTCGGCGAATCTTAGAAATTTTAGAGGGGACGTATCGGGCGGCCGATGAGATTAGGAGGTTGGGATGTTTTTCGGCTGACTCTAAGAAACGTTTGGATAGACGTTTCATAAACTGTTTGATGGTTGGGATTTTGAGGTCGAGATGGAGTTGTTCATTCCTAACGAACCACGGTGAACCCGTGGCCTTTCGGAGAAATCTGTTTTGGAGGGTCTGCATCCTATGGATGTGGTTGGGCTTGGCATGAGCGAACACAGGGCAAGCGTACGTCATGATCGGCCGAATGCACGCGGTGTAAATACGCAGCTTGCACTTGAGTGACAATTTGCTGCGCGCATTCAGCACGGATTGGAACCTTCCGAGAGCGAAAGCGGCGCGCGAACGTGTCGTCTTTATGTGCTCTCCGAAGGAAAGGCGTCGGTCTAGGATGACCCCCAGGTATTTGGCTCGCCGCTCCCAAGGGATCGGTTTGCCGAACATGGAGATCTGATTGGGACTGGGAGGGAAGACTCTACGGGGGCTGGAGAAGAGGACCGCCTGGCTCTTGTCGGGATTTACTTCTATTCTCCATCTCCGGAACCAATCGCCTAAGGCTTTTGCGGAGGTTTGGAGAATACGGGCGATGTTACTTGGGCTTTTACCCGAGTAATAAACGGCCGTATCGTCAGCAAAGAGGGCTAACTGGGCCGATTTACTTTTGGGGATGTCGCTAGTAAACAGCGTGAAAACTAATGGGGATAGCACAGAGCCCTGAGGGACTCCGGCGCGGATCGGATGGGGAGCAGAAAGCGCACCCTCAGTGCGGTACTGGAAGGTGCGATTCAACAGAAAATCTCGTAGGATGAGTACGAGGCGATCTGGCACACCGAGCTGGTATAACTTGTATATCAACCCGTTGTGCCAGACCTTGTCGAATGCTTTCGCTATATCGAAGAACAGGGCACCAGTCATCATGCCCCGCTGGTAGCGGTCGCTGATGTGCTCGACTATGCGGTGCACCTGTTGGACACAAGAGTGTTTGGATCTAAAGCCAAACTGCTCTTTAGGAATCAAACTCTTTGCCTCGGCGTAGTTTTTGAGACGCTTATAAATAAGCCTCTCATAGACTTTACCCATGACATTGAGGAGACTGATGGGGCGGTAACTAGTGGGGGAGGATTTGGGTTTGCCCGGTTTGGGAATACCGATAACGGTAGCCTGTTTCCACGATTGTGGAAACATATTGTTTGCCAGAGCGCTATTGAAGATAGCGGTCATTAGCATGATGAGGACGGGGGGGAAAAGTTTGACCACCTTATTGGTGATTCCGTCTGAGCCAGGGGCTTTTCGGGATTTGAGACTCCTGATGATCTCCTCCACCTCGTCACGAGTGACTGGGGGCAGGGGGTCATCAGGGTCCTCCTCGGGAGGAAGAGAGGATCGGCGTTCGACTTCAGCATCCACTTCAGCGAGGTGGGCTGGGTCTACAGGCTGGGTACTGGGGGAGCATTGGGACTCTAGGCTGTCGGCGAGACACTCGGCTTTGTCCTCGTCGTCAAAAGCGACGCTCTTATCAGGGCGGATGAGGGGGGGCATATGTGAGACTTCAGAAGAGCGGAGCTTCCTCTGGAGATCCCAGAAGGCCAGATGGTTCGGTTGGAGTTCGTCGAGCATTTTATCCCATTGGTCATTACGCAGCTCTTTGACGCGTCTACTTACTTTGCGCTGTAAGTATCGCATAAAAGCTTTGTTACTGGCACAAGGGAAAGCTCTGTAAGCACGAGTGGCCGCGTTCTTCTCGGTCAAAAGATCACGCACATCGTCCGAAAGCCTCCAGCGATGGTCTACCGCTGGAGCCTCCCTTGATCATGCGCTCAGGACGGATTGCACGTGCTCCGTGAACGAGCTGATCGCGGCCTCCGTGTCGGCTACAGTCTCGATGGTATCTGGGATCTTATCCAGGTGAGGGGACTCTGAGGATTTCAGCAATTTGCTTACTTTCCCCCAGTCCGTGATCACCTTGGTAAGGGGGGGCTGAGAGGGGTCGAAGGGACCAGATCTGGGAGCGAGTTCCAAGATTACTGGTCTGTGATCCGAATCAAGTTCGTCGATCGTTTCTATAGAGTGTAATCGCAAGTTTACATTCTTCAGAAGCGCGACATCAAGCACATCAGGGCGCTGATCAGGGTCAAAGGGAAAGTGGGTAGGATGCATCGGAGCGATAACATCAAAGTTGAGTGGGCTACAGAGGTCGAACAGAACCCTGCCTCTGGAGTTGGTCATGTGACAGTTCCAAGAGGGGTGTTTTGCGTTAAGATCCCCCGCAGAAGGACGGAGTCACTTAAGTTGAAGATGGCGGTGGGGTCGCCTCTTAGGGAGGCGGTAAACTCCCCGGAGTTGGAAGGGGGGAGGTACGCCGAAACAATGGTGATGGGCTGGTGGCCTGTCATGCCCAGCCGACAGACTGAGACTTCAAGATTGGTAAGGTTTGGGGGGTCCATTGGGATGCAGTAGAGAGCAGCCTTGTAATAAATAAGAGTTCCTCCCTTGTGACATCGAGTCCTATCATTGCGAACTATCCGGTAGTTGGCAATTCTCGGGTCACGTTGATGGGGCTTTAGGAAGGACTCTTGAACTAATAGGATGTCTAGGTGATGGACGCGGAGGAAGTCGGCGATCTCATCACGTTGGCCATTAAGACCGTTGGCATTGAACGTCCCTATTTTTAGGGATTTAGGTTTTAACCTGCAAGAGGGCACTTTATCCATTACGGATTATAGTGGGGGAGATTCTGCAGGGTTTGGGTGACATCCGGGTAGGCGTTATATTTGCCTGCCAGGAGGATAAAGTCGCCTTTACAGGCGATAATGTCCCGAGCCATTTGCTTGGCACGGGGGGAATGAAACACCCCGAAGGTGCTGGTAATAACCCTGAATGGGTCAAAAGGGTCCAACACCGGTTGGGGCGGGAGGGGTCGAGACACCGGGGGGGGAATCGTCTCAGACACTCGGAGCTCCCCTTTTTATAGTCGTGAACAAACAACTTTGACGTTTCTGTCAACCGTCATCTAAAATATTAACGACATAAAACGTGGATATCCGTTTGGAATATTTTCTATGTTTTACTACATTATTCCTTAATATATTAATTAGTCTACTTTTACAGACTTACTGAAATAATTAAAGAATTATTGAATAATGTAAATTAGGTATTACATACTTGTAACAAGTTTTAGGTTATGCAAAACATTAGTTTTTATTCAAGTTTTAACAGTAAAAGGAATACTCATGATAACAATACCTATAATTAGGATAATCTATTACGCATGTGTGCGGATTTATTTCTGTGGATCCAACCACGCAACATTTATCAATGTTCAAAAGGGTAGAAATCGTTGTTTTGGATGAGCAAAACGTATCTTTATGTGAAATTGTGAGTGTAAATGTGGTGCTGGCCCACAAACGATGGGACACTTTATATCGTGTCCTGCCTGTCCTGTTGTTTGCTCCTGTGATGTGCATCACAGGACGCTACTGAAAGTGCCAAAGTCGTCGCCAAATTTTAGACTGACTCAATTTGAATTATCATCGACACGCTAAGAAGAAGCGAAATTGGAAGGCGCTTAATGATATCGGTGAGTAACAGTTACACATAACATTATGTTGATATTATACCTACTTCACTTTAACTAACTCCTCTCACCTTTCAATGTTTACTAGGAATTAATAATTAATGTAACTTCAGTGCAATACCTAATTACCTACCATAGTTATAATAATATATTATCATAACTGAAAGTTTTTTTTTTCAATTTTTTTATCTTATGATGATTTTGATAAAATTAACTTGGTCTAAAATTAGCTTGATTTAGCCCTTAAACAGTTATCAGTATCTCTTGTATTTATGTATTGTATTATTATAAAATTAATTAGGTATATTTAAGTATATTGTATAAACATAGTGTATATTATGTATATAGTATTTAAATGTAGTATATATTAATTATAATAGCTATAGCTATATAGCTATTATTAATAGTATTATAAATACTGTTTTTATCCACAGAGGAGAACCGGATTTTGGAGACGTAGAACATCTTATATGTGCTTACAATATGTGCTTACAAACTGTGAGAAATCACCTACATTCTGCTGGATTACGTTGCAGCAAGCCAGCGCGCACCTTTGCTGTCCACTGCGCAACGACAAAACCGACTAAACTTTGCTAGGTCATAGATCAATTTTGATTGGTAGAACAATGTGCCGATTTATAGCGACGAAAAAACGTTTACGTCGGATAAGGATAGGCGTAAAGTAGCAGCATGAGGTGAAGATTACAAGAAGTAATAGAAAACGAAGGTTTGCTGACTAATTGACGCAAGCGCTTACACCAATCAGCTATGGTGACCATGTTACACTTGTATAAAATGTTGGTCTTATTGTAAACCCGTTTAGTTTACCCGTGTACCCTACACGGTTAAAGATAAAAAAAATAAACCCCGTGTAGGGTAGACTACGTATACGCACACAATAATAATGAGCGGCTGTATGAACATTACCGGCTCGTACAATGACAGTTACCGCTATGTGCGATGTAAACTAATTAGCTTTGCAGAACGTACCTGATTATGAACAGAAATTCAATTCACTTTTTGATTTCAATTTTGTTGAATTGAATTATGAACCGCAGATTTTCTTTATTTTAAAATATATTTTTATATAAATATAGTTGTATCTTTTATTTCAAACATCACCTATGCATCTCAGATAATAATCAGTTGTACTTCTTAGAGCGTCATATGAAATATCAATAGCCCAATTGTTCAGCCCATCGCATTATTGCTCGTTTTTATGTTCGCGGTATCACTACTTGAGCGTTGTGAAGTACTTTCACTTGTACAGCTGAACTCTTTATCGGCGCTTAAAAGATTTACTATCTCTTTGCTCTCTTCCAGATTTTTTAAAATAGAATATTATTTTGTACGGAACCACTTTCGGCTCTTACACTTGACTTTGATTGCTAGTAATGGTTTCATTACAGTGTATTACAGGTATCTAAAAACCTGTTACACAATAATTCTGCGCTAAATAAGTGTCTTCGTGACCGGTATAAGAATGTTAATATACAGCGATTTAAAAACTCTTATAGCTTAAATTTCAGACATAAGAAGTAACACCAAACTCAGTTATATTGTGCGACCCCCCCGCCCTTAAATGCCTCACGTAATTAGTGGACGGCCCCTCAACTGACTCCACTCTTCCACTTAACATTAAACAATGTATATGCAATTGAAAAAATACTATAAATAATAGTGTTAATGGGTTATCCCATCAGAAATTTCTCACTAGTAGCCACGGAATCTGGATTTGTGCCCGGTTGATGGCAATAGGCTCACAGCTTATTGCATGGGACTTCAATATAACTGGCGAGCTGTGCGTGTACGATTAGGTACACGTCTGCCCAACCCTTCGGGGCTTTAAGGCGTGATGTTATGTTATGCGTGAGAACTGCCAGATCAGGGGGATATAAAGATAAAGGCGTCCTTTTGAAACAAAACTAAATGGCGCTGGTGCGATGCACTATGGAAAATGGTAGAACAACGGGCGATCAAAAATGGTTTTTATCAATGTCGCTACTGACATACTTTTTTAATTTTACTTAATAGTGTAAGGATCAAACTAAACTATAATGTCAAAAAATTATATATGTTATAAAAAAAGAATTTTTTTATATTGCCACAGTCTTTATAGTTTTGACGGACGTCCATGTCAAGCCTGATCACTTCATTACTTTTAAAATGATTTCAATGTTAAACTTCGTAAGAATATGTTTATAATGTATTATATATTTCTGCAAAGCTCATCTTTTGAAGATTTTGGAACAACTTATATGTATCTAATATTATGTTAACGATAATCTTAAAATAATTCCAAATTAAAATAAGGTGAAAGAATAGTAAAGTGTATCGAGACTTTTGACAGTTGCCCACGTGTACCCCTGCTTTACATTTAATGTTGATTTGTAGCCTAGCTATTCATAAACATGTATGATTTCATTAGCACGATTTGATCCCAATTCTGATGTCGGATATGTCAGGATTTACTCAGTTAGGCTCGTACATCATGTGGGCGGACCATGGGTTTCGTGCTATGAAAACACACTGTTTCTAGCAAAACTAACGAATTAAAAATGAATTAAAGTGCACCTCATCAATATCAGGGGGTTGCACTCAAATCTCGACCCGGTCCACCACCACCTCGAGACCGAGAAGCCGCACCTATTCTTTTTAACGGAGACGCAGATTGCGACTCCGTCTGACGTGGCGTACCTCAACTACCCAGGTTACTCGCTTGAACATAAGTTCGTAAAACGAGCTGGGGTCTGTGTGTACGTCCGTGATGACATATGCTTTCGGCGTCTCCGTTGCTTTGAGGATTCCGGGTTATCTACTATCTGGATACTGGTGGATACCGGGGTGGAGAAATCACTCTACGTCGGTGTCTACCGGTCGCACAGCGGTGACCAGGAGACGACCAGGCTCTTTGAGCACCTGATGGAGATGGCAGATTGTGCCCAGCAACGGTACCCGACGGCGGAGCTTCTTTTTCTGGGGGACTTTAATGCCCATCACGATGAGTGGTTGTTCCCATTTCAGAAAACTGATTATGCTGGCGCGCAGATTTGCATTGTCGCTAGATCTCACCCAGCTGGTGACTGAAGCCACGCGGGTGCCAGATGTTGACGGACATACACCCAACTGCTTGGACTTACTGCTGACCACTGACCCAGACAGGCACTCAGTATCGGTATCAGCCCCACTGGGAACATCCGACCACTGTCTGGTGAAGTCCGTGTCTATCAGCTCGCCTCCAGATGATAGCCCTAGGGGCGAGAGGCGAGTTTGGCGATACGAATCAGCAGACTGGGATGAGATGCGGCATTTTTTTGCGTCCTTCCCTTGGCGTCCAGTGTGCTTTTCTTCGGGCGACCCCACTTGTTCATCTGAAGCGGTTGCGGACGTGATACGGCAGGGAATGGAATACTATATTCCATTCTCCGACATACCGCTCGGTCACAAAGCCCGTCCTTGGTTCAACGTGGACTGCGCTCGTGCTGAGGCTCGAATGCAGTCTGCATACCAAGCCTGGGTGCAAGCCCGTGACCGCAAAGTTCGAGCTCGACGGGTTCGCGCGAAGAAAAGAGCTTTTAATTCTGCCGCTAAGTCGTGTAAGCGGGTGATCCGAAAGGCGCGTTTCGACCAAGTCAGCCGTATAGGGGCTAAACTTGCATCCTACCCCTCTGGTAGTAAACAGTTTTGGTCCCTATCCAAATCGGTCGAAACCAACTTCTGCCGGCCCACATTACCTCCCTTGCAAAAACCGGATGGGTCGCTAGCTCACTCCGCTACCGAGAAGGCAAACCTTTTTGCATCTCTATTCGCGAGCAATTCACGTCTAGATACTGACTCAAAACAGCCACCAACGATTCCTCACTGTGATTCTTCGATGCCGGAGATCACAATACACATGAAAGAGGTTCGTAGAGTACTCTATAGCCTAGACGTGAACAAGGCTAGCGGTCCTGACGGCATACCAGCAAGAGTCTTGAGGAACTGTGCGCCTGAGTTGTCTCCTGTGTTGACACGCTTGTACCGCCTCTCTCTTAAAACCAGAACGGTTCCGATGTCATGGAAGGTTGCCAATGTACAACCAGTACCCAAGAAGGGTAGTCGTGCCGACCCCAGTAACTATCGACCAATCGCCATCACCTCCATACTCTGTAAAGTTATGGAAAGGGTTCTCAATGTGAAGCTGCTGGCATACCTAGAAGCAAACGACCTACTCAGTGACCGTCAGTATGGCTTTCGCCGGGGACGATCAACTGGGGATCTTCTGGTGTTTGCCACGCACTGCTGGGGTGAGGCCATCGAGAAACACGGCGAAGCCCTTGCCGTTTTGCTCGACATCTCGAAGGCTTTCGACAGGGTATGGCACGCAAGTCTGCTGAGCAAACTTCCTGCATACGGCATCCCCGTTGACTTTTGCCGCTGGATATCTGACTTCCTGAGTGAACGGTCGATCCGAGTGGTCATTGATGGCTGCTCCTCTGACCTTATCGCTATTGATGCCGGAGTTCCTCAGGGGTCTGTTCTCTCCGCGACACTTTTCCTGCTGCACATCAATGACCTTCTGGCTCTTGGTATTGTTGGGTACGCAGACGACAGTACTGTCATGGAGAGTTATGCATCCAGCGCGAAAGCCAGCGGTGATGAAGTGCGTTCATTGAGAGAGGCCATGGTAGAGCGAACGAATTCAACCTTAAGTCTCGTCTCCAAGTGGGGTGATGAGAATTTGGTTGTTTTCAACGCCACCAAAACTCAAGTGTGCCTGTTCACCGCCAAAAGGAGTCCGTTCAATCTGGCTCCTACTTTTCGGGGTGCATCTGTACCAGTCACCGACAGCCTCGAGCTTCTTGATGCGAAGTTGAGTGCGAATCTGAACTTCGGTGCCTACATTGAGTCGAAAGCCCAAACTGCGGCAAAAAAGCTGGGTATCCTAAACAAGGTTAAGCGTTACTTCAAGCCTGGACAGCTTTTAGTCTTATATAAAGCTCAAGTTCGGTCCGGCATGGAGTATTGCTGTTACCTTTGGAATGGCTCAGCCAAATACCAATTAGCCACACTCGATTCTGTTGAGCGCAGAGCCAAGAGGCTCATTGGTGACGATAAACTGGTTAGTACCAGGCTTCATAGCCTTTTTTTTTTTTTTTTTTTTTTTTTTTAGGATGGGAAATCATCAAATGACCCCCCCCGCTCTGGGCGGAGCTGACAGACTTGTACTGACTAAAACCCATCCATGTTCCTTCTTTGCCCTTTGTGTTCCAGGGCCGCGGTATCTCTTTCGAACAGTCCCGCAGCCCTGGCAGGCATCGGCCCGTGCGGACCCCTACGTGGTTGCTGACATCTCTTTGAGGCGCGCGTGGAACACGAACGCGCCGTCGACACGGCCTGTCGTCATAAGACGGCCGGACGGCGAGCTAGCCCAAAACTCGCCGTCCACAGGCCCGCGCCTACGGTGGCCGGGGGCCACCACGTGACCCCCGACGCCCAGGGCGTCTCCCGCGGCGGCTGGGACGTGAGGCTCTTTCCCTCTCACGTTCCGCCACCTCCTTCACTAGCATGACTGCTTCGCAGAAGGAGGTGACGGCTTCCCATTCCCTCTCGCTCCGGACCATGGCTTGAACCAGGGCCGGGCGCGAGAGGTCGCCGCCGCCAATCGCCTCTACGAGGACACGGCGCTGCTCCGCCCAAGCAGGGCAGGCCTCCACAGTGTGCTGCACCGTGTCCTCCGGACGATCCTCACAGTGGAAACACCCGGGCGTTTCCTCCCGCCCGATTCGGTGCAGGAACCTCCCGAAACAACCGTGTCCGGTGAGGACCTGCGTCAGGCGGAAGGTGAGGGCGCCGTGGCGCCTCTCTAGCCACTCCTCAAAGAGGGGACTTATCGCCACTATGGTGGCGTGCCCTGCACGGGGTTGCGACAGTCGCTCATTCCATGTCACCATGAGATCGCGCCGGAGGTCTGTCCGCCGAGCGGTGATTTGCCGCGGCAGCGGAGTTTCCCCCCGACGTAGTGCCTCCGCGCGCCATTCGTGAAGGCGTGCGAGGACTATCGCCTCCAGATCCCATGGCGGCAATCCGGCAAGGAGGCTCGCCGCCTCACCGGAGATCGTGCGGTACCCCCGGACTAGCCTTAGGGCTATCCCCTTTTGGGGCGCGTTCAGGTAGCGGGCGGCTTGCCGCCTCAGAGAACGCGCCCACACCGGGGCCCCGTAAAGGGCCATGGACCGCACGACCCCCGCGTAGAGCCTCCGGCAGGAGGCGTTTGGACCCCCCAGGTTGGGCAGGAGCCGCTTGAAGGCAGCCCCGGTCCGTTCCAGTTTGGGGGCCAAACGTCGGAAATGCTCCACGAAGTTCCACCGGCTGTCAAGGACGAGTCCCAGGTACTTCAGCGTCAACCCGACGCCGATGGAAACCCCTCCTGCCGTCAGTAGGGATCCCGACGGTGGTGCATTCCGAGGCCCATGAAAACACATGGCCTCGGACTTGTGCAATGCCACCTCGAGACCCAATTGCCGGATCCTCTCCACGACTATCGCAACCCCGCGTGTCATGTTTTCGGCCGCCGCCTCGTGCGACCTCCCTTGTGCCAGTACCAGCGTGTCGTCAGCGTAGCAGACTACGCTGACGCCGCTAGGGAGGTCGGCGCGCAGCACCCAGTCGTAACCGATGTTCCACAAGGCCGGTCCCAGAACCGATCCCTGTGGAACACCGCACGACATCTCTCGCCGGTTCCATTCTCCGCTCCGACCGGGGTAGATGACGGCCCTATCCGTCAGGTAATCCCCGACCACACGACGAAGGTAGGTCGGCACCCGGTGATACCGGAGTGCCTCCCCAATGCAGCTCCAGGGCATGGAGTTGAAGGCGTTGGCGATGTCAAGAGACACCGCCAATACAACCCCGCCCCGGGAAACCGCGTCCCCCGTCGTGAGGGCTCTCACGCGCATGATGGCGTCCACCGTCGAGCGCCCCTTGCGGAAACCAAACTGGTGTTCCGCAAGATCCGGCCCCATCCCCGCGAGGTGCCCGGCGAGGCGGTTAGCAATAACTCTTTCAAAGAGCTTGCCCACCTCGTCGAGCAACACGATGGGCCGGTATACGGACGGAGAGTCCGCAGGGCGCCCTGGCTTCCGGATGAGGACCAGCTTCCCCGTCTTCCAACGAAGCGGGAACTGGCCTCTCTCCAAGCATGCGCTTAGGAGCCCTTCCAGTCGGGGCCCGAGAGCCTCAGAGGCCAGGACCCAGGCTTTGCCAGGCAAGCCATCGGGTCCCGGGGCGGTATTTCTGGCCTTCAGCCTGCGTACCGCCACTCCCAGGTCTACCCCAGTCACCTCCGGAACGTCGTCATCGGTGTGGTCCGCGTCCGGCACCGCAAGCGGCGGCGGAGCCATAGGCGGGGGAGGATGCCTCCCTCGCGAAGGGAACAGAGCGCTCACCACGTCCTCCACGAGCTCAGGCCGGAGACTCTGCGTCAGCGGGGGGGCCCGGGTGCGGAGTTTGTCCCGCACCATCTTGTAAGGGCGCCCCCACGGATCTCCGTTCAGAGACTCCAGCATCTCCTCGCGGGCCAGGTTCTTGGCCCGCCGGACAGCCTCTTGGAGGGCGGTCTTCGCCGCTCTGTACCCCTCGTAAAGCTCCGCCTCAATGGCTGCCGCATCCGGAGGGCGGATGCGGAGCCTGCGATGCCTGGCGTACCGGTGCCGCGCGGCAACGCACGCCTCACGCAAAGACGTCAGCTCTCGCGACCACCAGTACACCTGACGTCGGGCGCTTCCTGGCCGAACTCGGGGCATTGCCACGTCGCAAATCTCGGACATGGCCTCCTGGAACCAACTCGCCTCGTTGTTGATGTCGGCAGGCCTGGCCAGTGATGACACCCAGGCCTGCACGATCGAGGCTTCCAGGAGGAGCTCCCGGTCCAGCTGCTTCAGCGCCCATCGCGGACCACTCGGGGCCTGTAGGACCGGCGCGCTTGAGGTCTGAGTGGAGACGTCGAACCGGATGTACCGGTGGTCGGAATAGGTCTCCACCCCCTCCATGACGCGCCAGTCAACGACACGCGGCGACAGGGCGGGGCTAGCGAACGAAGGCTTCATAGCCTGGCCCATCGGCGCAAAGTTGCATGTTTGTCGGTCTTTTACAGATTGTACTTCGGTGAGTGTGCTCAAGAGCTCCACGAACTCATTCCACCATCTCCTTTCTTCCATCGGGAGTCCAGACGTACTGCAGGTTATCACCCATACCTTGTCGATGTTCCACACATTCGCACGAAGCGCTTTGCTACATCATTTATTATGCGCACAGCCAAGGAGTGGAATTCCCTGCCTGCGTCGGTGTTTCCAAGTTCATATGACCCCAATCTATTTAAATCGAGAGTTAATAGGCTTCTTTTGGGTTAGCTCGTTCCATCGTCGACCTCATCTCTGTCCTCAGGACTAGATTGAGGTCAAGAGTAAGCCCATACAGAATAAAAAAAAAAAAAAAAAAAAAAGAATTACTTGAGATTACAACTTAACAAGACGTCCAAGACCAAGACGTCTTCCAAGACGTCTCAACTCCGCCGCGATCCGACACTCAATGTCGTCCTCTCCTCGAGCTGGACATCAGGGCTCTGTACAAGCACGCAGTTTTGTCTGTAGACTTGTAAGTAAGTCGCTTGATGGCACCACTGTACACTGGCGCGCTTTCCAATTCATTTTATGTCCGTACTATTGACCGGATCCGACACAGATATAGATTATTTATTTAAACCTTACAGTAAAACTATTACAATAAGATAGGTCTTAATTTGTCAAAACTATCGAAAGCAATAAATACTACTAAAGTTTAGTTAAACAGACGAAATCAGTTCAAAACAAAAAGTACGTGGCCGCGCGGTCGAAACGTTTCTATGTATGCTGATATCTCATTATCTTTAATTGCTAGGATTTCGGTGTGAACATCCATTTATTCGGCGGCATATTAACCGCATTAGAATGACATATCGTTTTACCACGGTAATAGTACTGTAGCTTCATACAAACGGTCGGAACGTGAGTCATACCTACACGCCTCGAGTCTGGTACCCACTTAGTACTCAAGAAGTCACGAATGCGCCGCACTGACGAACGAACGTTGTGATGGTTTTGTAAGTAGTAAGCGTGCGATTTGTGAATATTTTATTGAAATAAGAATTTGTTGTGTTGTTGTTTGTTTGAAGTAAGAAATACCTGGATTAAATAATAAATAAATAGATAGGGTGAAAAAAGTGATTTAGGTACCTACATGTCTCGAATTTATAATTTTTATTAAATCTACTAATCAAAAGACACAACTTGAATTTTTTATTAAACACGTCTTATTTCATTCACAATTAACTTCATTTTTTTAAAATAAAAAATATAATATTTACAATCACAAAACTAAAAAGAAACTTAAATAATTAGATGAAATTAAAATACTGTAAGCGCGGCAGCCCTGTCGCTTGCGAACGTACCGCTCGGCTGTAGATAATTATTTCAAGGACAGGGCCGAGTCACATTACTGTATATATTTATACTGTGGTTTTACCCTCCGAACAGTTTTCAACGCATGGAATCTTATAAATGATGTTATCTCATACAATGTTCGAGCAGGGTAACCATAGTTTCGATTTGATTTGGAAATACCTCCAACTGGAGAGTACCAATTATATATATACAACATCTAGCTCAATGTGAAAAATGTATTATTATTAAATAAAAACCTTTTATATTTCAACTAGCTTTTGCCCGCGGCTTCGCCCGCGTGGATGTCGAAAAATATCTATGGCGAAAGTTCTACCGATATTAAAAAGTAACCTATAGGTTAATCCAGATTAGAAACGATCTGTGTGCCAAACATCATCCGAATCCGTTCAGCCGTTTTTTGCAAACCGGAACATATGCAAAGCTAAATAGTTAAAGTAGTAAAAGTCTGCAAAGCTAAATAGTTTACATCGCACACAGCGGTAACAGTCATTGTACGAGCCGGTAATGTTCGTACAGCCGCTCATTATCATTGTGTGCGTATTCGTAGTCTACCCTTCACGGGGTTTATTTTTTTTATCTTTAACCTTGTAGGGTACAAGGAAAAATAAAAAAAACGGGTTTACAATAAGGCCAACATTTTATACAAGTGTAACATGGTCACCATAGCTGATTGGTTGCGTCAGTTAGTGTCCTAAGCTTAACGATTTGAGTTCGATCCCAGGTGAGGAGTTATATTTGCTGTTTTTTACTTTTTGTTCTTTATTAAATTAATTTTGTGACCAATAAAATCACTCAAGCAAAAAGTAAAAATGTAATTAAATAAAACCAATAAAATAATTTGATTTTTTATTAGATAAACATTAGGTTTGAAAGGACCTTTACCTTCCTTACATTGGTTGTTTTAAGGTTCAATTTGGTGGGAGATGTATGTTAGCAAAAAAAACTTGTGTGGCTGATACAATGATTTAATACGAACTGGTTTTAAACATATATAGGCTATAGCTATCCATACTAGACATTCGAATGAGTAAAACACTGTTGTTTACCAGTTTTATTGACAAAGGCAAAGTTTTTTGTTGGTAAGGATGGACGTAAATAATTTGTCAAAAAGCAGGTATATAAATTGAATCAAAGTAAAATTAGAGGTGAAGTGAATCAACATGTTAGATAGTAAGAAATTATGACAACTTCTAACCGCATAACAATAACATCACTTCACCATACTTTCAATACTTTACGAGTTGTGGTTTTAAAAAGAGGATTAGAGTAGGAGATTATTAACATCTATACCTAATTGTTGCTAAGGTTTATATTTGTTTACATCCGCTTAACAAATATGAACATTATTTGCATAAAAATAAGATTCATATTCGCCTACTAATTAACATAAATTCGACTATAATGAGTCTGTAAACCCTCGTTTTCTATTACTTCTTGTAACCTTCACCTCATGCTGTTAACCATATTCGCGCATATGTTTAGTAACATTTACGCCCATCCTTATCCGACTTAAACGTTTTTTCGTCGCTATAAATCAGCACATTGTTCTCCCAATCAAAATTAATCTATGACCTAGCAAAGTGTAGTCGGTTTTGTCGGTGCGCAGTGGACAGAAAGGTGCGCGCTGGCTTGCTGCAACGTAATCCAGCTGAATGTAGGTGATTTCTCACAGTTTGTAAGCACATATTGTGTGCTGTTGCTTTTACGCGGGTGCAAAAGAAGGGAACAGCCTTGTGCCTTGCCACGATGTCGTGGTGTCGAGCCGATGAATTTGCCTTTGGTTTTGGCCTAGGATGTTCTACGTCTCTAAAATCCAGTTCTCCTCTGTGGATAAAAAGAGTATTTATAATACTATTAATAATAGCTATTATTATAAAAAATATATACTACATTTAAATACTATATACATAATATACACAATGTTTAAATAATAAACTTATATATACCTAATTAATTTTATAATAATACAAATAAAAAAATTAAATATAAGATATACACTGACATTAGCTTTTCTTAAACTGTCTAAGGGCTAAATCAAGCTAATTTTAGACCAAGTTAATTTTTGTCATAATCATCTAAAGATAAATTTTAAAAAAATCTTTCAGTCATGATAATATATTATTATAACTATGGTAGGTATTGCACTTAAGTTACATTAATTATTTATTCGTAGTAAACATTGAAAGGTGAGAGGAGTTAGTTAAAGTGAAGTAGGTATAATATCAACATAGTGTTATATGTAACTGTTACTCACCGATATCATTAAGCGCCTTCCAATTTCGCATCTTCTTAGCGTGTCGATGAAAATTCAAATTGAGTCAGTCCAAAATTTGTCGACGACTTTGGCACTTTCAGTAGCGTCCTGTGATGCACATCGCAGGAGCAAACAACAGGACAGGCAGGAAACGATATAAAGTGTCCCATCGTTTGTGGGGCAGCACCACATTTACACTCACAATTTCACACAGATATGTTTTGCTCATCCAAAAAAACGATTTCTACCATTTTGAACATTGATAAATGTTGCATGGTTGGATCCACAGCAATAAATCCGCCCACATGCGCATGAGTAGTAATCAATAAAATCAGTAATGCAAATACTCGTAGATTGACAACAAAGAACGCTCATTTTTATAAATGAAGGTGTTTGAAAACAATATTTTAAAATTGTCGGTAGTTTTTTTCTAAACAGTCAAAATAAAATGACCTGAGAGTTCCGTGTTTATCTCAAACATTGGAAACTTCATTACCCAACCTTGAACGGGATCGAATCGTTATAAATTCTACTTTAAGTAATGTTTTAACAAAAGAATGAATACAAAAAGAAAAAGAATATATTGTTGCATACAAGGTTTGAACTTACGGCTTCTTGTTTACTGACCAAAGACGATAGCCATTGTGCCAAGCTTGCTATAGTGATATGATGCAAAATATTATACCTCCTTCAGTACCATAAGTGAATGATGACTATATATTGGTATATGGTAATTGATGTGCCACACGCACACTAATAAAAACCGAGCTCGCACGTTTTATTTAGTGTTTGTGTGCATAACTATGACTTCACCCACACATATAATCTGTAAATCAATTAGTTGGGTCTCGTGTACATCCAAACAAACTGACGAAAATTCTAAAAACTATATTTTCAGCATCAGACTCGAATATTCAATGTAAGGTTTGACTTCGTTACTATTTTATTTTACTTCGTCCGCGTAGAGTTTAAATTCTTGTTTTCTAGATAATTCTGTATTATTATATTAATAAAAATATAGAGCTTTGTTTATGGCTAATTGTCCTCTACTACGTGTGATATTTGAGGAAACTTTAAAGAAATACCAACTGTAAAGGACCTGTATCTACCTAAATACCGTCCTTCACAGTATTTCTTTGCATAGGTACAATGTTTTTCACTAATTCGGAAGCGGGCACTAAAACAACCAGAACCTCCAACCAGTTGGAGAGCTTACACGTGAGCAAGCCACATAAAACTGGCCGCGGGAGAAACAGTCTTGCCGCAAATCAACTAACTCCAGCAAATTTCAGAGTTTGTCAAACGGAAGATCATTTGGTATTAATGGTATACGCGGCACGAAGACAGTTTCTCCTCTGGCAGATCCAGATATTATTTTGGCCTCAATAAAATTGCAGTGGAGAGCTATTACTTGTAGTCTAGTTCCATTGCACAATTTTGGAGGCCGTATATTTCAAAGCAACATGACAGGAGCACCTACACGCAACATAAGTCTGTGACACGGAAGACCCGGCGGATTAAGAGAGTTTAAAAATTCTACAGGATAATTAACCGACTCGTCCATATCGACCATGGTGTCAACAGAATTATAAATCATTTCTTCACCTTCGAATGTATTTATCAACATTTCGTTAAACGCAGCGGCTTGGTCGTTTTTGGGAGTCAAAATGGCTCTCTCGCAAAACCACTTCATCGGTTTGCCTTTAATATTTTTATTCATGAACGAACAACTTCAATACAAAACTTCATCCCCCTGTTCACCCCCTTGTGGGTTGAAATTTAAAAAAAACAACGATTTACGTTTTGTTGGTTTCCAACCATAAGAGGAAATATTAGTAATTTTAACTCAAAAATGCCTTTTTTAAAACGCTAGTAACCGTTGAGGAGTTCCTTCGTGAGAAGACGATCCTGGCTGCAGGATGAGGTCATGATAAAAAAAAAAAATCCCGTCCCGTGAATATCCCGTTTCCTGTCTAAGTAATAATCATCGTAAGAACGCGCATACAAAGTTTCGTGTCTGTGCTACTAACCGTTGAAGAGTTCTCTCTTGAGGAGACGATCCTGACTGCAGGATTGAGGTATGTCTGTCATAAAAATGTATTGTCACCAGAACCAAAGGTGTGTGCAAAATATCAGCTCAATCGGTTGTTCAAAATTGAGTTGCAAGATTCCACCGTCAGCCCCCTTTTTAACCCTTCGGGGGTAGAATTATCTAAAACGCTGAGACACGTATAAATTAATTTTCAATCGTCAGCCTAAACACAAAATTTCAAGATCCTAACTTCAATACTGACGGACTTTCATATTAACTTCCATCCCCTATTTTACCCCTATAGGGTGGAATTTGGCGTTATTGAGTTAAAACTAATTAGTGGCGTCATTACTGTTTACAACAATGTTCCCTCTTGCATAAAACCATTTCCGGCAGATCAAAGGATTTAATACAATCACGTCTTACAATAATACATTGCTCTGTAAATTAATAAAATTACAATAATAAATATTAAATAAGGATAAGGAAATATTAAAAATAAAAGTTGGAAGCAGGCGGGGGGGGGGCATTTGAATATAAAATTATGAAAATGGAATGGGCCCCGCCGTTAAATTACTTTTAAGTAACGACTTGAAAGATTTCGCAGACGATTTAACCTTTTTTTATCATACGGTGCGTGCCACGGCTATGCCACACGGAAGGAAAAATATTGTTTATTTTAGAAGACTTGATTTACTTAACGTTGCATGGTGAATGTCTGGAGTAATAGATACGTCTTAGTTCAGTTTGTCTATAATTCATTTTCCTGAACAAAATCGACACATATAAAATTCAAAGGACTGACTGATAAATCAACGCACAACCCAAACCGCTGGTCCTAGAGACATGAAATTACATGGAATGGGTGTTGAATTGTCTGTGAAACTTTTTATTTTAGAGGTCGAAAATTTGTGTACATACTCTTCAGTTAATATTATGACGAAAGTGTATCACAGTTTTTCCAAAGTCATTCCCCAATATAACATTCAAAGTTCTGACTGACAGACTGATATATCAACGCACAGCGTAAACCGCTGTTCTTAAAGACATGAAATTTGAAGGGTGTATTCTTTGTGATGAGTAGGTATCCAGTAAGAAACATTTTTTCAAAATTCCACTCCTAAGAGAGTGTTTTTGTGAATTTTCTATGAAAATTAATATTCTCAGGGCCGATTGACTCGAAAATTGGTGTACACACTATTCAATTAAAATAATGAGGCACGTGTATTACAGTTTTTCCAAAATCATCCCCAAACAGAGTCAAATAGGGCTTGGAAACTAGTGTTGCGCAGGGCGTGCGGGGCGTTGGGAGTATTTACCATTAGTAAGTAGGTAGGATTTTTCTTAGGTAGACGTGTCTGTAAATATAATGTGAAATCCCGATTTTCAATGAATTTTGATTTTGGTTGGCTTGTGATACGCGACATTGATGTCAAATGTTATGTAAAAGTATTATGTCTATAAATGGATTCCTTACGAATCATTTGGTTGTCGCCACCGGTGTCCAATCTCAAATCAAGTATCAATATTTCACATAATATGTAATGTAATTGATATTACTATGAACTAATATTTGCAAGTTATAAGTAAGTTCATGTAAAAAAACTCGAGTGTGTCTGTATTACTCAACTAAAATGAAATACTTACACTAATTATTCTTTATTACCTATTCAACTTTAAAAGTAAAAACTAATATTAAACATATAAGTATCTTGCATAAACTATTATATATGTGAAAATCTGGATGGATAGATGTTTGTTACTCAATCACGCCAGAACGGCTGAACATATCTAGATGAAACTTGGCACAGAAATACTTATAGTCTGGTATAGCGCATAGATTACTTATTATCCCAGAAGTAAGTCCTGTGGGCAATTCCCGAACTCCGCGCGGGAGAAGCCGCGGGCATAAACTAGTTTAACATAAAATGTAAAATGTCATGGTCTTCCTTTTAGTTCAGATGGTATGTTATCGAGGAAACAATAATCCTTATGATTAACTTTTTCGACCGTTAATATAAAATACTTGTTTTTTTTTCACATTATTGGCGGGTTCGCCTCCCGGTTTAGGCAGGTGATTATTTAAAAAATCTTTGAACGCAGTTCTGATTATTTTAATATGAAATCTTCTTTTAGTAAAACTTCCTATATACAATATTAAGGTCCTTCCGTGTGGCATAGCAGTGGGACAGCCTGTATACGATTTTCACCCTTTTTAAACGATTTGTCACTTCGAATTACTTTTAGACATCATCATCATCATCATCATCATTCTCTTGCCCTTATCCCAATTCATTTGGGGTCGTCGCAGCATGTCTTCTTCTTCCATACTTCTCTATTACTCGTCATCATTACTTTTAGACATATGTATAAGTTAAATATATTTTTGTAAACACCTTTTAAGCTTCTTCATTTTGATACCCTACTCGATGATATAGAAAGAAAAAAAAAATGTTGAACCCCACGATATGGCACCCGAAATACGCCATTTTTCTTTGTTTTTTTTATTTCAATGTAGCGACTCTCGCGCTACCAAAACGAACCTAACGACGTATAATTTATCCAAATCCGTTCTTCCATTTAAGAGTTACGAGGCAACATAAAAACGGACATACATACATACAGGTCAAAAACATAACCCTCCTTTTGGGCTTCGCCGCAGTCGGGTAAAAATATAAAAAATAGATAGCTCATTGGCATCAGGAACAAGGTCCAGGCTGCCGGTGGTAGAGAGGAATCGCCTCACTATGCGTGCCGTGTCCAGGAGTACTGCTTTCTGAATCAAGCCCTTGACCCAGCCGCGCAATGAGAGCCTCCTAAGGTGTTGGTCAAAATGAAAATCGAAATCAAAGCATTTATTTCAAGTAGGCCAGTTACAGGCACTTTTGAATTGTCGAGGCTCTCTGCTATTAGTCCATTAACCGTAACAACTATCGGTACAATTATTGCAGAGTCCACGTCCCACATGTCGACAACCTCGTGTGCTAAATCAAGACACTTGATTTTTTTATCATTCTCAGCTTTCACGAGATACTCGTCATGAGGGACAGTAATGTCAACAATAATTGCACGGCGCTCTCGGCGATCTATCACCACAATATCAGGTTTATTTGCTAAAATAGTCCTGTCTGTGATGATAGATCGATCCAAATACAGTGTGGCATGACCATTCTCGAGAACCGGGTGGGGCACATACTTGTAGTAAGGTACTTCAGAACTCACAAGGTTGTATTGCAAGGCAAGTTGCTGGTGAATAATCCTAGTACTAGATTATGTCTGTGCAAGTACTCACGGTTAGCAAGACGAGAACAACCGGAAACAATATGTCGAATCGATTCACCGGGACGGTGGCATGCCCGACTGGATGTCAACCGTACCGTCCTTGATAATGTATTTCCGGTAATTGTTCGTCATGATAACTTCATCCATAATCGCACAGCCGAAACCTTCAGTTTCCCCAAAGAGGTCACCGAATCGTAGCCAGGATACGGATGCCAAGAGCTCTACATCAGGCCCATGTAGGGCCCGGAACAAGCGTCCGTGTAGCTCCTTGCTCTGCCATACCTCCCTACGGTCATTAGTATCCAATAACACAGGTTTGCGCCAGTTCTCGTTAGCCAAGGAGAGCGGGGTAAGGCCCTTGTCCACTGAGACCACATCTCGGTGCATTCCCACGTCGGTTTCGAGAAAGTATTCCCTGAGACTGCATACCTCGCGGTTGTGCAAGGTCTTAGCATTTAAGAAGCCACGACCTCCGCACTTCCGCGGGATATACAGTTTCGTCACATCCGGTTTGCGGTCAGTAGTGTGCGGACCTTCTTATCCAGGGCGTCAAGTTCCGTCTGAGTCCATTTGAGTATGCCGTAAGAATACATCAAAACCGGCATGACCCAACCATTAAAGGCGCGCATCTTGTTTCCGCCTGATAAAAGGCTGTTTAACACTTTATTCAGGCGGCCAAAGAAGCGCTCCTTCAATGATTGTTTCATGTCGGCAGCATTGAAGCCTAATGCTTCCGACATACCCAAATACTTGTAGGTCTCTGTTGAGGAGAGGGATCTAAGGAATATGGAATCCGAGAGTTGAGTTCCCACGGATTCCATAATCTCCCCTCGCTTTACATGCATGACCGCACATTTGTCCACACCAATTTCTATCCTGATGGCGCTACTAAAAGTTTCAGTCACTTTTAGTAGCTCCATCAGTTGCAAATTGCTGGGAGCAAATATTTTCAAATCATCCATGTGAAGAAGGTGAGATATAACCTGACCACCTCTCCTCAACCGGTAGCCTAGACCTGAATCCTCCAGCAGTGTGCTCAGAGGATTCAAGGCCATGCAAAACCAAAGCGGACTCAAACTATCGCCCTGAAATATACCTCGCTCTATCCTTATCGGCTCGCTATTCCTCTGGATTTGCCGACATCCTGGATAGCGAAGGACTATCCTCCATTGCCCTATACATGACATCAAGAAGGTGCGCAGAGTTGCATCAACTTTATACAACTCTAGCACCCTCATGTGCCATGTATGTGGCACCGAGTCATAGGCCTTCCTATAGTCTATCCAACATGTTGACAGATCCCTTCGGGATCGGCGAACTTGTTGACTAATGGCCATATCAATGAGGAATAGCTCCTTAGTACCGCGGGACCCGTTCCTACATCCACTTTGAGAAGCGGACATGACAGAATTGTCATCAATGTGTTTGTTAATTTTAGCTCTTAAAATGGATGTAAGAACTTTATAGACCGTCGTAAGACAGGTAATCGGTCTATAATTTTTGGGCTCCGCAGTACTACCCGATTTATGGAGCATGTGGGTTATACCGTTTGTCAGGAACTCTGGCAGCGACCCTGACTCTAAGGCTGACTGGAACAGGGTCGCTAGGCGAGCGTGCGTCCTTGTAAACTATTTAATCCAGAAGTTGTGTAGCCCATCCGGCCCTGGAGATTTCCAGTTAGGCAACTACGACAACGTCTTGGGGGCTGATAGTGATTGCCCCTATTTCTGGTACTAGATCGCACGCTCGCTCGACCTCCCGAGTCCATTCGGTATGGCTAACAGGCACCGACCAGATGCTGCGCCAGAACGAACATATGGCATCATCATCTGGCAGGCGCGTGTCAGCCACACCTTGGTGCGGTCGCTCCCAAGCCCTATAAACCCACCTTTCATCTCTTTGGAATGTACGATTCTGACACCCGTATTCAAAGTCAAAACCTCATGATTTCCTCGACTCGACTCATCCTCACTGAGGCGGTTTCATATTCATAGTTGTTATTTTACTCCTCACCTCAAACAGTTTCCTCAGTCGAGGTGAATTTGACTTGAGGAAACAACTGTCAAATATAAGGTACGTCGCGATCTACCTTGAAGCTTCCTTGAGGTATTTTACAAGGCACTTTTAACCAAAACACGCGTATTTTTATCCGATTTTCATAAATGTCTTTTGAAGAGTTTATTGAATACTTATACGATAATCCTTACGATTACATATCGCGACGCTATCTAAGAGATGCAGAAAATCCCATAGAGTTTTATGATGAAAATGAATTTAAAATTAGATTTCGCTTCACTAAAGATATTGTGATGAGTTTCTTGCTACCGCTATTATATCAAGACATTGGTGGTAACAGACGTGGATTGCCAATTCCACCCATAATCCAAGTGCTAGCGACTTTACGATTTTATGCAACAGGAAACTTTCAAGTAAGTTAACATATTTTTTGCACACACAAGAACTTATCAGTTAAAATTAATTATTTATTACAGTACAGTAGGTACATACATACATACTTAAATTGGTATTATGTATTTTCAGATTGTTTGCGGGGATTTGCACCATATCAGTCAATCAATAATTTCAAGGATTGTGGCAAATATTTCCAAAGTCTTGGCTTTAAAAATAAGACGCTTTGTCAAATTTCCGGATGTTACTGAGCGAGCTGATGTGAAAATCAGATTTCATCGTATAGCTGGATTTCCTGGGGCTATAGGATGCATTGATTGTACTCATATACCAATCAAAAATCCCAACAGACAAAACGGTGAAGCATTTCGCAATCGCAAAGGTTGGTTCTCAATTAATGTGCAAATAGTGTGTGGACCACAAATGGAAATATATGACATAGTAGCACGTTGGCCTGGGTCTGTCCACGACTCAAGAATATTTTCGAATAGCAGGTGTCATATGAGATTCGAAGATGGGGAATTTGCCGGCTTACTAATTGGTGATAGTGGTTATGCGCAATCATCGTATATGTATACGCCTGTGCTTAATCCACAATCACAACCTGAAATGAGATACAACAAAGCACACATAACCACAAGAAATATAATAGAACGATTTAATGGCGTATGGAAAAGAAGATTTGCTTGTTTAAGTAGAAAACTACAAAACAGTTTACCAAACACATGTAACATAATAGTGGCATGCGCTATCTTACATAACATTAGTATAATAACTAATCAAGAAATGCCTGAACCCAGCACAAATATGGATTCAATTCCAGTCTCCCACACTAGAGATACTGCACGGGGTAGCGTTATTAGGGCTGCATTTATTGCCAGGCATTTTAGTTAATAGGATAATGGAATACAATCGTAATAGTAACTACATGTGTGTTATATTTAAGTAGCTTTATTTTTGATTTGTCAACTACAGAAATAGCCTTGTTTACACACAACTTATTTAAATTCTTTAATTCCATATTCAGGTTTATTATATTAATTTTAATTAGTAGTTAGTGTAGGTACAATTATGTATATAGAAAAATAAGTGTAATTTAAGTAGCTTTATTTTGAATCTATTTTCATCTATGTTTGTTAAATATTAAAGACGCATATATGAGGGACATGTAAATAAATACAATTTAAGTTCTAATTTTTATTTCTAAATATTGCCAAACGCAATTCAGCCTCTTCTCTCTTAGCTCTATTACATAGAAGAAGTTCCTCCATAGCTTCTCTCTCAGCTTTAGCTTTGAAGAAGTTCTCTTCTGCGGCCTTCACTATCCACTCTTTCTCTTGTGTAGCTCTTCTTCTCTTTCTTGGGATCTGTCATATGACTTTTGACGGATAGAGAATTCCTCTTGGATCACTCGAGTCCGTATATTTCTTGATCCTGTAATATAACAAATAAAATCTATTAAGTACATACCTATATTGAACATTAATGTGTCAAAAAATCTTTAAAGAATGTTTTGATATGTTGCAATTTGTTCAAATGTATTCTAATTTTATTATATACTTAGAACAAATCTAAAAATTTTCAAACTTGAAAAATATATTTAAGAAATTACCTTGTGATGGAGCTACACCATAATCAGTCAGGCGGGACTCGGAAAAACGTGGAGGAGTGGTTGTATTAGGGTCTGTAAAAAAATATTTTGTTAATCTAAATTGTCTTATACCATTCAATACCAATCAACATTGTTTAATAAAATGTTGGGATCCTGTACCTCTTTGTGTTGTAGACTCATTAATTTGTGTTCCACTCTCACTAGCAGCAAACGGAACTTGAGGAGTATCAGGGAATCTCTCAGAATCTATTTGCACCTCTGTGAAATAAAAAAAACAGCAATAAAAAATCAGACAATGGCAAAAAGTAGTAATTAATCATTTATATATGTGATTTACCTGCAACAGGTATGTTATCACTATCAATAACTTCCAACAATTCAATATCTGTTTGCTCAGCTAGAGCATCTTCCAGAAGCGGGTCTTGGCTAGAGGTACTAGGCAAATTAGGGTTAAAAGATCCACCCCCAGTCCTCATCCTTTCCCTTTTCACGTGAGCCAATACACCTTTGCGCCGGGTTTTCAAATTGTCCCAACATTTTTTAAGTTGAGCTTCAGTTCTCTGAGAATAGAATGATATAGGTATTGTATAATTAGATTTATTGAAGTATTGTTTGTATAAAGTTAATACACGGAAATACTGTCGATATGCACTACACTACGTACTTACTTTTGAATTTGTTTCAATGGTATTGTATTCCTCCGTTAGGCGAGCCCATGCAGCTTTTTTTAATGCTGCGCTTCCCATACTTGTTGCCATCGAGTTAAGTTTATATTTTAAGATCAACTCTTGAAGACACATCTTTTCAATTTCATCAAAAAACTGTCTTCCAGTTCCAGCCATTTCGAGCAAGTAAACACAGCACTATAGTAATGAAACACTACTAAAGGAATATTTTTATATTCCCAAGCCATCCACTTCTCAAGTATCACCATATTTTTTGCCCAGGACATGGTTTTAGGTTCAAGTGGATAAATTATTACGGTTTGTTTATTTATGTTCTACTTTCATTTGACAAGTGTTGACACTTCCAAGTTGAAAACCACAGATAACGCGCTCACAGACTGCTCACAAAATAAGCTTAGCCAATATAACAAACGGAATATTCCTCCAAATAATGACGTATTCGTGACGTATCGCCTCGAGTCTCACTCATTCGAGGGACCTCATAATTTCCTTAATATGACGACTATGAATACCAATTCTGAGGATCTTTCGAGGCGCGCCTTGAGGTCTCCTCGAAGGAGTAGTGAGTCGAGGAGCTTTCGAGGTTACAATTATGAATACGGGTGTGAGTGTATCGGTCCACCCGCCGCTTACAGCGAATACGGTTTTCCCATGCATATACTTTCTGCTTCAGGAAGTCGATGCGCTCTGTGATACGGGACATGTAGTCTTGAGGACTGATATCAGTCCCCGAGAACGCCCGCCTCACAAAACGCATCACTCTAGGGCGGCGAGTATTGCCCTCCCTGAAGCAGATCAGTTTGTCGATGAGTGCTCTGGCCCCACGTCGTTCAATCCTGTACTGCCATGGCGGTACGGCTGGTTTAGGTCGTGTAGCTCTGTCATCAGAAAATTTGACATGAGCTACACGACATGCCGCTACAGCCGCATATCAATACAGGATTGAGTGAGCATCGGTGAGGTCTTCGCAGTTATCAAAATAGTTTGACAACTGCGAATCCTGAACAGCCACCAGCGCCCTATTTTTGTTATGCATGGGCAAACGAGGTATGCGTGGTCTAAGGTCGGGTTGCATGAACCGATATTCTCGAATCGCACCCTCCAAAGCACTCCTCATTTGCACAGTGCAATGAGCACTGTGTACTTACATACCATGTCATTACTCACGTCATTATCGCGATTTGGTATTATGGTAGACTGTGGTGGAACCACAGCCTGCGGCGGCGTGGGGCGTGGCAATGACATGGCTAATCTGCATTTCAGTCCGCAAGCGAGCCTATCCTTTTATCCTGTCAAATCCAAGACTAGGTTCTAAAAACCTAACTCATACTAAGCTTAACAATTTAATTAATGTTGTTGGATAATTTTGGCAACAATAATCTATTAAGCTATTAGCCGATCATACAATAGCAATAAACTCAATACAATTAATGTTGTTAGATAATTTTGGCAACAATTTTCTATTCATCTAGTAGCTGATCAAACAATATCAATAAGCTCAATTCAATAAATGTTATTGAATAATTCAGGAAACAATATTTTATTCAGCTAACAGCTTATCAACCATAAATTTAAATAAAAATTGTAAGCAGCTATAAGTCTGTAACTGTGCATAATTATGTGTCTAGGTGATTCATAAATGCATTTAATTTTAAATATGAAGAAAACTGAATAGATGTCAGATCTATTACAAGCTTTCTATTTTGACTAAAACTTTCTGCTACCAAATCTTACAAATCAATTAACATTGTAGGATAATAAAAGCAACAATAATCTGCCGACAAAATTTATCTCCACTATTTCAGATAACAACCACGAAACTCCACATACTGACGGCGACGGCAGATGCAGAGCGCGCACCGCCGATCAGAATGGCCGTGTCGCCGTAAGTGTCTATCTGCCAAGATTATTAGTTAATCTAATTAATAACTAATTTATAATTCTCATTCATCATAGAAGCGAACCTGCCATCTGTGGAGCGACTTATTACAACGATCGAATCGATTGACAGGAGATTAGTGCCATCTGTTGGCTTGTGTCTTAACTACTACTGAGATGGTTCGTGATAGATTAATTTAATAAACTAAAGTCTTTAGCTAGAACTATAGTTATAATTAAGATAAGCAAATATTTGACAATTGGGATTTTAACAATTGCTCATTTAATACTAAGATTTGTTTTGAGGCAACATTCCACAATATTGTGGAAGATGGCGCCGAATACGATTTTAATGATCAATAACTCCATTTATAATTTAAAACTACAACTAAATCAGTTTCTGTAACTTATTACTTCGGTTTGCCGACGATATAGTGGTCATGGCTGAGACCATGAAGGACCTCAGTACAATGCTCGATGACCTCAGTAGAGCTTCCGAAAGAGTGGGTCTTAAAATGAACATGGACAAAACCAGTCATATTGTATGCCCATGTAACATCCACTCCTATCAAGATCGGAGACTCTACACTCGAAGTTGTAGACGATTATGTCTACCTGGGACAAACGATCCGGTTAGGTAGGTGTAACTTCGAGAAAGAGGTCAATCGTCGAATCCGACTCGGCTGGCCAGCGTTCGGGAAGTTGCGTGGTATTTATTTATTTATTACTTCAAGCACAAAGTACAGAGGCGGAATTAATGGCATAGGCATTTTTTTTTTGGTATCTTCTCGTCCAACTTACCGCAGTGTCTCAAGACGAAAGTCTATGACCAGTGTGTGTTGCCAGTGATTACATACGGGACCGAAACGTGGTCGCTCACAATGGGCCTGATCAGAAGGCTTTAAGTCACCCAAAGAGCAATGGAGAGGGCTATGCTCGGAGTTTCCTTGCGTGATCAAATCAGAAATGAGGACATCCGCAAGAGAACCAAGGTTACCGACGTAGCCCGAAGAATAGCCAAACTTAAGTGGCAGTGGGCAGAGCACATTGCTCGCAGAACGGATGGCCGATGGGGCCGAAAATTTCTGGAGTGGCAACCGCGAACCGGAAAACGTTGCGTTGGAAGGCCTCCCACTAGGTAGACCGATGACCTGATAAAGGTTGCAGGGATCCGCTGGATGCGAGACGCACGGGACCGGTCAATGTGGCGACACTTGGGAGAGGCCTATGTCCAGCAGTGGATGTCTTTCTGCTGAAATGATGATGATGAACTAATTACAAACTTAAAAGTAACAAGATTATTTTACAGAGCAATGTATTATTGTAAGATGTGATTGATTGTATTAAATCCTTTGATCTGCCGGAAATGGTTTTATGCAAGAGGGAACATTGTTGTAAACAGTAATGACGCCACTAATTAGTTTTAGCTCAATAACGCCTTTGCATTTATGAATATTGGCATTGTTGTTGTTGTTCTTGGCCACGTACTTTTTGTTCTGAATTGATTTCGTCTGTTTAACTAGACTTTAGTATTATAGTAGCTTTATTGCTTTCGATAGTTTTGACAAATTAAGACCCATCTCTTCTTGTAATTGTTTTACTGTATGAAGGGTTTAAAGAAATAATCAACAATAAAAAAAAAAAACAAGCGAAGGATTGCGCGGCCATAAATTCCAAGGAGAAATTTCGTAAAATGTTGATCCAGAGCTTATAATTCTTTTTTCGACAATTTTTGACAAATTCAGTCTTCAATTGACAAAAAGAATTAGATTTCTAACCCAAGTAGTTACTGAGGTCTCCATAGCCATGTGCATCTGGATTGAGGGCCCATTTTTTAAATCAATCAATCGCCGCGCAATCGTCCACGTTACGTTCGCGCGGCCAACTTAAAACCTTTATAACTTCTTTATTTCTACTTTGAAAATTCAATCTATCTTAATTTTTGGTTTGTTCAAAACTTGTACTGTCACTTACGGGATATCTTCCGTGATTGATCATTAAATAAAAAAAACAATAAATCAAAATAATTAACAACCAGTTAGTGACCATGATAGTTTAAAATCTTATAGTACAAGTTTAGTTGTAAACCGTGAAAGCTTAAAACAGTGTTTGGTTTGTTCACTTTTCTCTTTGCGTAACTTGGCGGAGCAATCGTAACGTACACCGCCACAATGAGCCTGTCCAAAAAAGGAACAAGTCATCAAGGTTGTTCTTATATCTAAAATGAAACAGTGGTCTCAACATAATAATTTATTATAATAATATAATCTACTGTTTTGGTTTTCAATACATAATAAAATTATGGTCGGCGTCGAGCGGCTGCAAGTAATTAAGAAAACAGCTGTAAGGGAGAGCGCGACATGTATCGACTTGTAGGAGCCTCAGCTGCTAGACTGTCTTCCGGCCCGAATACATAGCCCAGTCGAGCCGCTCATCTCAATACATTATCTCAATGAATATCATTTACAATAGCAGTGAGGAGCATTATTATAACCGATTAATAACAATATCTACAAAATTATAAAATTATAAGTACACAGAAGTCAGTGCATAATATATTACAAAACTATGGTACAAACAGTATCATTAGAGTTTAGTCATTGTATTTTAGTGTTTAAACAAGAATGAACGCTGTAGAGCGTGCCTTTCGTTTTGTACTTTACTCTCGGATATATTTATAATATATTTAGTTAGCGGCTCGTTCCGCGTCGGGCGACAGGCGCAGGGAAGACAAAGGACGCGCGGGAGGGAAGCCGGCCGGGCGGAACGTGCCGTCGTCAACGTGCGGAGATACATAATTACAAATCTATTGCGAACGAAACATAACAACGATCACAAAGTCAACAAGGCGACTGGCTGCGGCCCGCGTCCCGCCGCGCGCGACGACGCTTACGACTTCTTCCTGCAACACACAAGCAGAGCGCGTGAGCGTCGAGCGGGCGGGCCGGGGGAGGGGGCGGGCCGCGGGAGCGGACGAACTCACTGCTCGTGGTTGTCGGTGTCCGAGTCTTCCAGCTCGGGCTTGGTGCGGCGCTTCTCGTACACCAGGATGATGGCGCACAGCACGAACACCTCGGCGCAGATGCCCAGGAAGGGCCACAGCGCCGCGTACATGTCCTTGACGCGCAGCACCGTGGGCGCCGCCAGCCCCTCGGCCGGCGCGCACGTGTACACGCCCGCGTCGGCGCGCACCGCCGCCTCCAGCACCAGCTCGCCGTTGTCCACGCCCTGCTCCGAGCGCGACAGTTGCGCGCGCTCGCCCAGCACCGCGGTCACGTCCGACTGGTTGCCCTCGTCCGACGAGTTGGACACCAGCCACTTCACGTCAGGGTACGGCTTGCCCACCACCTGCGGACAGAAAGAGAGCGGTGAGAGAGGGCGCGGGGGGCGCGGGGCGGGCGCGGGCCGGCTCGTACCTTGCAGACCAGCTTGAGCTTCTGGCCCTCGACGACGTTGGTATTGGGCGGCAGCTTGGCGTGCGGGCGGCCGCGCAGCTCCCAGGCCAGCGCGGGTGCGGCGCCGCCGAGCGCGCACGAGTAGTTGCCGTAGTCGTCCTCGTTGGTGCGCACAGTCATGCGAAACACCGAGTCCTCCACCTTGTAGCGTTCGCGCAGGTCAGATATGTCCTCCACCAGAGTGCCGTTCTTCCGCCTGCGACAGACACGAAACACGTGAAGAGGTCGAGTGTATCTCGGTCGGAAAAGTTTTAACGTAGAATGTCCAATTCGAAAAATGTTATGGTGATGTTGAGCTCCTCCAGTGTGGACTCATTAGTTCTCATTGCGACCCATAGCATACAGCAGCAGCCTGCATGTAAGTGGAAGGAACATACGTCAGCTGCGTAAATGAACTTGGGATTTTGGAAGACATTTTATATTACGCTAGATTCGAAACTGGTCAAAGCAGAAGTTCGAAAAATATTTGAGCGAATTTCGTTTCACTTAAAACTTTTCAACTATTATCGTTTCGTTTTTTTTACTTCATCAAAGTCACGTCTCCCACACGTATCAGTTGACAAATCGAAATCAAATCGATTTTTTTCGTTACTCCGACGTTTCATTTGGTCGAAAAACCATTTGTTCGAAGAATTATGTTTCCGAACATTATACCACTGTTTTAATTACCATATTTTCATTTCACCAAACGCCTTTTTGTCAGGCATGCTTGTTTGCATGCAAGCAGGCATGCTTGTTTGCATGCAGCATGCAAGCAAACATGCAGAATGCAAGCAAACATGCAGAATGCAAGCAAACATGCAGAATGCAAGCAAACATGAAGAATGCAAGCAAACATACAGCATACAAGCAAACATGCAGCGTGCAAGCAGGCATGCAGCGTGCAAGCAGGCATGTAGCATGCAAGCAAGCTTGAAGCGTGAAAACAAGCATGCAACATGCAAGCAGGCATGCAAATTGCAGCAAGCATTGTTCACGGCTCCGGCGCTGCGGGTTTGGGCGGCCCCACGCGAGCTTATCGTCGCAGATGGTTTTAACGCTCACCACCGCAGCTTAAGCTTGCTGGCCGGCCGGCGCAGCGGTGCGCCTTCAAACCACCTGCTCCTCAGCTCGCGAGCTTCCCCACCCCTCCGCGCCTACGCGGGTTTAAATTATACTCTTAGGGGTAGGCCAGACGAGACTGCGTGAAGTCGGTTTTGCAGCGATTCGTTTCTGTAGCACATGACTTTTATGAAACTATTTTAATTTAATATCGAAAATGCTACCAAGTAACCGGCTATATATTCGTGACCAAATAATATTCCGTAAAATGTTGTTTCGGTGTGGTGAAAATATGGCAAATGAATAAAGTTCAAAAGAGGCTTCGGCCAATAACAAAAAGTTATTTTGTAAATCGGCGATACTTCGGTGATCTAAAAATATGACAAATAATGCATATATCAAAACAGAGTCGGTCAATAATTTTCGGAAAATGAAATTCGAACAAAAAGAATTCGGAAAAGTGATCGGTTTCCCATGACTTAGATTTTGAGGAAAAATATATATATTTTTTTTTTTTGTTTGAATAAGGATTCAAACCAGTTTCTCAACCAAAATACCACCCTGTTTTATTGCTTTAACCTGTCTAGAACCGATCTAGATCAAATACTGGGAACAAAAATTATGTGACAAATCAAGGGAAATGCTTATTTTTCAATTTTCCTTAAACAATAAAAAACATAATTACTGTAAAAACGAACACTTCCTTTGGTTTAACACAAACTATTCCTTTGCAGAATTTGATCCTTATCAGCGATTCTATCGATCAATGTTTTAATACAGCAGGATGTTTGTTTTTACAAAAGGGATCCGGGTTCCATTCCTGGCTACTAGCATGTTGTTATAAGTACCGTATACTGAGTGGAAACTTTCAACGGGGCAGTAAGGGGAACTACCTAAACCGTGCAGCTACACGAAAATGGTCTTAGGAGACTATCCATAATTTTTCGTGAAATTGAGACCAATTGACAGATTTAAAAAAAATAAATACAGTTAGCAAGAAAATTGCCGTTTTACACAAAACATTTTTTTGATGCCAAACGACCCTGTTTCTAGTACTGATCAAAAACTTCTAAGGGACACACACAGGTTGGAGTACTAAAAAAGTCAGAAAATGCAAAAAAAAACCCAGAAATTACAACATTTTGTTTGAAAAGGACAATGTGCAAAAATGTATGGAATTTGGTCTAAGAGCCTCCGCTGATGAAACTTGTGGGGAATGAAAGTACATACTTGTCATATGATTCTGGCAAAAGTTTATAAAAATCTGTCCGAGGATTCTTTTTTTATGATCATGTTCACCTGACTACCTAACCTAACCAAACCTTTCTTTTTTTTTTTGTTCTCGATGTTGAAATCCTCAATGGATGTCCTCCGCCCAGGGGAGAGCGGAGGGGTCTGTCAGACTCGTACTGACTAAAACCACACCGGTGTTCCCTCGCACACTTGCACCGGGGATCATGGGAACTAGTGCGCCTTCCACGATCCCCGGCTAATGCCGGCCCGCTTTTGCGGGCCTTCTCAAATCCGCGGGGGGAGTGAGGTGTACACCTCCCGCGACTTCCAATAGGAGCGCGCGTGAAACACTACGCGCCACCGTCTCGGGTCCAGTTGTATGGGGGGGCGGCGGACGTCCTTAAGTCCGCCGTCCCTCTGCACCCGTCTAGGCGGGCTGGAAGAGGGCGTGTCCGCCCTCCGCCGACGCCCGGTACGTCTGCTACGGAACGGGAGAGTGGTCTCGGCCTCCCTTATCCTTTCCGCAGCCTCCTTCCGTGAGATGAAGGTTTCACAGAAGGAGATCACCGCATCCCACGACTCTGCGCTCCCGACCATCGAAGGAGCGACGGCCGGCAGCGACTGGTCGGTTCCGACTTCTGTTATGAGGGCACGGCACGGCACCTCCCATGCGGCACACTCTGCCAGCTTATGCCGCGCCGTGTCCTCCAGACAGTGGACGCAGTGATGACACCGGGCGTCCAGCTCCGTGTATGCGACACAGGTACTTCCCGAAGCAAGCATGCCCTGAGAACACCTGCGTCGCCCGAAACGACAGGGAGCCGTGCCTCCTCTCGAGCCATTTTATAGAGCCTCGAGCACCGGTCGGATCGCCTTGGTGGTAGCGAGACCGGCGGTAGGGCGCAAAAGCCTATCCCGCCACTCCGGCCTCGACCTCGCGGAGCTGAGACCGACGCAGATCGATCTCTCGCTGCATCGGTTCACCGCCCCGCGTCCGCGCCTCCTCGCGCCACCGATACAGTGACGCGAGAACTCTGGCCTCTAGTCTGATTAGGATTTTCCACCCCAAAACAAAAAAAAATGTTAGTCAGATCAACATGATCATAAAAAAAGAATCCTGGGACAGATTTTGATAATTTTTTGTCAGAATGATGTGACAAGTATGTACTTTCATTCCCCACAAGTCTCATCAGTGGAAGCTCTTGGAACTCTTTGGCCAATTGTCCTTCTAACCAATTTTTTATTTTATTTTAATCTGTCCTGTTTCTGATCAAAAACTCGCTCGAAAGCATTGCAGGCCATACGTAAGAATTTGTGAATCGGAAATTAAAAAAAGCTTTTGCCAATTTCAGACTTTTTTTAGTAGGTACTCCAACCTGGGTTGGACCCATCTCCCATAGAAGTTTTTGATCAGTATTAAAAACAGGATCGATTGGCATCAAAAAAATGTTTTGTGTGAAATGGCCATTTTCTTGCACCCGTTTCCATTGTGAGGATATGACATACATTGACAATCTGCAAATCGTTTTGAGCATATGACATTCTGTGAATCCAACGATTTGAGAATCAGAACTACTGCACTGACGGTTGAAATGCGTCCAGCCCCCGTAGCATGACCACCGTAGACAAGGATTTCTTTGACAGAAGAATCGACAAAATGACAGATTGTGTCGACACAATGACAGATTTCTTTGCACTATCTGTCATTTTGTCGATTCTTCCGTCAAAGAAATCCTTGTCTACGGTGGTCACGGTACGGGAGCTGCTATTATTATTGTCTGACGTGACACGGTAACAAACAGACAGAAGGACCGGCAGATATTACCATAAACATTGACCCCCTAGTTTATAACTATGCTCAAAGTTAACATTTAATTATACAACATTTATAAATAAAAAGGTGAGCGTTTTAGATCTAGCTGTGCTCTGACTTTGAAACTTTGCAAATTAGTACATCTTTGATACTAGCACCAGCTTCTTGCAGGCATTATGGACATTACATAGTCTGAAGTAAACAATTTTTGTTTTTTAGTATTCAGGTATCAACGGGTTGAATAGTGGGCGGGGGGCGATGAGAATTAAGTGATGTGGTGACTCACCATACGTAGGTGGAATCCGCGGTGCGCGGCACGGTGCAGTTGAAGGAGAAGAAGCGGCCGACGTCGTAGTACGTCAGAGTGAGCGGCACGTCGGAGCCCGGGGCCGCCGGCGGCGTCCCTTCACCTGCAAGCACACGCGCCGTCACTAGCCGAGTCACAGTGGCGCTAGTCGCGTACCGAGTCACTCAACCGACATTAGACCAGGCAAGCGTGAGTCGTAGGTTTATCTAGTACCGAAAGCAATACAGAATCATTCAAAGAGCTTCCTTCTTCGTCGCAATCGGAACACTTGGTAGTTAGGGCCCTCGCCCACCGCGATTTTTTGCACCGATGCAAAAGCAATACAGTCACGATGCTTTCGCTGGCTGTGCGATCTCTATTGCTACTATCGCGAAGCAAACACGATTCAGAATCGCTACAAAGAGTCGCTGCGAGCGACGGGCCTTAGTCGTACGCCTGAAATTTGTCGTCATTTTCTCGTTTTTCCTGACAAATTAGAGGCCATTTTAGAGATGGGGCTTCAGTGACGTGAACTTTGAGAAGTAGAATATTGTCTGCGGCCCCATGTGCAGCAACGCGAGTGCAGGCAGCAGACAACCGCACAATGTACGTCCTTCGCTCGGAGGAGAACGTATATTGTATGGTTTGGGTGGAATCGAGGCATATGAACTCCAATACTTATTTTTGTTTCCGGGGGAGCTGACTAGCTACCGCTTGTGGCGTGCAAGTCAACCTTTCCCACAAGTCCTGAATGAGCACATGGATTAAAAACTGGTGATAAATGTTATTCTAATCAATAAATAAAAGGCGAAAACCATCCTGTCAATCACATGAGCATTTTATAAGAAATTAGTTGATACCCTTCAGTCAGTCGCTTTATCTCGGCATTTCTCACATCATTGTGCTACTTAAATCAAAAGAACTTATCACTACCACAGATAACGTTACTACAACCTTATCTAAATAAATAAAGTAAGTAGATACTACTGGCGATAAATCAACATCATACTGAAATTAATAACACCTACATTACTACGGCTTAACTACAGGCATATAGAATCTGCAATACGTCATTACTTCATTAGCTAGATTTAGATAAAATAAAAAATAATGTGGAGTATAATAAGGCGCCAAGTGTGATACTATTGTGGCGGCACTCGGCACTGACTGGACCCGGGCGCTGAGACCCGTCTACTGCTCAACCAAACTGACTTGACTCCGACCCTTTTCATGAACATTTTAGCACCAATCTGAATGCTGTTAGTCAATATGCCACTTATAAGCGTAAATCATCGTGTTTTGACTACTGTAATCTCTAAAAAACAAACAATACATAACAAAATATTACTGTTGAAAAGAAAAATCAATAGCTTCAAGTAAATATAAAAATAATTCAAACTACGGACGTGTACGTAGAGCGAAGCTAGTTAGCATGTCCGCCGAGTCTCCGCGCCCGAAAGAGCCCCGCTCGGCCTGTCACTGCCCTATGCTGAGTGCACCGGTGGCCACCAGCGGTTGTGGGCTCCTTCACACGTACGGCTACGTAGACCATGCTCAATATGGCGCGATGCGTTCCCAATCTCAAGTTGAAGCGAAAGAACTAGCAATCATCAATAGTGTGGTGCGGAAGGAGCCCACAGCCAATCGTAGTGCGGCCTCCGCCGAGCGCAGCACTCCTGCAAGCGGGCCTGCGCCGGCGCCAACAGCAGTGCCAACGAATGTCACGCGCCTACCGCGAGACGACCCGCTCATCAATAATGGTATGAAAGTACCCGACATTTTTCTACGGTTCACAAATGAATACATTCTAATCTAATATAGGTTACACAAAGTGGCCTCAACAAATACCGACATTTTAGTTTTTGTCTTCTATGTATGAACAAACAATATATTATTAGTCAAGTAGATTTTCTTGGAACTTTGCAGAACTAGCACGCCGTGCTGTAAGGCGTCGCATGCCAGTCGCGTGCGTGTCGTGCGTCCGACACACGCCCCACGTGACATCCCTTGTAGCACTGCATTGCGACACTGATATCAGCGGCCGAGGAGCGCGCGAGTTGCTTGCTTCCGTACGCGACCGACTGCGACGCGACGTCAAACAAGGCCGTCCTTCTACGCAAAATCAGCTACCAGTGTCTCACTGAACACTGTCGCAAATACTTCCAATACTTTGACATTTTCCACCAAGACCATACCATTACCTACTAGCACAAGCAACGGTACAATACTAGCTACTTATTGTTGTAGTTATTGAACGGAAAGGACCTTGCTCTGTTAGTAGTTAGTTACTAGTGTCCGACCGAAGTTTCGGTTTCGGCCAGAAAGTGACTGAATATTCGGCTCGACCGAAAACAGTTTTCTTTCTTGGGCAATTGATCTTCGAGAATAAATTAATTTTTCGCTTTGAGAACCCGTTTTTTGGTACCATTTTGTCTATTTTCTACTTACACTGTGTTCTGAAAATGAAGAGGTTAATTAGTCTTGTATGAAACTTGGACTTTTCAATGGCCAAGATAAACATGATTAATTTTGTTTTTTTGGCAGATTTTCTACAACTACGTTTTATAAGTTTCAGTTTTGGCCAAAACTATGAGAGGTGCCCAATGTTCCGTTAAGTTTTGGTTTCGGCTGAAAATCGGGTTTCGGTCGGACTTTAGTAGTAACTGACTTCATGAAAAAACCCAGCGCTTAGGGCTATTTTTTTTTTGTTTCTGGCTTTTTAATATTGTTGATCGGAATAAAATGTTATGGTTAATGGTATTTCCATTCCTTTTTCCTAAAGTCCTAGCCTGGCTTTCTTTACGAAACAAAACATTATTAGTATGAAAGAATAATAACTTATTAATACCTAAGTCAAGTTGATTACCTAAGCTAAGAAAATCGAAATTTGCGACCACCGTTAGGTGTCTGGGCGCCAGGGCGTTCGCTTACAGGAGTGTTACAGCCGCGAGCCGATACGAGCGAGCGTGGTGTCGGAGCGGGTCGTCGGGCGGCATGCGAGCACTATTAAGTACCGGGCGCTTGGGGCGCGTGCGTGGGGGGCGCGTGGGGCGCGGCGCGCACGTGCACGCGGACGCGCTGGCCGGGCTGGCGCGCGCACGTGTACACGCCGGCGTGCTGAGGGCGCGCGGCGGGCGCGTGCAGGCGCGCCGTGAGCCGGCCGGCTGCCGCGGCCTCGCCGGCGGGCCGCAAGTCGGCGGGCGGCGCGGCGCCGTCCAGCCGCCACTCGGCGCGCTCCTCCACGCGCAGCGCACACTCCACTGTGAGCGGCGCGCCCTCCTCCACCGTCACGTCTGCGTCTGCGCACGCCACGCGTCACTAGCTACCCCTAGCGGGCTTGCCGCGTCCGTCGCCGGCTTAGTAACACGGAGCCTCGTGTTTACCCTACCTATGAATATCTGCAGGCTTACGTTATCCACATGAAAGGATTTCATTATCAGACGCATATTGTATGTTAAAAACTTTATAAAGTTGAAGAGATCATTTTGTTGGTTTTGTCGATTCTTTTTTTATTTGCCAATATAATTTTTTTTTTACTTGGCTAGTCTGAATCGTCCCCGAATTTAGTAATTTTTGAGTTAATTTTAATAATGGTACTTACATAAATGTTTATGTCCATGTAAAAAGTGTAAAAAAATAAAAAAGACTTGAAAAAAAAAACCTAAAAAGGGACAACAAAATGAATAATAATGAAGTTTCGGAATTGCTTTGTGTTTATGTTTTGCCTGAATATTATTTTTTACTAAATAAAAATCTTATTACAGTTAGATATCTGAAAAATAGTCATAGGATTTGTACCTATACACAAGGTTGCAATTGAAAAACTGTCAAGTAGAAAGTAAAAGATACAATGAGTCAGTTATTTTATGGCTGCAGCATATATTGCCGCTATACTTGTACATTTAATTGTATTCAGTAACTTGTCAGTTCAAAGCAAAATAATGGGTCAGTGGGTAGTCATTTGTAGGAGTTGGGAGGTTTTTTTAGGCAAAATGGTTGATTTTGTGCTTTTTATGGTTTGACATATAAACGGTTTTTGATTGATTACATAGTAATACTTTTTTTATTTTAGTAATACTTTTTTTATTTCTTTGTTCGCTGTATATTTGACTACTGCTTCTGTTGTGATTTGAAATGTAATTATTTTGTAAAATTTGAACACAATGCAAATTGTTTGATGAATAAATAAATAGGTTTTCATTTTCTATGTAAAACTATCTATATTTCCAAAATGGTAGCTCAGATGACTTTTAATATTAATATGACTTTTCTGGAAAGGAAGTTCTCGCTACATAGCGCCCCTAAGGCTACACTCCAAGCGAAATTATAAAGATTTTTCATCTTAGAGAAGTCCTTCATGTTACCCTGTCTAAATACAGGTGAGCGCGGGTTGTGGCAAATGTTCCGCATATAAAGTCTAAGTAAATGAACAACATGTAAATTGTTTTATGAGTAACGAAATAGAGAGATTATGTGTTTGTTCTTTAACTGATAAAGTTAAGATGTGAAACAAACAACACAAAGACCAGGGAAACTGTTATCTGTTATTATTAGAGCTATAGCTCTGTTGTTTCATTGTTTGTACTCCATATTCATAATGATTAGGGAGTTTTAAATTAACTGTGCCATTAATCATTGGATAAACCCATTGTGGCATTCATTATACATGTAACATTATAACCACCTATTTGAAATGTATTTATCGTAAAGGAAGGAAGGTTACATTTTAATTTCTATTACATCTGTTTTAGACCTTATAAAACAAATTAGATGAAATAGGCTTGCCCCCTATTACATGGGACTTAAACTAAACATAACTGGTGAAATTTAATGAGGGTGTACTATTAGGTACACCTCGGCCTAAGCATTCGGGGATTACAGGCGAGATGTTGTATTTAATAGATGAAAGTGAATGAAAATTGTTTTAGAAGCATTAGTATTCTTAAAGAGAAGTTGAGGACGAGCATAATCCGCTACGTCGATCCAGCTAGGTACGAGTAAGTATAATATTGTCAGTAGGAACTGTACCAACGTCACTGATCCAAGTATCGCTACGTCCTTGGTCTAAATACAAATAATATTTGAAGAACACATCGTGCGTACCGTCGTACTGCGCCCGCAGTGCTGCTAGGCTGCACATTATTTTATCGTATTAATTAAACACAATGAGGTCGAAAGAAGTAATTACTCATCCAGTGACATCATGCAAGCAGCCGTCGCCCGTCAACTGCGGTATCGACTACTTGCGCCGTACTCGGACTCACGGCGCCAGTTGCGCGACTATCGGGCCGCCGCCGATCCGACAACCCTTAGCTTATCCATCAAGAGATGGCTATTAATAAATAGTAGTAACAGCTATTAGTAATTTTAAAGTCGAGGAGTACAATACAAAATTTACACTTACTTTGTGCGCTTGAGGGAACTCCGAGCGCTATAAATAGCAGAGCCAGAGGGAAAACGACTTGTCGTCGCATGGTGACTTAATGAAATCGCACTGAATAAAACAAAGTAGGCGACTTGTCGGACATACACCTAAGGCACGGACTTCCAATTAAATTCCAATTGAACGATGCGACTTCCTTGATTGCACACTAGTAGAACAATGGTGGAAAAAGTAAAATGGCGTTATGCGCACAGGCGCACAGCGAAATAATCAGCAAACTAGTGTTGCCACTTAAAATACAACCTTGCCATGATAAGTTTCAAGTTTCTATAACATCAATTCCACAAAAGCTTGCAAGGAGACACTAACATGTGGACCATGAAGAACATACACCCTTAGAGCGTTAAATTTAAGCACCCTTGCCTTGACTTTTGCACAAAGTTCTCTCGATTCTGTCGCCAACAAGTGATTGCTAATTTAATGAGCAGGGTTGCCAGTAGATATTTTTAAATTATTCGGCAATGTTTTTGAAATTACACAAAAATGAAAATCAGGATACAAACAGTGCTAATTTTTTTTAAACATATACAATAATGATTAAGCACGGGAACTTACCTACATTATTTTTTTATTTATTACGGTACTTAACGCACATCTACATGGCAACTTAAAAAATATCACCATAGAAAACTCAGATTATAGAATTTAGGCTTTCCTTATCCAATTATACATGAGGGTCCAGGATACAAAGAGGATACAATCAGTAACCAAATTATACAGCTTTTGATTATACAATCTGGCAGCCATTCAATGAGGCCTTAACAAGGAACTTATATACTAACTGGAATGATGACGTGCAGCGGAATGCCGTTCCCGAGCGAGAAAACTTCGATAGTGGATGTCATCCCTTTCTAATAGGGTATCCAATATTTGTACTTACATTTGAGACAGTTATTCTTTTATAACTTACTAGCTACCCCGCTTTGCATGGGTAGCAGTTTATTCAAAATTACGGGGTATAAAAAACAGGGCGAAGCCGAAACCTACGCATACTGTAAAACTCTGTAATGGGATGGGTCTAGGAAGTGAAGAATACGTGACACTTATTTTCGTTTACGGTGGTCTACATGTTAAGTTACATCCTTCATTTGTAAAGATATTTTAAAGCGTACAGGGCTGCAATATTCACATAGATGAAGCATGAGCATGTAGCATTTTCAAACAACTTAATATGTTAAAAATAATAATAAAATGTTATTGTTGGTTTTAGTATGATTCAGTAATCTTAAATTTAAGTGCGAAGACGGTGGAAGACGGTTGCAAACTAGGCAATAGGTTGAATACTTCTTCTTTAAAAGGACAACTTCATGCCTGTTGCTGAAGATTCTCATTGTTAGGGAGTCTGCATGGAAACAAAACAGTATTATTAATACACAAACAATAAACAGTATATAAAAAAGTAAAGATAGAATTCGTTTATTTTCAAAAAGTTCGTTTTAGTTCGTTTGTTTTTAATATTAAATTGAGTAATTGATTAAGTTTTGCTACTGCATTATATATTTTGTACAAGACTATAAATACCGATATGGATAATAGAAAAGGCGGATTCTTTACAACATTTTCTTGATCCCCGTTTACATATCTAGAACATTGTCACCCTAGTCGTAATTTGTTAACAAAGTTAAAAGAATTTACCTGAAAAACTGCATTCTACATCCAGCAAAGCCCTCACTATTACATCCATTCACACAACTCGATTTCACCATATTTAAAAAGGCAAATTTCACTTAAGTACTGTAAAAAGAACTTGATAACGCAAAAATATGACTTAAGCGCGAAACAGGGGGGGCACACTTAGTACTATCATCAATTTACGTAGATGACAGCGACATCTGGAGTTTGGTGGGATAAAAAACTTGGCAGCCATCTTGTCTTGTTTGTCAAATTGTCAAGCAAATGTCTTAGTCGCCATTCGGCAATGTCATTGTCGATCAACTCCGGCTTTCCCGACGTGTTGATGCGCTTTCCGAGTTTAACTCAGCTAATTCTGTTAAAATTGTTACTTGTTATACACTGTTTTAAGCTTTCACGGTTTACAACTAAACTTGTACTGTTACTTACGGGATATCTTCCGTGATTGTCCATTGTTTTGAGCTCCCGATATTCAAAACGGAATCAATTACGGAAGATATCCCGTAAGTGACAGTACAAGTATTTTTGTTACTTGTTACTGTTATTTTTTTTGTTAAGTTTTGTTTTATTTCATAATATTGTTATCACTCTGTTTTTCGTTGGAAATTTTTGTTGTTTTGTTATCATGAGTGAACTCCGAAGAAACAGCAGCTCAAATATATTATAATAAGCTTATAACGAATAAATATTAATTTCTTTTTGATAATAAATAAAAGGACAGTATTTTGAACTTCATACGCTTTTTTTTTAGTTGAGATGTGAGAGTGAGATGTCTGTAAATTGAATAGGATTATTAAATTAAATCCTCATAGAATCTAAAGTATGCATACGTATAGGTAGGTGTGTACCTATAGGTAGGTGGGTAGCTTTAGTTCACCCACCAAACTCTAGGCGGCAGCACTTTCCATACATGCAAATTTTACCACAGTGTTACTCTTTCCCTCTATACTTACTTTACTCTTTGGCGCGAAATTAAATCGGCCATATTGTTTGTTTATATGAGTGTCATCTATGTTGCCATTCAGAAATAAATTAATTCATAAATAATTGAAGTTTATTTATAGTAAATATTATATACATTAATAAATTAAAATAACCTATATTAACTAACTAACTTAAAAATAAACTTAAAAAATGGCGTCAAAAAACTCCTCCTCAACGTAGTCAACTGGTAATGTACCCAAAAGACTGGCGGCGTTGCCACGTTGTATGGCAACGCTAAGCCTTTGGCCAAGGTAAAAGCCAGCCCTTGGGTCACGGGAAGAGTCAACTAAACGTTTAGAAATGTCCTTGAAAAGGAAATAATTTAATTTATATTATGCTTACTTTCTTTCGCAAGAAATTATTATTTTAATATTTAGAATTTGAATATTACATTAATCCCGTTACGATTTATGTGCTAGTTTAGCTATCAACGAGCTTTCCGATGACTATAAATAAAAAAAAATTGTTTACTGGCAATTGTTAGACAAGGACACAATCCACTCTGGTCGCTTTCTTGCTCTGAAGTTTTCTTCCCCCCTTTGAATTAATTAAAGTAATACGAACTCTATGTGTATGAGATAAAGTTTATTTTCAAACGGTTCTTTTATATCAAAATTTAGTTCGTAATCATTCCAGTTAGTATATAAGTTCCTTGGGCCTTAATAATAGATCTCAACCATAGAGTTCGTCAAAGACGTAGGATCAACACTGAATCGACGGGTATGGAGGACCTTTTAGACATACTTTCACTTCTTTTTACAATTGATTTACGACGTCTGACATCTTACTGCTATTTTAAATGCGAATGTTTGTGAGGGATGGATAAATGTATGGATGGTGTTCCCTTGTTTCGCAGACAGAAATATCATAAAATTTCGTTTCACAGAAAATAATATTTGATCCTTGTATTTTCATTTCGGTTCTAAACTGTTTTATAGACAAAAGTTTTATAGAATTTCGTTTCGTATGAAGTTTTTCTCATATTATCATTTTATAGAATGCTCAATACGCAGAATACTTACTTCGAAAAAATTTAAATCGTAGATTTTATTACAAATAAAATTAATGTTGCGATATTCATATCATCTAATAATAAATTAAATATTCTTTATACTAACATTGTTTAGTCAATATAAAAATGATTACCAAGAAAAACATTTTATCGAGTGACAGTTTCTAAATGTTTCAATTCATATCTTTGACAAAATGCATACCCCTCCTATAAAATAACAACATCGCGTTCACAAAAACAATGTGGGTAATCTTGTTATTCTCATTAATAGTTACTTAATATACACGTACGTACTGTGTTTATTTTGCGGTGCATAATTGTTGGAGTGCCCTAATTTTATTAATGCAACCAATTTCGACGTAGCGCTCGCCGGCCGCGGCACCGCTCGCTTCGCTCGCTCGGCTCGCGCATAGTTGGTCACAGTTCTAACCTAACCTATTTGTTCGAAGTAAACTGAACGTTTCAACGTCAAGATAACTATCAAAATGTTGTAATAAGGCGTAGTCGAAGGATAGCCCCGCTACGCGGGGCTCCTATTTCTGTCTGCAGGGTTTAAAGTAACTTCTGTCCTGTCCGGAGTCGGTGTGCCCCAAGTCCTGAGCTCGCTTCACTCGCTTTTGCATCCTAAGTTTTCCTTGGGACAATGCCTTGTGTATGTTGATGTGGTGAGTAGTGTATACAAAACAACATAAAAATGTAATTTGTGTATATTTATTTATAAAATTATGGATAGCATAACGTCTACTGTTACATTTTCGTTGAAATAAAATACCATGGGAAAATACACCGAACAAACAAAATTCGTAAAAAAATAATTCTACAGTTTGATAAGTTTGTGAAATAAAAAACGTGATAATAAAATTCATTGAATTGTATTTCTGTGAAATATGTTTCATTCAAATAAATAGTCGTTAAAATAATAATATTGGAAATATAAAATACAAGAACCAAATATTATATGGAACATTTTCGGCGATACTATGAGATTTCTGTCTGCGAAACAAGGGGATACCTTTCAATTCGAATATTATTGTTTTAAAGACTATTTACTTGAATGAACTCCAACATCCCACTCCTATCACGATCGGAGACTCTACACTCGAAGTTGTAGACGATTATGTCTACCTGGGACAAACGATCCAGTTAGGTAGGTCTAACTTCGAGAAAGAGGTTAATCGTCGAATCCGACTCGGCTGGGCAGCGTTCGGGAAGTTGCGTGGTATCTTCTCGTCCAACTTACCGCAGTGTCTCAAGACGAAAGTCTATGACCAGTGTGTGTTGCCAGTGATTACATACGGGACCGAAACGTGGTCGCTTACAATGGGCCTTATCAGAAGGCTTAAAGTCACCCAAAGGGCAATGGAGAGGGCTATGCTCGGAGTTTCCTTGCGTGATCAAATCAGAAATGAGGACATCCGCAAGAGAACCAAGGTAACCGACGTAGCCCGAAGAATTGCCAAACTTAAGTGGCAGTGGGCAGGGCACATTGCTCGCAGAACGGATGGCCGATGGGGCCGAAAAGTTCTGGAGTGGCGACCGCGAACCGGAAGACGTTGCGTTGGAAGGCCTCCCACTAGGTGGACCGATGACCTGGTGAAGGTTGCAGGGATCCGCTGGATGCGAGTCGCACGGGACCGGTCAATGTGGCGACACTTGGGGGAGGCCTATGTCCAGCAGTGGACGTCTTTCGGCTGAAATGATGATGATGATGATACTTGAATGAAACATATTTTAAAGAAACAAAATCCAATGAATTTTATAATAACATTTTTTTATTTAACAAACATCAAACAGTTAAATTATTTTTTAACGAATATTGTTTGTTCGGTGTATTTTTCCCTTGTATTTTATTTCAACGATAGTATAAATCAGCATCTTTGATTGTTGTGCTATTGAACTCATACGATTGTACGATTGTTTGTATTTATAGAGTACCTAATGCTAAAAATTTTAACGAATGTATGAATAAATTAAAAATAATATTACAGACTATAGTGAAAATAATTATAAAATGTAGTTTTTGTAGTCGATTTTAATATAGATATTCTTAAGGGAAATAAACAATCAACAGAATTTGAGAATGTGTGAATGAGCTTAAACTTAAAACTGATGATGATGCCATCTAGCCGATTTCGGCCACAGCGACTGCATTCGATGGCTTTCTAGGGAGGTTGTCGAGAGTTTTGGTATGCTGCTCTATCATGTGCTCTCAAGTGGCTAGCATACTCAACTTTGGCCGAAAAACTCCGAGCACAAAGCGGACATGTCAGAACACCATTGACGAAATTGTAGGGTATAGCTGCAGGTGGCCTAGTTTTAAGGTTATCACGCTTTAAATCTAGCGACCTTCTTCTCTCTTCGAAGGCGTTGACCTGCCGATGCACACGACGTCTCCGCTCAAGCCGATTTTGTGCCTGCTTTTCCCACACTAAGGGGTCAATTTCGCATCTTTTGAAGTGTCTATTCTGAACATCCTTGTAACGTAAAAACTGACCACCACGTTTCCATTTTCCTTCCTGGAGTTCAGAATAGAAGATGCGCTTCGCCAATCTCTCTTCGTGCATTCTAGAGACATGCCCGCACCACCTTAGCTGACGTCTCATCAAGTAGGCCTCTATGCCAAGTACCTTGGCTTGTCTTAAGACGTTCGTATTTCTAATACGGTCCGACCATCTGATGTTCATGATGTTTCGGAGGCATTTAAGATGGAATTTGTCTAAGGTCCGTATATGTCTACGATAGAGACACCACGTTTCTGACGAGTGAAGATTTCAGAAGATTGGGAAGAACTATTGCCATGTACACAGAGATCTTGGTAGTCAGCTTCAGATCGTGCGAACTGAAAACTTTGGACTGCAATTTCTCAAAAGCTGCTGCTGCAGCACATATTCTCTGATTAACCTCTGCTCCGAGATCCCCTTTACTGGTAATTATGCTGCCCAAATACTTCAAGCTTTCTACTTGTTTCAGCTTGCCATTGCCGATTAGAATGTCAGGAACTAACAGCTGTTCGTCTACGTTCATAGCCATAACTTCGGTTTTTTTGACGTTTATTGAAAGACCAAACTTACAACAAACGTCATTGTGGCCACTTATCAGCGCCTGCAAACTGTCGCAAGTGTCCGCCACGAAGCACAGGTCATCAGCGTACATAATCTCTGTAATCGTGGTAGAAGAGACTTTTGTTCGGGCTTTCAGTCTGGCAAGGTTGAATAAATTGCCATCGGTTCGGAAACGAATCCGAATGCCTTCCGAAATATGTTTAAGGGTTTCTCGAATGACGACGGCAAAGTACAGAGCAAAGAGTGTTGGCGCAAGAACACATCCCTGCTTTACGCCACAGGTGACATTAAAAAAGTGTGATTGCTCGCCTTTTACCGCGACGCAACAGGACATATCGTCATGCAGAAGTCTTATCATTCTAACAAATTTTTCAGAGCATCCTAGTTTTATTAACAGAGCCCACAGAGCTTCCCGGGGAACACTGTCAAATGCCTTTTCAAGATCGACAAAGCAGAGGTATAGGGGTCGACCTTGTTCTTTACTTTTCTCTTGAAGCTGGCGAACAGAGAATATAGCTTCACAGGTCCCTCTGTCAGGACGAAAGCCAAATTGGGTCTCTGGAAGGATTGTTTCTGACAATTTAATAAGACGGTTGAGGAGAATTTTCGTAAATACTTTTCCAGAGGTAGACAGCAGCGATATTCCACGATAAGAGTTGCAGTCTGATCGGTAACTAAAAACTAGCTATTCATTAACCGACGCGTCTTAAGAGCCAAACATGCATAGACAACTTTGCGCATAATGTTAAAAAGTTCTGTAAAGCCACAGTATCGGAGTTAGAGTCGTCTGACCATCCAGGCCCTTATCCTAAGGTCTGGGCGAATCAATCCATTACATTATCTCCGGGTGGCCTAGTCTAACTAACGGAGATTACTTGCATTGACACAAACTTGTAGTCAAGATTATCTATCACTCCCTGTAGCAAAGTGCAGGTGACATTTTGAGACATTTCAACGCCAAGACATGGTTAGTGGTGGGATGTACTATAATACTATGATGTCAATATTTTTACGGAAAAAGAAGACATTGTGCAATTCAATTTTATCTTTAAACGATTCTCACTGCAAAAATCTCGTTTTATTTATTATTAATCATGTTATTTGTTTTTAAATATGGATTTAATACAAAAAAATTAAAAACACGTTCGAAACACAACCGAAAATAAGAAAAAGAAAATGTTTTTCGTGTTATCATTTTTGCCATGTGGCATGATGCAGCGGCAATTTTGCGTCAATACTTGCCGATCTAATACTGGCGAACGTTCACCAATTCGGCGAATGGCAGCTTCAAACAATAAATAACTCGAACACATAGATATTCATTTAAATATTTACGAACGGTAGACCGGATAGACAAGACAAGACGATGCAAATCGTAATCCAACACTTGTTATTTTATAAGTAACAAATCGTTCTGTCTAGTGTCACACGCCTGCTTGTTAGGTAGCATTCGTGTGTCAAAATCGAAAATAGCATATTAGCAAGCGTTATAGCATATTTAATTCAATGGTAATTGAGTTATTCACGGTTAATATTATTCTGATAAGCATCCAGTCTAGGGGCAAAGAGATATACATAAACAATATATAGAAATTATTTAATAACTATCTCTGTTAGAGCGTTGAACTATGGCGATATTGCATTTTTGTTTTTTATTTCAGTTTTATCGAAAAACGTCAGCAGAGAATATCAAAGGTATTTATGCGAAAAATGTAATTATCATAGGATTGGTTTGGTTTGTGTGTGTTTATTCTATTTTACATCGAAAGGCACAGAAAAAAAAAAACCTAACCCCCTAACCTTATCCTGAAAATATTCGGGATCAAAATTTTTGTAGGAAAATATTCCCATTGTCTGCTCTATCAGTCTTTTAAATCTCTTTGGGAACCCCATAGATATAAAAGAGGAGTGAAAGAACATTATCTTTCCATTTCGTCATAGTTGCATAAGTATTTATTATTAGTTATTTTATTGTATTTACAGTATTGTTATGTTTTGTCTTTGTATTTTTAAGCATGTTAGTATATTCTTATATTATTATGTTTAAATAGTTCTGCTTTGTGTTTTATGTATTCCATTTTCTCTTCTTCTTTTACACACTATGTCTACATTTCTTTTTTTAGTATTTCCTTTCGCAGGTATGCTGGAAGAAATTTCTTTAGAAATAAGCATCACCTTTGTACTATTTTCTGTTCCTTTCTGTAGTGTGTACATAAACTGTTAAATAAATATATTTCCATGGTCCATGAAAAGGTTTCGAAGCCTCTTGTATGAGACACATAAGCTCTTGAATTAATTAATATTCTAAGCCATATAATTTATTAATTTCCTTTATTCATTCTACATAAGTATTTTTAAATATTTCGAAAATCGACCATGTGCGAGTCGTACTCACACGCACACAGGGTTTCGTAGCACCAAACATTATAATAAAAATATTTTGAAGGCTCATTCATATGTTGTATTGTATTACATTCAACAGCAAAACTAAATTTGTTTTTTATAGTATATTAATGAAAAACAAAGTAACTGCTGATGAAAAACTCCTTTAGGCGTTGGGCACAGTGTGACGATAGGTACTTGGGAAGAGTAACTAGTCGATTGGTAATTCTGACTGTGTGACAGGTACTGTGTCACTACATCACTCCCCCTTAAGCGAAGCGTACGTTGTGTTTTACCGCGCGGCCGGATCGAGTGACGTATGTGTCGCGCGGTGCGCTGGGGGTCGATGACCGCGGATCGACGGTCGTAGTTGAGCTGTTTGTGCGCGATGCTTGTTGCGCGCGTGTTGTCGTAGAGGTGGTAAACTCTTCTTCGTTGAGTAGGTGCGCTGGCTTAAGTCTGTCTATTGAGACAACTGTAGTTCTAAGTGGCATCTGTATGGTGAAATGTTTGCTATCACGTTGTATCACCTTGAACGGGCCGTCGTAAGGAGGGGTCAATGGACTTCGCACGGTATCATTGCGCACGAAAACATGAGTACATGTCGTTAGATCCTTGTATACAAACGTGCTCCTGTTGTTGCTACGTGACTTGCTGCTTGGTGCGAGTGATGCCATTGTTTCGGTCAGCTGGCGTACGAATTCTGCGTCTTCATTTTTCGGCTGTATAGGCACGAAGAAATCTGACGGTATTCTCAGCGTAGATCCGTAGGTCATCAGGGCCGGGCTGACTTGTGTGTCTTCACGAAGCGCTGTACGTAGTCCAAGCAGCACAGTCGGTAAGTCCTCGCTCCAGTGTGTGCCAGCGCCTCTTGCCATGAGCGCGGCCTTCAAGGTTCGATGCCAGCGTTCGACTTGACCATTTGCTTGCGGGTGGTATGCAGTAGTTCGTATCCTGGCGATGCCGAATTTCTTCATCAGTGCATTGAATAACGATGATTCAAATTGCCTTCCTTGATCCGTCGTTACGCGTAAAGGACAGCCAAATCGCGATATCCATCCCTCGTACATCGCCTTAGCAACAGTGTCGGCGGTGACGTCACGAATTGGTACTGCCTCCGGCCATTTAGTGCAGCGGTCGATCATTGTTACTATATATCTGTAGTCGTTAGATGGCGTTAGTGGTCCCACGATGTCAACGTGAACGTGTTCGAAACGCGATGATTTTTGAAACTCGCCGAGTGGGCTGACCACGTGTCGTTGGACTTTCCCGCGCTGGCAACCGATGCATGATTTCGCCCACAAACCAACTTCTCTGTTCATACTTGGCCAAAAAAACTTTGTTGTCATTATTCTTCTTGTTGTTCGCACACCAGGGTGACTTAGTTCGTGTTGCGCTTTGAATGCTACTATACGATAAGTCGCTGGTAGGTATGGACGAACGTTCCCGGTTGATGTTTCGCATATGATGGGTCGTTGACCTCCGGGCAATGTGATAGGCGCAAACTTTAGACTTGGGTTGGACATGCAGCTCTTCAGTTCTTCATCGTTTTCTTGATCTTGAGCGAGTTGGTTGTAGTCGATCGTGGAATGTGACAAGTTGATTTCTTCGATGCGTGATAAGGCGTCCGCTGCTTCGTTCTTGTCACCGTGAATGTATTTGATCTTCGCACAGAACTGACTAATGTAGTGCAGCTGGCGTTCTCTTCGTGGTGTATCGCTGCTACTCGGTGTTCTTGTCAGCGCGTAAGTTAGAGGTTTGTGATCGGTGAATATTATTAGGTCACTGCCCTCTATCAGTCGTCGTAGGTGTTGCACTGCGGTGTACATCGCTAATAATTCGCGATCGTACACGCTGTAGCGTCGCTGCGTCTCACTCATACTTTTTGAATAGAATGCCAGTGGTCTCCAATCGTTGTCCACTTTTTGTTGTAAAACGGCGCCGATGCTAGTATTTGATGCGTCGGTAAATAAACATAGTGGCGCGTTTGGTATCGGGTGAGTCAGCGTCGTTGCCTCGAGTATGCTTTGTCGGCATTTCTCAAAAGCTTGTTCTGCTGCTTGAGACCATTGTATCGGAGTTTTGTCGTTCTTCTTACTATTGTGAAGGTATTTATTTAACTCGTGTTGGTACTCGGCTTGATGAGGTAAACAACTACGGTAGAAATTTATCATTCCTAAGAATCTTCTTAGTTCTTGAACTGTTTGTGGTTTCGGATAGTTGACTATGGCTTGTATTCGTTCTTGAGTGGGTTTGATTCCCTCTGATGACACTTCGTATCCGAGGAACTCGAGGTTTTCCTTGTCAAACTCGCACTTGTCGATATTAAGACTGACGCCGTAGGTATTTAGGCGTTCGAGTACTAGTTCCAAGTGGCGGCGGTGTTCTTCCTTATTTCTTGAGTGTACGAGCAGATCGTCGACGAAACAGAATACGTTGTCGTCTAGTCCTCGTAGTACCTCGTGCATGAAACGTTGAAAAGTTTGTCCGGAGTTTCTTAAACCGAACGTCATGCAAGTAAATTCGAAAAGCCCAAATGGTGTTATTATTGCTGTTTTTTGAGCGTCTTCTTTTGCGATAGGTATCCAGAAGTAGGCCATTTTCAAATCGAGTTTTGTGAATATTTTCTTTCCGTGGAGTTGGTATGTAAAATCTTGAATTCGTGGAATAGGGTATCGGTCGGGAATGGTGACGGCGTTAAGTCTTCTGTAATCGCCGCATACTCGAAGTGATCCGTCCTTCCTCTTCACGATGTGAAGTGGACTCGCCCACGGACTGTTTGACGGTTTGCATATTCCCATCTCGATCATGCGCTCGAATTCTAGTTTTGCCGCCTTATATTTGTCGGGCGGTAGAGGGCGCGGCCGTGAGTAGATCGGCGGCCCAGTCGTCTCGATGTGATGCGTGACGTCATGCTTGGCTGGAGTTTTGAGTGTCATTGGTCGAAGTACATCTGGATATTTCTTTAGCAGGTCGTGATGAGTGTGGTCGCGGTTGACAATGTAGATTGTTTCTTCTTGGCTGTTTACTTTCACGGCGTTTACGCTGAGCTCGGTTACTCGATCGATGAGTTTTCTTTGGTGCAAGTCGACTAAAAGTTTGTGATGCACTAAGAAGTCGGCACCCAGTAACGATGTCTTCACATTGGCGACGACGAAAGTCCACTTGAAACTTCTTCGTAGGCCTAGGTTGAGCTCGAGTGTGCGCTCTCCGTAGGTACGAATTTCCGTTCCGTTTGCCGCGTAAAGTTTGTAGCCTGCATTCTCCGCCGGTTTTGAATATTTCTGGTTTCGAGCGGCTAATACTGATATGTCGGCCCCCGTGTCGACAAGGAACTTTTCTCTGTTATTTATGTCGATCACGCATAAGCGGCGGCTGGGTTGGTTAACATCGACGCCCGCCACTGTCGATGTTCTTTCTAGTTTTCCCGCTTTGCTGCTAAAGAACATGGTGGTTCACATTTCCGTGCCCTGTTGCCGAACCGATAGTGGAAACGGCACATCCAGTCGGGATCGCCGGGCTTGCGGGCGTTATCAGGGCGCTGTCTTGAATGTGAGCGTGAGCGGCTACGATGTGCGGAGTTTTGGCGGGAAAGGCGATACGACGAATGTTGATGGTTGCGGAGTTCAGCGACTTCGAGTGACAATTTCTCTATTTGTTTCGAAAGCATGTTGATTTGTAGGGTTGTTATTGCGTTCAACTGTGCCTCATTGCCTGCTGGGCTTGTTGTCGAAGGGTTTGTTGTGGAGACTGCGGCGACTGTAGCGGGTTCAAAATGCTCCATCATTTTGTCTGCCATTGCGGCTAGCACTTCGAGCGATGACTCGGTGTTGACGGAGAGCACGGCGCGAACTTGTGTGGGCAGTTGGTTGAGCCACATAACTTTCAGCGCTTCATCAGATAGTAGCTTGCCACTGAGGTCTCGCATTTTACGCAGCAGCTGGCTTGGCTTGTTGTCGCCGAGTTCGAGGCCGCTGAGTAGCTTCTGTAACTGCCGGTGGTCTGACTCTTGGTACGTTGAGATGAGTCTGTCCTTGAGCGTGCTGTACTTGCCGGTGGTTGGTGGGTGTAAGATGATGTCTCCGATTTGTTCTAGGTCGCTGTTGCCGAGTAGCGGGACGACGAGATTGAATTTCTGCTCCTCACCTATCTTGCTGGCAGCAACGGCGGCTTCAAATTGCGCGAACCACAAGCGCGGGTTTTGGCGCCAAAATGGTGGTAGTCGTGCCGGAAGTGAGATTGTTGCCACGTCGCTCTTCTCTGTTGTGATGCCCTGAGCATCGCTAAACTCGTCGTTCTTCATGGTGGAGGTGGATCTTGTAGAAGGTCGATGTTGCAGGGATTCGGGCTTCGCTTCAGGCACGTGTTCGGTTTCACGGGGTCACCAATTTAGGCGTTGGGCACAGTGTGACGATAGGTACTTGGGAAGAGTAACTAGTCGATTGGTAATTCTGACTGTGTGACAGGTACTGTGTCACTACACTCCCATATCTCCAAAAATAAACATCAAATCATAATCAAACCAACTTTCATTAAAAGTTTTTTTTACATTCTACAATACTAAATTTTTTCAGAATTTTCCTACTCTTACTTTAGAAATTAGAGGGGGCACACATTTTACCAATTTAAAAGTGTCTATCTTTCCAACGACTTTGAGAAAAAATTGTTTTAGAAACCTCAATGCCATTTTTAAAGACTTATCTATAAACACCCCAGACGTATAGGCTTGATGAAAAAAACATTTTTTAGTTTCAGTTCCACGTGTGGGGAGCCCCTTAATCTTTTAAATTTTGTATAAAAATCGTAAAGCGGTTCACAGAATACATCTACCTACCAAATTTCAACTGTGTAGTCCTAATAGTTTCGGAATAAAGTGACTGTGACATAGACGGACAGACAGACAGATATAAAAACATTTAAAATATAAAAAATAGTGGTCCGCTGGTGTCGGGAGCAGGGTCCAAGGTACCGGTGGTTAGGGCTTCAGAGACAGGAACCTCCTCACAATGCGAGCCGTATCGAGGAGTACTGCTTGTTTGCCATGAAGGAGCTTATGAAAGGAAACCTTCCTTTGGCACTCAAGCGACAAATCATGGACATGTGCATTCTTCCCATTTTGACCTATAGATCCCAGACTTGGTCCTTTGAAACCACATGTCTGCAACATGAATGCCTTGCAATTAATGCAATAAAAGTTAGTAATCATGTTGCTGTACCGCTCACCGTTGACTGTAACTGTTCTGACCATCATCATTTTTGAACTTTTGATGAAATTAGAAACAACTCAGCACTTGGAAGCCAACATTCTACGCATTCTTGCCGAAATACAGCCTGGACCTCCAGATTACGTATACATTATGTTCGCGCCAGCCGCGGTGGCCACATCACCGAAACCATATTCATACATTCATCGCATAAAAATATCCGTAAAATAAAGCCAATTTCATGGATATCAAAAATATTTATCTGTGTTATATTTCAAATTATAGTTCTCCGCCGCTAAAAAAAACACCCATTATTTTTGTATGAACGGTCACAAGAAAATCTAACCTAGCTGAGGGGTGCAAAAAAAAATCGAGCTCGCTCTTGCATCCTACAAGGGCCCATCATTTTCAAGCGCCCAGGGCCTCCAATTGGTTTTAGGGGTCATAGTGAACAGGGTGTAAAGTTCTTCATCCCCCATAGAAAAGGGAGGATCCTCTGCTCGTACTGCCCGACAGTGGTCCGGTTTTTCTATAGTTTTTAGTCGCGGATAACTTTCGATGGATGGATTGTGAGGAATGATATGATAGTTAAAGGAGTAAATGATAGCGTGACGGTTGACAGAGGAGATTGGAAGAAAAGTGTTGCGCCGACCCCAAGTGACATGGGACTAGGGCAGGAAAATGATGATGAACTTTAACTGCACGATTTAGGAATTTGATGTTGTTGTTTGAGTGAGGCAAACAGGTCAATTCCGCAGAGTGAGCCAGTGTCCCATCCGGATTGTGTAGTGGAGGCAGTAAGGGGCGACAGAAGTACAACTCGACCGATTTAGCTAGGGGCCAAAAAGCTTTACTACCGCAGGGTTCAAAGCAAGTTTCTTCCCTATTTGACAAATGTCGTCAAACAAAATTCTATGGTATTCGTTTGTTTGTGCGTCGATGTCCCTTTCACCCACACGTGCAGTCGGAGCTACAAGATACTTTTTCACGTAATTTTTGTTGCGTCCGCACCACTCACACGGGGAAAAACCACGGGACGTAATGTATGTGGATGGTTTTAATGACAGAAATTAAAGAGATAGTGGTATAACATTTAAATTTATTGATAATAGTAGAAGACTAACACTGAGCTGTTGGACGAACGGCGTCGAGCCGCCCTTTCATTCTTACAATACTCGAGACAACTAAGTCTAAAAATAAATACTCGCAAAAATTAACACCACCTTTCAACGTGCTCGATAACCAATATTTACATACATTACTTAGATCTTTATAAATAATATATATTTCATTATTATCATACTATCATCGACTAGTGCTAGTAAAGGTATACTCGACTAAAACTACGCACAAGGTATTCGGAATCGAATTTTAAATTAAAGAAATGCGCCTTTTATCCACAGTAAGTCCCTCGCTAAGGATGCGCGCGAGCGAGTCGGGGCTCAGCGGTCGAGTCGCGCGACGCGGCGCGTGCAACATAACCCGCGCTCGCACAAGCCACGCTAAGTTTTCTCTTCAAAGTACACTAGCGGCGCGAACAAGTAGGACAGCCAGCGAAGCCGCGCCTTACGCCCAGATCTGTAACAGAGGCGCCGTCAGTGGTCTGCGGTGCAGTGTGTGTGTCGGGGAGTTGGCGCAGTATGTACCCGTATCGTGGCGTCCCAGGAGGCGGTGGAGAGCGCAGTGCCGTCGGGCGACAGCTGCACGCGCGTGACGCGGTGCTCGTGGCCGCACATGACGCACACGCGCGTGGCCCGCAGCGCGTCCCAGGCGCACGCTGTGTAGTCGCTGTAGCCCGCGAACACCAGGCGCCCGCTCAGCGACCACTCCACCGAGTTCACGCCGAAGATGATGTTCTCGCGGTGGTAGCGCGCTACCTGCACCCAGCATCCATACAACTCGTTAATGTTCACCAGCAACGCACACTAAGTATGCTCCACAGTTGGACTCACCTCGCGGTCGGCGCGCAGGTCGAAGAGGCGGCAGCACGAGTCGTCGGAGCCGGTGACGAGCGAGTCGCCGGACGGGTGATAGCGCACGCTGTTGACGTCCGAGTCGTGCGTGTCGAAGGCCTGCACGGCCTGCCCCGTGCGCATGTCCCACACCAGCACGGCGCGGTCGCAGCCACCCGAAACGAACGTATCGCCCATGTCGGACGGCGCCAGGTCCAGCGCCATCACGTCGGCCGCGTGCGCCTGGAAGCTCTGCAGCAGCTGCCCCGACTCCACGTCCCACAGCGCGCACGTGCCGTCGCCGCTGCCCGTGAGGATCTGCCGGTCGGTGTTGGGGAACAGGCAGCACGACATGTAGGACGTGTGCGTAGCCACGGTGCGCTTCCGCGCGGCCGGCTCCTCGTCGCCGCCCGTCAGCGGGTACACAGTCACCTTGTTGTCCAGCCCCCTGCGCACACAGTAAGCTGGTCACTACTCCGCACCGCAAGCAAAGCAAGAGGGGTGTGCCGTTACGGAAATGGATAACTTATATGCGAGGAAGTCCGACAGGTGCACCAGGGACTGAAACTTTGTGTGGAATTCAGGATTCAGTTTCCACCAAGCGGAAAAACCTCGCGCACTTTTTTGATGTCACTGAATAAAGGACTGTCTCGGTATTGCCTTTAAGTGTTAAATTCGACGCAGACATTGACAGCGTCTTCTCGCGCGTACTCGAGCGCCCAATTTTATACTTTTAATTTTTTGTTCCTTTCTGATCCATGGCAATCCTAGAACAATAAGCCATGTGTTGACCAACTTCGAGTCAATTTGGATTTATTATTATTATGAGAGAGCTTCCATTTGTGTGGCGTAGCTCTCATCTCTCAATGCGAATCTGTCGCTGAGACTGGGGATGTCACATCTCTTCAGCCTCATGTGCTGTTGTCCTCCTACTCCACTCAGTCTTAGTGCTAGTTGCTAGCAAGTTTTTTCTGGTATCTTATGCTATGCTGACTTATTTCTCGCTTTACTGTTTGTATATTGAGGTCTAGGTACATGTATGCTGCGCCCAATTTAACACTTTATAAAGGCAATGCCAACAATGAGGATGTTTGCCCTAGGGGGTGACTGACCCTTAGGTGTTATAACTAATGTGTGTACCTACATATATGTGAATATTTTTGTCTGCCTCTGGCATTGCAGCTCCGAAATGGATGAAACATTGTTTTTTGTAATCATTAATTACTTTTGGAACTTACTATGAACAGTTTTGTTGAATGAGTATCTTCTTTGTGGGTAGGAGAATACCAAAGAAACAATGGTTGGATTGTATGCTTGATTGTGTTCTTCTGAGATGTCGGCTTTTAAAGAATTAGAGATGTACGGAAGAAGAAGACATGCTGTGCCAACCCTGTACCTATACATTGGCATGACGACAGGAGGACGATGGTGGTCAGTTCGTTTGAGCGAACTTCTACCTTACACTGTGGATTAACTATTTAAGCTTTTGCAAAGGGTTCCACAGTAGGGCGCGTGGCGGTAGTGAGGGCAGTGGGGGCAGTGAGGGCAGCAGTGAGCACGTACCCGGCGGCGACCAGCGTGCCGGAGGGCGCGTAGGCGCACGCCATGACCCACGTGCTCGGCATGTTGATGGTGGTCTCCCTGGTGGCCGTGAATGCGTCCCAAACCAGCAGTTTGCCGTCCTGCAAGTGCACACACCTCACTGTTACCTTTTTACATCTAAATCATTGAACCAATTAATATGAATTTCAACAAATGAAGAAGATAGTTATGAGCAGAAGCCCATTATTCTTCAGATTCTGGGCTAGGTGGCGTATGACCTGGAGAATAACATGGAGTTCTTTTCTTCCTGGATATTTCTATTAAAATTGATGATATACAAGCATACAAAGACATGGGCAATAGCTGCTTATGATTAATTTCTTTCAAACATTTAATGAGCTGTTAGGTTAGTAAGAGTGTTAAGAATAACTTTGAATGTGTACCTGTGAGGAGGACACTATGTGACGTTTGTCAGGCGACCAGTCAGTGCACAGCACCTTGGACCCAGCACCCTTGAGAACGCGGCGCATCTTCAGGACAGGCATTGTGAGACTCTCCAGCTTCTCCCCTACCGTCTTCACTGCAACAGATACATGATGAGCCAGCACCTTACTGCACACTATTGGAGCTCACAGACTTCACCATGACCCTCATTATGACACGGACACTACATTTTAACAATTTGCTGACTAGACTATTGGACATTTTACACAACACATTTGGAATAACACATTTTGTCAATTGCAGGATTGTTAAAATAAACAGAGAAACAAGTTTAAGAATTTAATTTAATAAGAACAACTGATCACCATTGTGTTAAACTTGCCAGTTTGTCTACACTAACAAGATCATATTATAGTATGCAATCATTTTACAATTATTGCCCACATAACCCATAGATTTGATTATTGAGTGCTATTTATATCGTTATGTACTCAGTCATGATATTGTTTCCGCATCTGTTTCATGACTACTGATATTTCTTTGATACTACTATAGGAATAATCCTAACATAACTTTACACATGATGGTGTGGTGGATATGTGTCATGTTAAAACAAAAAGGGCCCTTTGTTGTATTGGTGTTTGACACATGAAAAAAATGTTTACTGAATCGAGTGATAAGCTCGTCGCGCGCATGTACCGTGGGACTCACGTGTCACGTCGTTGAGCTTCTGACGCTCCTCCTCTAGCTTCTGCTTGAGCGCCTCGGCCTCGCGCAGTAGCGACTCGAGCGTCTCCTCGGGGCTGGCCGTCACCGCGGTGTCGGCCGCCATCGCACCGCTCAGCTGCCCCTACCGACCCTCTAGAACCTCATTCTATCGCCGAGTCCACTTCTAGCACGCCCTTCGCCGCCCGTTCGACGCGTCAGTCCCCACACTGCACCACCTCTACCGATTCTAATAAGATTTTAATCTTGGATCATATGTTAATCTTAATAATTAAAAACACACTGTTCTTTATTATTAAACTTTAAAGAATTATGGGCATAGTACAGTAGAGTTTTTCGTTTTACCTGAAGACAGAATCAATAATACCAAACTTCGACTTCTTCTATCAAACAACTGCCAATGTCAGAAATAGTCTGCAGGAGTCACAGACCACTAAAAAATAAAACTGTCATAGTGATAACTAAAAACAGAGTTATTTACAAAATGCAATATTTATACTTGATTTTGTAAATAATGCATATTTTAGCTAAAACCGGTTAACTGTGCATTATTTGGGCATATTTCCTTTAATTTGAACTAGATCTAACTGGAAAAATGCTAAAACGCGTCAGAGGTGATTGCCCATTGTAAGATCTTTGATCATTATAGGGAACTAGCTTTTGACCGCGGCTATGCTCGAGTTAATTTTGAATTTGACAATCAATTCAGGTTGTACTCTGCCTGTTATAATATAATTCAATCATGATTCTAAAGATATGTGGCGCCATCTATTATCATAAGAACGTTATTGTGGTTTTTCTCGGGAAAAGTAGTTTTTCGGGATGAAATATACCCTATGTCCATTTCTGTACACCTGGCCCAGTCTCGACATAGATAGCGATCGCTAAATGACAAAAATCGGTCGCTACGTCATAACGATCCGATCATAACGATTTTTGGTAGTCTCTACTGCCAAAGCTATCGAGTGTCATCGCAAACTTATCGAATATTTTCGCTAAGATAGCGATTTATCGTAATGTTATCGAATTTCCTTGCGACCGTTTTTGACAGCCCGCTAAGTGATCGCTACGATCGGTATCACTACTATTTTAAAGAATTTATAAAAACAATAAATAAATATTAAGTAGTATGGCTGTAGAATATTTAGCGTGGGATTTGGTCGTGCTCGAACACAGACGCGACATGATAATGCGGCGGAATATTGCACGAAACCGGCGTGAAAGTGAAAATCCTTTGGATTTAGAGGATGGCCAATTTTTAAACCTTTACCGGATTAACAAGGAAATGTTTCACGAGCTTGTTGGTGATCTTCGCCCATCTCTACAAAGACGACGGCCTTACGGTCTTTCTGTAGAGTCCCAAGTGAGTGTCTTTGCGTTATATTATTTACCGTGCCTAAATATTTCTATTTATTTTTTTCTGATAAATACGGTTGTACTTTTAATTTTCTTCTTAATAGATACTGACGGCTCTCCGATTTTACGCAAGTGGGTGCTACCAACTACCTATTGGCTTGCAGTGGGGTTGCAGCATGAGCCAAAAGTCAGTAAGTCGAGTTATACATGCTGTAACTTTGGCTATTAACGAGAAGCTGTTAAGAAGATATATAAAATTTCCCATGACCCAAGGAGAACGGTGTGCAGTTAAAGAGAAATTTAGAAATGCTCCACAGCCATTCCCAGATGCGATTGGAGCCATAGACTGCACACATATAAAAATTTTAGCTCCCAAAGTACATGAAGAGGCATATGTGAGTGGTCACCATGAGGGCCATTCATTAAATGTGCAAGCTGTAAGTTGACCTTTAATAGTTGTTTTTTTAGTTTTTTGTTTGTTGTTTTTTTTTTCTTTGAAAAATATGTACTTATCATACTTAATATGTTGTAGGTGTGTGACCCAGATCTTTTAATTTTAAATATTAATGCTCGATGGCCAGGAGCTAGACACGATGCTCACATATGGGCAAATTCACCTGTGCGCTCAACAATGAAGCGACATTTCGATAATGGGGACCGCCGTTCATGGCTGCTTGGTAAATATGAACAAATGTACATTATAAACTGCCAGGAAGAAGTTGCCCATTAGACTGCTGAAAGTACTTTCTATGTTTAATCTTTTAGGTGATGATGGATATCCTCTGGAACCATGGTTGATGACTCCGTTAAAAAATCAACGCCTTGGGACACCGGAGTATAATTATACCAATGCTCATTGCTCAGCTAGGAACATCATAGAAAGATGCTTTGGTGTGCTGAAGTCGGTATTTAGGTGTCTGTCCCACCAACGCCAGTTGATGTATGAGCCATACGCTGCTGGCCTGATAATCAATGCATGTGCAGTGCTACACAACATGCGGCTAAAATATAAATTACATCAACCAGAGGCCACCACATCCACGCAAATAGTGGACAATGATGGTAGAGTTCATGATGATGGCCTGGAAGTTATAGGTAACTTATCAGATGATTTATTTTAAGATATGTGTATATAAATAATATAATATAAATCTTGTTTTTATTATACAGGACTTGGACCTGGCACTGGGCGAGCTGTTTCAGAGCGCATACGAACAAGACTCATTAATACCAGTTTTACTTAATTTTATATTTTATTTTATTGACTCTGACGTAAATAAAACATATAAAATCATTTATTATTTTTATTGACAAAAGTCGTTATAGCATCAGCTATTTTATTTGCAGCTATAGCATCAGCTATTTTATTTGCAGCCTGTGCAAATAGCAGCGACGCCTCGGCTTGTACCTTGGCTGCCTCAGCCTGCATCTTGACAGCGTCTGCTTGCGCTTGAGTTGCAGCTGCCAGCATCTGTAAAAAAGTTAGATAAAGATATATTTATTTCTAAGTATATGGTACATTGAGATCTTACACTATACATTGTGTCACATATATTACCATAGCTGGTGTAGAAATATTAAATTAACTGAGTACATGCAAATAATAGTCACTACAAGAATTTTAATAACTTAATAAAATTGTGCAATAACATTGATTTAGATTAATTGGTTATGATTATCATTAATGCAAAAATAGTAATTATTATATATAAAAAAAGAAAATTACTATCATTATGTCCAAAAAATAATGTTATGTCAAAAATATAAGATTTAATGTCAAAATATAAATTATAATTGCAAAATACTAATAGAATAATGTCAGAAAGTATGATTTAAAAATTAATTTACCGAATAAAAACACATGTCTAAGAACCAAGCAAACATTTTAAATTTAAATTTGTTAATTGGTAATGTTCTCAGGGCAGGTGGTAATTAGATATATAGATGTTTCTTAATGCTTTCTAGCGTACTACTGATTCTAATAATAAAAAAGGAAATGTATACTAAAACATACCCTCAATGTATCTGCATTTGCTTCTGCAACTGCCTGAAATTCTTGTCGAGCAGCACTGTACTGCCCAACAACGCTTTGGCGAGGATTCAGATCTGAAAATACCCAAAATTAATCATAGTGTAGAAATTTTTGACCACCTTGTAGAACTTATGTTAGTATTAGTAAATAAAATTTAAGCTTACTCCTATTTCTTCTGGGTCTCTCTCGTTGTGGTGGTGGTGGTGGTGATGCAACAGTTGCTGCCCTGCTGCCACTTACTGGTGAAACAATCAATAACACATAAAATTAGAATTATGGAAAAGAAATATAGGTTTAATAAGAGTGACAAAACTCAAACTTACTCATTTGTGGTGCTGGTGACAGAGAGGTTGCATCTTGCACTTGTTCTTGCATAGCTGGCGGAGGTGTTGCTCTGCTGTCACTTGTTGCTAAAATATTTAAATGCATTCATATAAATACATATTGGTGTCATTATGTATATAGATGTATAACACATAATAAATTATATAGAAGTAGGTAATCAACATAACAAAAAACACGAACTTACTTATTTCTGTTGGTAGAAATTCCATGACGTCTTCAACTGTAATAAAATAATTAGGTACATTAAAAATTACAATTAAATTAACATTATATTTTGAATTAACAATTTAAAAACTTATACTGAGAGTGAGGTAAGGAGAGAACCTCTGAAATTATCACCCCAGCCTCCATCTCATGTTGTAATGACTGTAAATAGTTGTAAAGGTATTTTTAGTTTTATGATCATTCAAAGATTGAGGGTATTAATTTGTTTATGAGAGAGTATGACACACCCTACTGAACACAATAATTACGAACTTACATCTTCCTCTGGCATAGCGTCCGGGCAGTCGGTGCCAAATGTGTAATCTACACCAATTATAGATGTTATTCGCCTTTCTGCCTCAGTCAAAGGAGCAGTGATGACGCCTCGGTTGCCAGTTTGCACTATTTCTTTTTTTATTTTTGCCGCCTTAGTGCAGGCGCGGCTTTTTAAGTCTCTCCAAACCTATAATTAGGATAATTAATTCAAGTAAATATATATATGCCTAAATAAAACTGACACAAGGCATGTACTTAAAATTAAAACAAACTCAATCTTTGATTGAGACTTACCATCATCCACTGCTCTGGCGTCTTGATGGATCCGTTGGGGAGTTTGTTGAGCTCCTCGGCAACCTCCTTCCAGCCCGTTTCAAAATTTTCCCGGCCCTGAAGGCCGGTAAATTTCCGCGTGTGGAGAAATGGGCGGGCTTCCAGAGTCGCCAGAAGTGCATCAACCTGCCCCGAAGTAACACGTGGCGTACGCTTACGCCTGAAACATTAAGATATTCATTATGTAAACACAAAATACTTCGGATATACCCAAAGTATTCAATTTAGTACCAAAAATAGGAATCGTAAATAGTTGTTATATGTTGTACTTACTTGAAGCTCACGCTGCTGGTACGCGGGCCTTCGCCTGTGTCACTGTCCATGGAAATCGTTTTTTTTTCCGGTTTTTTATTTGAGATCGTTTCAAATTCAAAGTTTGTGTAAAAACAAGCTTGACATTGACAGTTGACAGTTTGCCATGTTGAACGTCTCGGTGTTGCAAGGAAGCAAACTAACAAGTTCTTTGTTACGTGTATTCTTAAAAACGGTTTAACCTACTTACACGTTTCGATGCAAAAAAGTGTTATCATCTTAAGGTTTACCTATCGTCTGTACAATTTTCAAAGTAAAATAATAATTTGAGAATATCTTGTCCACCAATTTTCCCTACAATACAAGGGTTTTTTTTAACTGTCAATATTTTACAATAAAATCACCGCACTATGAATACGATTTTCGTTAGCGTACCGACATCGCAAAGTCAAGAAAATTTCCGATTTTGCTCGCTATCTCGGCTGTCGAGACTTGCATTTATCGTTATCGTCGTTACGGCAAGCGAATTTTTTCGCTAATATTTAGCGATCGGTAGTTTGCGATGGCATCGCTATCTATGTCGAGACTGCAGGCCGTACGTATATGCAAAATTTCAGTATGATCGGTTTAGTGGTTTAGGCGTGAAAAGGTAACAAACAAACTTAATTTCGCATTTATAATATTAAGTAAGGATGCAAATAATAAAGATTTGTTTATGTGATACCTGCAAAAAAGCAGCTTTATTGCGTATGAAATAAGGATAAGAACGTCAATCAAGGAGTAGAATCATCATCATCTGCCTACATCTTTAAATCTTTGCCGAGTGCTCAAGTTGGCCGTTGCCGAGTTGGATTCCACGTACTTGACAATTTGAAGCCATCCTCTCTATTGAAATTTTTGTGTTTTCTTATTTCAATTGCTTCTCTTGTCAGCCTAGTTATGTAATGTTTCTTCGTTGACAAAATACGTGGCTTGTGAAATTCGATCCAGTGATTGGGCCCAATCACTGCAGTCAGGACCCAATCACTGGATCGAATTTCAATCGAGAGGATGGCTTCAAATAGTCAAGTACGTGGAATCCAGTTTTGAGTAAGCTCAAAAGTAGCAACCGGCATTGCAATAAGAACCTGGTGATACTGTGAGTGTGTTTTGCCGTGACTTAGTGTCGAGTTCCAGTAGTGCGCGTAGCAAACGACAATGAAAGGGGTAAACGTAACACCGAATATTTAGTTTTAGATGCAAAAAAAGGTATTTGGAAACTATCCAAATGTTTTCAAATTCATTGTTTTAATTGAAATTCATTATTAATTATTTAGTTCACTAGTTAGACATATTTCTTATTTCCATACAGTAATATTTCCAAATTAAATAAAACAGGTAAATATTAGACAGTTATTTGCGACGTTACCCACTTTCTGTACACGCGCTCTTAACAATTTATTTTCCATACATCCGCGTTCTCCACTCAACCCGCGATCATGGCGCTTGCAACAGCGTTGAAATATCGGGATCTCAAAATAATGATCAATCACAGAAGATATCCCTAAGTGACAGTATAAGTTTAGTTTTAAACAGTGAAAGCTTAAAACAGTGTTTTTTCCGTAGTGTGCTGTATGTGTTTATATATCTCGCCTCCCGCAAAAAGCTGCAGAGTTTTGGTCGGCGATTTGCTCCTTCTTGTGTCCATAACTTGTTTCTCTATGCCCTAAAGCAATTGGCATTATCTTTATCTGTGGTCAGTTGTGGAGTAGTACCTATTAGTTCCATGGATCAAGCGAGATCAGCGCGCTGTCAGTGCTGTATAAAAATATACTCTGTGTTGTCCTTTCTGTCATTTTTGTCAGTTAATTTTGATTGAAATAACGAGACTAAAACAACACCCTACCTATTGTATTCATTTATTTGTGTATAACAGTTTATTTTGTTGTGAGATTAATGTGGTATATTAAATAAAAGGTTGTTTGAGTATTAACAGTTACAATGAATCCTGCACTTCACGTTGAAGTTGTTCAAAGATCTCAAAGCCGTGCCAGTAAGGACTATGTTAAGGAGCTTGTGCGAACATTTCTGATGAATTTTGTATCCTTAAGTCCTGGTGTTGTCTTATCTGAAACAGATCTGGAAGAAAACCTCGAGTTAAAAGAACATGTGCAAATGATAACTTTTTGTGACATTGAACATGATACTGAAGTTTTAGTGACAGATACAGAACTTGTTTACCACATTTATAAACTGGATGCTTTCGGTGCCGAAACGGACACGATGACAGATACGAGCACCGGGGAAGAGTTCGCTGCAGCTGACGTCTGGGCATTGCCCAGCCAGGAGTTCCACGGGCTGTGGGAAAGCCTTATTTACGACACCAAATTAAAAGAGGATACTGTACGATTCGTGGAAACCGCCTTCGAGTTTGCTGACCGAGGCGTAGATCCGAACGTGATCGGATGGAACCGAGTGGTGCTGCTGCACGGCCCTCCCGGGACTGGCAAAACCAGCTTGTGTCGCGCGCTTGCGCAAAAACTGTCTGTGCGCCTCGCAGACCGATTCCCTCGGGCGCGTCTCGTCGAGATCAACGCGCACGGCCTGTTCTCCAAGTGGTTCGCTGAGAGCGGCAAGCTGGTCGCTCGCCTGTTCGAGCGGCTCGAGGAGATCGTGTCGGATCGGCGCCTGCTGGCGTGCGTGCTGGTGGACGAGGTTGAGTCGCTGGCACACGCGCGCCGCGCTGCGCTTTCGGGCCTTGAGCCGTCAGACTCCATCCGCGCCGTGAACGCGCTGCTCACGCAGCTGGACCGGCTGCGGCGCCGCCCCAACGCACTTGTGCTCACCACGTCCAACGTAACGGGCGCCATCGATGTGGCCTTCGTGGACCGCGCCGACATCAAGCGGCGCGTGGGCCCACCCTCGGCGCGCGCCGCCTACGAGATCCTGCGCGGCTGCTGCGCTGAGCTAATGGCGCGCGGCCTGGTGGCACCGCGCGAGCCCGTGTTCGAATTGCGCGTGCTGGAGGGCTCGCGCTTTGCGGAGAGCGAGTCGTCGCGCGCGTCGCTGCGTCTGTGGGCGGTTGCGCGTGAGGCGGCAGGCGCGGCCGTGTCGGGTCGCGCACTACGCCGCCTGCCGTTTCTAGCGCGCGCACTGCACGTGCGCGAGGCGGCGCCAGGGCTGTTGTGCTTCGTGGACGCGCTAGGCGCGGCGCTGCGCGGCCACTTGGCGGACGCCGCAGCTCTGGACGACGCCGTTGCGCCTGTTTGAGGACGGTTGTGTAGTGACTGTTAAGATTTAAATTTGGTATTATACATACACATACCTTCTCCCCTATTATAATAAAGAAAATTTTAAGCATATTTTTTTGTGTTTACTTGAACGTCTGACAATGGAAGACGGAAAACGAAAATGGTGTGCTGAAACCAAATAATATGGGCAAGAGCAGAAAGAAGATGATGACATAGAATCAGAGCTTCTGCGGCCAAAAGTCGTGGTTGTGACCGCTTGGTGTATGAGGTCCTCTCGCCACTAATAACACTTCGATAGCATGTTTAATAGTGACACATTAGTATTGATTGAACTGATTTCTTAGGGTTACTGAACCTTCGACAATAAAAAAATATAATAAAAGAGAGAAGATGTAGTCTCAGCTCAAAATATAAACAAATTTAAAAATCGACTAGACAAACATATCATATTGCAATAAAACCTAGTGGGGAACAGCAGGATACAGGCAGCTATCAGTTGTATCAACTGCTTGCCTGATAATAAATAATAAGGGCCCCGCTCCTCCTGGCGCTGGTGAATGGCACCACAGAGCACCATATATTATTATGATGGCAAGGGTTGACATATCGCACCACCGGTGCAATACTGTCACTTATGCAAAAAGTCTTTTTTTCAGGAGAAGCATTTTAAACTTTCGTATCGTATTACTTGATAATACTTCCTGATTCAGGAAAGATGGATAGCGTATATGCGGATGTGTTCTTTTGAGCTTATATTAAAGAAAATAAAAAAAACTATAGCGTTTTATAATTTGGAACCCCCTCAATTGTGACGTTATGGCACTAAACTAAAATAATTTGTGTAATTATGACAAAGTGAATGGGTAATAAAAAACAAGAAATTATTAAATTAAAGTTTTATTTTAACTCAATTTGTTGGACTTAAAACATGAAACAAAAAAAAAATAGTTCCAGTATCAATATAAAACAATGTTACAACTGTATTTTATGCCATTATTGCTCCAGTATCAATATAAATAAAATGTCACAATTGCCTTAGTAACGTTGTAGCTCCAATTCACTCTTGTTTATGCGGGGGGCCGCGCGCAACTGACCAATGAAACGTTGTTTTTCGCAGTACCCGTATAATTCACACCAAAACCTTGTGGTTTTGTACCTTGAACGTTGTAGTTTGCATCATACGCAAACTTTACGTACCAAGCCAGTGACATTATCGCACCAAGTGCAGGGGTACTTTAAGCAACTTATTACATACTCAGCTCATTTTTGGAAATTTGACATAAGTGACAGTATTGCATCGGTGGTGCGATATGTCGGGCCTGGTCGGGTGTTCTCGTCTAGCTAACGGAGAGTTCTTGCATAGACACAACCTCGTTGTTAGGATTATATACCAGCAACTTGCTTTGAAGTACAACCTTGTGGAATCAAAAGTGCCACACTATCGAGACACACATCACGATCGAGGTGATAGATCGAATGGAGCGTCGCGCAATGATTGTCGACATAGCGGTCCCGCATGACAAGAATCTCGTGAAAGCAGAGAAAGAGAAGCAGTTCAAGTATCTAGAGCTGGCTCGCGAGGTTGTCGTCATGTGGCATGTGAGTACAGCAGTCATTGTTCCGATAGTCGTGTCGGCCAATGGCTTAATAACCAATAGCCTCGACCAACACCTGAGGAGGCTCTCGCTTGGCAGCTGGATCAAGGGCTGATTTAGAAAGCAGTACTTCTGGATACGGTATAGTTAAGAGGTTCCTCTCTGAGCCCTGACCACCGGTAGCTCGGACCCTGTTTTCGATGCTGGTGGGATACAATTTTTATATTTTTAATGTATTTTTATATAGGAATATTTAAAAATGTAATTAGTGTGTAAGAAAATAAATAAAGGAAATAATAATATATCGCAGAATACTCGTGAAGTCCTGCAGTTAGCAGATGGCCTACCATGACGTCTTAAAGCAGGAGTAATTCGAGTGTGAGAAAGAGATGGCGCCAGACGACCTGTATAGCTATGGCTCTCTACACCACACTGGAATTACTCCTGCTTGAAGACGTCATAGTAACCCCCCAAGTCTTATCTAGTTAGACGACTGATAGAAAGGCAGGTTTATATTGAAACAGTGCTTGTCGATAGCACGTAGCCACGTGCGCGACTACGCTAGCGTGGTTGTGGCTTCCTTGATGTAAACAGATTCATTGATGTCTGCCAGAACTGGACTGGCGCAAAAATATGTTTACATGAAGGCACAACCAGCGCTGTCGCGACAACAACGCTGTCGAAATTCACTGTCTCAACACAGTGTGCAGTGTGTTTGGCTACCGGTTACCGATACTTTAAGGGCATATTATATACTCATTTCTATAGAAAATACACGTTTATAAATACTCCTAACCCCACACCCAGAGAATGGCAGCTATCTTGTTTTTTTAATCGGCTGATCTAGGGTGTTCAATGAAATGCTAATATCTTTGAATCTAAGAGACCTGGAGACGTGCAAATGGTCTTTTTGCAAGGGTAATCGCCGAGGCTATCAAATTACATCAGCCGATTAAAAAACAAAATGACTTCCATTCGCGGGGTGTGGGGTTAGGAGTATTTATAAACGTGTATTGTCGATAAAAATGAGGCCGTTAAAGTATCGGTAACCGGTAGCCAAACACACTGTATAAACCGCCCTCTAATTTTGTTATGCTTTGTAAGTTTTCTTTACAAAAAATCACTTCCATTCCATGGCAATGAAAATTGAGCCTTAGGGGTGAACTTCATAGGGCACGCCACCATCGTGGCGATAAGTCCCCTCTTTGAGGAGTGGCTAGAGAGGCGCCACGGCGCCCTCACCTTCCGCCTGACGCAGGTCCTCACCGGACACGGTTGTTTCGGGAGGTTCCTGCACCGAATCGGGCGGGAGGAAACGCCCGGGTGTTTCCATTGTGAGGATCGTCCGGAGGACACGGTGCAGCACACTGTGGAGGCCTGCCCTGCTTGGGCGGAGCAGCGCCGTGTCCTCGTAGAGGCGATTGGCGGCGGCGACCTCTCGCGCCCGGCCCTGGTTCAAGCCATGGTCCGGAGCGAGAGGGAATGGGAAGCCGTCACCTCCTTCTGCGAAGCAGTCATGCTAGTGAAGGAGGTGGCGGAACGTGAGAGGGAAAGAGCCTCACGTCCCAGCCGCCGCGGGAGACGCCCTGGGCGTCGGGGGTCACGTGGTGGCCCCCGGCCACCGTAGGCGCGGGCCTGTGGACGGCAAGTTATGGGCTAGCTCGCCGTCCGGCCGTCTTATGACGACAGGCCGTGTCGACGGCGCGTTCGTGTTCCACGCGCGCCTCAAAGAGATGTCAGCAACCACGCAGGGGTCCGCACGGGCCGATGCCTGCCAGGGCTGCGGGACTGTTCGAAAGAGATACCGCGGCCCTGGAACACAAAGGGCAAAGAAGGAACATGGATGGGTTTTAGTCAGTACAAGTCTGACACTCCCTTCCGCTCCGCCCAGAGCGGGGGGGGTCATTTGATGATTTCCCATCCTAAAAAAAAAAAAAAAAAGGGGTGAACTTCATTTAAGAGCACGGAATCACATTTTTATGCTCCTATCGGTTATGTCGCTCAGGACCGTAATTTGATAAAGCGAGAAATAGAGCGGGAATGCTATCGTTCTCGGCAGCATCCACGCGATGCAATGTTGAGCCGTATTATCGCGCGCGATAGAAAGCTATCGTATGCTTTTGACGCGAGAAGTGTTTTGCTTTTGAAGTGTAGACCGCAGTAGGTGAATTAATTCATTAAAATCATAAATAGGCATTCCAAAAACCTATCTGAATTTGCTATTAAATCCGGAAACTGCGTAGTGTAGGCACTGTCAACGAACCTCTTTCTGCTTCCAAAAAGGATCAATCCGTATTTACGTTTTATTTTGCGAATGTGTTTCTTTTTAATCTTTTCATTGTGGTTAGCATTTCATGCAACATGCACGCTATTATCCATCTCGTAGCTAGTTGGAACACATTATTCAAATCGCATGTTGAAAGCACGCGGCAGCATTCAATCGCGATCGCGCGAGACCTTCCGTTATCGCATTCGAGAGCACGCAACCCATGCAGAAGCATACGGGGCATAAATCCGATTCCGTGCTGAACTGCTGATAGATGTGGTTCAACCCTTAGGGTGTTCTGACAAATCGAATCTTTGCAAAAATGGCCCAACCGTGCGGGGATGGAAAGTAATTAAAACACGAATTTGAATCGGCTGTTTAATTTACACTCACAATAAAAACGATTTTAGCTTAACCAATACACCAATCAGCACTCGGTACTCGGCGCATGTGCGTCACCGGCCGATGATCCACAGCATGTTGAGGCCGGCGCGGCCGAGGTGCAGGCGCCGCAGCGCGGGCGGGTCGCCGCGCGCCGCGGCCGCCAGGAACAGCAGCAGCGTGTGCAGCAGGTTGTTGCGGCCGCGCGACAGCTCCACGGTCTCGTCGCCCAGCACCAGCGCGTAGTGCGGCGGGCGCGCGGCCACGCGGTGCACGCCCAGCGCCGCGGGCCCGCGCGCGGGCGCGGCCGGCGCGGCCGACAGGTGCGCCGCGCTGAAGGGCCGCGCGCCGCCCGCCGGCGGCAGCTGCGCGTCCAGGTACGTGGCCAGCAGGTGAAGCACCACCTCCGCGTCCGTGGGCTTGCTCTCGTCCCAGTCCGAGCCGCCGCCGTTCCACCGGTAGCCGCTCAGGCAGCCGCCGTGCGCCAGCTCTGGGAGCGACACAAGCCATGAGACGAGAGAGCTTCCTGACGGGAGTAGCTATGCCTCATTCAATGATATTCCATATCTATGGTATTTTCCATTGTTCAGAAGAAAGGCTTCTATCCCATCCATCCATCAGCACAATGATTGAGTGCGTTACATTGAGTCCTACCATAAAACGTGATTTTTCACCCCAAAAAAAAACAGGTGTAACAAGTACACACCCGCGTTTACACCCTGTATAAGTTTCACGTGACTTGGCGTACCTCTGATGCGCTGCACCACGTAGCGCTGGTCCGCGAAGGGCTCCAGGTAAGCGAGCAGCGCCGGCAGTGAGTGCAGCAGGCCGTGTGCGCCCGCAGCCGCCGCCGCGCGCAGCCGCTCCGCGCTCACTGCGCCCACGCGCGCCTCTAGCCCGCTGGCCGCCAGCGCCTCGTCGGCGGCCTCCAGCTCGCGCACCAGGCGCTGCAGGATCGTCACGTGCAGCCACAGCCGCAGGTTCAGGTTCCACTGCTCCAGGCGCGTCGGGTCCAGGTGCAGGCGCCGCCACACCTGCGGCGAGCGCGCGGCCGGCGCGTCGTCAGCGCCTGCCGCTGCCGCGGGCGCCGACAGCTGGTAGTGTGCCGCGCCCACGCCTGCGCCCGCGCCCGCGCCGCCCAGCGCCCAGCCCGCCGGCGCCGGCTCGGCACGCGCGCGATCCTCCTGCGAGCGCAGGTAGGCGGCCAGGCTTTGCGCGTCGGCGATGAACTGGTCGGGCGCGGCGCGGTCGACGCGCGGAGACGCGGGCGACGGCGGCGACGGTGGCGGCGACGCGTCGGCGCGCCAAACGCGGCGCGGCGACAGCGAAGCGTCATGCTCGTCGGGCGGGCCGGGCGGGGCGCGCGGGGCCGCGGGAGGCGCGGCGCGCGGCTCGCGCAGGCCCAGCAGGCGCTGCTGGCGCGGCGTGAGCGCGGGCGGCGCGCGGCGCGGCGCGGCCAGGCGCGCGGCGTGCTGCAGCACGTTGGCGGCGAGCACGCCGGCCGCACACATCTCCACGTAGTGTAGCGCCGACGTGTACCCCGGACACTTACAGCATCTGGCATCCAAATAATTGGCAACAAAGTTACAATCTTCTCCATCAGACAACTTTGGTAATCTCACAACTTTGGTAGCTCATATTTCGGAAATGTGAAGATTTAGAAGATTTATTTTTGTCTCGTACAATACTTGTTTGTGTTGATGCCAGCTATTGATTAAAACAGGTTTTAAACATGACCACTATTTTAAAAATTAAATAAATTGTCGGAAGTTACGTAGGCCAGCCTTCATATAATAATGTTCCAACCCCTTTATGAGGATGGATGTTTTGCTTTTCTTTAAAAACTGCTGAACGGATTTGGATGAAAAAAACATGAAAACATATAAAATATAAAAAAAATTGTTGACGACCAGTATTGGGTACAGGGTCAGGTCTATTTGGGTATAGGTATAGGCTTATGGTTTTTAAATTTATTTATTTAAAGTATTACAAAAAGTGTACATTTATGTGTGGTACCCTGATACTTTGTAATAGCTGTCTCAGATATAAAGAAAGGAAGGTTGTCACTGCTTACTCTGTTGATCGTAGCATGTGCGGAGGTTGAAGGGCATATTTTCTTATGTGTCTATAGACCACCAGCATCAAACTTGTCATTGTTCTTAATCACAATGGAAGAAATATTAAGTAGACTTTTTAGAGATAATAAATTAGTTTTTGTATGTGGTGACTTAAATATTAATCTGTTAGTCAATTCACCCGAAAAATGTAAACTCATCTCATTGTTTAAATCATTCAATTTAAAATATTTATTTAATGAAGCGACTAGAATAACAGCAACTTCAGCATCGTGCATAGATAATGTATTTACTAATTGTAACGTAAAAAATTCGTTTTTAATTAGTGGCTAAATCTAAATTTAGTGAATGGGCCACTGCGGGAATAAGAAAAAGCAGAGATACTTTATATAATTTATATTAGAAACTATTCAAAAATATTCAAAAGTGTCTGCGCTCAAGCAAAATCACAAATAATAATTAACAAAATTGGTATTTCTAATAATAAAATAAAAACTGTGTGGCAGGTAATTAACAGTGAAACTGGAAAGGTACAACAACGAGATCAAAATCAATAAAAAAAAAAAATTGTCTTTGAAAATAGATAATCAGACCATTTCTGATAAGCTAGAAGTCGCTGAGACTCTAGAAACTTTCTTTACCAACATTCCGTTAGAGGTTACGAAATCTCTCCCCTCTTCTTCTAAATTATCTGAAGCTCTTCTTAAAGAAAACTTTACTGAGGACATACCAAACTTTAAATTTAAAACAATATGTATTGCTACAATTAAAAACGCATTCAAAAGTCTCAACATAAAAAATACTGAAGACTTATGGGGGATATCCGTCAAGGTTCTTGGAGATATTATTGACTCAATCGCACCTGTCCTAACTGGCATATTCAATCAATGTTTGGACAGCGGCAAGTTTCCTGATCTAATGAAACATAGTAAAGTAGTACCAATTTTCAAATCGGGTTGTAAGAGTGATCCTTCAAATTATAGACCTATATCTGTGCTTCCAGCATTGAGTAAAATCTATGAAAAAATCATGCTGGACCAGATGTTGTCACACTTCAACTCAAAGGTGATTCTGCATAGACAACAGTTTGGTTTCACGAAGGGTAGGTCGACAACGGACGCGGGAGTAAAACTCATCAGTCACATTTTGGAATCTTGGGAGAAGTCCCAGGATGCCATTGGCATTTTCTGTGATCTCTTAAAAGCGTTTGACTGCGTCGACCACAACACACTGATCTGTAAATTACACCACTACGGAATTCGTGGACGAGCTGCTGATCTTGTTCTTTCCTGTTTATCTAACAGCCAGCAAAAAGTAAATGTAAATGGGGCGACGTCCTCCGGGTCTCTAGTCAAGATGGGCGTGCCCCAAGGTTCAATTCTCGGTCCTTTCCTATTTCTTCTTTACATTAATGATCTCCCTTATATGATGGCCAGATTATCGGATATATAACTATTTGCTGATGAATTTTTAAAATAGATAGAAAAGATACAAATGTCTTACATGTCAACGAAAGTCTAACCGTACTCTCGAAATGGTTCGCAGCTAACAATCTTTTACTGAATGCGAACAAAACAAAATGTTTGAAGTTCTCTTTACCGAATGTACCACAACGGGATCTGGATTTGAATCTTGACGGCAAAAACTTGATGTTATAGCGGAAACTGTATTCTTAGGGATTACTATCGATTCAAAATTGCAGTGGGGCGCACACATTAGAACTCTTTCGGGTAGGTTAAGCTCAGCTGCATATGCACTAAGGAAAATAAGGCAGTTATCTGATGTGGCTACAGCTAGGCTAGTATACTATGCTTATTTCCACAGTATTATGTCTTATGGCATTCTGCTCTGGGGATCAGCAGCAGATGTTGACTCAATTTTCATTCTTCAAAAGTCCTCGCGAGTCCCTCAGAGAAAAATTTAAAGAGATTGATATTCTGACCCTGCCTTCACTTTATATCTTAGAATGTATTTTATATGTCCGCAAAAATCGAGGGCTTTTCAAAATTAGAAGCGACTTTCATAATATAAATACACGCAGTAAACACGAAATTGTAATACCTAAGTTCAGATTAACAAAAACTAGCAAGTCTTTTGTTATAAACAGTATACGCTTTTATAACAAGTTGCCAAAGTCAGTTATGGAACTGACCGATGGAAAATTCAAAAACTACATCAAACGTGTCCTTATTAAAAAAGCATATTACAAAATCAAGGACTACGTTGAAGACAAAGAAGTTTGGCTTTAGTTCCTTCTGCGCATGCGGCTTCCCTGGTAGCTCATAAACGGCACAAATATGTGGATGTCTCTAACTATTCTCAATCTCATTTTTTTTCTTCTTTCGAATCAGATTTTCACAATAGTTTTCAAATCATTTATTAAATACATCTTTTGCTCAGAATAGTTACAGCACTGATAACAATATTTGTGTCACTTGTTTAATTTAGTACTTTACAATTCTTTTTTTTTTACCTTTGTATAGATTTTTTTTTATCAATTGTTTGTGAATGTGTGAACATTGTAGGCTTTGTAGATTCCCAGCTGCTTGTTAACTTTTTATTTTGTTCTACATTTTTTATGTAGTTAGCAACGACTTACTGTCGGGCCTACGCTGTCCCCCCATACTTAAGTACAAATGCTGTATCCATGATAATATTGTAACACCAAATGATTTGAAAAGAGTAACCATGGAGTTTCTTGCCGGTTCTTCTCCATAGGAAACGACCAACCTGAACCGTGCACCTTTTTTCGACGTTTTATAGGTAAGTGCCCATCTAGGCCTATGTGAAATAAAATATTTTGATTTTGATTTATGCGCAGTGGTATTATTTCTCATACAATGGTATAATTAGTACTTATAAGTAAACTACAATATATTCACCAGTTACAAGTAATGATAGTTCAATTTCAGGTTTGACTTTTCGGGATCACGTCATGCGTAGTTGCAAAAGAGCGTATAGAAATTTAGGTTTCATGCTTCGTACCTACGGTCCGAGGTTTCACGAATGTGAAAGCTATTGTAGCATTATATAATGCATTGGTGAGGAGCCAGTTAGAATGTAATGCAGTCACCTGGGCTCCGCATGAAGCTAAATATAGTCTCATGTTGGAGAGGGTACAAAATAAATTTATAAGATATTTATATATGCGTTATTACGGAGTCTATCCCTTTTACCCGTTAATGTATCCAACCTTATTTATTTTAGGTATGGTAGGATACAATGAGCTAAGGGTTAGGAGGGATCTTGCACTCGCCTTATATATATTTAAATTGGTGAGAGGGAAGGTGCATAATGCAATTATTTTAGGCCAAGTGAGTCTATGTGTTCCGGACAGGTACGTGTGGCGACGACGACAGCCACGATTGCTAGTGGAACCGCGTACTCGGACCAACCTTTTAAAGGAGGCGCCGCTGACGCGTGCACTCCGCACGCTCAACCTCATAGCGAGAGAGACGGACCTATTCAGTTGTTCTCTGATTGAATTCACAAGGAATGCTTTATTTGTAATTAGTTATAGATATTAGTTATAAGTAAAAATTAAGTTAAGGATGCATTAAGGCACATTTACCGCATTGGTTTTCTGTAATGGTAGATGTAAGTCGATAAATAAATAAATAAATAAAATTCAGATTTTTGGTAGCGAGAGAGGTTAATCTTATAAAAATACGAGTTGTTGTAGAATCACTGTATATACTTTCATATGCATTTAGTAAAAAGTTGTTATTTTAAAATTATAGTCAGACACTTCAATTTTATTAATTTGTATAGATGGTATAAAAAAAAAGAAAATGTGGTACCTATGTAAAGTAGGGCCTAACTTAACAATTTAAATCTAGCGTAAACTCGATTTAACGGCAAACTCCCTAAAACATCGAAATTACTTGACTCTGGTTGGTTTAACTTGTTGTCCATACAATGATACACTCTATGTATATAGCATCACACGGTCACACTCGCTCTAAATAACGACAATACGGCAATAAAAAGTTCTGTCTAAGTTGCCGGAATTAATAAGAACTGTAGCTGTGTATGTTCATTATTGTATGTTTATTATTTTGTTGCTTTATTGTCTAGCCCATATTTACCTCGACTGTCGGCATCCTGCGTACCAAATACTTATTCTAAGAAATTCGTAAAATACAATTAAATAATGGTGCAGCAAAAAAATCAGACGCAGATTACAGACTATGCAATAAGCATTGTTATTTGTACCAATATTAATGTTTGTTGTTTGTAAATTTTATACTTTATTAGTAAATATGATAAAAATAGTAAAACAATATTGATTTTTCTTCTCTCCATTTATTGTATTGTTTTATATAACATGTTGGTGTCCAAGTCCAAAGCACGTATTATTTTTTCTTTCCCTGCATAATGACAACTCTCAATAATGCCATAAAGTGTGCAGTCTCTTCAGTGTCGCTATACAGGATGTTTGGCGCATGGACCAACACAGTTTTTCCAGGGATTTCGAAGGTCATTAGCTAGGTTCTACCCATACACCCTTTGTCCCAAATGTCACGGTTGGTTACATATGATTTGATGATCATTTGATTTGTTTTTATGACCAGTCAGGATACCTAACCATAGGGTACACAGTAGGTACATAACAATGATTATTAATCTACATTTGTATTAAAGTATTATTTGATAAAAACCCTTCTAATTTGCTCAGGCTGCCAGGGGTGGTGTGTGTTGAACTTTTCACCCTGTTTACCAAAACCGTTGAAACGTTTACCCTGCAATTGGTCTGTGTGACGGGCTCATTATTTAAATACGTATATGATTACCAGGCACGATAACATTGTTATTTACTTACAAGTCGTATGCGAACAGCAAGAACAATACTATGTTGACGACGATCCATTTGAGTGAGCTCGATCGCTTCTTGTTCGCGTAATTGAGATCAATCGTGTGCTGCACTAAACTAGAGTTGGGACTCGGAGACCTAAACAAACGGTATAACACATTGTTGGTTAACTACATTTTTAGTAATTAACACGCTAACTGCATACTACAAGAAACCGACGAACGAACGAAGATTTAGTACTTACATGTCAATTTCAAATCAAAGAAAAGATCCACTCTAAAACACCATGAGTACACAGTATAAACTATAACTCTCAAATTTTAAAAAACAACAATAACATAACCTACAACCAACCCTTCGCGACAGACACAGAACATTAATGCGACCACAGAAAATTAATAGTCTACCGAGCATGCGACAAATGAGCGACAGTCACTTACAAACACTTTTTTTTTTTAATTTACCCCGTTGGGAAGGCTCTAGGGTTTTTAGACTATATTGTATAGTCTTACGTACATAAATATTTTATTTCGTGATAGGTTTTACATAATAATGTATTAAATAATCACATTTAGTTTTTTCGTTTTCTTATACTGTCTTTAGTAAGTCCATTAAGAGTTTGTCAAGTCCCATGTCCATTTTTGTAAAATCCAAGGTAATTAAACGTCATTTTAAATGTCAAGTCACACGGACAAACATGGAATAAAAGCGCGGGAAATTCGTAACGAGGGCGCCTTTTTCTAAACAAGTTTTCAAATAATTATTTTATTGATTAAAAAATTAATTTGCTTACTTTTCTCATGATGGGGAAGAATCCAAAGAAAAGAAAAAAAAAACAAGATAATTCGTATTCTGCACCATTGCTGACCTCTGAAGACGACGGTGGAGCCTCAATCGATTATTTTTATGTTCTAGTAGTACCTTAGTTTTAGTTACGGAGATATTGGGGGTCAAAGTTTCAACTTTCTAACAAGTATTTTTTTTAAATACATGTTTTTAATGTAAGATTTTTACTTTAAAGACCTCCACGACCCACGTACTATCATACATCCTTCAGTACAATGTTTCGATTGCTTTACATTGAGTCCTACTTAAAATGTAACCCCAAAAAAAAAAGTCTTTTCCCAGCAATAATTTTTGCGTAAAGTTACTTAGTTTGAGGTACATAATGCTTGGTTGTGTTATGTCCTGACTGGCTGACTGATATATCAACGCACAGCCCAAACCGCTGGTCCTAGAGACATGAAATTTTTAGGGTGTATTTTTTGTGAACAGTAGGTATCCACATATGAACATGTCTGAGGCGCTGCAGTAGCGAGGCAGCCCCAATACAGCCCTAAGCGCGTTGTTGAACTGGACGCGGAGGGCCCTGTAAGATGCACGCGTGTACACCGCCCACAGGTCGCACGTGTAGAGGGACGTGCAGTACGCCCTGAAGAGCGTTATCTTCACCTCTCTCGAACAGCGCACAAACCTACGTGCCCTCACAAGGCCCTCCGTTCCCGCTTCATGTCAGCATTGTCCTTGAGGTCGGTCGTAACTAAATGCCCTAGGTACTTAAATTGATCTACCCTTTCGAGTGGAACACCTTGTTGACGCAGAGCGCGACGATCAAGGTATTCATGTACAAGTTAAAGAGGGAGGGGGACGTCAACCCCCCCTGCCTCACCCCGCACTTCAGCCGATACGGCTCCGACATTGCATCCGCCCACTTAACGCTGTTGACCTGATGACTGTACCAGTATTTAAAAACGTTTACAAGTTTACGTGGTAGGTTTATTACCTCGAGTTTAGCCCACAGGATGTCTTATGACACCAGTTCAAAAGCCCTGGACAGGTCGAGGAAGCAGGGGTGCACTGGAGTCTTTCGATCCGTATAACATCTGATACTGACGGTATGCTTAAGACACAGTATTGCACTTAGGTTAGGTTAGGTTAGCGGAATGGGGGGGTTAGGCTAGAGCTCCCTACCGCCGGCCTCGACACGGTCGAGGCGATCCGGCCAGTACTCGACGACTGGCTCGGGAGGAAGCACGGCTCCCTGACGTTTCGGGCGACGCAGGTGCTCTCGGGGCACGGCTGCTTTGGGAAGTATCTGTGTCGCATAAACAGGGAGCCGGACGCCCGGTGTCATCACTGCGTCCACTGCTTGGAGGACACGGCGCGGCATACGCTGGCAGAGTGTGCCGCATGGGAGGAGCCGCGCCGTGTCCTCGTAACAGAAGTCGGAACCGACCTGTCGCTGCCGGCCGTCGCTCGTTCGATGGTCGGGAGCGCAGAGTCGTGGGATGCGGTGATCTCCTTCTGTGAAACCGTCATCTCACAGAAGGAGGCTGCGGAAAGGATGAGGGAGGCCGAGACCACTCTCCCGACCCGCAGCAGACGTACCGGGCGTCGGCGGAGGGCGGACAACGCCCTCTTCCAGCCCTCCTAAACGGGTGCAGAGGGTCGGCGGACTTGGGGACGTCCGCCGTCCCTTCATATAACTGGACCCGAGGCGGTGGCGCGTAGTGTTCCACGCGCGCCCCTATTGGAAGTCGCGGGGGGTGTACACCTCACTCCCCCCGCGGAATTGAGGAGGCCCGCAGAAGCGGGCCGGCACTAGCCGGGGATCGTGGAAGGCGCACTAGTTCCCATGATCCCCGGTGCAAGTGTGCGAGGGAACACCGGTGTGGTTTTAGTCAGTACGAGTCTGACAGACCCCTCCGCTCTCCCCAGGGCGGAGGACATCCATAGAGGATTTCCACACCGAGAACAAAAAAAAAAAAAAAAAAGGTTAGTTTGTGTGTTTAGTGTTTTTTTTTTATACTTCTACCTCCAACATAATCGGAGCCTATTTTAGGTCTCTCGCGTACATTCCAGTTCTCTCTTTTATTCCTCTCGCACTTGCATTCTGCATACTTTTTCTTTCTTACATACATTCACCACTTCTACTCTATTCTATTTCTTTATTTTCCGTTGTTATTTTATTTTTCGGGAGTAAGACATGGACACGTTTTTTATTGTTCTTTTACATTAAAATCTTATTCACTAATTTTTTGTTCCCTTTCTATTACTTATGTGTTCCTAATTAATACAGGCTTCTTACATCTATTCTTATTTCTATGACACATTCCTCGGGACTTCTTATAATTCTATTTATTAATACAATTTAAACAACTATGTTATAATCTATTCTTATTACTATTTTAAGTTTCTTACGACTACTTTAATTAATTTATGGGCAACTTAATCATTATTATTATCTATTAGTTGCTTATCTAGGACATTTTATTTTCCTCTGTGTTTAATGCTTGAAATCAAAATCAAAATCAAAATCATATATTTCAAATAGGCCAATTACAGGCACTTTTGAATTGTCGAAACAAAGACAACAATGAAAAATAGCTACAGTCCCAGTCACAAGGCATAAAAACTGTGAAAGTACTGTAGTTGCCCATTCCCTAACGTAGATCTCTATGGAGAAGAACGGGCAAGAAACTCCATGGACACTCTTTTAAATCAGAATACTTTACAAAAACTTGGTTACATCATTTATGTTGAGATGGTACATTATGTGAGAACGATGTAGCAAGAAGTGTACTTTAAAAGTGTCCATAGTAAAAAATAAAATAAATAATTCAAAGAAACCGTGGCAACCAAGAGATGACCAGTCACAACTGACAGCGCCCGTTCACGAACATGACGCATGTATCGGCACCATTCAACTCAACCATTTTGAAGGGAACTAAATGATCCGACACACGCGCCACCAACAGCGAGACATTTGAGTGAGCATGACATACTCCTAACCGCCAGGGCACATTCAAGTCAAGAAAATACGTAGGTTTCCAGCGAATGACAGCTTTCTAGTACAGAGTGCTCACACAATATGGGCTATGCGGTTATATAATACAAAAGAGATTGAATTTATACATTGCAAAGATAGTTCTACAATCTTCAGCAGCTCCAACATACTGTTTAATGCTATCCATTTATGCGCCCCTGTCCTTGTGGAGCAGGACCAGCATGACATTAATATTGTACATAATATTATGTAAGCATTTTTACTTATACACTTCTGTTTCTCTCTATTACTTTTAAGCAAATTTTGACGCAATATTCCATAAACAAAAGCCTCTCTTTTCCTGCCATTAGTTGCCACATAGTTTGCACATTCAGTTTGGTGTTGAGCTCGTGCTCGGCCTCAAGCCTTTGCCTGTCAAAGACGGGACAGTCGAATAATATATGTGGCACCGTTTCAGCAATCTCAGGGTCGCAGATGCACGATGGGTTCCCCTTACACTTGAAGCGATTCAAGTATTCCGAGAACCCACCGTGCCCCGTCATAATTTGAGTTGTAATGTTGTTTATTTTGCACTTCCTGATTATCCTGTAGGCCGCCACAGCGTCCGGGAAAAACAGTTTTGTCACGGAGGCAGTTTCTCCCGAGCTGTATCTTTGGTTCCACACGTCAAGCGTTGCCGTACGAATGCATCGCTTGACGTATGAAACCGGAACCAGGTCGTAGTCAGGCTTTCGCTTGGAATCTTCAGCGGCTCTTTTGGCTAATTCATCGGCCCTCTCGTTTCCGTCCAACCCCACATGAGCTTTGATCCAAAACAAGGTGACAGCCTTGTTTTGGATAGACAGGGACCTCAGGTTTGCCCTTGTCTCCACTGCCGGTTGTAGTTTTGGACGGTCTGGAGAGCCGCCATGGAGTCGCTGAAAACTCCAAACGATTGCGCACTGTGTTTCATCATCTCCCTGGGTTAGCTTAGGTTAGCTTAGGTTCCCCACCGACTCCCTGTCTGCCCAGAACAAGGCTCTACTGCGGAGGCCACAGAGAGTCATGGCAGTCAGGGTCATACGCGGATACCGCACCATATCAGCGGAAGCGGCGTGCGCCCTCGCGGGCACACCCCCGTGGGATCTAGAGGCGCAGGTGCTCGCCGAGGTTTATCGACGTGGCGCAGACCTGCAGGCGGAGAGTGGCACGCGCCCGCCGCCTGAGCTGGTCACGAGGTGGCGTAGAGAGGCCCAATCCCAAACCCTGCGGATTTGGAGGGTGAGGCTGGAGACGCCCAGTGCAGGTCACTGGACCGTGGGGGCGATCCAGCCGATCTTAGAAGAGTGGACACGGAGGCGACACGGGACGTTGTCCTTCCGTCTGGTGCAGGTATTGTCAGGTCACGGCTGCTTTGGCAAATACCTGCACAAAGTGGCCAGACGGGAGGCGACTCCCGTGTGCCACCAGTGCGGCTGCAGCGAGGACACGGCGCTTCACACCCTCGAGCATTGTCCTGCTTGGGCGGTGCAGCGCCGTGCTCTCGCAGCAGCAATCGGGGCAGACCTCTCCTTACCGGCCGTGGTCAAGGCCATGGTCGACAGCGGGGAGGCATGGGAGGCGGTGGCGTCCTTCTGCGAGGACGTCATCTCGCAGAAGGAGGCGGCTGAGCGCGTCAGAGAGGAGGACTCCCTCGCAGACGCGATTCGTCGCAGGAGGCCAGGGCGGCGGAGGAGGCGCCATGGCGACCTGATGCCACCCTAGGAGGTGCCAGCGGGCGATAGATCGGGGCGTCTATCGTCGTCGCTTTGAACGGCCCTCACGAGTGGTGGCGATGTCTCAGGTGAGCCCGGACATCGCCAAAGGAGTTTGGTGCCCGGAAACGGGTTGCGCTGGATGGGCCGCGAACGTCATGCGTAGCGGTCCTCGCGACTCATCCACCAAGGCGAGAGTAGGCTCACGGCGGTGTTTTTTAGTGGGTGCAAGCCCCACATAACCAAACCGTCTCCCCGGACGGTGCGGTATGCGTTAGGCATTTTTCACCGCTTAATAATAAAAAAAAAAAAAAGGTTCCCCACCGACACCCCACCGAGGGTGTCTCCACGTTGTCGTCGTGGTGGGGCTTGAGTGACTCAATGATCTTGGAGTTTTCCCATTCCAAGTGAGAGACCAGACTAAGAGAGACACGCCGGAGTCGCTTCAGACTCTGGCGAGGGGTGCCCTGTCCGTCGTTCCGGGCAGTGCGCGATTCACGCTCCGAGTCATCGGAGTGTGAATATGGGGAGGGACACATCGTGTACCGTGCGATGGCTCACGGAGCGAGCTCTTCGGACGGTACGTGATTGGCGATTCACTCCTCGGGGTCCCCGGAGAGTTAATCGGGGTCGGGGATATTCCTTCATGTGCCACGCGACGGGCCATCGTTGCGGGGCATATGTTGGGATGTAATATTGTCGCCCTCTGGTACGCGTCTGCCCATCAGACGTGACTGTGAGGGCGATAGACTAGTCATAAGGGGGGGGGTGGGAAACGATGATGAGAAGGGAGACAGGGACCACACCCTTCAAAGGAAAAGTATAGAATGAAAAAGACGCTTTGCAAGATATTACCCCAGGGCGGTACCAGCTGCTCAGCAGCTGGAGAATCCGCCACGATCCCTACGGGATCGTCAAGCCCCTCGTATTCTGGGGGGGGCAACAAACGTCTTCCGCTTGCCAATGGCAACCAGAGCCGAGGAGGCTCCTCGAGATCGAGGTCTTTTGAAGACCTCATCTCTTTTAATTTTAATCGAGGACGGGTCGAGCGCTACGCGTCGGACGCAGTGTCGGACTCTGGCACTGCGTCACTGAGGCCAGGAGCGGAGGCTCCAGCGGAGCCTCGCGTGGTTTTGGAGAGGGTGGGTGGTATGTCGTCTACCTTCGACAACGCACCCACCCTTTCGCAAGCCGTTGCGGCCGCTCCCTCCAAGTTTTGGGGGAAGCGGCCGCGTGTCTGTGGGTCGGACGCGGGTTCGGCGGGTTTGTCCTCTAGCGAGGAGAACCTGCCGGCCCCCAAGGTGTCGACAACCAGGAGGGGCAGAGGACGCGGGTTGCCTTCCGGTGCAAGCGTTTCGGTGGCATCGCGCGACTCCCGGGGCCGCTTTTTGAAACTCCCCGATACGCCGGCGGCCAGAGTGAGTGACTCCGACGGGGCAATGAGCGTGTCGCCGGCGTGCCAAATGGCCGTCAACGCGACTGTAGAGGAGAGTGCGGATGCGCCTGTCAGCGCTGAGGTTCCGCTAAACGGGCAGAGTTCCTCCATCACAGCAGAGGAACTCGAAAAAAGAGCCCTACTGGACATCGAGGTGGTTTTGGACACCACTCGAAAGTCCAAAAACTTAAAGGGCACCAGTCAGCGGGCAATTCGAGAGGCAGCAGAGCGGGTCAGACTGGCCATAGAGGGGCTCGCCAGCAGGAGCTCCAGTGAGGAGACTCGAAGGCTCCACCTGCTGAACGACCGACTGCGGATGGAGGTCGAAGCTCTCCGTCAAGAGATGGCGGCTCTGCGGGAGGAAGTCGTGGGTCTCCGGGTAAGGCCGGAAGGTCCGCCGCAGTCGGGGCCCGTGGATCCAAGGTGTTCTTCTGCTCCGGAGAAGTCGCTCCCACAGGTCACATCTATGAGCGAGATGCAGGCGCATGCCATCGTTTCCCAGATCGGGAAAATGATGGATGCCCGGTTTGCTGGCATCGAGGAACGCCTTCTGCCGGCGAGGACCGTTCGTCCGCCTCTGGCAACAGACCGCAGGAGTGTGGCGGCTCCTGCTAGCAGCGCTAGCGGCACTGGCAACAGGCCTAAACAGCCTTCCGTGGCTTCTCAGGTGCCGTCTACGGTCCCTGAGACGCAAAGGGGTGCTCCCCCGAGTGGGTCCGTCCCAACGGCCAAAACACGAGCCCCCAATTCAGACCCATCGGCGTCTGCCAGTGACGGCTGGCAGACCGCAAGGAGGAGGAAGAAGAAGAAGAAGAAGAACGAAGGAACTTCGTCTTCCTTGCCCCAAAAAACTGTGGCGGTCTCTACCGCTCAGGGAGACAAGTCTTCCGGGCCTAAGAAGGGCAAGAACGCCAAGAGAGGGCTTCGTGCGCCCAGGTCTGCTGCGGTAGTACTCACCCTGCAGCCTGAAGCAGCGGACAGGGGTGTCACGTACGCGGCCGTCCTCACCAAGGCCAGACAAGCCGTAAACCTGAAGGAGCTTGGCATTACAGATGTCAGGTTCCGACAGGCCTTAACCGGGGCCCGCATGCTGGAGTTCCCAGGGGCCGAAGGCACTGTTGGGGCAGACCGCGTTGCAGAGAAACTGCGAGCGGTATTGGCAGAGGAGGTCAAGGTCTCAAGGCCGACGAAGTGCGCTGAACTGCGCATCTCAGGGCTTGACGACTCCGTGTCCGGGCAGGACGTGCAGGACGCGATTGCGCGTAAGACTGGCTGTTCGTCGGACGCGGTCCGAGTCGGTCCAATTCGATCTGGCCCGGGAGGCGCCAGGTCTATCTGGATCCGTTGCCCCGTTGCAGTGGCAAAACAGTTGGCCGACGCCGGCCGGCTCTTGGTGGGTTGGAGCTCTGCCAGAGTCGTGGTTCTGGACGCTCGGCCCATGAGGTGCTACAAGTGCTGGGGATTGGGACACGTGGGCCGGAGGTGCGACTCTGGCGTCGACCTCAGTGGACACTGTTTCCGCTGCGGTGAGCCGGGGCATCCGGCGTCCTCGTGCGCTGCCGACCCGCACTGCTTACTGTGCGCGGCGGCAGGACGACCGACCGGCCACGTCGCCGGCAGAAAGGACTGCAGGCCACCGGTCCGTTCTAGCAGGGACGGTCTGACATCTCTGCTCCCGACTGCTTCCGACGCAGTGCGATTGGAGGAGCCATCACAGGGGGCGATAATGGTCACGGACTAATTATGGACCCGGTCCGTTTTCATTCTCTCCTCCAGGCGGACTTGAACCACTGCGCTGGTGCGCAGGACTTGGTTCTCCAAACCATGGCGGAGCGGACGATAGGTGTGGCCATAGTGGCGGAGCCGTACTTCGTCCCGGATCGTCCTGACTGGGTAGGGGACATTGACGGCTCCGTCGCTATTATCAGCTCCTCGGCGCCACTTTCCATCAGAGAGAGGAGTCGAGGATTTGTTGCGGTCACCTGGGGGGACATAATTCTCTTCGGAGTTTATTTCTCCCCAAACAGGAGCCTAGCGGAGTTCGAGGACTTCCTGGACCGCCTGGGGACCTCGGTTCGACGAATGATGCCGTCCCACGCCATCGTCGTGGGGGACTTCAACGCGAAGTCCACCGCGTGGGGGTCCCCCGGGACGGACGTCAGGGGAGAGGCGGTCGAGGAATGGGCAGCGGCTGCGGGCCTCTGTCTTTTAAACAGGGGCTCCGTTAACACGTGCGTCCGGCACCACGGGGGGTCAATAGTGGACCTCCCGTTCGCTACCCCTGCTGTCGCCGCACGGGTTCAGGGTTGGCGGGTCCTAGAGAGTGTGGAGACACTATCGGATCACCTGTACATCTATATGGATGTCTCCGCCTCTTCGGGCCCAACAGTGAATCCAAGACCTAACGCTCGGCAGTTCCCACGGTGGGCGTCGAGGCGGCTTGACGGGAACCTCCTAGAGGAAGCAGCCATTGTCCAGGCTTGGCTGTCCTCGCCGCCTGCAGCAGAGGGTGTCGACGTCGAGGCTGACCGCTTTCGCGAAGCCATGACGGCTGTGTGCGATGCAGCCATGCCTCGCTTCCGAAAACATCCTCCAAAGCGGGCGGTCTACTGGTGGTCCCAGGAGATAGCAGACCTCCGCGCGGCCTGTATAATTGCCCGGAGGATCTACTCACAGGTTCGCAGATTACGCCGCCGTGATGAAGAGCTGGAGATCCTACAGACCCAATTGCATGAGTCATACCGCAACGCTCGGGGGGCTCTGCAGTTGGCGATCTGTCGATCGAAGGAGCAATCGAGAGCTGAGGCACTGGAGGATCTAAACCGTGATCCCTGGGGGCGTCCGTACCGTGCGGCGCGGAAAAAACTCCGTGCCCAAGGCCCCCCACTGACGGAAACCCTCCAGCCTCAGTTCCTCGTCAGGGTCGTGGAGACACTCTTCCCGGATCGAGCGGATCACCCTTCCCCGCCAATGGCCGAAGCGGAGGCCGACCAAGATGTGGAGGTGGAGACTCCCCCAATATCTGACGCAGAGATGGGGGCAGCAATACTGAGGGCGCGGTCCAAGAGGACTGCCCCCGGACCGGATGGGGTGCCTGCAAGGGTGTTGGCACTCTCTCTGGAAGCGGCCCTGGAAGATAGGCTTAGGGAGCTGTTTGACGCCTGTCTAACGTCGGGACGGTTCCCTAAGGCCTGGAAGGAGGGTCGACTGGTGCTGCTCCAGAAGGCAGGGCGGCCCCCGGAGTCTCCATCGGCGTACAGGCCGATTGTCTTGCTGGACGAGGCGGGGAAGATGCTAGAGAAGATTCTCGCTATCCGCATCGTCCGGCACTTAGATGCAGTAGGCCCGAACTTGTCGGACGCCCAGTTCGGTTTCCGGGCAGGGCGTTCGACGATAGACGCCATCTTGCGCCTCAAGGCCGAGGCGAAAGATGCAGTCGCCCAGGGCGGGGTGTTGTTGGTGGTGTCTTTAGACATCGCCAACGCGTTCAACACTCTGCCATTCAGCTGCATCGCGGAGGCGCTCCGTTACCATCAGGTGCCCGCCTACCTGAGGCTGCTGGTAGCAGACTACCTGCAGGGGCGGTTTGTCTCCTACGAGGGACGCGACGGCCAAGTTGTGCGCAGGGCCATCGTGTGCGGTGTTCCGCAGGGGTCGGTTTTGGGTCCACTCTTGTGGAACATAGGCTATGACTGGTCCTTGCGCTGTTTGCTCTCCCCCGGGCAGGGAGTCATTTGCTACGCTGACGACACTCTCGTCACGGCCCGGGGAGGGAGCTACGAGGAAGCGGCACGCTCTGCCGTCGAGGGCGCGTCCCTCGTCGTGGGGCGAATCGAGGCGATGGGCCTCAAAGTGGCCCTCGAAAAGACGGAGGCCCTGGTATTTCATGCGCCCCGACGACGGCCACCGGCTGGTGCACACCTCACTATTGGTGGTGCACCAATAGCGGTACGGGCAAGCATGAAATACTTGGGCCTGGTTTTGGACCGGAGGTGGAACTTCGGCGAGCACTTTGCTCAGCTTGCGCCGAAGCTGATCGGCACGGCGTCCGCCCTTAGCCGGCTGTTGCCGAACCTGGGCGGACCAAACGTGGTTTGCCGGCGGCTGTACACGGGGGTGGTTCGCTCGATGGCGCTCTATGGGGCCCCGGTGTGGGCGGAGTCCCTGTCTGCCCAGAACAAGGCTCTACTGCGGAGGCCACAGAGAGTCATGGCAGTCAGGGTCATACGCGGATACCGCACCATATCAGCGGAAGCGGCGTGCGCCCTCGCGGGCACACCCCCGTGGGATCTAGAGGCGCAGGTGCTCGCCGAGGTTTACCGACGTGGCGCAGACCTGCAGGCGGAGAGTGGCACGCGCCCGCCGCCTGAGCTGGTCACGAGGTGGCGTAGGGAGGCCCAATCCCAAACCCTGCGGATTTGGAGGGTGAGGCTGGAGACGCCCAGTGCAGGTCACTGGACCGTGGGGGCGATCCAGCCGATCTTAGAAGAGTGGACACGGAGGCGACACGGGACGTTGTCCTTCCGTCTGGTGCAGGTATTGTCAGGTCACGGCTGCTTTGGCAAATACCTGCACAAAGTGGCCAGACGGGAGGCGACTCCCGTGTGCCACCAGTGCGGCTGCAGCGAGGACACGGCGCTTCACACCCTCGAGCATTGTCCTGCTTGGGCGGTGCAGCGCCGTGCTCTCGCAGCAGCAATCGGGGCAGACCTCTCCTTTCCGGCCGTGGTCAAGGCCATGGTCGACAGCGGGGAGGCATGGGAGGCGGTGGCGTCCACGAGGTCCACGTCCGCGAGGACGTCATCTCGCAGAAGGAGGCGGCTGAGCGCGTCAGAGAGGAGGACTCCCTCGCAGACGCGATTCGTCGCAGGAGGCCAGGGCGGCGGAGGAGGCGCCATGGCGACCTGATGCCACCCTAGGAGGTGCCAGCGGGCGATAGATCGGGGCGTCTATCGTCGTCGCTTTGAACGGCCCTCACGAGTGGTGGCGATGTCTCAGGTGAGCCCGGACATCGCCAAAGGAGTTTGGTGCCCGGAAACGGGTTGCGCTGGATGGGCCGCGAACGTCATGCGTAGCGGTCCTCGCGGCTCATCCACCAAGGCGAAAGTAGGCTCACGGCGGTGTTTATTAGTGGGTGCAAGCCCCACATAACCAAACCGTCTCCCCGGACGGTGCGGTATGCGTTAGGCATTTTTCACCGCTTAATAAAAAAAAAAAAAAAAAAAAAAAAAGGTTAGGTTAGGTTTCGGCTACGATTGGCTCCTGCGGGGAACTCTCCTCCGAGGCACGAGTGTCGTCTGCTACGCGGACGACACTCTCCTCACCGCCCGGGGGGGGAGTTTCAGGGAGGCGGCCAACTTGGCCTCGGCGGGTGGATCCTTGGTCGCGGGGAGGATCCGCCGCCTAGGACTTACGGTGGCGCTGCACAAAACCGAGGCCGTGTTTTTCCACGGACCTCGGCAGCGCCCCCCACCTGACGCCCACATCTTCGTGGAGGGCGTCAGAATCGAGGTCAAGGCCCAGATGAAATATCTGGGCCTCGTACTCGACAGCAGGTGGCGCTTCGGCCCGCATTTTAGCGGGCTGTCGTCGCGCCTGCTGAAAACCGCGGGCGCCCTCTCATGGCTGCTT